>OU911050.1:6214285-7457142 GCA_918358695.1 Melinaea menophilus ssp. n. AW-2005 | reverse complement strand
ATATTCGCCTCTAAATTACAAACCACATTCTACATATAAATCAAATAGAGCGTCGATCTACTGGATTTATAAGGTTAGTAGATTGTGGAGTGTGAGCGTGATGTGACTTTCGTTTGACAATTTGGTAGGAACAGATTTATGTTATAGAAAATATTAGTAAAACTGCACATTGCGGAAGTTTACAACGTGGATATTTGTTTAGTATTTGTCAAATTTTCCCCAAGTTTGCAAAAAATATGAACTGAAATTATATGTTAAATGAGTAAAAATTATTGTTAATGTTATATTTGGTTGCTATTAATATCATCATTTCAACTACAGAACTTCCACTTTTCAACATAAACCTTTCTCATGACTTCCTTAGCCACCAATAAAGGCGGCTCTCCAACGCCTTGCGATGACTCTGTTTAGATCATCCGTCCACGTTACGTACGTCCTACACTACATTTATCGTTATGAGGCCTCCGTCTGAGAAATTTTGTGCCCTAATGGCCATTAGTTGTTCGAGTTACGTACCTTGCCCATTACCACTCCACCTGCAAATAAATTAGGTTATGTCAGTGATTGTAATTCGTCTCCAAGTCCTCAATTCTGATTATATCATGGAGAGAAATAGGATAGACGATTCGAGCTTGTATATAAGGTTCATAATTGAAGACCTTGTCTCAGTTCCATAGGTTATCCCTGGAAAGTGGTAACACACAATGGTTGAAGACTTTTGACTTTAGGTGCTGCGATTGCGGATGAAAAGATGTTTTTTATGTTACCCATGAGTTGTGCATCCTAATTGGAATCGAAGGAATTAAAATTTAAAGCTCACATTAAAGGCATTTTTATGTCGAAACGTTGTTATAAAATTGAGAACTATATTGATATTAGATTGGCCTGGCAGTAATAATATACTAACAGTTCTGCATATGTTGCTTCACTTCCCTTCCAAACCACTACCAAAGTTATTCCTATTAGCATTGTTTGTTCAAAAAATAAGGTTTTCTTTTTACTTTAAAATTACTGTTTCTTTTGAATGTTAATGATAAGAATCCTCTAAAGCTTTGCACATGTGAATTCCAAGTATAAAAACAAAAAGTTATTTTAATGAACTTAACGATAATTCAACTGTAAGTAATGCTTAAAGAGATGCTAGTTGGACATAATATATTATGAATGGAACACGTAACTAAATCACCAAGAATAAGTAAAAGAAAACACGTAAATTTGTGCTAATATCCACATTAACGGCCGATAGCTCGTAACTGCCCCATCTAAGGAAGATTATACCTCTCCTCGAAAGATTGCAGGAACTTCGCGTATCGAATGGGGCACGATCAAGACAATAGCTAATAAAATAAAGTTTCTTATCGATAAACTTAGAAATATCTTCGGAGAGTCTTTCTAATGGTTTTTCTTTTGACTAATACATTAATGTTATCATTATTGATTGAGGTCCAATCTGTTATTAATTATTACATAAAGAAATTAGGAACAAACTTGTAATATTGTTAGAAGTCTGAATATGTCTTTATAGAACTGTGAACTTTATAGAAATGTTAAAGAAATCATTTGGTAGTGTAACACTCTGTATTGATTCATTAATTAAATAACTACTATATAACTTTTAAGTTTAATTTTCGTAGGCATTGGTTCGTTTTGAAACAGCCATTCTGTTGACAGGATTTGTTTCTTTTGCATACGAGACATACGATCCTGTTATGATATCGAAGATATGGGGAAATCAAACTGCTCTCAAATTATCAATTATATTACTTACCATTTCACATTCACAACGTTGTAGGATTACCAGCGCGAAACAGTGTTAGCGCAAAGGTAATTTTTTTAAATATCATGAACATTTCCTAATCATATCTGCGGATTATGAGGATCACCTCCTTTATGATTCCATATATTAATAATAACTTAATTACTCCATATAAATTAATTAAATTTAAATTAAATCAAATGTCATAAATATTTGTAATATAAAAAATAATAAATAAAAGAAGAATGAACAGTTTTTTTAACGACATACGCAATCATGTTTATGGTTGTACTTAAATAAAAAAAAATATAGTATAATTTTCTAGTAATAAAAAAAAATAGGATCATTTTCTTATCCTTCCAATTTCTAAATGCCCAGATCCCTTCTCTAAGTACAGCCATTCAGGCTTATTTTTGACACAAAAGTAAATCATTTTGTATGTGTGTTTCTTTAAGGACTTTATAGCCGAAAGACTAAGATTAGCAGTAGGAAATTACTGACCCGAAATTGTGGCAATACCTAAGATTTATCGGTACAAGTAAAAAATCTTATATAAAGAATCATAGAATAATAATTGTACTCAAGATTTATTTACAGATTATCGATTAATTACAAAACCTTATCTAATTACGATATGATTATATTGTATGAATAAAGTTTTCTTTGAGCAGTGAGAGATAACAAAGTGCAAAGTCTTATAAGTTTATAAGACTTGCATTCTCTGTTTGTCTCTGCATCAGGAAGTAATAGCACGTGAATTCAAATTGTAAAGAAAATTATATAGACAATAATCGTGTGTAAATTATATTCAATATCGTAAGTACTAATTTTATCCTATTTTGTATATTGGGTCGTGTTCAATTTAAACTTAAGAACTTCCTAATAAACCTAAACTTATACTTACTACATATACTAATAATATAAGACCTTATTTAGAAATACTCCATTGAAATGCTTACACAAAACGACCATTACAAAACAATGTATATTACAGTTAATATATGTATGTCGTATTAAATATTACGCATCCAAGAACCAGAATGTGGTATATAACACTTTACTTACCAAGTATTTTATTATAAAGTACATTTATTATCTATGAAAATTAAATATCAATACAAGATTTATGTGTTTTAAAACAAATTGCCATGATTACATGATTTAAACAAATAAGCATTCTAATAATAGTGTTAATGAACTTGACATTCTTCTACGTATCGTCCACTTAGGAGAAGAGAAATAATTTAATTTATTTAAATGATTTTCATAACAAAAAAATCTTATTTCAGATGTTCATTTTTCTCATATGGATAGGAGTTCTATTGTTGTCGGTAGCGCTGTACTACCGGCGGACATACTCGAGATTCACTGCTTTTGGAGTCAAGCAACCGATGCCTTTTCCTTTATTTGGCCATATGCTTAAAGTTACTATTCGTATGGAGCATCTCACTAATCATATGGATACAATATATAAAGACTTTCCGACAGAAAGGTATAAAGATAATTGTTTTTTGCCAAAAGTTGTGAAGAGAGTACAAAATAAATACATATAATATTTTTGTTTTTTACACTACTTAGTGTACACGATAGTTAGCCTACTTAATTTTGTAGTTATACTTAATAAATGTAAATTGTTTTATATGAACAATAAATCTCATTGTCTTTTTAACAGGTTTATTGGAAGATTTGAATATACTATACCATGTGTAATGGTACGAGATATAGAATTAGTGAAAAAAATTACTATTAAAGACTTTGAACATTTTCTGGACCATCGTGGCCTTCTGGATGAGAAAATTGAACCATTATTTGCAAGGAATTTGTTTTCGTTAAAAGGTACTCATGAAAATAAATAAAATATAGTCTTTTTAGGGGTCCGTAATTCTGTACGGTCCTCTAAAATAAACTCTTAGGTCGAGTATCTCCTCCCTTGTCAGTTAAATGGTTAGTTTTGGAGGTGTGAAAAATTTCAAAATAGTAGTGTATATTTAAAAGAAAAACTTTTACAACTAAGTAGACTTTACAAATTTATGACTTAACCTAAATTTATTTTTGTTAGCTTATATTGCAAACGCTGGTTAAATCTTAGAATATAAATCTAAATATTGTACTGTAGAATTTTATATCTTAAAAAGGTCTACAATCTATTAGTGTATATAGACATATACACTAATAGATTGTAGGTAAATTATTAGCTACAATCTAGACAATCTAGACAAGATAGATATCTATCTATGCATTATAGGCAACTACTCTACATGGCCTGAGTCCTAGGTTTTGAACTTGTAATACAGAAAAAGTAACAGAAGTACATATAGAGTATACTTTATAAATAAACATTTTATATTATATAGGCCAGGAATGGAAAGATATGCGGTCTACTCTGAGTCCGGCGTTCACGAGCTCTAAAATCAAACAGATGGTCCCGTTCATGGAAGAAGTGGGAGAGATGATGATTCGAGCAGTGAAGAACAAAATTGAGAATTCGGAGAGTTAGAAATTCAAAATTATTATTGATATTATAAAATAAAAAAATATTGAAGGTTACATACACATCAATTACAATGGATGAGAATAGTAATTTTACAAGCAGAAGATTATTAATTAAGGTTACAATTATATGACCTTAAGGAAACTCAGTGTGTTTCCCCATAACTAGTTTTAGATAATGACTGCCTTTATATTGTAGACGAATAATATAATAAATATCACTTTATTTATATTTTTAAAAAGATTTGAAAGAGGTACTCCTAACTAACTTATAAAAACACTTACATAGCCTTTACATTTGCTGTTATTTAATTCCAATTTATTAGAAATAATCAATGACTTTAGTGAGCTAAAGCTTAAAAATAATTGTTACCAAAATGTAAGCTATGAAATGTGTTTAGGATGTTAAAGATAACTGCAATGTTCTTTATGAAATAGGTGGTTCAGTAGAAATCGACTGCAAGGACTTGACCTCAAGATATGCTAACGACGTGATTGCTTCCTGCGCATTTGGACTCAAAGTGGACTCTCACACTAACGAGGATAACAAATTCTACGAGATGGGAAGAAATGCTGCCACCTTTAAACTAAAGCAAATGCTTTTGTTTTTTCTTTACTCTGCATTTCCTTCTCTTGCAAAAGTGAGTACTTATTAAAAGTGTTTATAATTTCTATATATTTTAAATCTGAGACGTATATGTAATAAAATCATTCAAGTAGATAAGAACAGTCTGAGCCACTTTTAAGTGTTAAAGAGACACAAGAGTGTTTTTGTTGATATTTACCACATCTGTACTTATGTTATTCGTTATCAAATACTTCATATCTATACTTAATGACGTTATTGTTTTCATATTATGATAGTTTTAATATTGATTACTGCAACAAAGAAAAACAGTTTATACATTGTATAAATAATGTTATCACTGATAACTGGCAAGTGCGTAAGTGACCACTTAATTCTAACACACGACACATCCGTGATACAACGTTTTACATAAGTTTTTTACAATTAAATTGAATTGTTATTTAAGAATCATCCAGGAATTCAGAATATATAAATATTTTATATGAACAAAATATATGAAATGATGTTCACGTTCACACGACTGGAAGAAGAATAGGTTAATCAATATCAGTTGGTTTTGTTATTTTTGTACGTCGTGTATTTGAATAAAAATAATTTAAAAGAACAATTGACATTAAATAATATTCAATACAAATAAACATTTATTTTAGATTTATAAAGTAAAAATTATAAAATGATTATAATAAGATACAACACACACTTTCTTTTCTAATATAATAAATACCTTTTGTTATTTTCAAACTGTCTGATTATATGACCATCAATATTAATTAATAAAAAATAGCAGATCCAATGTGTATTAGTACTTATAATATTTTTTATTTAAAAGTAATATTAGACCAACTAACCAATATTGGCAACGAATTTCTTAAATATGTATTAAAGCTTTTAAAACTTTTAGGCCTTTAAATTAAAGTTGTTTTCAAACGAAAAATCAGACTTCTTCATTAACCTCGTGCAAAGCACTATGACAAACAGAGAGAAACACAACATCATCCGACCAGACATGATTCATTTGTTAATGGAAGCCAAGAAAGGTAATAAACAAAAAATTTATAAAATTTATTAAAATTTATTATAATTACTATTTATTATTCTTAATGATTGAGAAACCTAATATAGGACTTAAGAATAGAAATAATATTTTTTAGCTTTAAAAATATATACTGTACATGTTTATAAAGAAAATTAAACAACTGAAGGTTAGACCAAAACCTTGTTATACCTAGAAATAAAATCTATATTTTTTTTGCGACATATACAGATATCTATGCAAAAAAAATAGTTCAATACATGAAGAGCAGAGTTTTGTAAATGAAATTAAACAATATCCATCATATCAGAATAACCATTACTGATATTCCGTTGCACTGCAATCTATAGGATTTAAACGCTCGACCCTAATATGAAACGCTGCGAAAGCCGGAATATTTGTAATATGAAAATTCCATTTTATACATGAATT
This sequence comes from Melinaea menophilus ssp. n. AW-2005, assembly GCA_918358695.1. NCBI lineage: Eukaryota > Metazoa > Arthropoda > Insecta > Lepidoptera > Nymphalidae > Melinaea > Melinaea menophilus. The sequence goes on along the minus strand of OU911050.1, from coordinate 7,450,842 downwards.
AATTCATGTTATGAATGTTACTAAATAATAAGCCTTTAGTTTTACAGGTTCGTAATTTTTTTGAGTTGCTGTATTCTGAAAACAATAAAACTCGAAACGTTTTTATTTTAAATATTATGACCATGAAATTGTTTTGAGAATCTTGAAAATATATTCACAGGTTAAAGAATCAAATGTATGTTTCTGTTAGTAATACTAAAAGTATATAATAATGCTCTTTAAATTATGTTATTAGATTATAATATATTACATTTTTATCTTATCTTTCAAGCTAATGCATGAGCCAAGGGTTGGTTCGGATAAACTTAATTAAGGGTGGACAATTTTGTATTGAATTCTGACATTAAGCTCTTGAATTATCAGGTACACTGAAACACGAAACGCACGCCAACGGAAATTCTGATGCTGATATTGGCTTCGCTACAGTCGAGGAGTCAGATGTCGGGAAAAAAACTATTCATAGAGGTCTGACGTTTTTCTTAATTAAAGTATTCGAAATTTTGTGTATTATATTATGCGAATTATTGATGTATTGTAGTATGGTCGGACACTGACCTCACCGCCCAAGCCGTCCTTTTCTTCATCGCAGCATTTGAGACGATATCGACAGTTATGTCATTTACCTTGTACGAGTTAGCAGTACATCCAGACGTGCAACAGCGACTTGTGGAGGAAATCAGGGAGCATAATATTGAACATAAGAAAAAACTAGATTTTATTACAATTCAAAAATTAACTTATTTGGATATGGTTGTTTCAGGTAGATAGGTTTTAAGAATGCATTAAAACTTTCTTAATTTTTTTAATTATTATTATTATATTATTCACAGAAGTGTTAAGACTTTGGCCACCGGGACTGAGGCTAGACAGGCTATGCGTCAAGGACTACAACATGGGAAAACCTAATAAAGAAGCTACCGAAGATTTTATTGTAATTATAATTCATAAATAATATTTTAATAGATGACAACCGAACTTTGCTAGATATATTAATTACTAGCCGTATTGCTCGCTTCGCTCGCCTACGTCTAGTCCGCAGAGCACTAATTAACGTGTCAGAGTCTCGACTGAAATCGCTCTTGTTATGCTTAAGTTTTATATGATAAACGCCGTAGGCGAGCTTCGCCAAAACATAACCCTGGCATCGTTAGACTATAAGCTTTCATTTGATACCCTGTTTATAAAAATCGGATAAGCGGTTTAGGAGGAGTAGTGCAAGAAAGATAAAAAGTAATCGATTTTATATGGTAAGATAATGTTTGGGAGGAAAGGAGAGGAGTGATTGTTTCGATTGAAATTAATGGGTTCGAGCATCAGTCATACCCCACTCGAGAAAGACGTAGAATAAATTCTGTTTACAGATGTATTAAATCACAATATTATTCTCTGAAACTTTTATCGATATATTCAGATTCGCAAAGGGGAGATATTAGTGGTACCCACATGGAGTATTCATCGTGATCCACAATTCTTTTCGAATCCCAACAAGTTCGACCCTGAGCGTTTTTCTGAAGAAAACCGACACCTCATCAACCTCATCGCTTATATGCCCTTTGGACTTGGACCTAGGAATTGTATTGGTAATGATCTACTAGTTCAATTTACATTAAAATATTATATTTTGTAATAATTAGGATTTCAGAAATTAAGATGTTAATTATAATTCCTGCAGTGTTTGTTTCAATTGATGTGTCTGATTGTTGCAATAATTTCCTTTTAGGCTTTATTATTTAATACGATATCCTCAGGTTCACGTTTCGCGCTCTGTGAACTTAAGATGATGATCTATCAAATTATCTTGAACTTCGAGATTTTGCCGACAAAGGACACTTGTATCCCCGCGAGGCTCCGGAGTGACACATTCAACCTTCGCCTCAAGGACGGACATGGGTTGCAGTTCAAATCACGTTGATTATTGTTATTATTTCTTTGATGTTATTTGTACACCATTTATAACATACATTAAAATAAATAACATTAAAGTGTCAGTCTGTGTTTTCTACATACTAAATATTTTTGTATGTCATATGATTATTTATTACGTGTAAGTTAGTAAAACTTAATAACATAATTATTCATTGGTTTCTAGTAATATACTATTTATAGTCATTAGACTAACGTCGACTAACGACGTCCCATATATATTTTGTTTATAAACTAGATTAATAATGTCTCTTACTTAATCTCAATAACAAAAATATTGAAAACATGAAAATAAAACAAAAAATAAATATTAATTACAAATACAAAACAAAACGATTAAAATTAAAACATAACAAATTATAGTGAAGAGGCAATTATACTTAGATGCAATAGGATACATAATCACTAGTAGTTGTTTTTTAATGGCAACCTTGGTTAAGTAAAGAACAAAATAGAAATAAGTTTATTTACTACATAAAACATACAATGTATAAAAACGACATAAAATATGCTGCATAAATTTAGCAACTAAAATATAACATATATACTTAAACTTATATGTAAACTAACCGTAGGGCTCGCTTCGCTCGCCGTTATTTTTATTTTTTAATTTGGTGACCTTATTGACCTTACAGCGTCGCCAAAACATAACCCTGGCATCGTTAGACTATAAGCTTTCATTTGATATCCTGTTTATAAAAATCGGATAAGCGGTTTAGGAGGAGTAGTGCAAGAAAGATAAAAAGTAATCGATTTTATATGGTAAGAAGAAGATATATAAAATAATACAAAAGTATGCTAAGTAAGAAGTAAATTAAAATACTTGTATATAACAGCATAACATGCTATGGACTGTTAGTCTATATTAAAGTGAAAAAAATACACAAAAGTATTAAACTGAATAGAGTATTTAATGCAGCAATTCTATGTCTTAAACCCTCTCCCAATTTAAATTATTTTATTTTTATTATATATTATAATGATTATAGATTAAAATAGCGTTATAACAAATTATAATTATATTGTAAGATGACTGTTTAACGAGTGTTGTGTTCTGTATCTTGTTTCCTTAATTGTAATAACAGGAACAAATTCATAGCTGTATTATTTTCTTTGAAATTTCTTTGTGTAATAAATAAAAATATCAATTAGATAATATGAGAGCTAAAGGCATTAAGGATAAGAATCAATGTAATCAAATTTTAAAAGAAACGTATAACAAAGAAAATATTTTTTTTTGAATTAATTATTAAAATATTGATATCAAAACAAAATTAAATAAAAAAAAGCGTAGCTTATAAAATATTGAATCTAAAAAGGTACGAGTATTATGCTATATGTACTACAGAAGAAAAAACCTCCACAACCAAACTTATAATATAAATGAAACAAATCCAAACAAAGGTCTGTCTGTCTGTTTGTACTAGCTAATTTCTGAGAAGTATTTCTAAGGAGTAACTTCAGCTACTTTTATAGTAGTACACAGCTAGTAATTAAATATGAGTTAAACTAATTTATTTATAGATTTAGAGCAATTCAATAGGAGAAGAATTTTGTTTTTTTAGAGTATTATATTGATTTGGTATTACGAAAATTTGGAATACGGAATTGTCCAATGTGGAAATACTATAGATGCACACGAAGGTAGGTAGATCGGCAGTTAACACAGTAGTTTGAGAATTTAAGGTATTAACGATATCTTCCGCGTACATAAAAAAAAAATGCTTATAAGAAAATAACGCCACTCATTTTACTTAAATAAAGCTAAACACCACAGCCGCAAGAAATAACATAAAAAAAATTGTTTTTAAGTGAAATTTTTATTTACTAAATAGCTGTAAAAATATACATATAATAAGTTACCAAATAAAACTAAAGAAACTATAAGTATCATGTTTTGTATATTTGTAATCTTTGAAAATTTTCCTTAATCTCTTTAATTGAGATATGAAAGTTTATCATCATTTCAATTTAAAATACCTTAAAGTCGTTATTGGGATATGCTTCACAGTCTACAATAGCAATTGTTAATATATTTTCAAAATAAAATCGCATTCTAAAACGACTGTGATGTTAGAAAAGCAACTTACTTTATATGTTACAAAATACTATAATATAACTTTATTAGTATGAGCTGAAACCTGAAGACTATTTTGACTGGAGTTGTTTAGTTAAAATTGTAGGTTTAGCAATTTGGTAATAATAATTTTAAAATATTGATTATAAAAATGGTTGTAAAATGTCTAAAATCAGCCTCGGTAAAGTGACTATAATGGACAATGAAGCAGTTAATAAGAAATCGCAATTACGAGGATCGACGGTAAATCTTTCAATTAAGGCACGAATTGGAATCCGAACCGACTTCCATTCAACATGCAAATCAGTTTGAGGCTGGATAAGCTCCTAACTTACTTTTTAATCTCGTCTTTTCTATTGAATCGTCAGCAAAAATGCATTTTCTGTTGATTTCCATACCTTTGTCACAAAGCCATAGCGTGTAATTGCTTTTTGAAAATTATTATTGACGCTGGCATTTTTTCTGGAAAGTCTTAAACTAATTAAAAATGCTAAGAATGCTACCATCTCATTGATCATAACTACTTGACATTATTTAAGTATTAAAAGTTTTAACACAAAAGAACACAATCGAATATCTTTTATAAATCCCAGAATACTCCAAGAGTATTCTGTGATTCCTCCGAAGTCTGGAATATATGTTGTATAAGAAAAAAACAGTAGAGCTATTTTTTATAAAACCGAACTGTTTATTGTGAAACAAATTATTTATATTATTTTTCAAATGTTTTCCTAAGTTAAGGTACCGATATTACTGTAATAATTAAATTCTTTGAAATTTAATATTACATTTTCTTTGTACATTCCTTTGAAGTAATGACTCAGCGACAGGAGGAGAAAAAAAAAGTTGTTTTGGTTTACTTAAATTTTTTTTACCAGATTCGTACTTCATTATATTTATTTTTATTTAATTTAATTACGTTTCCGATTTACAATGTAATGGCTTGTAAACAGACTTTAATAAATAATTTATAACATGTCATGTAAGTCAGTCACTGGAATTGAATGACGTCTCAGTTTAGAGGTCATACAGTTTAAAAGGGTAGGTTTATTTATTAAACCTAATCTAATTTAGATAATTAATCAAAGTGCAAAATCTAAAACAGGGAACTAAAGTTAATTTTGAGTTTATTATTTTCAAGAACTGTTCATATTGTTGCAATGGATTTTATTATTATTTAACACTTTTCACAGTTAGGACAAAACAGATTTTTTTTAATTTACCTTGTTTAATTAGTTGGCTCTATGAATAACTTAAAAATGTAATATGATTTTACAACGATCTTTATCTGATAGTGGGAGATAAATTATCTAAAAAGTCAATATTGAAGTCACCACATTAGATGTGTTATTATGATAGATACAGATAGGTCATATAAAATAATCTTTAGGAAAAGTTCATAAGAATTATAATAATAACATGGAGAACTGTATATATTAACAACGATAAACCTCTTAAGCTCTCAACAGGCTATTTCAATTCGTCTAAGAGGGTTACAATTATTATGCTTAACTTATTTTGTAATTGGTTGTAAACATGTAAATTAATATTCTTCTGTAGTTAATACAAGAATACGAGACATAAGCGTCGTTATTATAGATTTTTTCTTGATGAGATCCGATTGATTTTTCCAAAACTGATTTCTGTTCCTAACACTATTCTTTGTGTTTTCACTGAATATGAGAGATTTTGACGAGATAATAAGTATCATATATATTAACACTGGTATTAAGCTGGAATCACATTACAGTGCATAAAAATTTGACCAGGAGTTTTGTTGTATTGTAATTCTAGAACAAAATCAATTTTTGTGTTTTCCCGTATGACCTATATTTCTCGAGTATAAAATGTATTTACTATTACTAGTACTGCTGAAACTATTACATTTATATAAATTGATTTTTCGTTGATAATATTAAAATATTATTAAATATGATTAAATACTAACTACATTTATTTATACTAAGCTTACTGTAGGAGTGTCAATAAATAAAATTTAGGTGTCTTTTAATTTTAGATTATTGTTTAAGCCAGTTACAGTCAATAAATATAATAAATGTAAATATAATAAAACATAAATAGTATAAAAGAAATGATTAGGAATGAGATTATAATTATAAAACTTTTAGAATGGGAAAGAATGAATCAACGTTTGTTTTTGAATTTACCGATTCATACATTTTTTAGTTTTAATAAAAGTTATTAAATTCAAATAAAATCAATTTAATTTTTGTTTCAACTACATTCTACCAAAAATAACATGTTAACAGAATCTAAATAATATATATTTTTTAATATTATGCATTCGAAAAAAAATTATACTCTTGAAAATATAAAAAATCATTATATTGTCCTTTTATACACACACATATATATATATATATATATATATATATATATATATATATATAAAATATTGCTATTGCTAAGACAATACAACTCTGCTCATATTAATATTATATGGGCTTGCAATATATTTAGTTGAGTGAATTTGACAGTTAACAACATTAAATGGAAAGTATAGGTTGTAAATCAGTGAATATACATGTGATTGATATCGTTTTAGCCGTTCGTTGCAGCCGCTTTTGATAGGTCAGAAATCCAGATAGCAAAACTGTTGTATTTTCCCCTGAAGTTCAGATGTCTAATTCAAAATATCTCTATCAAATAGGCATTTACATGCACTTTTGAATCATTAATTATCACATTATAAAAAAACTCATTTAGTCAGTCCGCAGGTAAGCTGCCACTAACTCGAAATTGTGCTCTGCTGAGAGGAACCAGCTACAAACTCAAAAGTTAATCTTTTTAAATTTAATCTAACGATGTATGATTCTTGTATCATTATACTAACCCTGCAAATGAGTCAAGACCCAATAAATGCACATATTTCGATCTTTTGAATACTAGGGAAAGACTTAACTAATAGTATTCTTTTAATTTTAAATTTACAATTAAGAAACGGTTTCACAAGATATCTTTGACGTAGGTCTATATTATATAAGCATACATTCAAGCTCATGGAGGATTTGTCAACTTTTTAAAGGGGAAATTAAGATGTTACAAGTATATTTTTATTTCTTGTATTTAGCATGTCTCTTTTTTATAATTATTAAAAACTGTATTATAAATAAGATGTTGTTCAATATATATTTAAAAGATTATAAAATAATTCTTAGGGAATGTCCACCTTAATTTCGGCAGCACTACCATATAATAAAATACCATAAAACAAAATACTATGAGAATAATTGTAGTAAACAAGTAGAGCCGTATTAACGGCTGTTACTTGCAAAGATGGCTGAGTTGAGTTTGTCTGGGAGTGTTGAAAGATGAAGGTTTCACTGTAGCTTTTTATCTAAAGTTATATTGTAGCACTGTAGCTTATTATCTAAGAAAATTTTGGAATCAGTCAGTACTAATTAATAAAAAGTTAATTGTTAAAAAGGAAGCTACAATTTTAACATTTTACATTAAGAAGTGTAAAGTTTTCTTAGCACTTTAGACTTACCTAAATTGCCTTTTACCTATTTTGACTCTTAATGCAATAAGGTCAAGCGCAGTAGTACATACACCGTAGTGGTTAAGTTTTAATAATAATATTTGGTGGTGTGCGCAGTCAAGCTTTGGATAAATGGCAAAACACCCCGATTGCATTATGCGATTTCTTCCATGAATTTTAAATGTGCTTAAGAAGCATGGCACTCGTATCAGTTGTTGATTTACCTTTGGAGAAATTATGTTGTTCACTATACATGAATTTATTGCTATAAACGTATTCTGTCATTAATTTAGAATGTTTTTTTCAAAGATCTTACTTAATGTAAGAGATAGGCCTATAATTTCCATGTTGCTATAACCACTGTTGCTATTGAAACTTTTGAACAAAGGTAATATTTTACTATTCTTCATCAAACCTGAAAATATAATGGTTTCAAAACATTCGTTGAAAATTGAGGATAATTGTTTGGCAATATCATTGATTATAGAGCTGAGTAATTTAACTATACACCAAAGGTAACAACTTTTGTTAAAATTTAAAATTCTAAATGTTTTAAGAAGTATTTCATTTCTTTTTATATTTCTATTTTATTTTAAATATATAAAACTATAATATAAGGTCGTTCGTTAAATTGTTTTTTTCACTTTTTTGTTAAATGAGTATTTCAACAGTTGTGTCAATATTACTTTTATTTTTTATTGTTTTAAAATTTGTATGTTTATTCTCGGTTGTATTATTTTATTTATCGATATGTAAAATTTAAGACATTTATGTATAAGCAGGGGGCTATACTTCTGAGTCCCCCCGCTCATGTATACTACATCTACTTTGTATAAAAAAGTCTTATGTTTTCTCTTATATATGTAAATATATTAAATCAGTATTAATTATTCGATTCAACAATCACTCGATGATTATATAAATAATTTGTGCGTCAAATTCCTACAATTTGTTTTTGAACATTTGTCCTCTTAGTGGTTTTTGAATAATTCCCAACATCAAAAGGTAAAACTTGAAACTGAAATTTCTGAGGTAGCTACGTCAACTCAAATACTTTAAAATTGTTTTGCATAAAGTATTGTTTTATCGAGTTAATAGAAGTCATTTAATTTATAAATAAAACTATGTAATTAAAAGGTCAGCGAATTAGTACCTGCTTTTGCGGTACAAGTTAGTTTCACAGGAAAAAGGATATTTTGTTGTTGGTTGTTTGTTCTGTTATCTTTTTTGTGGTTAACGGGTTTCCGATAAATACTGTAAATATAGGCTTCATTTTTATAATATTACTGTTTATGAAATAAACAAAAAAGAAACTTTGTGAAGATAGTACAGTGATAGAATAATATTGAAGTACGATATGGAATATATTTTATGTGTAAAACGTAAGGTGTTACTATTCAAACCAGGTAGCATTTATGAATGATTATAGAACGTAATGGTTACTCAATCGAGCAACCATTAGGTTTTATGTTCTATTCTAACAACCGCGATTGACAAGTTTTTATTTTATATTTCTAAAATTTTTTACTGCCATTTCATAATCCTGAGTTATATATACATGGGTCACCTTACTAAATTTGTAGAAGAGTAAACTCAGTATTCAGTTCACTGAAATAATATTTTGTTATCTGTTTTTCTTTCATTTATCTGCCTCGCTTATTATATTATACATTTTAATTTTTAATATATTGAGGATATTTTTATTTACAAAACTTTTATAATTTTTTAAGAATTTTTTATATTTATTCTACGTATTATAGTTTTATGAATTTATTTGAACATTTTTAGGCAAAAATTTTCTATTTACATAAAAAAGTTCTTCAAGCGTATTTCATCGCGTTATTCCGCTGGGCGACTTAGAATACACAACCGGAGTGCGTTTAAAATGTTTGCTTGCTTTTCTTTAAAACCGCTCTCGTAGTTTCTAAGCTTTAATACTCTAGGACTAGAAACCCAAAAATTACCTCATGAAAATTCATATAGAAGATTTTTTATTGTTAGGTTTTGTAAAAACGTTCTTAAAAGCTTATTTATACAAACACAAAGAAAAAACTTTACCAAATTTCACTGCATTATGTTAGTTAAAGTTTAAACAGGTTTAGTAAACAGGTTTAACAAGATTAATTTTACTATAAACTTTTATATAAGTTAAAATGAATTAAGTGAAAAATGGCATTCTATGCAAGTACAGCCTAGAAGTAGTAACTAGAAGAGACGACTATTAAACAACTTTAGTAAATAACATCTGGCTATGTTCGAGGCTTAGACTAGATTCCTTAAGAATAAATTGAACATATCCTTATCTATTCAAACATAATACCAACAATATATTCCTAAACAATGTACAGTTTAAACTACATCTGGAGACTACGCGCTACTTACATCTGCATACAGATGGAATTCAGAATCGTTTTTGTCTCCACGAGAAATACGGTAACTGTTATTGCTAGTGCAAGAGAGCCTAGCCTGTATAGATCCTAATCATGCTTGCCTCTTTATTGCATGCAAACGACATATTGATATAATCTATTAATGTAGTTCAAGGCAATAACATTTCATGATAGTATTTGGAGTGAATGACAACTGGTAAATCAATTTAGTAAAACAGTTAAAAACATCAGTCACAGAATATGTTATCAACATCTGTTTAAAAATGTATCATTAAATCAGCATGAAACCCATAAATAAGGAACATAAAAACAAAATAAAAACATCGACGTTAGAAACATAGCCGCTTTTGTATTCTCAACATACAGGTATTGAATGCGTGCAGATGCTTTTTTAGTTTTCAGATGTAAACCTGGAAAGTAAGGAATCGTACGATTTATTATTTCTAATTGTAATTTATGTTTGTTGTGCATATGCAAACATATTTTAATGTCGCATTTGTAACCTAATCATTCAACTAAAAACGATTTAAATAAGAACAATATTTTTTTTATAATCTGGGCTTTTGATTTTAATTTTCTCATAAAAGTAATGGGAATGTGATTCCTTACATCTTTTGGAATGGCATTTTCAGTGATTGAGGGATGAGACGCAAAAAGCGTTTTAATGGCTCCAGTCATCTCGCAAGTTATTTTGTTTCTTACGAGCGGGAGGGAATATTTTACGAATTCTTTTAGTGAGCATTTCCAAATTATCTATATATAAATTAAATAACAATTTAGAATATTGTTACAATGTTGTAAAGAATTCAATCAGTTATTAAATGTTTTTTTTATTATTCGTTAACATAACGTCACAGTCAACTACTGTCTGACTATCCATATCCAATGTTAATACAGTTTTTATAAAACAACTCTGCCCTCTTTCGGTTTCTACATTTTATGTATCAATTTCAAACAAAAAGGGGTATATTTCTTTCATAATTACTTAAATTTATTAATTAAAATTTGTAAAAAAAAACTCTTCACCATCTTTAGCGGGATCAACAAAACCCAAATTGGCTAAGGCATATTGAGAGATAAAAAAAACATTTGAACAGGTAAGCACGTGAGTGATCCAGGTTTTTAGTCCTAGTAAGTAAGTTAAATGATTAGCACACCCACAGATCGTTTGGCGCTAGTTTCGTTCATTATTAGGCTAACTTAATAGATAGAGTAACCGAACGGTTTCGCAGCGGTCGTAATATCAAGTTCTGATCATGTCAAGGCAATCCTTCACACTATATATATGTTCTATGATATGTAATAGTTTCATATTCTTGGTAGAAGTTAGAGGAAAATTTAAGTATTAGATTCCTTTGCAGAGTTTTCTGTCGTATATCTATTTCAATGTCGGTGCATATCTCTTTCTAGAATATTGAGTAAACTAAAAACACGATGTAAAACATTCGAGTTAATAAATCGGAGCAAGGTTTCTGGTTTGAGACTCGATAAAAAAATTAAAGACATTATTATTTTTGATAGAATGCTAGAGTGCGTTGGTCACATTAGGAAAATATCACTAAAGTAGTGCATACGTATATATTATTATTATTAAAAAATTATTATGTATAAAGTTTCTTCTTTAATATTACAATCATGTTAAGTATACAAATGTTTCCTTAACCTAACGAGGAGTAACAAGTTTTTAGAATAGTTAATTTAATACACCCACAAATTTCAACTCCATTATACAGTTTATGTTTTAATTAACAACGTGTTTGCTGTTAGCCCTATTATGGTATATTCATTTATTTCAAAAGGATCCCGTCGTATCTGGGGCGGGCAAAGTATCGCCTTTTGTGTTTCTTGAGGGCAAACGACGAGTCAACGCAGCGGCACTCCGACCCACTCTAAATGTGGACTTTTGCAACATCCGGGGACTTCATTCCAATTTGAATGCCGTCCACTATCATCTAGAGAAGGCGCAGCCGGCCTTGTTGTTTCTGACGGAGACGCAGATATCTCAACCTAGCGACAAAGCGTACCTATCATACCCCGGGTATAAACTAGAACATCATTTTATACCACACGCCGGGGTATCTGTGTTCGTAAGGGAGGATATCTGCTACCGTCGCCTTCAGGTGTTTGAAGGTCGGGACCTGTCTGTACTCTGGCTGCGCGTGGACATGGACGACCATATCAGAGTCTACGCGTGCCTCTACCGGCCCCATCACTATGGGGCCTGTAGAGGCACGTTCCACGCATTACCACTTAATGCAGAAACGGATCAACTCTTAGGCCATGTTCAGGCAAAGATTGACGATCTGCTTTCACAGATTCCCTCCGCCGAAGTCGTAGTCCTCGGGGACTTTAACGCACACCATGCCGATTGGCTAGGGTCACGTGCCACCGACTACGCGGGGAGATCTGTGTTTGACTTTGCTCTGGCAAATGGTCTGTCCCAATTGGTAAAGACGCACATTCGTCTACCGGACGTGGACAGCCATATGCCCTCTTTGTAGGATCTTCTGCTGACTACACATCCCGGAAAGTACCAAGTCACTGTCGAGGCTCTCTTAGGGTCCTCTGATCATTGCTTGGTACGGAGTGTAGTGCCCATTGAACGCCCAGCTCGCACAAGACCTGCGACTCGACGCGTTTGGCACTACAAGTCAGCGGATTGGGATGGAATGCGGTCCTTTTTTGCATCCTACCCATGAGGGCCGATTTGTTTCCCTTCCAATGATCCTAGTGACTGCGCTGCGGCTGTAGCTGATGTGATACTTCAGGGCATGGAACTATTCGTACCAAGCTCTGTGGTACCACTTGGTGGCAGATCGCGGCCTTGGTTTGATGCGTCTGTCAGGGCTGCAGCAGCTGGCAAACGGCAGGCTTATCAAGCTTGGGCTAATGCGTTAGTCACTAAGGATCCAAACTCTAGAGTTCTGAAGAGGAAATATAATCGTGCCTCCAGATTCTTCAAACGGAAAATTGCTAGAGCAAAGTTCAAGCATGTCGTCAAAATTGGGGATCAGCTGGCAAAGTACCCACCTGGCACGCGCAAGTTCTGGGCGCTTTCCAAAGCCAGTCTGGGAAACTTCTGTCAGCCATCCCTACCGCCATTGCACACTGGGAAGGACTCTTTGGCCCACACGGCAAAAGAGAAAGCCGATCTCTTGGGCACTCTTTTTGCCTCAAACTCGACTTTGGACGACCAGGGGAAGGCACCGCCTGTCATCCCACGGTGTCCGAGCTTAATGCCGGAAGTAGTTTTTCGGCAAAATCTCATCCGAAAAGCCCTCCTTTCCTTGGAAGTTCATAAGTCGAGTGGGCCAGATGGTATCTCTCCAGTTGTGCTACGAACATGTGCCCCTGAGTTGACACCAGTGCTAACGCGTCTATTTCGGTACTCCTACTTGAAAGGCGTAGTCCCGGTCTCATGGAAGCGTGCCCTTGTCCACCCGATCCCTAAAAAGGTGATAGCTCGAACCCAGCTAACTACAGGCCTATCGCCATTACCTCTCTGTTCTCCAAAGTAATGGAGAGCATTATCAATAAACAGCTCCTAACCTACCTCGAGGATCACCAGTAGGTCAATGACCGGCAATATGGCTTTCGCCATGGTCGATCGGCTGGTGATCTTCTGTTGTATCTCACACACCGTTGGGCAGCTGTTATTGAAAGCAAGGGAGAGGGTCTGGCAGTTAGTTTGGATATGGCGAAAGCCTTCGATCGTGTATGGCACAAGGGGCTTCTTTCGAAGCTACCTTCCTATGGGCTTCCCGAGAGTTTATGCAAGTGGATCACCAGCTTCCTCACTGGGCGGAGCATACAGGTCGTTCTCGACGGTTTTTGCTCGGACCCCAAGCCCGTGAACGCTGGTGTACCCCAAGGCTGCGTGCTATCCCCAACTCTGTTCCTCCTGCACATCAATGATATGTTGGATATCTCCAACATACATTGTTATGCGGATGACAGCACTGGGGATGCGGTATATTCCGGCCGTGCAGGTCTCTCTCGGGAAAACGTCGACGAGTGCCGAAAGAAACTTGTGTCTTCTATAGAGACTTCCTTGGGGATGATCTCTGAGTGGGGTGAACTGAACCACGTTCAGTTCAATCCCCTAAAGACACAAGTTGGCGCGTTTACCACTAAGAAAACCCCATTTGTCGTATCACCGCTCTTCGAGAGCACTCCCCTCATTGCCTCGCCAACTATCAGAATACTGGGTCTCGACATTTCCAGCGATTGTCAGTTTCGTAGTCATCTGGAGAGCAAGGCCAAATTGGCCTCGAAGAAATTGGGAGTGATTAATAGAGCGAGGCAGTACTTCAGTCCTGGCCAAAGACTTGCGCTCTATAAGGCGCAGGTCCGGCCACACATGGAGTACTGTTCTCATCTCTGGTCCGGATCACCCCAATATCAGCTTCTACCATTTGACCGCGTACAACGGAGAGCCGCTCGGATTGTCGGGGACCCGGTGCTCTGCGAACGGCTGGATTCTTTGGCATTGCGTAGAGACGTGGCTTCTTTGTGCGTCTTCTACCGCATTTACAACGGGGAGTGTTCCGAAGAACTATTCGATCTGATGCCTGCCGCTGATTTCATCACCGCACAGCGCGCCATCGCCTCCAACACCATCCTTACCACCTGGATGCGTGGCGATCCTCTACTGTGCGGTTCTCAAGAACATTTTTTCCACGTTCCACTCGCTTGTGGAACGAACTCCCTTCGGCGGTATTTCCAGATCGGTACGACATGAGTACCTTCAAAAAAGGCCTCTACTCCTATCTACAAGGCCGGCAACACTCTTGTAAATCCTCGGATGTTGCAAGAGTTCATGGGCGGCGGTGATCACAAGTCATCTGTGACCCGCCAGCTCGTTTGCCTTCCTCTTCCATAAAAAAAAAGAAAAAAAAAAGGACTATAACAATGCAATAGAAGTTTGCTATTGATTAAGTCAAACTTCAAGTAAAAAGAACACTAACAATAATCGATAGATTTTGATTTATGGGATAGAAAACATAAAAGAGTCTGAGGTTTAGGGTGGAGTTATTTTAATCTCATTTAACCGTAGAAAAACCAGAGAAGATTTACATATTGTCTATTTTTTACAAAGAAATTCGAATCGTTTAACTATAAAATCGCCCAAATAATTGTATTTGAAATAAGATTTTTTTGTTTTCTATTACTTGTAATGTTTGAATAGAAAACAAATTTTAATATCATCATTTTTTAAATCTTAAGAAATATGTTATATTTTTTTAAAGAAGCAGTGAAGGCAGATTCCACTTTTAATAATACTTGAACATCTGAATTCTGGTTGGGGAGGGTTTTGTTATTTTCACAGGCATGTTTTAGATTTAAACCTTAATTTTTTCCGCCCGGAGTTAATTGATCGGAATAACTTGATTTTATTTCGATTTACAGAAGTATTAAAAATGTAAGAAAAGTAAAAAAATGTGTTTTAATATCGAGTGATTGTGAGACCCGAGGAAATTTGGGGACACACGTATGTATTAGCATATTTTTTATTGAAATTTTATTATATATTTATTTAGCCAAAAAATAATAAAACTTAATTAAAAAAGGTACCAAAAAAAATCAAAAGGTACCAAAGAGTAAGGACGACATTCAGTACAATGAAGACATAGGCGCTCTCTTAGATAGCAAGTCATGACATCTAATGTTTTGAGAGCTATAAATAAAGTTGATTAAAACCAACAGATCTCTCAAGTTAAATATATATAATATATATATATATATATATGTATATATATATATATACTAGCACACCCGGCGAACTCCGTTTCGCCACCAGATGGCTTCGTTTTATGTAACATTTCGTTTGGTGATTAAAAGATGAACGAAAAAAATTTTTTTGTTTTATATTTGAAAAGGAAAAATTTTATTTCATTTCACAATAGTAATGAATTCATTTAGATTAAAATAAATTAAGTGTTATTTAGTTGAACTTCTCTAAGTGAATGAAAGTGAATACAAAGTAAATACTGAATCGAATCGTTATACGTGTCCGCAAATCATTCGTTTCATTGAAGTGCTCTTTGGTAAACCACATTTTTTGTTTTTTGGTCTGACGTTAACACAAAAAAAGCGGATGGTTTTCCAATTCGTGAACACGCAACGTATAACTGCCCATGTGAAAAACAATGATTTTCTAAATTTATCCCGCAAACACTAAGCGATTGGCCTTGCGACTTGTTAATTGTCATTGCGAACGCAAGGCGAACTGGAAATTGCAATCGTTTGAAGTCAAACGGAAGATCAGTCGGAATCATTGGTATTCGAGGAATACATACATTTTCACCTGCGTACTTTCCGTTAATAATGGTTGCCTCAATCAAATTCGGCATAAGTCTTTTTACCGCAAGTCGAGTACCGTTGCAAAGTCGCGGTGGATTCAAATTACGCAATATCATAATAACTGTACCAACTTTGAGTTGCAAGTTATGTGGTGGAAATCCTGGTAACTCGAGAGAGTTCAAAAACTCCGTTGGATAATGTACTACATCATCGGGATTTGTTATGGAATCAACGGATTTGTATGTCACCAAATCGCCATCGATTTTTGATTGAATGGTGAAATTCAGTGCGTGTACATCATTATTCTTTGCGGCAAGAATTGCTCGTTGACTTAACCAAGCATAATTCTGATAATTCTCACTAATGTTTGGAAAAACATTTTCAATAAGAGCTAGTTGAGAGTCTACAAATCGGCAAAAGTCGTTGGTAAGAGTAATTAATCCAGATGTCGCATCAACTGTGACTTTTCCATTTCCAACAGCTAACAATTGTTTTGAAAATTGTGCAGCACTTTGATCATTTTGAAGTTGAACTCTCATATTAGTGGTTAGCGATAACGTTTTTACGTTATTCCATAAAGGTGATGCCTTCAGGCAAGCATTCAATTCATCTGCAGGCGTTCCACGGGGAATTACTGGCAACGTCTGCCTGAAATCGCCTGCCAACAATATCATTAAGCCACCAAAGATGTTGTTATTTCGCCGAAGATCCTTCAGTGTGAAGTTAAGTGCTTCAAGTGATTTCTTATGTGCCATTGTGCACTCATCCCAAACAATGAGCTTGCATTGCATCAACAATTTTCCCATTGCACTGGATCGTGAAATATTGCATGTTGGAGTATCAATTGTGTTTAAATTGAGTGGCAACTTAAGCGCAGAATGTGCAGTACGACCGCCATCTAGAAGAGTCGCCGCAATTCCAGATGATGCTAACGCCAAAGCTATGTCACATCTTGATCGAATAGTGGCCAAAATCAATGAAATGACAAATGTTTTCCCTGTTCCTCCAGATGCGTCCAGGAAGAATAGACCACCAGTATTATTGTCCACCGCTTGCATTAATGTTTCGTATACTTGTTTTTGCTGTTCATTTAGCAACAGCACATTATTTTGAACGAATTCCTGCAATGTATCAACATTGTATTGCAGCTCTCGATTTAATTCTTGGTTGAATGCATCGTGCATCGATCGATTTGGTGCAATCATTCCTACTTCAATCAGTAGCTTGTTTGCAATAGTCAAACATTGATCCTCAATCAGAATCAATCCTTCATTGTAGATTTCATCGGTTATTTGCATGTCAGGATTATTCGTTTGAATGCGCAAGCGATGCAAGATATCTTCACATATGTCATCTTTGTATTTGTTCCATAACTGAATTGGTTGTGAAGGAAAACATGTGGTGATGATAATTGCGAACAGCGTTCGTATTTGGTACGCATTTGATGAAACAACTGAATCCGCAAGTGTTAAATCCCAATGAGAATCGTTCTCTAGCAAACCCAATAGTTGACATGCTTCTCGAAAAGTTTGGCATTGGTGGTCATTCACAGTTTTCAAATGCGCAAATGATTTTGGTCCACGTACATTTACTAACAGCAGTCGCAAATAAAAACATTCATCATTTCTAGGATGAACAGTATACATGCGACCTAGTGCATCACTGGAAAACACCTGTGGCCAATCTGGAACTGGGGTTCCTTGTTTGCGACGTTGGAATTTCTTTGTTGATTGATTCCAAGTGTAATACTTGGGCATTTCAACGTACATCAGCGTCGCTGCGAATGGATCTGCTTCACACATTGCAAAGAAGCTAGTGAATGTTGTCGATGGTGGTCTCTCAGCTCGTTGTGCTGCATTAGCCTCAGTGAAGTAAACTCTTTGGCCATTTTCCAAATGCACTGCTAAATGTACAACTGTGGGATATCTTTCATGAATTAGAAATGAAAATAATCGCCACAGTGCTTCATTAGTACTGACGTATCTGCCCATTTGGAAGTTGCTGATTTCGTCATTCGCATTTTCCGACGCAATACCAAACACAGCCATGTCGCTGCCTTTTGTGACGTACTTGCACAAATATTTGATTGATTTGGCCGAATGACAACTCTCAACGTTTGCATGTGTTTCGAAAATTCGTGATAGCAGCGGGCAATATGGTACAATGAATTCATTTCCGATCTCAATCTCTTGATTTTTAACTTTAACTTTGATAGTTCGACCATTATCTTCTTTTGAACGCCGACGATAAACTGGATATCCATCGTTCCCTGTAACTGTTTCAGCAACTAACGGTCGCGGATATCGTTTTGTGCACTTTCCATCAGCCATGCAAGGCGATAATGGATTTAATGCACCGCACGGTCCATGCACCATCTGTGTCGTCACAATGTCGTGTAGATGGGGATCAGTGACTGGATCAGGAATTTCAGCTGATATGATGTCATCCACTTCATTTGAATGTAATTTGTTCAGCAACCAAATTAGGATATGAGCATGCGGTAGTCCACGCTTCTGCCATTCCACCGAGTACATATAACAACGTGTGTCACCAAAAACTCGATACTTAGTAAGCACATCCATCATAACCTTGAGTTTTTGTTGAAATACTCTGGCGATTATGTCATGGCGATCTTGCGGTTTCTGACCCGGTTCCAACTCACGTTCAATTTCCATCCACTTCGGATTGCATGTGAACGTAATAAATAAATCGGGAGTTCCATAATTTCGCACGTATGTCATAGCGTCTTGAGCGTATTCATGCATGTGGCGTGGGCTTCCGATATAAGATGATGGGAGAATCGTCAGACGTCCAACACTCTCAACATCACCATCTGAATGAATAGCATCACGCAAGTATATAGTCCTCACATCGTAGCTTTGCCTGATTGAATCAGATGAACGCTAAACGTTCTGTCTCGACTTTGACATACATGTCGACAGCGAATTGCTGGAATAGCCGACGGCACTTCAGAATGACATTCTCCTCATGTGTACGAATCATCATACGATACGCATAGTAATTCATTGCGCTTAGATTTTTATTCGTTGATACGCCTGAAAATGCAAAATTAAATGAATTGTTAATGGAAACCAATAATAGCAATAATTAGTGTGTGAATATTGTACTTGTAATTGGATCGACCATCTTACTTGTAATTGGATCGACCATCTTCAACGTGATATCGTATCCGTCTTGCCCTTGCCAATAAATGATTGGATATTGTAACGCATCGTACAAACGATGTGTCTCGTTTACACGATGCATGATATTGCTTCTTCGCTGAACGACAATGTCTCGCGATTTAGTTGGATCGCCAACAATAATTGCAGCAACATCATTAACGGTGGGTGCATTGAATCTTCGCACATGTTCACCTGTTGGGGTACAATCCGCTCTTATGACAAATTTGTGCGTATCCGATGGCATTCGTTCCAATGCTGTTTTGAACATATTAACCACAGCGTTATTAGCGTGAAAAAATGCTTGCAACTGTTCAATAATTCGTCTCTTTAACTGTTCTGTTCCCTGTATATTGCACCGCACATTCAGCTGATCCACCATCGACGAAATGAAATATATTTGCAGAAATTGATGCGGTTCATCTGGTGTTGGCACCATTGAACCATGCAAATGATATATTTGTCCTTGTATCTGTAATTGCAAACAATCATTTGTTAAAGAATATGGTGTAACTTTTGATCGTGTGTGTTGTATCTTTTACCTTGCAAGTCGGCATGAAGCCGCCTTCTCGAATGATATTAGCTCCAAAGGAAGTCATGCGAAAGCAGTTATTGTATTCAAGGATGTGTTGAAGAAAATGGCTGGAATCGGGATCATTTCCATCGAACAATGCTTTCAGTGGCTGTGGTGGTGTAAGTAATGGATCCAGTTTGACTTTTCCACTTGCGCAGCACAATCCAGCCGTTTCTCTTTTGAACTTTAACGCATTGCAATATCGGCATACAGTCGTCATTGGTCCAATATCTAAATTTTCATCATCACTGTAGTTCGCAGTGGGATCATATTGGAATGCCAAGCGATTGTATGATGCCAATGAGATCATTGAACACGAAGATTCGTGTGCTCACGCGTTGTCTCAATCGTGCATTTTCTCTTATTATATTTTGTCTTTCTTCGCTTAAGTTCTGTGAATACACTTGTTGCTGACTTGCATGTCTTGTGCGTCGGCCGATGTTCGCACGTCGTCCTCTAGGCATTTTGGGCTATAGACAGAGTGGTGAATTTAACCTCAACGATCACGATCACGATCCACATAATTTACACAGTTCAACTTACCACCTTAAAGACAAATACCTGCTGTTGAAATTGAATAAAAATGTACACAATACACTTGATTGATTTGATGGTTTCCAATTAAAATGTTAAGAAACGAATAACTAATTTTTTTTACTTTTTTTTCATTATTTCACAGTGTACACAATACCGGTTTGTCACATGAAATTAACTGATAAGAAAACAATAAGTAGCTGTCAAGCAATGTGTCACGCACCGACGCCATCTACTTAAAATATTGGTTTGTAGTACATGCTATGTATCAGAGATGGCGCTGTATTTAAAAAATGATTTTCCCTATTTTCCCGCTTTTCTATTGAAATTTTTCCTAGATTTTCGTTGCTATAAACCTCACGGAGCCCGAGACCTTTCCAACGAATGCAAAACCGTGGAAATCGGTTCGTGCGTTCTGGAGTTATATCGTCAGGAAGGAAAACCCGACTTATTTTTATATAGTAGATATATATATATATATATATATATATATATATATATATATATATATATGTATATATATTATACATCATTTTTATTAAATAATTTATATATTTTAAAGTTTTGTTGAGTGATTAATGTTAATGTAAATTTCATATTGCGAATTTTAAACTGCAGAAGTGTGTTCCAGGATAGACTTCACAAACAATTTAAAAGCAAATTCTTTTTCTATTCTCCAAACGTAACCTAACAATCGACATTTTGTAGAGGTAATATACTGTATGGTATATGTTGAGCATACGTTAGTTTCCAATCTCGAAACAAAAATCATTTTTTTTCACATACAATACAAACATTTTTTGAAAAATATAAGGTTATTTTTTCCAAAAATGAAGTAATATTACATTCGTTTAAGGTAAATAATATTATAAATTAAATAATATTATACTTAGACCTTTTTGAAGCCATAAACAATGATAGTAAAACTTTACAAGTGAAAAATAATTAATTACATATATCATTATTTAAAAACATTTAAGTAGTTTTTATTATTGTTAACAAAAATATTGTAATGCATAGGCTCCAAATAACCTAAGGAACCTTGGGAAACATACTGCCCATGTTTCCCATACACTGACTGCCACAGTTATGGAACAAAAGCTCTTTAATAGGAACTGCTTGAATTCGTTGGAGGCAAAGAAACATTCCCATTATCACAAAGATAGACGTGGTAGTTTTGCATTTAATAGATCCTGACAAAAATTATCTAATGTTTTGAATAACCGGTATAGACAACATCATATTAATCGCATCTTGATTACTACCATAGCTACAGTTAAATATTGAGTAAATAGACAAAGGTTAGATTTGTGTATTGCGCATCGATAAACTATCTATAAAAATTATAAGCCTTAAAAGGAATATACGTTATCATAAACAAATCTATAAAAAGACTTGTTCTGTTTTAGAGGAATGTCAAATATTTCGATTTCGGAATGTCAAGCTCATTGTTCTCTTTTGAGTTGTATTTTATGAATGTGAAAGTCAAAATATTTTGTTTGAATGGAATTTTCACTTCCATTGCATTCCATTTTATGAAAAGTCGAAGTCTATTTGAATGGTTCCAAAGGGTTGTCGATAGCCGTTTTTTTTATTTACATATTACATATTACATAATTTAAATCACCTTACAAATTAAACCCACCTTTAGAAATTAAAGGATCCTAATAATTAAATTTACTATTTTTATTTTTTTCATTCATAAAATTTCCAAGTGTTGTTTTCTACATATGTGACAATATATTGTCAGTAAGTAAAAAAGTGATAAATGATATTGTATAGGTACGTCGAATACAGTATAGTGTCCAAATAAAAGGTTCACCTAACCATGCATAATTGCATATTTACAACAACAACAACAACAACAATGCATATTTTTTTTTACTTCATAATTACTATTAGGAGCTCCAGAATTATCAATTAATTCTGGGACACCCATTATAAAACAGTATAACTACATTTTACTGCTTCTAGGGTTATAAATTCGAATTCTAAAATAATACGAAACGAAAAAAAAACGACAATATATATTAAAAATAACAGAAATAATATATAATCAACTACCACTTTAAAAATCCTGATATTGAACCAAAATAAAATTGCAATAAATACAAAAAAGCCTGGATAGCACAATTTAAAAAAGAAAACCTTAACTAACTCTGAACGCCGACATGAGCTACAATATATAAATCTGTTTCAGTTCTATATATATTGACTAAAACATTTCAATAAAACAAAAAAAAAATAAAAAAAATCATAGCATAACATAAAAAGGCTCTCTACGTCTTCGTCTATTTTTATATTAGGAGTGAGTCCGGTAGACTGCTATTTGAGCGAAACGTTCTGTGTGAGACTTTTTGCATCACATGTCTGGGGTTGGCATGGAAACGATTTTACCGATATTCATGAAATTTTGCACATTTATAGCGATGGTTATAGCAATGGTTTATAAAAAAAAGTGAAAAAACCTCATGTCGTTGAGGAATAATCACCAAAATATGACAGTCCCTTAGACTTCAAGGTAAAAAAAATTCGCTATTTGATTATTCTATATTTTTTGCCTGTCGGTTTTAGCTTTGAACGGTGAATTGAAGATGCGCTACTAAATTCGCCGAACTTTACCGAGATATTGCGAGCGCAGCGAGTCAAAATCGAGGTCCGTTTCGCGCCCCTAGTTAAATCATATTTGGGTCATAATCAAAATAGTAATGACTTAAATAAGTATCTTCAAATATTATAAAATATGAGCTTCCTGTAAGGTATGACATGTTTGATTGATAAATGGATCCATTCAGATACTAAAAGCAGGCTGGTGGCGAGGTATCGTAGGTAACAAATAAAAATGAATTTGTCCACATCCCTCACTATTCGAGAATGAAATCGAGTAAAAATTATAAAATATGTTTATTTTTATTGAAAGCATTCTGTTTTTACTATATTATATTATTATTATTATTATTATTATTATTATTATCACCACCACAAAGTTTTTGTTCAAATAATTTTTTCTTTATATATGCATTTTAAATTAGTTGTAAGACTAAACTATTTTGAGAAAGTATATATCGTTACAAAAATATCCTGTTATATTTGTTGCGACACGTTAAGAGTAAGTAAATAACTTTTATCTCCCTCTCCGATCATCTCTGAATATATAAAAAAGTTTATATTTTAAGAATTACATATAAAATGTAATTTAAAATGCATAATTAAAAAAAATATATAATTTATAGGACTCTTTAAATCATCATTATCAATTAAAGTAACGATATAGGATTGGTTAAAAAAGATTAAATTGATATTCTATGAATATAAGATGCAATGATTTTGATTTGTTTATTTTTTCAATCCCCGATGCCGACCAGAGTGTTGTTGACTCCAAGGTCTTCTTCCCAATTTAGTACACATAGTACTCTAGTTTCTTAATGGTAGTAAGGCCAGAATGAAGTCGCCCTTCATAAATATTTCTTAGACATTAAAGTAACGGCTAAATTCCTTATATATATCTTTTGTCACTATTGACAAAGATTTTCTTGTTATATTATGTCGCTATATTTATAAAACTTTTGCGGTGTTTTGTTAAAGATTTATTGCAGATAAAAAATAAGCGGTATTACCACTTCGGGTGCATGCTATTCCAAAATTGTTGGTAAGTGAGCTCATAAAACCAGAAGTGTAAGTAACGAACTGTAACTATATTTTATGCAAGTAGTTATAACATCTCGTTACTTTTTATGAACAACGCGTTATAAACTAATTTGCAGTATATTCCATATTGTGATTTTAAACAGATCATTAAAAATATATTTAACATAGGTACAATACCCTATTGTTATTATATTAGTAATGGTTTTACTCTGAAGTCGCTGGAATTTTTTTATTGCGTTGTTATGAAATTAAAAACACAGTAGTTATTATTACGTAACCATATTATTGCTAATTGCCTGTTGCTGTATTTAATGTAATTAAGATTGTAAAGCCAATAAGTAAACACGTGTATCTGAATAAACAACACTTTTTATCGCTTCGGCATTGACAAGACCTTTACCGATATCGATTATACTTATAACCGTGGTTGAGTAAAGTTGTCAATAGCAGAGTGTGTTCTAAATATAAATTATGGCTCGAGATTTAAAGAACAAGGTCGCAGTGATTACTGGAGGTGCAGTCGGCATCGGATATGAAATAGCAGACAGGTTTCTACAAAAAGGTGCAAAATTTATTATTATTTTGGACATAGACGAAAAACAAGGAATAGAAGCAGTAAAGAATCTTTGCAGTAATTATGGCACAAATAAAGCTGTTCTTATGAAATGTGATGTTACAAAGGATTTAGATGTTATCACAAAAAAAATAATTGATGAATATAAGAGAGTTGATGTATTGATCAATAATGCTGGAATATTAAATGACCAGCTCGGAAAAAAAACAATTGACATTAATGTGCAAGCTCTTATTGATTGGTCCATGAAGTTCTGGGAGCACATGCGAACTGATAAAAATGGGAAAGGAGGTACTATCATTAACTTATCATCTATTTATGGATTTAGGGTTGATCAGTATCTCCCAATCTATCAAGCTTCAAAGTTCGCAGTAATGGGTTTCACGAAGTCTCTAGGCCACGTCTACAACTACCAAAGATCCGGTGTAAGAGTGATTGGAATTTGTCCAGGGTTCACTGAAACTAAACTGACAGCCGACCCCAGAACTTGGGACGATAAAAGTCTATCCGTGGACTTCAAAATATTTGTAAAGAAACAACAGTGGCAAAAAGTTGATTCGGTAGGCAAAGCTGTTGTAGAAGTTTTTGAGAAAGCAGACAGTGGCACTGCGTGGTTGATAGAAGGTGCAAACCCCATAGTTGAAGTTTAATACAAAATACCAAAATTATATTTGATTAATTCTATTTTAACTGGTTATAAACATTTGCATTGTATACATATATATAACTTTTTCACAGAAACTAATAAAGGTACTTTCATTAAATATTTTTTTTTAGTATTGCTAAAGAAATCCAGAATTAATTTATTGGAGAAAAAGTTAAAACAGAGGTAAACTGGGTCAACATTTAGACATGACTGAGAAATTCCACTTAGAATATTTTGTAAAGTGTTAAAATTTAGTGTTGTAATGAGGCTGCTTTCACACTGCGTTCATTTATTTGTCTACTACAGGTAACATGTTATTATTTATAAAAATAGGCTAGACTGTCTTTAAATAATTTCAGTGATATTCATTTTAAGGATCATTTATTTTTTATAGTTTGTGGCCGTATAACGAAATACTGTTCAAATTAACTTTAATATCCACTTATATGTTAATATTATTATAGTAACATAATATTTTTATAGGAATTCTTCTATTTAACATATTTTTGTTTTCTACACGTCTAAAGTTGGCTTTATACTGTCATCAGTGTTAAAAAAGTACTTTAAAAAACGTATTGTTAGGGTCCTTTCTATATACCTTCCTGACCTAAATGACGTCATTTGAAATGATAATGAAAAATAATAATCATTAAACAACAAATTTTATGCTAGGTATGTTTAGATGTTTTATGCATTAAATAAAAAGGTTCATATAATTTATATTTTTTTAATTTCAATTTACTTTCATATCTTTGTTTCGTACTAATATAAAGTGGTAGTTAAAAATTACAGTACTTTTAAAAGATATATTTAATTAAGTACAATTACAGTTGATTGTACTGAAAGTATTTAATCTTAGCGGGTAATCGCTGCTAAGAACGGCTAGCGAAATCGACGACCGAGAGACAATAGGCAAGTTGTTGTCAAATAGGCAGTCGATATCAGTATGGGTATCAAAATCAGAATCAATCTTTACTGAAAGTAAGTCTTTAAAAACACCACTTTCAAAGCTACCACTAGCAATTATTTAGAAGAGGCATATTATTTATGTTCTGTACACATAAACCAGATAATGTTTTTTAATGTGTACTATAAACTTCAAGATCTTGATCTTGAAATATATAATACGAGTATAGTTGTTATGATTTCTTTTCAGATTATCTAAAGCGCATTTGTAAAATTAGTATAAATAAAATAATAATTATTTATTATATATGCGCCATGTTAAAAGACTTTTTCTTCATATATTAAAAAAATCTAGTTTTATGTTTATAGAATATTTTTTGTACATAACTGATCAGAATTTGATTACAAAATGAACCCAACGCTTAGTAAAATTTGATTTTATTTATCATTTTATCGACGACGTACGTACCTACGTCGTTTGATCAAACTAAATTCAAATTCAAAATATCTTTATTTAAGTGAGCATTTTTTAAACGTCAATTATTACAATAAAAAGGTCAGTGCGGTCACAGACTGAATCAATGAGTAAGCTACCACCGACTTGGAATGCTGCTCTGCCTAGAAGAGCCGGCCAAAAACTTAACAAAAGTTCTTTTTAAAAGAAATTTAACAATATTAGATGTATGCATTATGCTATGAGACCTGCAAATGAGTTATCAACTTCCAAGTTCAAACATTTCCACCAAAAATAAAAGATTTGAAATTATAAGATTTGTTTAAAACTGAGAAAAGGAAGGTATTATAATTTTGGCGTATAAATATTATAAAAAATGTATTGAGATATAACTATGAGAATACCAATTTCTTTAAAAACATCCCTGAGGGAATCTCTAGCTTTCAAGTCATAAATAGCCCAGCACAGCTCTTTTTTGTAAGATAAATATAGAAATAAATTCGACAGCACTGTCCCATAATAAAATACCATAAGACAAAAAAAAAAACTATGAAAATAACTAAAATAAACAATTCGAACCGTATTAACATCTGTTAATTGTTTAACTTTTGTAATTGAAAAGACGGCCAAGCTGAGATTGCTTGCGGGTGCTGAGAGATGGAGATTCTACTGGAGCTTTTTATTTTAAGTTATACCTAAGAAATTTATTGCGTCAATCAGTTTTAACACTTCATTTTAAAGGAACTAGCTACAATTTTGACTTTAGGAAGTGTAAACTCCATAAGTGTAAACCGCCAACCAACACGTCATGTTCCGAACGGCGGAAGGTGGAGGACGGAGCTACAAATAGCTGATAAAAGTATGAGAGAGATAAGAAAAAGAGAGTACAAGCTGCAAAAGCACAAAACGAAAGCACTTATAAAGATGAAGCGTGAAAATTCTGAGAGAGAAAGGGATGAAAGGTTGACGAACAACTTCCGGGAAAACACAAAGTTTTTCTGGCGAGAAGTTAGTGGTTCCCGGGGTTGTTCGGTAACCTGTAGAATGAAAGGGGTGCTTTCGAAGAACGGTGAAATTTTAACTGAACAAACACACGTTTTGCAGCGGTGGGCGGAATTCTATAAGGAGATGTATGAACGTGAGGACGCCTCGGTCTTGACTACCAGCGTAATGCTGAGTCAAGACGTAGCCGATGGTGAAATCAGTTTGGAAGAAGTAGAGAGCGTGATTCGAAGTCTGAAATGTGGTAAGGCTGCGGGAGCAGATGAAGTTACTGCCGAGATGTTCAAATATGGTGGGCCACGCGTCTGGGACCTTTTCTGGTTTTTGTGCAATTTATGCTGGAAATCCGGGGAGGTCCCAGACGATTGGCGAAGTGCAGTCATCGTACCTTTGTATAAAGGCAAAGGCTCACAGATAGACTGTGCAAGCTATAGGGCCATCAGTTTGATTAGCTTGGGCGGTAAAGTTTATGCTAAAATTTTAGCGAGAAGAATGCAAGAGAGATCTGAAAGGCTGTTGTGGGAGGCCCAAGGAGGTTTTAGACCTGGAAGAGGGTGTATAGATCAGATCTTTTCCCTCCGCATGATCACGGAAAAGTTTTTGGCCCTAAACCAAAAGGTTTTCTGTGCTTTTGTGGATTTGGAAAAGGCGTTTGACAGGGTTGTGAGAAAGAAGTTATGGGAGATACTGCCCCGATACAATGTGAACGGACCCTTGCTACAGGCTGTAAGGTCTCTTTACCGATTGGTTGTTCAATTTGTATTTGGATAGTTGTCTCCAAGGAGTGAAAGATAGTGACATGGGAGTGAAAGTAGGTGGCCTTAAGATCAATTGCTTGCTATATGCAGATGATGCGGTGCTCATTGCATCATCAGAATGCAATTTGCAAGCATTGCTCACCACTTTGAAAGATGGGTGTGAAATTAATGGTCTTAACCTGAATGTAGATAAGACGAAGGTTCTGATATTTGAAAGAAATGAAGAAAGAACAGAATGTAAGATCAACTTGAATGATAAGATAATAGAACAAGTGAATGAAGTGGTATATTTGGGAAGTATGTTTAGCAGAGACGGAAGATACGAAATGGATGTGGAAAGACGTATTGCTGTCGGTAACAGAGTCAATGGTGCTTTGACTGCATTGTTGAGACGGCAAAACGTCAGTATAGCTGCACGTTTGGCTGTACACAATGCAGTTTTGCTACCGACGCTGTTATACGGCAGCCAAACGTGGGTAACACAGAAGAAGAATGTAAGAAAGATGAATGCTGTGGAGATGCGATCTCTTCGCAGAATATGCGGAGTCAGTCTAGCTGATCGAATCCGCAATGAAGAGATCCACAGAATGGCAGGTACTAGCGAAGATGTCACGGTGAGAATGTGTGTGAACGTGCTCAGGTGGTTTGGGCACGTTGAACGAATGAGTGATGAAAGAATGGTAAAAAAGATTTATATGGGAAAAGTGAGAGGTAAGAGAGACAGGGGGAGGCCTCGAGTGACCTTCGAAAACACAGTAGCTACGATACTGGAGGAAGGTCACGTAAAAAGCATGAGGACCCCCCGGAGGGCATGTATGAAGAGGTTGATGTCTGTGGCCGAGGCGAAAGAGGTATGCAGAGACCGTAGCGTTTGGCGCTCCGTCGTCTCTGGCTACCCCGCAAGGGATATGGCGTGAAGGTAAAGTAAAGTAAAGTAAACTCCATGCATTTAGTTTTCTTAGACTTTAAAACTAAATTATTAATTTTGAACCAATAAAGAACACGTGACAGAGTGCTTACTGATTAAACCACATTATTAGTTCTATCAAATTTTAAAAATAAGTATATTGTCATCAGCAAAAAGTACGAAAAAGGGCAGGTCATTATTATGAAGTAAAATTAAAAATTGACTAAGAACAGATCTTTGTGGAACACCCATCTCTATAGATCTCACCTACGTGAGAACCAGTCGATTTAAAGTTGTTTACATATATCGTCTGCATTCTGTCTGTCTTCACCACGCGTTTGATGGTTCACGTAATCAAAGACTTTGGAGATATGGCAAAACACCCCAATTGCATTTTGCAACTTCTTCCGTGCTTCATAAATGTGCTTAAAAGGAGAAGCAACCGCATTTTTACCCCTGGTAAAACCATAGTGTCCACTGTGCATGATTATATTGCTATATACAAACTCTGACACTTAAGTTGGAATATTTCTTGCGACATCTTACTTAAGGTCGGTAAAACAGAGATAGGCCTATAATTTCCCCTAAATTTTATAACTCCTAAAAGATAACTAAAAAGATATAAAGTGACTTTTTTTTATTATGTACAAAACAGGACTAAAATCTTTACTATATTTAATCTAAGAAAACCTACTTTTTTCCCTTTGGTAGAATCTTTTATTACCGACTTTCATACAATTATAAAACTTTCATACAATATATTAAACAGTTTATAAACAGTTGAAACTGTTTATAAGAAAAACTGTTTTATATATTTAAAGTCAATTGTTAAATACAATTCATATTCTATCACGAAAATTTACAATATATATTCATCTCTCTTATTTATCACGTTTGTAAAGAAGAAAGTAAAAAATTGAAAGTGCTGTGATCGAGTGAGCTGCTCGACGATCGATACACATACATTGGTGTCAAGGCATTTCAAATTGCATTATATTTATAAATATTTAATTGTATTCAAGTTCAGTAAGTAAATTAACAAAAAATTATGTCTACATTTGTTAAATGTCAAGTTGACCGTGTCTTGCAGTAGGAAAAAAACAACATTACTCTTACTTCAACTGGAAGTTTGAAGTATTTTTTTATATAATATGATGGCTTTATTTAATCTCAAAGATTAAGAGTAGCTTTAAAAGGAAATTTTATCCGATAGTAAGCTATATTTTATATATTCACGTTTTTTCTTTATTCAATAGAGACAAAAATGTATATCATTAAAAATATATGTAACAAATATATTAATTCGTAATCAATTCGCCCAACTTAATGTTAAAAACACATGAATGAGGTAATTAAATTAGATAACTGAAGTGTGTTCGTAAACAATGCTTTGTTTAAAGTACGAGTACATCTGGAGACAGTGCGGTGTTTGGATCTACATACAGATAGACTGCGGTATAGTTTCTGTTTCGCGTGAGCTACAATTATTGTTTTACAAGTGAGAGACTTGCTTACGTTTAATATTTATTAAATGTGTGTATTTATTAATTAAAGTTATTTAATATATTAATATATAAACTGAAAGCTCTTACATTAAGTATAAGTAAACATTTAGTAAAAGATAGGCTTCTATTTTTTTCCTTTCTTCTAAGTATTTTAATCATCAAATTCAATATTTCAATAACAATATTGAAAAATTATGATCAATGATAAAATAAGATCACTTGAAGATGTGAAAGTTTTATTTTTGTTTTTAGAAATTCTAGTAATTCTAAGCTTCTAATTATACTTTTAAAGTAATTCATTATTTAAAAATATTAAACTTTTAATCATAGTAACAATACTAAGAAATGTACCAACTAGACTCAGGGGTGAATCACTCGATGTAAACACTTTTATGTCTATTAAGTAAGAACACTGTTAAAAAATACCTCGTTCGACAGGGTCGATCGTGTTAAGTAGATTCCCGTCGGTCGGATCGACAAAGAACAACTAGCCAGCAGTATTCTACTGGTCATTACGAGTCTTATGACGGGTCACTCTGCATATATTGGGTGAGCGGGGAACCACCCCCCACCCCTATTTCCTAAACGGGGGGTCGCATCAAAAAACTTTTCAGACAAAAAAGTTTCCTCTTTTAATTTGTTAATTTTCTAAGATTTTTCCGACGCCAAAATTTTGCCTTCTTCTGTGACTTTTTTCGGTTTTTAACTTTCAACCCCCCCAGCCCTCCAACCCCCTGACCATTTTGTCCTTAAGAATGTGTATACCAAGTTTAAAAATCCTCCGTCAATATTTACGACCTGTAGCGTGTCCCAAAGGTTTGCACTTTCACCCCCCCTCCCAGCCTCCCCTTTCACTTTTTCCAAAAAAACGAGATGCTACGTTTGTCCTACTAATTTATCCTATCGACCTGTGAAGTCAGATTTTGCCTACGATGAATTTGGACTGATGGATCATATATACATATATATATACGAGGGAACTTCCAGGCCCTTCGGGCCGGAAAGGGTCAAATGTCTCGTATAAGGTTGGCACCCACCCTATTTTGTAGCCTGATTCAATAGCTTTTTTTTGATGTATTACACATTATTGTGTGATTTGTGGGTGATAAGTGATGCGCGTGCATACAGAGTCAACAAGGGAACTTCCCGGCCCTTCGGGCCAGGAAGGGTCAAAGGTCACGGTATGAGGTTGGCACCTACCCTATTTTGTAGCCTGATTCAATAGCTTTTTTTTGATGTATTACACATTATTGTGTGATTTGTGGGTGATAAGTGATGCGCGTGCATACAGAGTCAATTAGATCATTATTATATAGTAAGGATTAGGTCATTATTATATAGTAAGGATAGAGGGATATATATTTTTTTTTTTTTCGACGGATTCTCAATCTCCAGATCATAAACGGCGTAGCGCCCCTACTCTGGGATCTGGGTCCCATCATCGCATCGATTACAATAGGTAGATTCATCTATGGAATCTACCTAATAATCCGTTATATTCAAATCCTCAACACTATTGACAATGGACAGGCGAAGACATATAAACAGTCCCGTTGACTGTCACTACAAGAGAACTTCCGTCAAAGACTTATTCTTTAAACTGGTTATGGCCAAAACTCTGTTCCCGCGGAATTTGTTTTTATTGCAGGCTGACTTTTAACCATTATAATTGTACTGATAGATAATTATAAAATTAATGAAACTTTTAGGCAATTCAACATGTCATTTATTTATTTATTTATTTATTTATTTATTTATTTATTTATTTATTTATTTATTTATTTATTTATTTATTTATTTACCTTCACGCCATATCCCTTGCGGGGTAGCCAGAGACGACGGAGCGCCAAACGCTACGGTCTCTGCATACCTCTTTCGCCTCGGCCACAGACATCAACCTCTTCATACATGCCCTCCGGGGGGTCCTCATGCTTTCAACATATCAGTTTCTTAATAAAATTTACATAATTTTATAAAAGTAGTACTGTGCATTTCTTATTTAATAAAAATAGATATTTATTGATGTATTAAAATAAATTACACTTTTAAGTGAAGTTTACCACAATATATTAATATAATTACCGCGAAAACCGGTTAAAAAGGATTAAAATCGGTGAAGCCGTTCCAAAGATTAGCGCGTTAGCGCGCTAAAACCAAATACAAGCAGGTAAACAAAAATTCAAAAATTATTGTGGGTTGGGTTCTATTTGTTACTAAAGAATGTTTTTTTCCAAATATCTTCTATGTACAAACAGCGTCTAGTTGAAGGTTTTATATGTAAATTTGTAGTGTTGAACAAATATATAAAGTTGGATATAACCAGAAAAATTCTTAGTACTACATCAAGGATAAGGAAATTTAACAGTAAACTTCATATTCAGCTACACTTTTGGATCGAGACCGAGACACTCAGAAACACAACCCGTACGTTCACGTCTACCCTCAATTGAAATATACAATTCCAGTCGCATATATAAAGATTTCCTTACAGAAG
The DNA here is from genome assembly GCA_918358695.1 of Melinaea menophilus ssp. n. AW-2005. NCBI lineage: Eukaryota > Metazoa > Arthropoda > Insecta > Lepidoptera > Nymphalidae > Melinaea > Melinaea menophilus. Next base: position 7,417,463 of record OU911050.1, on the reverse strand, counting down.
AACGAGAAGGCCTCTCTCCAAGTAAGTAGCCTATGTCTACGTCGACTTCAATGGTGGAAATAGTAATATTGTGCCAATAAACTTTTAAAATGCCTGTAAAATGCACTGCCACTATTGCTGAATAGGAATTATGATTTATCTATAATATCTAAATATAAAATGAATCTGGGAAGTGTTTTCGATAAAATGGACTCTAAAGGTCAAGATGTCATTTATATAATTTGAAAATAAGAGAATGGTCTTGCAACGCACACATAACGTCAAACTAAATGTAAGTTAGAAAAAATAACCAACTGAAATAATTCATTTAGTCATTTAAAAACGATGAACTTTGAAGTATTGGGTCAACAGGTACAATAATTTGATTTCATATTGATATATTATTAAATACAAAAATAAAATAATTTATAATTTAAACAAAACACCAAATATGTTAAAACATATATATTTAGGAGAACTTAAAGTTACCTCTATCTTGCAAAATTTAATTCAATAAAGATTATGAAATGTCAGAATATATTTGAGTCTCTTTAATTAACTGTGAACAGATAATTAATCAACGTAATATCTTCAGACTTGACGATCGAAAAACATTATAAAAATAACAATTATTACAGAAATGCATTTTTTGCCTAAGGCACTTCAGAAGTTTAATTATGTAGTTTAGAACATAAGAAATGTATTTATATATGATTTTCGTGTTTTAATAATTCCTCTAAATGACTTCTTTTGTACTTATATTTTATTACTTTAAATACTTTTATTTGTGAAGGTATATGAAAATATGAAACATATATGTATAAATATTTAATTTATAACACGAATGCTGTAATAATATTATAAACACCTACCTACAAACATGAAAATCAAGGAAATAAAAGAATTTCGTATATTTACTAAGAATACAATTTTTCTATCTATTTATATCGGAACGTTATCTATACATATAGGAAAATTTTTGCGTCTGTTTGTTATTCCAAATTAAAAGTATTTTCATTAAATGCACATTAAAGTATACGATACTTAAGTACAAAAGGAAAAATAAGTAGCCATAGGGTCTAGTAAATTCTTATTTAGTATTTCTACTAAGTTTTCTTCGCTGTGAATTCGTAAAGAGACCTTATTTTGTGACTTGGTGCAGATAGAATTAATTTTTGTCCCTCTTTGAAAGACTCCAAACTAATGCACTTCGATCCAATCGCTCGTTAAACTATATTTGTTCAGCGTAGAGTAAGTTTTGTTCTGTAATTCAGCTTTAAGCCGCAAAATTTGTGTTTTCTACCTGAAATTTATGTTTGTTTTAATTTCGTTATTCAGTTGCCATTAGTTTCTTGGTTACAAATGTATAATAATTTCTCTTATGAAAAAAACTATTTTTAATTAAGAATTAAAATCAAAGTCTTATATAATATTTTCAGTTCATGAATTCTTATATGCATCTGAAATTTATTATAAAAGCTTATTTATACTAAATTGAAAAAGAATTCTTTTATCAGAACTTACAAAATAGATTTAAGAAAAAAGTAGTAAATTCTCGCCTTATTTATAATTTTATTTGACACGTAAATATAAAAATTTAGTATAGGAACTTTAGTTTGGAGTCTTTCAGAGAGGGACAAAAGTTAATTCTATCTGCACGGAGTCAAAGAAAAGCGAAATTCAGGTCTCTTTACGAATTCACAACGAAGAAGAAAAATAAATAGAAATTCGAAATAAGAATTTACTAGACCCGATTGCGATTTATTTTTCCTTTTGATTCATATTTGCATACGTTTACCTACAAGTTCAAAATAACATATATAAAGTATTTTATTATTTTCAAAGTAAAGAAATAATTACCAAAATTTAATGATATATTTTATAACTGATACAGATAACGTACTTAGATGAATATATTAAAAAATTGCCTTCTTGGTAGATCGAAGAAATTCTTTGATTTTCTTGGTCTTCATATATATGTATGGTGTTTATAATATTACAACAGCATATCATTTACAAATAATTTATTCATATATATATATATATATATATATATATATATTATATTTACATATACGAGTACCTTCACAAATAAAAGTATTTTAAGTATTAAAAAACAGATATAGTCATAGAGTAATTTAGTGGAATTATTCAAACGCTTTCCATATATAAATACATTTCTTATGTTCTAAACTAAATAATTTAATTTCTGAAGCACGTTAGACAGAAAATTCATTTCTGTAATAATGTAATTATAGTCACGTATCCCCATTTTTATAATGTTTGTCGATCGTCAAGCTTGAACATAATATGTTGTTGAATTATCTGTTGACAGTTAATTAAAGAGACTAAGACGTATTCTGACATTTCATAATCTTTATTGAATTATATTTTGCCAGATATAGGTAATTTTAAGTTCTCCGAAATATATATTTACATATGTTTTATTATATTTGGTGTTTTGTTTAAACAATTTTTTTAAAAATATATTTTCAACAATATATCAATATGAAATCAATTTATTATACCTGTTGGGTCTCAAAATTTTAAAATAACAAAATTATTATTTTATTTGGTTATTATTTCTAACTTACATTTAGTTTGATGTTATGTATGAGTTGCAGCATGACCTTTGCGTTGACCTTTCGAGCTTATTATATGGGAAATACTTTCAAGATTCATTTTGTAATTAATTATTAAATAATTATCTTAATTCCTATTTAGCAATAGTATCAGTTCAATTTCCAGGCATTTTAAAAGTTTATTGGCACAATATTATTATTTCGACAATTGAAGTCGACGTATACATAGGCTGCTTGCAAGGCCTCTTTCCTCGTTAAGGAGACCTTTTACATATACGGCCGAAATATATTTTTATCGCGGGTAGACATGAACTGGGTCCAATCCAAAACTGTAGCTGAATGTGAAGCCTACTGTTAATTTCCCTATGCTCGATATATTACAGCAGCTGGCAATCGGCAGCCGTATCAAGGTTGGGGTAAAGCGTTAGTCATTAAGGATCCGAACTCTAGAGTTCTGAAGATGAAATATGACTGAAACTCCAAATTTTTTAAACGGCCAATCGCTAGAGTAAAGCTTAAGAATGTCGTCAAAATTGAGGAATAGCTGGCAACATACACGCCCGGCTTGTGTTAATTCTGGGCTCTTTTTAAGGACACATGAGTAATGACTCTCTGGCCCATACGGCAAAAAAGAATGTAGATTTTTTGTGATGTCTTTTTACCTCAAACTCGACTTTGGATGACCAAGGGAAGACACCGCCTACCATCTCGCGGCTCAAAAACTGAGTGTGCGCGTCGGCATTTCTCCATTGGTGCTACGAACTTGTACCCCTGAGTTCACTCCAGTGCTTACGCGTCTATTTCTTTACTTCTACCTTAAAGGCGTATTTCTAGTCTCATTTAAGTGTGCCCTTATCCACTCTATCCCCATTACCTCTCTTCTCTCAAAAATAATGGACAACATTACTAACGGACAGCTCTTAACGTATCTTGAGGATCACCAGTTGACCAATGACCAACAAAATGGCTTTTGCCATGGTCGATCTTCTGTTATATCTTACGCAACCTTAGGCAGCTGTTACTGAAATCAAGGGAGAGGGTCCAGCAGTTAGTTTAGATATGGCAAAAGCCTTATGTCGTGTAAGGCACAAGGGACATCTTTCAAAGCTTCCTTGCTATGGGCTACTCGAGAGCACTGGGGATGCGGTATATTTCGGCCGTGCAGGGCTCTCGGAGAAATGTCGACAAGGGACGAAAGAAACTCGAGTCGAGAATAAAGGCCTTCCTGGGGATGATATCAGAATGGAGTGAACTAAACCTCGTTCAGTTAACTGAACTAAACAGTTCAGTTTAACAGTTCAGTTGTAATAAAACCCTATTACCCTATCCGACGTATCAACGTTCTTCGAGAGCACATCTCTTAATACCTCACTACATACTACAGTACACTGGGCCTCAATATTTCGATCAATTGTTAGTTTTGTGGGCATCTACAGAGCAAGGCCAAGTTGGTCTCTATAAAATTGGGAGTGATCTATAGATCGAGTTAATATTTCAGGCTTGGCTAAAGACTTGCGCTCTATAAGACGTTCTGAATAGTTCCGCGAGTGTGCCGAAGCTAGCTATTCGATCGAGCTATTCGATCGAATGTCTGCAACCGAATATCATCCGCGCAATACGCCTAATCGCTCCCAATACTATCTGTACCACCTGGATGCGTGGCGATCTTCTACTGAGCTTGTTCAAGGACCTTTCTTCTACATATCACACAGATATAAAATTATCTTTCTTCGGCGGTATTTTCGGATCGATACGACATGGGTACTTTAAAAAAATGCGTATACTTACAACGCGTATCACGTATCCTTTGTGGTCGGCAAACTCGTTTACCACCCTCTAACATAAAAAAATAATATTGAGAATTGAAAAATTTAAACAAACAAAATTGCTGGTAGAAAACACAAATTCTGTTTAGTACGGTTCAACGCTGATTTACGTAACAAAATTTACTCTACGTTACACAAATATATTTAACGTGTGATTGGATCGAAACGCATTCACATTCAGATATAATAGACATATTTTTATTTCAGAGATCACACTATATGGAAAGCGAGTGAGCTTCTATTCGGACTGTTTCGAAACAGGTGAATAAAAAAGTCCCTATTGTTATTATTATTATATACATGTCGTCGGCATTACTGACATAGGTGTCTAAAAGTTATGAAGAAATTTATGAATTCTATATATCTTGAGATGTTTGTGACATAGTCTAATAACTATATAACTAATAACTAAAGTTAAAATAAAATAAAGTTACTTATGTAAAATGTAAGAGTCACACAGCTATGAAAATGGTTTTAATTAAGAAAATGAATTGAACTGAACATATTTCAAATAACAAAGGAGTTTCGACATCGAGTAGCTCATTACAAAATGTATTCAATACGTGATTGTGATTGAAGCTACAAGCAGCCCTTGTAAGTTGTTGGCCGACTTTCGTTGCTATTTAAATACCTCGAGTGAACTTTGTTCGATGTTTCATTGCCTACTCGATTGATTTATAAAGACTCTTGGTTTGTTGTGCTGTGTAACTAAAGATATTTCGTTTATTTAATATAATACTTCTTACTTAACCTATGTTAAAGAGTACGCTACGAGAGTAAGATTGATAAACGATATCTTGGAAAATAAATAGAATCTTGATCCTATATTTACAAAAATTAAAAAAAGAATATTTTTTCTTTTGTAAAATTAAACACATGTTATGCTATGCTATACGTTTTCAGAAGGTAAGATCATAGAGAAGATCCGAAAGAAAATACCGTTACATTGTATGTTTTAGATAGCCAAACGCTATAATACAAGAAACGTAACATGTTGGCCATTTCACTTTTGCTGAAATATTTTTTCATCTCATCTCATCTTATCTCACTGAGCGCTAGAGAAAACACATTTGTTAATATTTATTGTTGTATTTTAATCCGAGAGAATCAGTAATAATAAATAACTCCAATCCTTCTCGATTGGACCATTATCGACAATTATTATTTTAAAAGTTCTTTTATATAATATTATTATAATACCATTGTGTTTATGCCTATAAATAAATACGTTTGTATTGTTTAGTAAGGATGTGTTAGTTTAATAATAGAATGTTATATATAATGAGTTACAATCTAACTATCAATACAGATATATTTTATTACTAATAATAACATTAGAATTTCAAACAAAACTTAAAAAAAAATAATTTTTTTTTAATAATATTATTATTCATGTGGAGTGGATGGATTAAATAAAAATACGATTTGTATACAGCGAAAATAAAAATTGTTTTACATGTAACTCATATAAATAAATAAAACTATTTTACGTATTCAACTCGATTATACGTTTTACATTTTAATTTTAACAGGACGATTCAAATGTTTCAAATACTATTTACGGGAAGATGAGATGAAGTCAGTTAATTTGTCATGTCCTACGGCTTTTATTTTCCGCACATATAGTTCAGTATGCGTATAAAATGCACTAACAGTATCTTTGGTCTTACTTTATGTTTACAGACGTTTGAATTTATATTTTTAATGAGAGGATAACAAGCGATAGAAGCCAACCACATGCTTTAATGAAAATTGTATATTTTTTAATTTCAATGGCCTCGCGAATAGTTGTTGTTATATATTTATCACGAGCAAGGATTTTTGAATTATCAAATCAAAGACTATTTTATGTCCAATCACTTACTGCAGACTTAAATTATTTTTCTCATCTGAAAAATGCGAGCGTACTACAATTACCCTAATTCAAGAATCGATACCACTCTTTGTTTGATCGATGTATGACAAGGTAAAATCACAACCAAGTTTCAATACTACTGCATATTTTCAAGAAAATATATTTTCTATTTTGATATCTATCAGTGTGTATGTTTCGTTTATATAGTATGGGCTAATATGTTATTAGGATTCTTGATAACTAAATTATCATATTATCAATATTTTAGTATGAAACAGTAAACTATTATTTATTAACTATAACCTTAATATTAATTTTATAAAGAAACCCATTTATAGAGCACTTGGATTCGCGGTGTATAAGGGCAAATTCGGTCATAGTTCTGCATTTATGTGGTTGGGTGCTGGTTACATATAACATAAAACTTAAGATATTCATCAAATTTGGTGTATTATAAGAGTACTTGGACCATAAAAGATTATTATCTAAGTTTTAGATTAAATTTCTATATTCATATAGGATGATTATCACTCCGGGAATCCGTAATTTTCAGGGAAAACCTTTTATTAGAGAATTACTTTTCCCTTATGTTTTTATATCCTCAAATAGAATCCAACAACTGTTTTTTTACATCCTTTTTAATACTGTTTCATGTAATGGATGAAAGACAAAAAGCGTATTAATGATCGTCGTTTCGTAAGTAATTTCTTTAGGAAGTTTTTTTTTCGAATTCACTACAAATAGATAAATTTAATTCTGCTTTTTAAATTATATACTGTGCGATGACTTTGTGATGACGCTGCTTATCCTGCTAATGTATAAAGCTGTGAAGAAAAAAAATATACATTAAATAAATATAATTAATCTAAATCAAAGTTTCTTTTAATAGTATGAAAATAAAGATTCTAATTTTACGGTTTTAAAGGCTAGGTCTACAGAGAGAGTCCTTCATGAATGAAGAACATTTCATGGATTCCATCCATCCTTTAAGCTTAATTATGGATTTTAAAAGTGTTATTTTAACGTGTTAACTTTTACGCCACCGTTATATGGTATCCAAAAACAAATATGAACCCAAGTAACAAGACATTAAACACTTCACAAATTCTACTATTATGTCAGGCACATTTGCAATGTGTTACGATGAAATTAAGCCAAAGTCGTTGGCAACAACTATTTTTTATATTTATAGGCACAAAATAAATTAAATTCAGTCTTAGTTCAAAACATAGATTACATTATCAAAATAAATTATTGAAATTTATATTTTGTTATCAAAATCTGAAAATATATTTAAAAATCCAGCTTTAGGTGTAAATGTGGCTTTGTCTTTAATCATTTAAAACGTATCGAAAGTATATTGTCTGTTGACTCGTAACGAGATTTTGTTGTAATTTTACCAATAATTTATCAACAGCAAGGGATCTTAGGTTGTAACAAAGTACTTATCTATCTTTTCAATTATTCCAAAAATTCGAAAGCTACTATATTTAACAGAAGACAAATTAAAATGGGATTGTCATCTTCGCACTCACGCAAATGATCCAAAACATGGATTCGATATGGATATAACGATTATACTTAAAGTATAATCCAATTCTAATTTCAAATAAAAATTAATTTGTTTTAAAAGAGATCTATTTATAATAACCATTGATACAATATTTTACTTTCTCTTTTTAAACAACACATAGGAGAGAATTTTATTTTTCTTAATATTAAAAAGAGATGCTATGGATTAATCTAGTATTTGCAAGATTACAGTAATCTCATAAATATATATAACAAGAGAGAAACAGTAAGTATAATAGGTCACAATTCTATCATCATTATTGGTCTAATTACTACTAATTTCGACAGTTTTTCTTTGTAGCTTAAGAAAGCTTAATTCTTTTTAAAGAGGATTAAAAAAAATCAAACCTTAAGGAAATGAGAATCCTGAAATACTGTGCAGATTTACAGGTAAATGATAATGGTATCTAATAAATGTATTATTGTGATGATAACCCGACATATAGAAATAAGTAAGATGTTGTGATATGTTTACATAGAATACAATAACATATTTGAGCTACTGCGAAATCTTACGATAAAATATTGACTTAAATAGTGATTAAATAGATTATTCAGGTCTTTAGCTTTACAAGTATATCTTTTTATTCTATTACTGATAAATAATTCTCTTTGAATTTACTGTAAGTGTACGTCAGTCGTGTTCTCATAAACACTTAATGGAGTGGCGCAGAGCGGTGCAGTCTCGCGGCGGATTGACGAGGACAGAGCATCAATTATTCTCTTTATCTGTATCAATGTACTGCTAATTCATTTAAAATATGCTGTGTTTTAAATTAAATATATGGATTGTAACTATGTGCAATCTTTATCTCATTCGTTATGGATATTGTACACAGATCAGAACAAACTCTAGCTCGGTCTGACTGGTTATAATTTCCATAAATACATAAACTCTGAAGTAGTCATTCGGTGCATTATGTCGATATATAATAATTTTTATTAAGTACATACATTATTATTTAACGTCTTATTTCGTAAATAAGGATTGTTTAAGTTTGTGAGTCGACTTTAATTTTCTTATTTCGGTTGTACTGAAATACATTTTTATTTATTACCGCACGCAAGTAATATCTTATAGAAAGCAAATACCATCCTGCATTCAGAAGAGCACAATTACATTTCAAGCGACTGAAGCTTTTCCACTAACCTATCAAACTTATTTTGAGACAGCCGATATAAAATTTTGCAGACATGTTATATTAATATTAAGGCCGACACAGCATTTCTGCGCTGTCGTATGTCTCGTATTTCATTTGAAATTGATTTTCAGTTCTATTTTATGTACTGTATGTTATATATGACGAGGAGACGTCGATAGGGTTTTTTGAAAACTCTTATATATCTTAGAACTAATGATTTTTTTAGAGTTTTGTTTCAATATTTTATGCTAAATTTATCTTTTCATCTTCTATAATTCTAAAGGAGTTTTATCGATTCTCTGCGGACATACCAAGTTTCATGGCTGCAATGTATACCTAAATGAAAGTAAAAAAATAAGTTTGAGGTAGATTTTTTTAGTTTTAAGTAAATAAATGAAAATTTTCAAAAGAAAAGTGTCTTTCAAGTCTTTGAATTGGTACAGAAAAAATAAAAATGATATAAAGTTTATTGTTGTATTAACAGGTTTATTGACCAAAAGAAACATCTATCTTAGATTGCAGATGAAATAGTTTATTGTTCTAATCGTAATGTTATTATTGTATTTTCTATTTTTAATTCACTAGTATTTCATAATAATACTTTTATAGTCAACTTTTGTATTTATTAGATAAAAATGACAATTGAAAGAATCATGTTATATTATATACAATTATTGGACAAGAAAGGAGTTAAAAGAATTTCCAGTGTAGGATATTTCGTATGATATTTTCTGAACTCTCAAAGTTATCTATCTAAGTTACCTATAGTGAAACCATTGGTTACAATTTGCTTAAATTTGAAAATCAATTCGATACTGTAAAGAAAATATCCTTTTAAATGATCGGGCAAAGTATCCTGTATCATTTATATATATAATACATATTTAAAGAATTACGAATAATAAATAAACATAATTAATTTTAATCCTAATATAAAAATTCGTAAACTAATAAGTTTTTTTAAGAAAATAAATTTTATACTTATATCTAAAAAATCATACATTCATTGGAAGAAATGTATTATTATACTGTATTTGCTTAAAAAGTTAATAAGTGAGGAAAAATTATTAACACCAATTTATCACAGACGAAAAAACCAATATTGAAGAATCAAACAAAGCTTTATTAAAAGAACACTGGCCGGGATTGGAATATCATTAAATTTTATTTCTTTATTGAAAAATCATCAATTTTCTCTTTAAACGTAAATTTTACTAATTTGACAATTTTACTTAAGTTAATTGTGATATAATAGATAATAGTATAAAAATATTTATATATAATATTAAATTGGTAAAGAAATAAAATAATATTATAATATAATATAGTATTTTTCATCTTTTGATAAATGTTACTCGTATATATACCTCATGTTTTCTATACAAAGGTTGTCTGGAAGAGATTTTTCTTTAGCAATAAGGCCGCCTTTTGTATCGTATCGTATCGTATCATATCGTATCGTATCGTATCGTAAACATAATAGATATATGATTTTTTATGTTTGTGTCATATGTAATTTTTGTGTTACTTTATGTTGGGAGGAAACATTGAACCAAAAGAAGCGAAAAGTTACTGCTTCCGTCAGTTTTTTGTTACGTTTGCTGAGTCCCACGAATGTATAGCTATAGTACACTCACACCATACCATGTGTAATGTATTAGTTAGACTGTATGTTTAGTTGCGTGTTGCAATTAAATTGTATAATTAAATTGAAATTCATTAGAATTAATTAAACTGGAATTCATTAGAAAATGAAAATACATTAAAAAAAGTTTATAAAGAAATATAATCATTAAGACCATCAATTAAATATAATTATTTGATAACACATTAAACTAATATTTTATACATTCCAGTTATTTAGTTTTATAGAACTTATTATTATTATAAAAGTCTGTTTTTCTAATTACTAATCTAATACGCTAAACGGATCATTCAAACTTCAGGCACGAAAAGTAAATTTGAAGTAATATATATTTACACTCTATAAATTATTCAACGACGAAAAGAATTAATTAAAATTAAGATAACCTTAATAAAACGTATTTACGTGTCCAGAACTAAACCAGACGCTACTCGTTGAGGTTTTATTGTCTTAAAGCAATCATTATGCAGCGGTAACTGTTTCAATTGTTCTTTGTTCCCTTTAAAAAGGTTATGCTTTGTTTTTTCAATTCAATATAATTTAAAATAAACAATAATTGCCTTTACTGCTTCTATCGTCTTATACTTTCTCTTATAGTTTCTTTTTTAAAAGAATATATAAGGTTTTGTAATTACAATAATTTGTATTTGTTATGATTATAATTTTATATGCTTGTAAAGCCTAATTTAAACAAACAAACAAGTTAACAAGCCTGTAGGTGCTCGTAGGTTCTACACAAAGCTTTGTCTTGTTTTGTATTTCATTCAAAACTTCAATCGAATCCAAACAATACCCGAATATTATCAAGCTTAATTATAATAGTTCAGTAACACACTGTATTTAGTGTATGATTTTGTAGGCATTTACTTACAGATTTATAAAAAAATATACAAGACTTAAATAAACATTCTAATTGTAGAATCCTAATCGTGTCAAAACAAATAAAGTCATAAGATTAATATGAGTGTTTAATGCAATAGACTTTGTTATATATTATAACTAAGTTGACGCTTTATAAATAATAACTTCAAGGGCTACTTAAATACAGATTGAACATGTCTTCCTTATAACTTAACTTGAACTTAGAATTTCACTTTGCTTTAATTAAATAACTTAGTTAACCAAGTAGTCGCTAATGGGTTAGAGCAACTCAAAAAATATTTTCACAAATGCCTCTCTCTGAAAGAAACCAAAAAAAATGCCACGAAAACGTTTCGATACTTACAAAAGCTTTGTAAAAGACCTAAAAAGATTCTACATGTTGTTTTATAGTACAACCAGTGTTGCAGTGCGGATTTCATGGACTTGGCTGAGAACATAACTTTTTGTTTTTCCGTACATTTTTTTATTTATATATTATAAACATATTAGTGTAAATAGTAGGACGTTGTACAACTTGCAAAACTTTAATTCTATACCTGGTAATGACAATAACATATCAGCATTTTTATCTAATTATGAGATATAAAACCAACTTCAACGTGGTCTAGTCAATACGATTTAAATATTTGAGTTAAAACTCTAAATTGTTTTGAAAATATAGTAGAATTATGATTAGATAATGCAAAATTCATAAAAAATACAGACATTATAAACAATACTTGTTGGGTGTTAAACCAAACTAAATAAACGTCTTTTAACTTCCTAGTTTACCGCAGTCCACATCGTATCGTATTTATTTTACTCACATAACACAAAAATTAAATTTAACTAAGAAGTGAGATGAGTAATAATAATTTTATGTTTAATATAAAATATAGGAAAAAGAAGAAAAACATTTATGAGCTGCAGCTAATCTATGCTTAGCTAAGGTTTATCTATGTTTAGAGTGAATTATATATTTATTATATAAATATATAATAAATAGTTAAATACCCTATGTAGAAGCACTGCGGTACGTACAGCTGCATAATCTAGGATTGTTTTTGTGCTAATTGCGCTAAGCATTACTGCGACTGCAAGACCAAGCTCACCTTATCTAGATATGAAATAAAGTGGTAACGTTTATATTTTAATATCAATAATTGAATCATGTTTTAAAATTGTCCATAAATATGTATGGCTTATTTAAAATTAAACAAATAAACAAAAATTCACCGACAAGCGCAGGACTCGAACCTTTGTCTTCTCATCGCTTTCCTAATAAAAATAGCATTCTGTATATTATCATCTTTATCGGTGTACGTGACTCGTTATGTGTCGGAGATGTTATATATTATATTGTGTGTACTATATTGTAAAATTTAAATTCTTCTAGCTTTGTTCTACTGATATAAGGTTCGTAAAGCGTGTCTGATCGCGTTATTCCGCTACGTTGATTTACAACACATGACTTTGGATATTTAAAAAAAAAAATCTTTTGCTTGAAATTCATTTTGGCAAGAGTTCTGTTAAACCAGAATTCTCTTTTCGTAGCATTTACGCTTGACTGGGGTCATCAACAAAAAGATACACTATTTATTTTACGTTTTAGGTCTGTTTAAATTTATAGACACAAATAAAAATAATTATTAATCAAATATCATTAGGTTAGCGATTTTTTAGCAAATTCTACATAAATAATTTATGTAACCTGCGTCGAAAGCTAAGAGACAAACGGATTGGTTAAATCGTATCTATTGATTATTTCTGCCATATTGTATTTTAGTAATGCTGTTAAAGAAAAAACAGTGGAAATTATAAATAGGACCTAAGATGAACACTGAAAGTATTTAAAAAATATTACAGCTCTGTGTTTAAAATTTTATAGATATCTATTGTTTAGTCCAACTTAAATTTATCAAAATTAAAAAAAATATTAACATAGTTTAAACATTAATAATAGTTAGATTATTGTGCACACTACATAAATCGACTATTTAATTTTACAAATATAATATAATCTTAAAAAAGCACCGAGTTTCAACGTTGTGAAAAATATTATAAAACTGGAACGTATTATATTTTAAAGGATTATTTAGATGATAGTGCCTTTGAAATGATAATGCTTCTCTAATTATGAAACTTGTTGTTTAAAAAAATGCACTATTTTTAGACAACTTTGTAGAATGTTAACGAACGTAAAAAATATCTGTGTTGAGATAATGCGTCCAGCCTTATCTTAACTTTAATTTAAGGTGAATTTAAGTTTACAGCAGTCAGTATAAACTTATAAAATAGAGTAAAAGTAAAGAAATCTCGTACAAATATAATATAAATACAAGTTAAAGATAAATAATGCAATTTTTTTGGATCCTTGTTTTTCTTGAATTCTGATTATATTAAGTAATTTGTAATAATACTAAATAAAATAAGTAAATAAAAAGTTGATTTCCAAAAGTATTCAAATAAATATCAAATTGGCATGTGGATTGAGCTCAAGGAAACAGATTTTTTCAATATTCAAGCTGCAAAATACTATATATTTTTCTCTCTGAATGAACTGTTATCACTGGCACCAGAATACAAATTACCGTTATCACTGACACCAGAATACTAATGAGCTAGAGAGATACTGGATACTGTATAAAGACATAATAGTCACAATATGGACAATCCAAAAATAGTTTACAAATCATCGTTAATATGCCGCATGGATTAGTACCTTTATTTGTAAAATATCTTTTGTTATGTATGATAAAAAAGTAGATAAATAGTTATATTATTTATTATATATAATAATAAACAATGATATAATAAACTAAGAGAATTCTTATATTAAGGATTGTACATCTCAAGTGGGGCATTAAGTCAAGATGACCTAAATTTCAATAACGTATTGAGCCAATTTCATGAGTGGTACTTGTGATTCAAAATCACAAATTATTGCATATTAGACATAAAAAGAAATACTTCGTCAAAATCACTTAAAGTGTGTTTTGGCTTTTATATTTTAATATACTTTTCACTTAAAAAGTGCAAAGTTTTGAGTTTTTGGCACGCTCTTTATAGCAAAGCATCATTTGGATCTGGGGGTAGCTTACTCACGAACTGACCTTTTTAATGTAAGAATTGACGATTATAAAGGTTTGTAAATGCTTATTTGAATAAAGATATTTTGAATTTGTACAATAATATATAACTATAATGAAACAATAAAAAACACCGAGTCTCTGATAAAAGAAGTCAGTATTTGTTCATTGAAAAGCTGTGGTCCTTTTTAGGTGTTTTAGAACTTTCTACCGCAAAAGTGAGCAAAAAGTTCTACCGCAAAAATGAGTCGCTGACCGTTCGATTACTTCCCAATAGAATTAGGTAAAAGAACTTTTCCAACCAAAACCTGATACTTAAGCTACACAATTTAAAGTTAAAACAGTTGAGTTGACGAAGATACCTCACAAATTCCAAAGTTTCAAGTTCCACTGTTTGATATAGAGAGAATTATTCAAAAACCACTAAGAGGTCGGGCGTTCAGAAGCGAATTGTTGGCAACTTCTGAACCGAAGTTTTAGGAGACGTTTGCGTCGCTAATTGATTGTTGAAGCAGATTAAATATCAATGTTAAAATTAATTATGGGTAATATTATTACCGTTTGAAAATTCACATTTATGATTACTCTAAATAACTTTGAGAGTGAAATAAGCTTATCTTTTTTAATAAAAAGTATATTTTAATATTGAATACAATATTATTTATAATTTTCGTCCATTGAAACCAATTAATAAAATATTTATGAGAGTTTTGAACTTTAAATATTTACAATAATTTTATTTCACCTATAAAATATCGAGATACATTATTTGTCGGAAAATAAAAATGATAAAGAAGTAGTTCCTTGAGAAATGTGGGAGAAGTGACGCAGTTATTTATTAAAATATACAATTCTATAAAAATATATGTATTTATTTTGATAACAATTGTAACTGATTTTTATTTGACAGTATAAATTACATCTAAATGATTGTGTCAATAAGTCACTTGACAGCAACAGTGACAGTGAGTCACTGACAAACTAATAAATAATAAAGACAAAGGGATAATACGGAACTATATGATTTTTTCATAGTATCTATCCTACCTTTCTATTATAAATGGCATAATAATGATCATTAATATAAAATTCTTATTTAGTTTATATTACTTTCACATTAAAAAATAATTATTTTTTATTTAATTTTTTATTTAAATAACTTTATTGCTTACATGTAAGATAAGAAACAGTAAAGAAAAATATGTATTAAAAAAAAAATACCAGTAAAGGATGACCTTATCACCAAATATTAGTACTTATATTGTAAGAATAAAAATAAAAATCTTTATATATTTTAAAGAATGAAGCTTTCGTTTCGAAAAGAGATACTCGTTTGTCATATATTGAAAAGTAAATTGAAACAATTAAATAAATTAAAAACATATGTTTCTTAAAAATCGATTTTTTTAATATAGATTTTATAATTAATCTATCTATATATATAAAGATGCATATAATATCATTTTAATTATCTCAGACCGAAAGAGTATTATATAAGGAGGGTAAGAGGAGTATCAAAATCTTGAAGTACTTTATACTTTGCAGCCGCAATAATCATGATAACGAAGAGCGAAGTGCAAATACTACCGATAGTTTATTTGTTGTCATAGTTTAGTTTCTTTTTGTCAAAATTTTAACTCGCATTACCTGTGAAATTGAATTTTACTGTTATTCATTGTACTTTTGTTTGAAGTTATTACTAAAAATTTAATTTGTGGTAAAAGTTATTTTTATTATTAACAATTAAATTTTAACATTTAACATACAATATTATTTTTTAATACGCACTACTATCGAACAATATTAATTTAATTAATTACTATGCATCGACATACTCTTACTTTACCTCAATATATTTCTACTTTCATTAGTAAAAGTAAGAAGTTATTCAGCTCAGGTCATTTAAATTAGCATATTAAGCTAGGAAGTATGACTTTAATAACATTTTTAGTTAAGTATAAAAAAAAACTTGGGAGTCCTTGGAAAATGGAAAAAGTTATTGTGTATTTAGTACAAACGGTCTCTGTTTTGTTACTTTCCTTAAAAATACAATGTGTATTTGCCCTTAATAGAAACAAGTGTTTATTGGTATCATATCTTATTTAAACTACAGTTAATTTTATAAACAAAAAATATATAATTTTTACTAAAATGATGGATGTATTTATTTAAAGTACCTACTCGGTACATAATTTACATTTTAAAACTTTTCATTTGTTGTAGCAAAGTTTTTTATACATTTTAAATAGTCTTACTTCATTCTTACAATTAATGTTATTATAGTAAGTTTTTTTGCAATAATGCCAGGATAAGGATAAGTAGTTTAAAAAATCATGTTATTTAAAAATGTGGTGGATCATGGAAAATTCTTAGATTGAAGCCTAGAGAAATTTGTGTAATTGTGTAAGTAAATTTAAAAAATAAATGAATAACATGCTTTAACATCTTACATATTCAAGTAGCGAGGGCCAATTATCTAAATTAACTTCTGTCTCCAAGGCAACGTAACCTTATTGTAAAAATTAAATAATTGCGTGCTCTTGACGAAAGTAAGTTGTATTTTATGAAGTAATTATAATATTTCAAAAGCTTAATTATCATTGTATCATTAAAATACCCTCCATGTAAATATCATACACAACGATCCTTTGTCGTTAATTGAAAAACTTCTTGTATTCCCCACAATTTCACAGTCTTATTAAAATTAATAACAATAATTTCACAAACAAAGGTATGTGATTTCATACTTAATTATGTCCCTAGTCTTTAACAATTGTACTTAATGTTGTAAAAAATATGTTGCAAAATTAATATAGTATGCAAAATATTTTGAACGGGCAGGTAAGAACGTTTTGATAACCTTTTTTTTAATAAAATATTACAAACTATAATTAAAAATAAAAATTCTTCAATTAAAATTTCATTAAGCATAGGTTTACATTATATACTAACTAGAAGCTTATGCCTTTAATGCTTTAATGCTTTTTTCAGCTAATGTTTACTTATAACTTGTCTTAACTTACACAGAATTGTGCAAGGTTTTTATAAAATATAAATAATAGAAAAATGTTATTTTAAAATTTTAGCATTAAACTTACATAAAAACGAACTTTGTTTTTAAGAGAGAAGTTTAGTATATATACTTTAAAATTTAAAAAATTACGTAATGTATCGTTACATAAGACTTAGCATAAAAAGTGAACAGTTTATCAAAAAATCACTAATTTTGTACTTAGAAAATATATTTTATTAGAAAAAGCATCTCACTAACTAATATTTTTATTTTATTCTATAAAAAATCCTATAAAAATTCATCCACGTCAAAGGGTTGGAAATCCCAATATGTCATAGGAATATACAATTTTGAAATTGTTATACGAGAATTAATCAAAATATATAAAGCAAAGATATCGTATATAGCAAATTTCAGCCAGATCCAACATTAATTAGTTGAGTGAATAAGGACTGCTCGTGTCTCACAACCACTCAAGTGAAATACATTTTGTAATGACTCACTCGACATCGAAATACCATTGTTATTTGAAACCTATTTCTTTTTAATTACAAAGCAATTTCATGTCATCGTTTTTTTACGATTGTCACCTCTGAATAGGTACTTGAAAAAGCTTCATTTACATTTTTGTTATCATTTCTTTTCGTTTCGATTATTTTTGTTTCGGTTGTTTATTTAAAATCAAAGTTTCTGCTATTTATACAACAGCCATATTAAATCCATCAAATAACACCTGGCACAAAAAATATGAATTAAGATGTCATAAATTAATTCTTTGATGAGTGTTATTTTGTTATTGGAAGTACTTAATAAACTCAAAAACTGTTATAATAATATTGTAATAACAACGATTTCTATTTCTAAACAAAAATAAAATTCCCAATATACCAAAATTTTTCAACAATGTAAAATATCATTAAGATTTAAATAAGAATATGAAGACTTGCAGATACGAAAAACAGAATATTTTTATTTAAATATAATTAAATTCATAAACAGTGCCGATGGCCCAACTTACTGTAATAATATTGTCATATTAATAATGATAGTAATAGTATATGTATATTATTGGATATTACTATTACTACTCAGAAGTAATATTAATAGTATAATGCTAACTACTTCAGACAACTCCTCAAAACGAAAACCCTATACTTGAGCTATGTTGTAAATAATAGCGGTTGAGTTGGCCAAGATACCTCACAAAATTCTAAAGTTTGAAGTTTCATCATTTAATGAAAAGGGAATTATTCTAAAACCACTAAATGAACGGACATTCAAGAGAGAATTGTTAGTAACTTTCAAATAGAAACAATAAATATTTGCATCATTAATTGATTGTTGAATCTTATTCAAAGGGTAACTTGAATCCTTAGTTTAATGTATATAGTTATGATGTTCAATGTATATTATGTTTAATAAATTGTGTACAATTATATAAAATGTTCATTATTGCAAGGTACCGAAACCGACTGATGTTTTTAAGGAAAAACATATAGTTTATCATAAGGGGAGAAAAAGTTCGAATAACTTATCACACGCATCTTTCTTATCGAGAACTAGGAATAACAAATCTGTATTTGTTTGATATTTAGTTATCGTTATGCAGTTGCAATATATTTTTAATTTAATACAGATAAATTATTCAAAACCTTTTGTTGGATAACATTGTAGCGCATAAATTATCCATTATAATATTGAATAACATACATTTAACTTTTGATGATATTCAAATATATATATATTTTTTTATACCCTCTGGGTTAGTATTTGACTACATTCCACCTGATGGAAAGTGCAAATGTAGTCATAGATGGTAAGGCGCATTAACCCAGTAACCTATTCACTCTTTTCTTGAAGACACCCACATCGTATTGGGACGGAAATACCGACGCAGGCAAGCTGTTCCAGTCCTTCGCTTTACGAACTAAAAAAGACGAAGCAAAGCTCTTTGTTCGGACAGGGGGAATGTCCACAACGTAAGGATGGATATCTGCCGTGCGTCGGAACGTCCTGTGATGGAAGGGGGATGGAGGAATTAAATCATGTAATTCCTGCGCACACTCACCAAAATGTATCCTATAGAATACTGAGAGGCTAGCAATTCTACGCCTGTGTTCAAGGCTGTGGAGGTTGGCTTCAACCAATTCAGGGTCGCCTATAAGCCTCTTTGCTCGCCTCTCAATTGCGTCCAAAACCGCAAGATGAGACTTAGCGGCACCAGCGAATATATGCCCACAGTACTCCACACACGACCGGATCTGTGCTTTGTATAATACAAGTAGCTGTCCCGGTGTAAAGTACTGACGGACCTTCGCAAGAACGGCAAGCTTTCCTGCAGCTGCTCTTGCTCTGGACTCAATACACCGACCAAAGTTGAGGTTCGAGGAAATCTCTAAGCCTAACAACTGAAGCCGGTCACTGTATTCCAAAGATACACTCTGGAAAGTAGGAGCCAAGGTGAAAAGGCTCCTTTTGGCGGTAAACAGACACGTCTGCGTTTTGTTGGCGTTGAATTTTACAAGATTGGCTCTGCCCCATGCGGAGACTGCCTGAAGTTTGTCATTCAAACGTTGCACCATGGCTTCTCTTTCAGACTGTACTTGATCTCTACTAGCCCGACTACTCGGCAGGTATCTTTCTACAACTGTGCTGTCGTCTGCATACCCATAGATACCGGGCTTCAGCAGATCGTTAATGTGCAGCAGAAATAGAGTTGCAGAAAGAACGGACCCCTGAGGCACTCCGGCATTTATTGTCAAGGGTTCCGAGGAACACCCGTCGACAACTACTCGGAGAGATCTCTGGTTGAGAAAGTCCGTTACCCAACCGATCAGACCAGGAGATATGCCGTATGTTGAAAGCTTGCTTATAAGGCTCGCATGCCAGACCCTGTCAAATGCCTTCGAGACGTCAAGAGAGACGGCGACCGCTTCTCCGTTCTTCTCGATGGCCTCGCCTAAAATGTGCGTAGCGTACATTAGAAGGTCCCTAGTGGACCTATTTCGGCGAAACCCGTACTGTCGGTCACTGAGGAAATCGTTACCTTCAAGGTACGCTAACAGGCGCGAGTTCAATACACGCTCCATAA
The DNA here is from genome assembly GCA_918358695.1 of Melinaea menophilus ssp. n. AW-2005. Lineage (NCBI taxonomy): Eukaryota > Metazoa > Arthropoda > Insecta > Lepidoptera > Nymphalidae > Melinaea > Melinaea menophilus. The sequence continues at coordinate 7,396,808 of OU911050.1, read as the reverse complement.
TCTTGCAGAGTATGGAGGTGATTGAAATCGGTCTATAAGTGGCAAGATCGGCACGACTGCCTTTTTTGGGCACTGGTTGCACGTTAGCAAGCTTCCAAGATTTCGGCACTATTCCAGACTTGAAAGAGAGACGATACAGACGTGTCAATACAGGAGACAACTCAGCTGCGCATGTCTTGAGCAGAATGGCTGGTATACCATCAGGGCCACTGGCTTTATTCACATCAAGACGACACAATGCTCTCCATACCTCTTTGTTAGTGATGCGAATTTCAGGCATCGAAATACCGCAGTGAGGAAGATGCGCTGGAGAAGCATTACCAGTGTCTAGATATGAATTATCAGCGAATAGAGAAGCAAATACATTCGCTTTCTCTGTCGCTGTATGGGCCAGAGATCCATCCGGCTTCAGCAGAGCTGGTAGTGAGGGTTGGCAGAAGTTCGACTCGATCGCTTTGGCAAGAGACCAGAAAGCTCGACTGCCAGTAGGTCTGACAGAGAGCTTTTCGCCATTCTTAGCGATACGATCGCGACGAGCCTTCCGTAATGCCTTTTTATAGGACTTGGCGGCTTGGTTAAAGGCTCTCTTCTTTAAATTTACATCCGGAGCTTTGCAGCTTCGAGCATCAGCCCAAATTAGGTATGCCGAATGTTTTCGGTCTTCAGCATGACCACATTCGGCATTAAACCATGGGCGAGCTTTGCCACCGATGGGTACGTCAGCAAAAGGAATGAAGTACTCCATTGCCTGATGTACCACATCGGTTATAGCATCCGCGCAACTCGACGGATCCAAAGAAGAGAAGCAGACCTGCCACCAAGGATAAGACGCAAAGAAGTGCCGCATCCCATCCCAATCTGCTGACTTGTATTTCCATACTCGCCTAACACCAGGTGGTTCGAAAGCTGGTGGGGAATATGTAAATACAGATTTCACCAAACAGTGATCGGAGGTTTCCAAGGGGGAGGTCACCTCAACACAATACCTGTCCGGATCAGTTGTCAGCAAAAGGTCCAGGCAATTGGCTGTATGGCCAACTACATCTGGTACCCTTGTCGCTTGCCTCACCAGCTGAAAGAGGTCGAAAGACAACGCAAAATTCCGCGCTTCTCTTCCAGCATGGTCGGTCTTTTTTTTTTTTTTTTTTTTTTTTTTTTTTTTTATACTGTCTAGGTTAGTACTTGACTACATTCCACCTGATGGAAAGTGGAAATGTAGTCATAGGTGGTAAGGCGTATTAACCTAGTAACCTATTCACTCTTCTCTTGAAGACACCCACATTGTATGTGGACGGAAATACCGACGCAGGCAAGCTATTCCAGTCCTTCGCTGTACGCATTAAAAAAGACGAAGCAAAGCGCTTCGTTCGGACAGGAGGAATGTCCACAACGTAAGGATGGATATCCGCCGTGCGTCGGAACGTCCTGTGGTGGAAGGGGGACGGAGGAATTAAATCGTGTAATTCCTGCGCACACTCACCAAAGTGTATCCTATAGAATACTGAGAGGCTAGCAATTCTACGCCTGTGTTCAAGGCTGTGGAGGTTGGTTTCAACCAATTCAGGGTCACCTATAAGCCTCTTTGCTCGCCTCTCAATTGAGTCCAGAACCGCAAGATGAGACTTTGCGGCACCAGCGAATATATGCCCACAGTACTCCACACACGACCGGATCTGTGCTTTGTATAATACAAGAAGCTGTCCCGGTGTAAAGTACTGACGGACCTTCGCAAGAACGGCAAGCTTACCCGCAGCTACTCTTGCTCTGGACTCAATACACCGACCAAAGTTAAGGTTCGAGGAAATCTCTAAGCCTAACAACTGAAGCCGGTCACTGTATTCCAAAGATACACTCTGGAAAGTAGGAGCCAAGGTGAAAGGGCTCCTTTTGGCGGTGAACAGACACGTCTGCGTTTTGGTGGCGTTGAATTTGACAAGATTGGCATTGCCCCATGCGGAAACTGCCTGAAGTTTGTCATTCAAACGTTGCACCAGGGCTTCTCTTTCAGACTGTACTTGATCTCTACTAGCCCGACTACTCGGCAGGTATTTTTCTACAACTGTGCTGTCGTCTGCATACCCATAGATACCGGGCTTCAACAGATCGTTAATGTGCAGCAGAAATAGAGTTGCAGAAAGAACGGACCCCTGAGGCACTCCGGCATTTATAGTCAAGGGTACCGAGGAACACCCGTCGACAACTACTCGGAGAGATCTTTGGTTCAGAAAGTCCGTTACCCAACCGATCAGACCAGGAGATATACCGTATGTTGAAAGCTTGCTTATAAGGCTCGCATGCCAGACCCTGTCAAATGCCTTCGAGACGTCAAGAGAGACGGCGACCGCTTCTCCGTTCTTCTCGATGGCCTCGCCTAAAATGTGCGTAGCGTACACTAGAAGGTCCCCAGTGGACCTATTTCGGCGAAACCCGTACTGTCGGTCACTGAGGAGATCGTTACCTTCAAGGTACGCTAAAAGGCGCGAGTTCAATACACGCTCCATAATCTTGCAGAGTATGGAGGTGATTGAAATCGGTCTATAATTGGCAGGATCGGCACGGCTGCCTTTTTTGGGCAATGGTTGCACGTTAGCAAGCTTCCAAGATTTCGGCACTATTCCAGACTTGAAAGAGAGGCGATACAGACGTGTCAATACAGGAGACAACTCAGCTGCGCATGTCTTGAGCAGAATGGCTGGTATACCATCAGGACCACTGGCTTTATTCACATCAAGGCGACACAATGCTCTCCATACCTCTTTATTAGTGATGCGGATTTCAGGCATCGAAATACCGCAGTGAGGAAGATGTGCTGGAGAAGCATTGCCAGTGTCTAGATGTGAATTATCAGCGAACAGAGAAGCAAATACATTCGCTTTCTCTGTCGCTGTATGGGCCAGAGATCCATCCGGCTTCAGCAGAGCAGGTAGTGAGGGTTGGCAGAAGTTCGACTCGATCGCTTTGGCAAGAGACCAGAAAGCTCGACTGCCAGTAGGTCTGACAGAGAGCTTTTCGCCATTCTTAGCAATACGATCGCGACGAGCCTTCCGTAATGCCTTTTTATAGGACTTGGCAGCTTGGTTAAAGGCTCTCTTCTTTAAACTTACATCCGGAGCTTTGCGGCTTCGAGCATCAGCCCAAATGAGGTATGCCGAATGTTTTCGGTCTTCAGCATGACCACATTCAGCATTAAACCATGGGCGAGCTTTGCCACCGATGGGTACGTCAGCAAAAGGAATGAAGTACTCCATTGCCTGATGTACCACACCGGTTATAGCATCCGCGCAACTCGACGGATCCAAAGAAGAGAAGCAGACCTGCCGCCAAGGATAAGATGTAAAGAAGTGCCGCATCTCATCCCAATCTGCTGACTTGTATTTCCATACTCGCCTAACACTATGTGGTTCAGAAGCTGGTGGGGAATATGTAAATACAGATTTCACCAAACAGTGATCGGAGGTTCCCAAGGGGGAGGTAACCTCTACACGATACCTGTCCGGATCAGTTGTCAGCAAAAGGTCCAGGCAATTGGCTGTATGGCCTACTACATCTGGTACCCTCGTCGCTTGCCTCACCAGCTGAAAGAGGTCGAAGGACAACTCAAAGTTCCGCGCTTCTCTTCCAGCATGGTCGGTCTTCTGGTACGGGAACAGCCAGTCCTGATGACAGGCATTAAAGTCCCCCAGAAAGACGAGCTGCACTGAAGGGTACTGATGCAGAGCCATATCAGCAGCCTCACCGAGATACTCGAATAATCTAATTGTCTCCTGATCACCGCTGTGCGAACGGTAGACACAGGAATACAGGATTTTTTCGTTTCCTGTGTCTACTAAAATCCATAAGGAAGAAAACGTGGGGTCTTCAAGGTGACGGAGACGCAGGATACAGAGGTCGTTCCGTGCGTACACACAGACCCCGGCACGTGAGCGAAAATTGTGCTCTAACGAGTAACCGGGATGTTCCAGGTACGCAGCGCTCAAAGGACATTGTATCTGCGTCTCCGTCAAAAAGAGCAAGTGCGGATGCTCTGTCTCGAGGTGGTGGTGGACAGGTAAGAGATTAGAGTGCAAACCTCTGATGTTAGTGAGGTGCACTTTAAATGAGGAGGAGTGCAACCGCTGTGAAAACTTGAACTTTTTATTGGACCTTTTCATTAAAAAAAATAAAAATAAAAGAGTGAATAGGATGAGAAATGGCAGTTGAACGAGGCGGTACGTATCAAACCCGGCGCCGAAATTGGTGTTGTCATGCCACTGGGAGACTAGTCAGGAGACTGCGGAGACGCCCGAACCCCCCCAGGGATCGCCATCGGGCCTCCTCGTCTGGTCGCCAACCAGCACGATGGAGCCACCCTGGGATTTTTCGCAGCTGGCGGGGCAGCCTTTCGTGGGTGGCTGACCCACTAATTGGGCCCCCAACTATCTGCGGGCGGCCAGCGGAAAGCCGTTGCTTCGGATCCCGCTACCCTCCTCGACTAGGCACCCGACACAACAAGCACCAACTCAACGCCAAACCGGTTCGCCAACGCAACGCAACTGTTCAGACCCATTTCTCATATATACGGCTTCATCGCACAACGTGCAGGAACACGACTAGGTCGCTTTGCGGCACGACTTTGTTCGATGGGTGGTAACCTTGCCGGCGACCCGATGTTATGGTCTACCACCGAGTCTTCTGGTACGGGAACAGCCAGTCCTGATGACAGGCATTAAAGTCCCCCAGAAAGACGAGCTGCACTGAAGGGTACTGATGCAGAGCCATATCAGCAGCCTCACCGAGATACTCAAATAATTTAGTTGTCTCCTGATCACCGCTGTGCGAACGGTAGACACAGCAATACAGGATTTTTTCGTTTCCTGTGTCTACTAAAATCCATAAGGAAGAAAAAGTGGGGTCTTCAAGGTGACGGAGACGCAGGATACAGAGGTCGTTCCGTGCGTAAACACAGACCCCGGCACGTGAGCAAAAGTTGTACTCTAACGAGTAACCGGGATGATCCAGGTACGCAACGATTAGAGGACATTGTTTCTGTGTCTCCGTCAAAAAGAGCAAGTGCGGTTGCTCCGTCTCCAGGTGGTGGACAGGTAAGAGATTAGAGTTCAAGCCCCTGATTTTAGTGAGGTGCACTTTAAATGAGGAGGAGTGCAACCGCTGTAAAAACTTCTTCTTTTTATTGGACTTTTTCATAATAAAAAATAAAATAAAAGAGTGAATAGGATGAGAAATGGCAGTTGAACGAGGCGGTATGTATCAAACCCGGCGCCGAAATTGGTGATGTCATGCCACTGGGAGGCTAGTCTGGAGACTGCGGGGACGCCCGAACCCCCCCAGGGATCGCCATCGGGCCTCCTCATCTGGTCGCCAACCAGCACGATGGAGCCACCCTGGGATTTTACGCAGCTGGCGGGGCAGCCTTTCGTGGGTGGCTGGCCCACTAATTGGGCCCCCAACTATCTGCGGGCGGCCAGCGGAAAGCCGTCGCTTCGGATCCCGCTACCCTCCTCGACTAGACACCCGACACAATAAGCACCAACTCAACGCCAAACCGGTTCGCCAACGCAACGCAACTGTTCAGACCCATTTCCCATATAGACGGCTTCATCGAACAACGTGCCGGGACACGACTAGGTCGCTTTGCGGCACGACTTTGCCCGATGGGTGGTAACCTTGCCGGCGACTCGATGTTATGGTCTACCACCGGAAACACATAACATATATTTTGAGGCAACAAATTTGTTATTACGATTTTGTCAAAAACAGAAATCATTATGAAGCTCTTAACATGGACCGTCTGAAGCGTTAATGAAGGGAAAATAAAAGACAACTTATTTTGAAAAGTTTTATTTATAATAAGAGTCAATTATAGATATACCGAATGATTTGAAAAATGAAGGTGTGGATTTAGATTTTTCTTTAGTATTGCTTTTAATATAAGTCGCTATAAAAAGTGGATCAAATTTCATTATATTTAATAAACTATACTAATCCACTCGTAATAATTGATTTTGGGGAGAGAATGTTGTTTCTCAAATACTACTTGACCTCATAGACCATTGTCAGCGGTCGATTTCAAGCATTAGTATATAACATAAAATATCATATCATTTTCTATTGTCTTTTGTCGAGTACTAACTTAATGACATATTTTTCATTATTAACCATAAAATAAAAACAATTTTATAGGTTTTATGGTTGTTAATCAAATTATTTAACTACAAATCACTATCTGTAATTTTAAAATCAATCAGTGACCAATCTCAGAAGAGTTAAATAGATCTAAATATTTTTAGCCACTTCATTAAATATCCTTATATAAATATCCTTATATAAATATGATCATAAATTATGTTATTATATTTTTAATATTCACTTATCATAGTTCCTAATGTTAATAACGTATGTATATATATATTCATATAATTCTCGTTAAGGATAGTTGTAACAATTCAATAACAAAAATAATTATACGTAAGTTTATAATCATTTACAAAAGATTGAGATTGAGAAAGAAATGTTCTTGCTGACAAGCTTAACCGTTTCATGTTTATAACGTTAGTGGCTGTGTCACGTGTTATAAGTTAGGAAACCTGTTAAAAGTTTTTACATTGACCCTGATATACTTTCGTTAAAAGTTTGTAGTGTTTGTAAAGTTGATAAATTTTAACATAATTTCATAAAAGCGGAGAAGTAATGATTATAAAAAGAATTCTGATTTTGCGAGATAAGTTTGTAATCATCGAATAATAAGTTTTAGAATTCAAAATGCAGTCTCCAGGTTTAGATTAGAATAACTTACTTAGGTACAATATTTAATGAGTATTGTACTAATTTGTGTATGTGTAGTATGATTATAATGATTATATAATGAATATAATATAAAAGAAGATTTTTTCAATTTCTTATTCTTTAAAGAAAATTTTATTTAAAATAGCCGTAAACCGTAAAGTTTTGTATACATATCGATGTTACGTGATGATGGTGGTAGAAATTAAATATAAAATACTGCAATTTGTATGGACGAGTATCACCTAATACCCTCCCACAGAAGATAGGCATAAAAGAGCTATTATAGCTACATTTTATGAGTGAAAGAGTTGAAAGCACACATATCTATGTTTACTTTCCATGCACACTAGATATTGGTTAATATAGAAAATATTTGTAAAATGTTATTTGTATATTGAATATTAACATTATATTCAGCTTGGGAAAATTTAAAGCCATTCTTTTGTTTAACTTTATATTCGACAAATTATTTTCCTCTTTGAAATAGACAAAGATTGAGTGTTTTGAGGATTATTTATTTTTATAATAATAAAGGCTTGCTTTCCATAATAGTAATATGAATATTATGTTATTACACTGTGTTTTTTTATTGAAATTATATTTTTTTACGTTTAATAGCAAGTGTATTAATTTTGCACAATTATTAAGAAATACTTTAATTTTATAGGCATTAATCGTTATTATCTTATGAATTTTCTCTTATCTAAGTAATTATAGGTAGGCCTAAGTGATCTGGAAACATTTTCAAAAGAAAAGTATTCTCAATCAGTAAACAGTTATCCATACTCATATAGCATTGTCTAACACCGCGTTCAGAATGAAACAGCCTGTTGAATTTCCATTTAATTTGAAACAAGAGTTCACGTCCTCATTATAAGAATGAAGTGTTCGATGCACCCGTTCACGTAAGGGTTTGATTTCCAAGGTTGACCAAATTTTATACTTCACCAATTTAAGCTTATTCTACAACTATGAAGAAAAAGAATATCTTTTAATTTCTGACTATTTTGTATATTTTTTGTTTTTCTTTATTCAATTACGGGATAATAATATTTTAACCAAAACATAGATTTAATCAATGAGGAAGTAGAATATTTTAAGAAAAAAAATATATATATTTTTGGTCTTTCATAGGAGGACTTATTTTATTTTTTTCGCCTTAAAAGTAAATTTAAAACTGCCTAAAAAGGAAAATTTTTGATTCTATAAGACGTGCAAAAAGACTAGCTCCAGTACCTAGCATAAGCTAAGGTCTTAACATAATCCTTAAAATATTTTCCTTATAATTCTTTTTAAATTATTTTACAATAATTTATTTGATTATGAGTAAGCAATATATATAAGTTATACATAAAAGTATTAATTAATAACCTCATTGTTCATGGTTTGATTACAAAAGCACTTCATAAAACGATACTGAAAACTAAAGCCATACAAATTCAATTTCCAACTTGTTAACTTATTTACTTGCTTATTTTTTATCGGTTTAACTTTGTGGTCTAAAACAAATCGAGTGCTCTGTACATATTTGTTTACATAATGAATAACATTGTAATAGTGATTTCATTTGTAATTGCAGTATGAATAAGTTTTAAATACTACACCTTTTACCTTCGTAGAATAAAACACAAAGTTAGAATTATACATATAACATATGTTTTATTAAACATTAAATTAACATAGTGTAGTATAGTTAGTACTCGCGTGCTCAAGGTTTTGCATTACACTTTTATTCAAATTTACTATAAAATAAAAAGTAGTAGGTTCCTGGATAATTGTAAGCCCTAAGAAACGATAAGTGTTGTTAAACAAAAGTAAAACGTTTTTAAAGAAAAGAACTCGAGTCATGAGTTCTGAGCCAACGCGATGGAATGACCCGATTGAACATGCTTTACATACCTATTTAATAAAGTGGTTTTTGTTTCAGAAAAATGTGCTACGGTGATGTTGAATATATTTACCTTTTTCATAGAGTTTGGTATGAAAAGGTAAGTTCGATTACGAATGTAGGCTATAAGTGAAATATGAAATAGATGAAAGAGATGTAGAATTACTTGTGTGAAAAATTATATGATAGTATAATTTAGCTGACAATTGTAGGGAGGAAGATAAGATACGTTAAATAGAAATATATCCAAGATGACAAAAGCCCTAAAATTTTCTCTATTTTAGGGTAAGCACTAAGTGCATTTAGTAATAATTAATATTTTTTTTATCCAAACACTAAACAAATATGTAGCAGTCAATCTTAACAGTAATTGCATATTTAAGTATTATTAAACGAATTTCCAACGAACCATTTCGTTTACTCTTAAAAAACAAAACTAAATAAGCATTTTATGTAAAATTACAAGAAAAATATATGAGAAGTTTATAATAACATTATTATAAAATTTAAAGATATAAAAGATGTCATGAGGTAGATGTTAAGAAGGTATCTTAATAAACAGGAAGGTAATGTGTAAATATCATAATAACAATTAACGTTACCAATTGTAATACTAACAACAATATTCAAAGAATTTGAAAAAATAACATTTCACTAAAAAAATAATAATATTCTATTGAATTCTACAAATAATAATTTAAGGGTTATATATCTGAAGTGAGGTAAAATTAAGTCGAGTTTACCTCAAATTCAATAACGTAATGAGTATATACCGCGAGTGGTACTCGTGGTTTACAGTCACAAATTATTCGAACATCATTGAAAAAGGCCTACGCAATAAGTCCAATATAATTTTATATTATTTTAAATTTTATTTGATCTAATATATTAAGAAACACACAAAGTTAAAAACTCTAACAACAATAATGTTACTACATGTTGTTAAACTAAACATAAATAAGAAAGAATTGAAGGGATAAAAACTAGGATACGCGAGTCCTTAAGTCCTAAAACCTTATTAATATTATATATATATACATATATATATATATATATATATATATATATATATAATAATTCTCCTATATTATAATTAAATAATTCTACATATATATATATATATATATATATATATATATATATATATATATATATATATATATATATATATATATGTGTAGAATTTGACTGTTGAGGTTCTTATTTACATCAATATAAATATCTTTGTACCTCAGCCGTTCACCACGCAGTTCCGTCATGCACCAAGCTCATTAGTAAGGATCCCAAGTGGCTTCTAAACTAGTCGGGCAAAGTTCGATTTAATTAACCAGAATAAATGAGAATAGCCTCATAAATATACATTACTTTTGTCATCTTACGGTTATGGCATTACTGTAATAAAACTGTTTAATTTGATTGAAACCCTTCTTTTTATTTCATATATAATTTTCATAATGTTCATAAAATGATGCCAATAATTGTTGAACAGTTCAAAAAAATATACCACATTCTTTATAAATATTTAAAAATACTTCTATATTATTATATATAACAATAAATAGCCACACGTATAATATAATTGAAAAGTATTTTATAATATGCATATAATAGAGGAAACTAAACAACATCAATATCAATAAAAACTACCGCAGTATTTTATTCTAAAAGTGAGCGCAGTAATGCTCTTTGGGAATATAGAATGTTGCCACCTAACAAACTTTTGTTTCACCTTTATGTTTGAGAATTTTGTTCTTGAAGTTAAAATGACCATAAATTCAGTGCTAATAAAATAGATTTTATTTTGTTTTATTTCTAGCTAATAATATCAAAACCATTTTTCTATATAATATAGTAATATGAGAATAAAATAAAATCTTTATTGAAGAATATAATTCTGATATTAAATAAAATTAAAAATAAAGAAATGTTTAATAAAAATATCACAAATCAAAATCAAACATTTTAAATGTGCGATTGCTAATACTAAAAGTACCATGGTCACTCTATCGCTCACTAAGATCTAGTTTCTGACTTGAAACTGACATACTGCATAGTGCATTATATATATGTATATATATAGTGGAATATTTTGAGAAGACAATCTGCTTAATAATGAAGCGTGAAAACTTATTTAATTTGCCGTGCAAGTAATTTCATAGATTACTCTACAAACTTAACCTAAGCGCTAAATCACTAAGATTTATATAAATTTCGTTTAGTACTGAAATGTTATTTATTAAATTAAATTATGTATTTATGTATGAATTTTTAACATTATTAAATATAAAGTGTTGAAAATTATGTACTAGTGGGAATACTTTTTAAACTTTGGAGTAAGACATTTTTATAAAAGACATTGCGGTCTGGTAGGAAAATATATGTATAAGAAGAAAAACACTGAGATAGTGACATAAATTAAATATATATAACCAATATACTGAAACTACTTAAAATTTATAAAAATAACGTAATATTATATTATAAAAAATAATTACCTATAATTTGTAAGATAAACAAACTACTGTATCGATAAATTGTTTCTTTTCTATCAAAAATCAAGATTTGTTTAATATAATATAAATATCTATCTATTTATTTTTTTTCTTATCACTAATGTAAATGATTTTCCGGTCTGCACCAGTCAACTCAAATAAGACATTATGGCTCAGTGCTTTACCTGTGTAATAACCTATTATTTTTAGAATACATTATCATACTATTTAAAAAAATAATTGACTATTAATAATTATTAAATTATAACTAAGTATCTTAGGAAGAAATAGAACAGTTGAAAAAATAACTTAGTTAATTAACTATCTTAGGAAAAATGGAATATTCTCTGAGAAATAACATATTAAAAAAAACTATTTTATCCACAGGAACAAACATTAAATGTACATATAGACAACAACAAATGCTCCTTTGGATAGTATCATTTTGTTGTATCATAATAGAGTGTATAACAAGTGTATCTATGGACAGTCCACAAGTTTATAGTCTTTTGTCCATATTAACAAATCAACAGTTATAATTTCTAAATAACCGTTGCGTTAAAAATAACTAATATATCATGGAAATGGAAAAGACATAGAAAAGAAACAGAAATACTTGCTTTTATATTATTTTTTTAACATTGCATAGATACAAACGTATTATAGAAAGCGAAATGGCGACACGATTTAGTTTTCAAGTTATTGATAATGAACATAGGTAAATCAGTCCAAAGGTATCCACTTTACTCTATATACAAAACTTAAACTATAAATAAATATTTTTTTTCTAAAAATATTATAGAATAAGGCTTTGTTTTATAAAGCACGCGTCTGTGTCAACAGCTCTATTATACTCGCAACGTTAAATAATAATAAGTTTGGGTTCAGTTAAGCCCGAAATAAATAAAGTCAAAGCTGACGGCATACAAATAGAGGACGTAATCTGACAGCACATAAACGAAACGAGACCCAGAAATATGACGTGCTAACAGAATATCGATAAAGTCTTTTCTATATAGAAATAAAATGTCTATAGCATATTTTTGGATTAAAGCCGCTACTGAAACTTCAGATAAAAAGTTTTGTTATTATATTATATTTAATATATTAAATATGTACGATAGTTACTTATATTGCAGTTTCTTAATTAATTATTTTTTTAGAGATTATGATAGACGTGGCTTATTTTAACATAATGGATGTTTACGAACCATTACTAAATTATTGTTACTTTAAAAGGATTTCCTTTAGCTACTAAACGAAGAATGGTTTGTGACTCACTCGATGGTGGAGGACTTTTGAATCGAGGCTTATATATTCGATTTCTGATCATCTGATTAAATCTTTATAAAACCCTTCAAAGCATATAAATTCTTGAATAAAAGACGTTGTAAAACATAGCATATTATTTATTTTAAAATGTTCTTATTACTTCCGATAGTACTAAATAAAAATTCCTTTGACACGTATTAGAAAGTTATTATAAAAAAAACTAGGAAAGACTTATATAACTATAGTAAAATTTTATCAGAGGATTCTAAATCTAAGCTAGCTTAATCCAACACGGCACCAATAGTTGCATAAAATTTTAAGTGTTATTCTAACATTGGTCTTCTAAACATTTTAGTAAGAGTTTATGCATAATACCAACAACCGAAAACCACTAGACCTTCCTAATACAAGATACTAATACTAATACTATTAAGCAAGAAAGCGTAGAATTTATTATGCATAAATTTTCCCCAAGCGTTTAGATATTTGAAATTTTATAACTATTATATGTATTTCTTTTATAGATTGTTACATTTGAAACATAATTTAAATTTAACTATTTTAAATATCAAAAGTTTACACTTTAACGACTCCATAATAACTTAATTTTGTTATACCCAATAAATATATGATCTACTTTTGAAATTGACTTTTATATATGATTATAAGATTACAATATGTATTGAATAATATTTACCTTTATAAATATCGATAACTAATTCATTTCAAGTATTATTATTAACATCACAATAATTCAATCTGTAATTAAAGAAAATAATTATTTTTAATTTAATCAGCTTTACAAATGTTAGCATATGAAAAGAAATTAAAAATGTCGAATATTAAAAAAAATAAGATAAATTTTTTGCACCAATTATAAAAGTGCACCTCACTGTTTTTAAGTTATCAGATTAATTTCAAACTCGATATATATTAATAATAATTTTTCAGAATTCTACTTTAATATAAGACTGAACTATTCTCGAATAAAAAAAAGGAATAAAAATTTTTGGCTACAGAATGATCAACGACTAAAGTCGCAGACGTTTCTTTTCTGCCCGATGGTTTCCGTGTCTGCAAAGTAACATGTAACTATCCCTTATATATTAAATAATGTTTTTAACCATTACACATAAAACTTTTGAGGTAATTTTTATCTTAAGAACTAAATTATGCATTTACAGCAATAACCAAAACAGACTTAAATAATATAATACAGTGAAATCTTATCATCGTATTCTAGATTCAGCTAATTTGACCTTATTCCTCGTCTGGACAAATAATCAAATTAAACACTAATAGTTATATTTTTGGTGACGCTTGTGAACACAATTTACTGTGATATTTAAAAAAAATTGTTTGTTTCAAGAAAACAGTAAACAGCTGTTGAATGTAAATTAATGTCTCAAAATTCTCATTAAACAACTTCAACAACAAATCAGTTGGTAAATATACCATAAACCAAACCGTCAAATCTTTGTTAGCAGTTAATTCAAAAACTTTTTTAATCGAAATCAAATTTTGTGAGTTTAATTACTGAACAAATAAATGAATACTCAACAAAAGTTCATTATGTTGTACGAGTTCAGTATCCATATTTTATTTCTGTATTTTTATAATTTGATCTATATCAAATGATATATACTTCCCTTATGTACTAGCTTTACATACTCGTCTTATGTACTGACCTTATATACTTTATTTATGTACATAATGCTAGTACATAAATACTAATACATAAGGCTAGAACATAACACAATTATATAAAACTTATAATACAAGCATCACTGCTTTACGTATCATGAGGAACATGTTGTGTACAGTACGAGTATTTAAGTTTCGCACTAAATTTTAAGTTAATTTGTTTTGGTAGAACTGAAACTGTAAGTAGTATTTGAAACGAAGTTTCAAATAAATTTATGAAAATTATTTTCACTTTGCGATTACCTTCCGGTTAAGCATTAGAAAATTAACCGAAAACTAAAAGTGTAGGAGCTTGTGATTACTACTTTTTTATTACTCACATTTTGAAAAATATGCAGTTTAAATTATTTTTTTATTCTTTAGCAGATATACATATATCTTCATATATATATATATATATACACATATATATTTGGTTTCAAAATGTAATCTTTCAAGTAATTTTTTCCATAAAAATTTTAAATCTTTAATTCTACCTGTTTAGACTGGGATTTATTTATTAAGTTGCGGAATCCTAATAAATAAATTGATTGCGTTAGGATAGGAATAGTATTATAATTTATATCATATACATAATTAACAATAACAATCTTCTTATAATTATGAATAAACATTTAGACCTTGTTGGTTTCATTTCACGTAAACCTCGTGAAGCTACGAGATCTGCTTATTCAGCCCGGGACGAGAATAATTGAGTTTAATTGTCAGATCTGTTTTCCTAAATTATACAACGGAATTATTTACTAATGCCAGAGGGCTAAGAATAAAAGTATAAGAGCTAGTATGAAGCTAATATGTTCAGGATTTCTTGTATGAAACATTTATAATTATTATATTTTAAAAACATGGTTATTTTTTTTTGCGGTCAGAAGCAAAACAAGCTAGCCAAGCTAGAAATATAAATATCATTTTGTATATTGTTACCAATCAGGCTATTATGTTTCGTTCTTGTCTTCTTATACGTCCGAGACACTAAGAGTAAGGTCGGTAAAGATTCTCTCAAACAGCACACAAGTATTGTCTTCGATAATATCAAGCTTATTTATTTCAATTTAAAACACAGAATCCTTTATTACTCTAAGTAATAATGATTGATCATAAATTACAAGTTTAATAAATATTTTAAAAGACAAATACATATTTTAGAATATTACCTATATTCTCGAAAAAGTTGTAAGTAAATGTAATAGTAATTTTCTTACATTAATTATTATCAATGTTTTTTTAATAAACATATTGGAGGAGTTAAATTAATTTTCAATAAGTTTTGTTACGAATTTTTTTTTCTCATACTTTTACAATCGTAAACTAAATTTACAAATTAGTACTATTGTATCTTTGACTACATTGGATAAAGGTTTTGGAAGGAATTTCAATGCTGTCGTTTCTAATGTCGTCTTACAATGTCAATATTGATTGAGAAGTCGTAGGCTTTAAAATCTGATTTAACAGTTATATTCATAATTTTTTACTGCAACATAAACTATTTTTAATGAAAGATTATTTAAGATATTTCTTTTCAAACTACAACTATCAGCCTCTGTGTATTTTAAAACGGTATATACTTTACATTACTTATTATATTCTACTTGACTATATTGTACTAGCTGCTTCCAGTACCTTCGTCAGCCCGACTGCCGCCTGTACATTCATCCCGAATTTCATTATTATTATTATAAGGTGCGCTGAGTCTCATGGGTTGGCGATAACGGTGGTCGACGCTATTCTAAGATCCTTCATTCTAAAACATGTTTCTGATTTTCTTTTTTAGAAAAACACATTGGCACCATTTTAAAAACATCAAGCAGGTTGGTTGTAACATTGTTTTGTTTTAAAATACATTCTAGGAGATTCAAAACTACGCCGAAGGTAGGTCACAATATACATTTTTAACTAGGGGCGTCAACAGACCCTCAATTTCGACTCGCTGCGCTCTCGAAATCTCGAGTGCCGTTTGCATGTTAACCGAAGCGAGCCCAGTGTAATGACTCATCCTTTCCCATTGACTTCAATGGGATATCAGTTGTTTGACGATTATTCCTCAATCTATTTTTATTTATTTTGCTTTTGATGATATTATTTGAGTATTATAATACTTGCTATAATGCAAAATGTTACCCGCATTAAGCTTTAAGATCATTACGAGTACTACAATAAAAAAATCAGTAATATATTAGTATAAACACACACTTATCTTTTATATATACATATATTTGTATTTGTATTTGTATTTGTCACATAATGTCACATAATATTCAAAACACTTTTCTTCAAAGTAATATTTGATACATAAGTGGAAGAACTATGTCCTTATCTTTAAGTTGTATATATTTGTAAGGTGTTCACTTTCCCTACCCAGTTATCGTCCAGTTCAAAAAACGCTTGATTTCGTTCCGTCCCAATCCCATGCTTCGAATATGGTGGAAATGGTTTGTTGACCTAAATTAAGTCTTTTTACGATCACCAATATTTTTTGTAAAGGCATTTAGCCGATCAAAGTTAGACAACAATGAAACTAGCCATATTATTATAATATTGTAAAAAAACACTATGAAACTATATTTATATACACTATCCATACTAATAAACTAATCTTACTGGATATAATTTGTATATAAGCCCACTGCATCACTTATGAGATACCGCAATGATATATTATATAAATGAACATAAGAACACATGAGGGAACATAGACTTAATTAACTTCTTTATTCCGGCCAAGACTATTACAATTTTCATAATTCAAATATATTTGCGCAACTACCAAAAGTTGTTATCATTCGTTTCAACCCCAGTATACTTCCAGCGTTCGTAGAGAGAGCACGCATGTCTCTGATCGGCTACGCTCTCGATTTTGGTTTATAAAAACTTAAAAAGAAATTACATTAAAGTGGTTCTGTGTTGCAATATACAAGTGTAAAAATAATTATGTGAACAAATAATGGTCTAACAGTGAAATTCTAAACATGGTTGTTATAATATTTTTCGGCGTGTTTATAAGTGAGTACCTTTTTATATATATAATATAAATAAGAAATATCATTACTATACATACATTGGGCAAAATAAAAAGCGAATTTAATATTATATTGCATGTAGGCATTATAAATATGAATACATATGAGGTTTATTAGTGTTCGTTGGATCCATTTAAACTTAATTAAAACTCGTACAGAGCTATTTTCCACACGTCATGTGACGCTTTTTATAAGAGTTAAACAAGGACAACAATTTGATTATTTTATCGCCATTCGAGCACATTTTATTACTATAGTAAATACTACAGTTAAAGGCATTTAATACTAGAGTTAGAATAATTCTTTTTGTATTAATGTACTAAAAAGAGCAAAAATCGTTAATTGTTTTTGGTTACCTAAATCCTTTACTGGCAGAATATTGATGAAATCATACAATTTTAAATATTACATGAATTAATAAGTACTGGTATAAAAATGTTTTAAGGATATAATTATAAACCTAAATTAGTTTAAGTAATAAAAATTACATAAATTGATAAATTAAACATACTATTCTACTTGTACCTGGTGAGGGTACTATGATACCTGGGATCGATTTAATAAAATATTATAAAAATTACAATCTCTTGAACTCTCTCCTCCTACTCAAAGACTAACTTAAAAGACCTTTACTTATATTGTAATTATTTTAGAGCAAAGCTTATTTTTGTTTATTAAAATTGAAGTCTTTGAAAATATCTCAATCGAATGAAAATAAGAAATTAAATTTAATCAAGTTGTACATTAACTTAAATAAAAACGTAACTCTACAATAAATTTCGTCAAATTCGGTTTTATTATCTTGAGAAAATAAAAAATGGGTGTAAATATACTATATCTTGACAGGCAACTAGTCTAACTTTTATAAGTTAGATGTATGCTTAATTGAAACAAAAAACTTTTGACTTTAATTAGGCTCCGAAACAAAAAAATATAATAATCCGGCTATAACTTTTTGTTTTTTTTTTGCGAATACAAAACCACAAACAATCTAAAAACGATAGTTTTCTGTGTCTGCGTCATGTATTGAAACGCAAAATTTACATATTCTTTGATTGGATGTGTACATTTTGTCCATTCAACTTTCAGTCTGATGTCTAACTTTTTTTTAGCGTTTAAAAAACTTCTTAACATGTAATTATAAGTTTGTTGTGTAAATAAAACAAAACTGCTCAATTTCTACATTATAATATTTTAATACTAAAACCATATTATATATTAGCAGAATTAGAAGCGGTTTCTTAGTTTTCTATGGCTTAGCCAGCGTTGCGGTCGAGAGCCAGCTCATTAGTGGAGCAGGCCTTGCGGTGTTCAGCTAGACAAATTGCTCAAGTAAAATACGTCTTGGTAAAAAGGTTATTCTAAGCTTTTTAAACTTTATCATCTTAAAGCCATGTTTATTTTTTTGTATATAATATCACTATTAAATATTCATTCATTTGTATATATTTAAACGGAAATGTGTTTGGTATCTCATTGTGGTTGATTAGATACTCGTCTTGAGCGTCCGATAATTAATGGCTATTAAATTTATATGCATACATTAGGTACATTATGCAAATTGATTATCTTTAAATATTTTCAATTATTTTCAAGAATATACTTTCTTTTCTTGCTGTTTAAACTTTTTTCTTCTCCGTTTTATAGGTTTATTATTTTGATTGTAAATATATTCTGATACAGCATTGCCTTATTATGAGTGCTTTTAACTCAGAGCCCAGAATTGCTTTGCGATTGTGTGCAAAACTATTTTACGCCCTCGCATTTTAATGTGTTTAAAAATTTTATCTCTTATATAATAGTACGTAGTAAAATTTATATTCTTTTTAGTCATTTAATGGTTGTACATCAAGAAAATTTGATATACAAGCATCGAATGTCCATTGGTTATCTAATGTTAATCTGTAATAAAATTTTTGTTTAAAATATTATAAATACTATTTAAAAATATTGATATATTATACTTATAATATTTTCTCTCTAATTTCTCCAATTGACCGCACAATTTTTGTGAGTATTTCAACCACACCAGATGCAATACGGAAAAATTTGATTATTTAATGTAAATTTGCCTGTTTTTTTTTTAATTATCCTGATATTATACAAAGTGTCTTAAACCGCTAACATATAAAACTGTGCAATTAATTATAGAGAGAAAATGTTGAAATATAATATAAAGAAAGAGTGAGAATTTAAATAATTGGATTTTTATGGCACATCGCAAAGGCGCACGCAGCGGACGACTTCGGATCTATTGACAAAGAGACGTCGAATCTTGTCGTTGCTGCTAAAATATTTTTTTTTTATACAATTATTACCTTGAGCTACCCAATGGCTAAGATGTGACAAAAAGGAATGAATGATAGATTTGAACGTCAAACATTGATAATTATGTTTGGTATCGCATGGATATATCGCATGTGTATCGACTATAAAATTGTCCGAGATTGTTTTATATATGTAACTAGTTTACAGTTAAAGAAAGTAATACTGTTTTAGAAAATCATCGTAGATGTCCAAGAAGTCTCTGCATCTGGTTACAAAGCATGAACTTTGAAACGTTGGCTCAAAGCCAACGTTTCGGACTTTCTAATAGCTGAAGACCTGTCCTCGTCTAGCCCAAATCAAAATCCCTTACACCCGTAATTATAACTATTATGGTTAGTAACTTGAGAAGCCTCTGGAGCAAGCAATGGCTATATCACCATTACAATAGTGCGTAAATCTATAGATTCATGGTCGGCTAGATTAAAAGCTTGTTTCAAAATAAAAAAAAATGTTGCTTGCAATGAAACTGTGTTGATTGAAAACATCGAACTATTTAAGCAACAAGTTACTAAATTATAATAAATAAAATTGTGAATTTGTTGTAATAACTTTGGAATTCAAAATAATCGTTATTATAGCCATCTCCATTTTTCATTAATATATATGACATGACTAAAAAAAGGTATTTTATATTAGCGTATTTGATCTAAGGAAGGAACTATCATTCTTTGATCAAATTAGGAGCTGTTTTTACTGAAACCCTCAAACTTTTTTAATGAGAAAGCTGAAAAATTATTTAGAAAATTAAGTACTTGTATATAATACTTACATCTCTAAGTTATAATAAATATATATATGTATATATATTTAGCTTCACGCCATATCCCATGCGGGGTAGCCAGAGACGACGGAGCGCCAAACGCTACGATCCCTGCATACCTCTTTCGCTTCGGCCACAGACATCAACCTCTTTATACATGCCCCCCGGGGAGTCCTCATGCTTTTTACGTGACCTTCTTCCAGTATCATAGATATTATGTTTTCGAAGGTCACTCGAGGCCTCCCCCTGTCTCTCTTACCGCTCACTTTTCCTATATTCATTATTTTTTACCATTCTTTCATCACTCATTCGTTCGACGTGCTCAAACCACCTAAGTACGTTCTTCTTCATTCTCACCGTGACATCTTCGCTAGTACCTGCCATTCTGTGTATCTCTTCATTGCGGATTCGATCAGCTAGACTGACTCAGGGGCAGTATCTCCCATAATTTCTTGCTCACAACCCTATCAAATGCCTTTTCCAAATCCACAAAAGCACAGAAAACCTTTTGGTTTAGGGGCAAAACCTTTTCCGTGATAGCTCCGTCCTCCACCTTCCGCCGTTCGGAACATGGCGTGTTGGTTGACGGATCCCAACGCCACATTTGTTCATATTATATATACATACATTTTTATTTTAACATACAATAATAATCTAAATTCAAAATACAAAATACAAAATTATTAATATTATTAATTATTATTTTTTTTTCTTTTTCCGCCCTTGGACAAATACTTCATTTTCACTATTTTGGACTTCATTCTATGTTTGATAATTTTTAAATCTCTCACAAGATTTTATAATTAATATTTTAATTTCTAAGTTATAAAGATTCCATAATTTTCAAAAATACTAAAAAAAAATGGATTGCTTTATGATTCCAAGGTTTTTATGTTTGGGCTTTCTAGTCTTAGTAATCCAAAACACCATTATTCGTTATAATAATTATTATTATTTTGTTTTTTTACTAGTAATTTATTAGGATAAAATTTGTTTTATTCCTTAGAATTTTATTCACCTTTCTTTGATACATTGCCATTTCTAGAGCAGCGATTTATTTAAACTTTTGCCATTACATCGCACTATTTCACTAAGCGACGATGAAATAAAAAAGAGGTTCAAGATGAAATGTAAATAATGTTTACGATATTGTAATATTACATTTCTACTTATTTAGTATAAAATAACTCTTTAACTTATTGTGGATATTGAATTTATGTAATAGCTATTTACAGTATTGTAGCGATTTTTTTGCTACAAACATCGTATACTATTCATATATAGTTATCCCAGATCGACAAGTAATACATTTGGGAAACTTGAAGATATATTATAATAAATTGAGGATTCTAGGTGTTAAACCTCACAGATTTTGGAATCTTTGTCGAAAGAGGTTATAAAAGAGTTTTTAATGAGTTTGTTTGAAGTGAAAGAAGGAATTTATTACGTATTTCTTCATTGACATTACATGTCATATTTGTTTAAATTAAAATCTTTATTGAAAGTAAGTTTTATACAAAACTTTTTTTACTGTTAAAGCCTCTTACAAGTCTCTGTCCCCCGTATTAATATGATGTATGTTACTGTGCTTAATAAAATTATTTTTCTCCTTATGTACATATGTAAGATTTAAAAAAATATACTATAAATAGATAATGAGTATATTGGATCACTTAAATTTATATCGTAATGAATCCCCAGGGCCCAAAATGTGCTTTTTTTGCTTTTTTGTAAAACCAAAATGGTATTTACGAGTATTTTAGAAGCGTGACAAAATGTCTTATGATATCTTACTTTGGGAGTAAGATATCATACGACATTTTGCTATGAAAGTAACTATAATAGATTACCTTGACAGTAGTCTCGTCAGAAAGGGATCTTATCTTTTTAACTGCATATGCGGCAGAACTAACCTTATTAGGCAATCTAGCTATACGAGGACCCATTTTAATTTAGCATTCACAAAAATACCCAGAAAAACTGTGGATTAAATCATTTTATTTCATTAGTACAGTACATTTGTAGGCATCTTTTTTAATCTATTCCTAACAGAACTTAGCATCTTTATATTAGGAGTTGTATAATTGAGAAGTTTAGTCCTTTTATTGTTGAGTAATATGTAACTAAACTATTATCAGAAAACGATTATATCTCATTATGATCTACAAACATAGACAGATTATTTATATAAACAAGTAAGAGAAATGGGTCTAAGTTTTAACTTTGAGGGACCGCCTTACCAATCGGAAGCTCAGCCGACCTTTTTCCATAGACTTCAACCCTCTGAAAACTATTAGGCAAGTATACTCAATAATAATGCCATTGTGGTACAATTTTCTGATCAATGTTTCATTCTGAACCGCTGTTAGATAGATCACAGGAAACTCCAAGAACTTCCTGTGTTTCCTGCCAGGCCGCATATATATATATCTTATTAAAAAGATACCGTCCTACCTTTTGTAAACCCTTTTTGACCTTATGTAGAACCCAATTGTTCAAAAAGTTATGTTTATTAAAATGATCTAAAGATTGATTGAACAATATTTTTTTTTCAAATATTTTACGGAATGAATGTAATACCGATTTTTGTCTGTAATTGGAAGGATATGACGCGTTAGCAAATTTTATTACTTCGTTGTTTCATTAGGCCAGGAAGTCCCCACATGAAATACTATCATTACAAATGTTCGCTAGGTAAGGCTTAATAATGCCAATCACATTACCCCCATAAGTCGGAGGTATTCTTGACAACTGCTTCATGCCCTAAAATATTTAATAATCTAACATTCAATTCTTTGAAAATAAAAATTAATATTACATTTTTTTGAAGTGAGTGACAGCGGGAGATTAAAGAAAAAGTGGTAGAAGCTGAATTTTTTTGAAGTAATTTTCAAAAGCAGAGGCAACTTCCTTATTTGATTCTATCACTTTGTTTTCTATGGTAAGAGTTAAATTGGAGATGCGAGCTTTAGTTTTACCAGATTTGTATTTTATGATATTCCAGGTCATTTTTATTTATTTTTTTAATTTATATTATGACTATATTTATAAAAATTAATTAAGAAAGATACATTTAAAATTTACCTTGATTTAATATCAACATAAATGGTGCTCTGAACGCAAATTAATATCCGTAAAATTTTATAAACTTTACTGAAATTTTTTAGGTAAAGATAAAATTGAGGCGTGAATTAGACAAGAGGGCTATAAAATGAGCCGTCTTGCGCCTTAAATAATTTTTTTTAGAAAAACATCTTTTGGCAGACTTGTCTTATTAAATGGTTTGATTTCTCTACCGTTATTCTTCGTATAAATTATAGTTATTTGAGCACAGCATATTGCATTTGCTGTTTTAGAATGCTGTACCCAATCATATACATAGACGTAAAATCGGGAGACAAGCCACTAAATATTAAAAAGAAAACTCATTTATTTAAAATAATAGGTTTTTTAATATTGGTAATTTATTATTTATTTATTTTCATTTTCAACATAGTTACTATTCCTTCCTTACCTTTGAGAATCCCAAATCCTTGACTAATACAGACTTACTAAGTGACTTCCTTTATTGTACCACACCTCAAGCGGGCAGATAACTCATTACTATTAGTACTCGTGTACGTAGCAGTCCATGTCGGTGCCTGTGTAGAGATTAAATGGTGGAGACGATTCTCTGTCTACGTTATAATGTATTATAAATATCATAGAAAAGAAAAAAACTTAAAACCATCTGGTGTTGTGATAAAAAGAAAGTTAAATATATATTTTTTTATTAAGGTTATTTGTTACTAGGTACCAGAGTAAAACAGGTTATTCGATGAATAAAGTCAAGCAATTCAAATATTAATTTATTAAAATCGTCCTATAAAAAATTAATAGTCGTAGATACAATTAATTAAAATAAACGTATCAAAATATTCAATTATGTTTAATAATCGCTATCGTATCACAAACTAGTTATTTAAAGTTTTCAGCTGGTCATATATCTCGATCTAAGCATATTGTAAAATCTCAAAGCGACCTCTTTATCGTCTCAGAACATGTTCTTTACGAGAGAACTTTGAACCAGTTTTACGGAGTCAGTTTTCTAAAATATTCGTAAGGGCCCGAAAAGTAGGTGTGTAAATCAAACATTTCCTATTATGTCACGAAAGTTTTGATTACTCTATAAATTTAGTTTATATTGTGTTCTTTGTTTTTTTTTAAATTATTAAATCGTTTTATTATGACTGTCCTCACATTTATTTTATTCTTTTGACAATTTATTTACATAATTCAACAACTAATCAATACCCTTATTCCATTATAATACATATTATTAATTTATATTGATAGTTGTCTCCATTTAGGAGTTGGCTTCATTTTCCTCTCTATTCAAACAACAATATCTTGAGATTAGCGACAGCGTGGTCCTGTTGATTCCATATTAATATTAATAATACTCGTATTTACCAGTTAGCTCCCAGTTGCTAGTAATACATTGCATGTTTCATCAAATTTAGTTCTCTGTTAAATAAATTATACAATTTAGCAAGCTTTATGTATAAGATTAATATTATAGTAACTTCTTACGTCGAAGCTGGTATTACTATAATATTCTGATGTTGTACTCACATAATCAGGGTAGTATAAAAGACGGTAGTTCTTTTAAGCTATATATTGGCTCTAGGAAATATGATGGAAGAAAATCGTTTATTTAAAAATGGATCAGTTATAAATATTGTATTTGGGTTAGACGTTGTTGAGAAAAAGTTTCTCTTACAAATAAAAATAGAATGGTATTTTTCGTTACATCGTCACTTTTTTATAGAATTATTAATACTTTCGAATTTAACATTCTAGATTCAATCATTATTTATAACAGATTGAGAATACAGTATAAAGACAATAAATAATTGTACGCAGAATAGTGGAAAGACGAAATTTAATGTTATACAAATGAAATTAGGCACTAGGTTGGGGTCGAATTAAAATTAATATGAATTTTGATGAGCTCTTCCAGGAGCCCTCATTACGGGTCTTTGTGTAAACAGGAAAATGGCGCATAAATTATAATATTTTATTTGAGAAAAAGATTTGTAATGATATACTTGACCCATCAACGCAGGGGATAATAAAATTGCAAATGAACTCTTCATTTTGCCTTTTTAAAATTAATTATGCTTTATTAAGGATTCTAAAAGAAAGTTAAGCTTTCTATTGACTTGTGATATTTAAATTATTTTCTAAATTAGTTTTTCAATCATTTTAGCATCTTCAAAAAATTTTAACTTACGTTCCAACTATTCTGATATTGATTAAAAATATTCTCTACAAGGTTAATATAAAAGCTATAAGCACAAATGACCTTCGCAATAAATTCCAAGTGAACCTGAAAATCCAACGTAGCGGCCGCTTTTTATTTTGTTTTTATTACATCAGGAAGCGTTAGACACGCCATTAGGCAACTAGGTCTGAGTTGTTCAAGGCAATCAACATATTTCTATTTTCTTTATTGAAAAAAAAAACTTGGAACTCGTTTGACAACAAGCTGTTACTGGGCCTCGGAAATATTTTCACGCGACGCTTTGTTTGTGAAGTCAGTGTTTATTTCTTCTTAACAAATTATAGGTAAGTTATACTTTTTTTTTCAAATATCGTGACTTTTTGTCATTTTCTTCTGTTATTTAAAACTAAAAGTATTATTGCAAATTAATTAATATGATTTTTAATTATTTACTGGATATGTGAAGTCGATATCTGTTGCGGTTTATTATCCAAGTGTTATAATTTATATATTAGATAGAGATATAAATAGATTTTTGCAGGAGAAAATATTAATATTTTAGTAAATAACCTTTTACTTAGTAACTATTCGTCATTACGGATATGAAGTTGCCACTTTTATCATCATTATTTTATAATTATCTCCTTGATTTACAAAATTTCGATAAAATTGATAAATATTACGCTAAATATTAATATATAATTTTAAATTATATTCATTTTTTGCCAATAATGAACGGAACGTCAATAACTAAATTAATATTTACAACAAAATAATTATATTAAGATAAATAAGTAGATTCTAATTCTTTGAAAAATTAAATTCCTTAATTTGATTGGACTTCATGTAATTTCTTGTCAAAAGCATCTACGTTTTGCTTATAACGAATAGTTTAGTTTTAGTTTTACTTTAGTCTCAAATATTAATTTTAATTCATATTTGGGATTGCAATTAGATTCTGGACTAAATATTCCAAGCAAATAATGACAAAGATGATGAATATTTGTTAGCTCAGTCCTAGTTTTTATCATACTACTACCATACCTACTATAATAATTTCTTGAATTTAATATACGAGTAAGTTACAGTTTTTATACAGTTTTAGATAAAAGCTTTATTTAATATTTTCTGTGCATAGAAGCGGTGGGCTTGAATATAAAATACTAAATTTAAATTAAAACTTACCATATTTGAATCAACGTCTACAGTTAATAAAATAATTTATTTTCTAGTTTGTTTTTTGGTGAAACTTTGTTTTTATTTTATAACGTCACAAAGGCACTGCAATAAACTTAAAACAAGTTTAGTGATGTAGAAATTTTTCCAAAATGGAAAATCTAATATGATTCACAAAAAATAAAACTACTTGGATCGAGAACAATTTTAGTAAAAGCATTGATGTATGACTTCAATTCGGTGTGTAGCTGCAAAGTTGGAAAACGCATTGAAAAGATTTCTGTAGTCGCAAAGTTTCTGCAAAATTTTGTCGCCAGCCAATTTCTAACATTCCATATACGAGGTTCAATAGAAACTTTCTCGTAGTGGATAGTTTTCTTGCACTGTCCTATTGGGAAATATAAAATTTCATTGAATTGTTAAGAGATTATAATAATAATTGTAATGAGTATTTTATATATCTTATTTCCTACTTCAGGTCCTTATAGGTACTGTTATTATTTTATGCTTCAATATATTTTTATAATCCAACTCTAATTAACTTTAAAGATTAGTTCTTTTGCAAGAGACTAAGAACTAGGTTGTATTAAAAGGATAAGTGACTAATGCTTTTAATTTAATAATATTATAGACGTAAGGAGAAATGGAAAAAGTGATAATATTTCAGTAAATTGAAATTGTATGGATAAAAAAGAAATATCAATTTCTTATTTTATATTGTATAGTTATATATAATAATAATATTTGATACAATTTATTATTATAATAAATTTTTGTGTTAAACACAATTCAAATAAATAAATTATGTCCCAATTCTACAAACACGCAAGTCACGATATACTTTTTGTACAGTATTATAAATCATAACTTTGACCTTGATATTCCTGAAATTATGGGCTTGTCATAACCTCAATGACAATGGATTATACTAGTGTTGGACAAAAATAAAGACAAAATTACCCATATATATCATACAAGAATAATCTGAGAATAAATGATACGACGGAATGATTGTGACTTAGTGAGGATAATATTCATTAATTGTAGAAAATAGTGTATTTGAATAATTAATCGTTAAAGTCAAACAATACGTTTGATACGTGATTTAACATTTTGTGCAAATAATTAGATGTTAATGTAAAAAAAATTAACACCGAACAGATTATATTACTACGAAAAAGTAGACATCATAAAATAAGATAACTTCTACAGTAACATTGCAGATGTTAAGGGTCGGAAAGTTTTAACTAAAAAGACCCGCAGGCGAGGCGACGTTGTTTGAATGATATAAGAAAATATCATGGGCAAATTTAACAAGGCAGTGTCATTGTGGGCCTGCGGGTGTACTAACCATCCTCATACTTTTGACTATACGCCGTCAGTATACGTGACAGTTTATTTCAAGAAGCTAACATAATTAAGGTTGTATAATATTATAAACACATTACTTTTTATTTTCCACTTAGCTTCATTAAACACCCTTATAAATTTATGTTTGAACATATTTTCTATCACTAGTCACATAAATTTGAAAATCATTGGTTTACTTCAAAGCTTGAATCATATGAATTCGATAACCCAATAATACACTCGGGTTAACATCGATCAATCGTTAATTACAGCGATTTCGGTGATAATTTTATTCAGTTTCGAGAAGGCTAGTTACTATGAATCAGGAATGCAGAGCGTGGCAGTGAAAACTTTTGCTGATTTACTTGAAAATATATAAATTTCTATTAAGTGATATCTATATAATGATAATGAATTTATTATGGTTATTGTGGATATTATAACACTTAGGTGTGTTATCTATGATTTCAGTTTAATTCAATTCGTTAATCCTTATTAACGTAATTATTCAATCCTTTATTTATCTTTCATCAGAAGCTTAAAAGGCTATATTTTGTAGATTTTTATGATAATGATCCTTTTTTTGTTCTTTTGTTAATATCTGTCGCAATGATGTCACAGTAGCAGTAATTTTACATAAAATATGTTGAAAAATAGATTGACATTATGTCAATTTATCACAATCTACTGCATCTCGATGCTTCAATAAATGGCTCTTTGCTCCTTTAAGATATGAAAAGTTAGTAAAAATATGAGAGACGACTCTCTCAGACGGTAATAACGCAGAGCTTAAATTTTAAAAGTTATCAGATTGCCGTCCATTAAACTACTTATCTTTCTCTTTTCTCTGTTTATGAATTGGTTATAAATTTTATCTAACTAAATATTTTTAACCAAGTTAGGATTCAGTTATCGTCTGTGGGAAGTTGAAGCTAATGGTACAAACCAATAATACTTATTCCATTCTATGTATTGATTATCTCTCCACAGTTCGGTCCTTGTCAATCAATTCTGATTGGTTTTGTATTAGATCGCCATCTGTAAGTAATTACTTAGAGAGCTCCCTTTAATAAACATCAGATAGAGATGATAATGAACTCTGTGTTCGAAAGATGTGGCTCAGTCGTATTAATTTTTTTTTATTATATTTACTTAATCTATAAAAAAATAAAATTAAGTTGAAGTAATATAATCACAAATTTCAAGTCATTACTATATATATTACATATTCTAAAATAATATTTTATTAATAAACATATAGCTATTTCGGAATAGTACTTTGTTTAAAAGAATCTTGTTTCAAGCATCACACTTAATAACTCATTGTTCCGCTAGTTCATCCATAACAGTAAAACTATTAACCAACAGACCTTTAAGTTATTATAACAACTATACCTACACATATTAAACCCTACTTACACCTTCGGGAGCAACTGTTACATTTCGCTCAAAGTTTAATATCCCTATAAGTTTTATTGGTTTGCTCCATTATGACCTTTGCCCTTTTGTTCCACTATTTATTTAATAAATAACCAAAGGCCATCTTAACAATAAAGGATTTATTTTTATTAAAATTGTCTGTATCAATGTTTCCATAGAAGACTACATTAGTTCATATGAATATTCAGAATCATATTAGTCGGTGCATATATAATTAATTATTCAATACTACACGAGAGCTTGTTCCTCCCAGAGAAATCATTTATTTATAAGCAAACAATATTAATTTGCTGGCTTTTACTATCGATTATATTAGATAATGAAATAAACTCAATAGTTTTTGATTACAAATAATATTTATTTCTTACCTTTGTGACGTAATAACGTAGTAATAATGAAGACTGCTCTATCGCTCAACTGCAGGTGAGTTAACGATTAAACGCTTGCCTATTCTGTAAATGCTTTAATTCAAAATTTTTATTCACTTATCAAACATGACTGTGACTAAATAATTAATACTATAAAGTAACTTAAAGTAATTTATTCTTTAGAATCGTGCAACTAGTGTCTGATGGTTTGTAAAGTTTTCGTATATAAAATATATATTTTTTTTATTTTTATTGCGAAAATTCTTTTATCTCAAACAAATAATCTATTATCAAATTAATTAAGATAGCAATCGCAAGTTAGCATTGATTAATCGTAATATAAATTGTAGTATGGTTCATTAACCTATTTGCTTTGAAAAAATTTCAAAAGCCGTAGATTGACGATTGACATAGTATTTGAACAAAACATGTCTTATATTAAATTTATTAAATCCTGCAGTATTACAAAAACATTCTAAGACATCTTATTAATCTAGGGTACACGTGATATGTAATGCTACCAAAATTCCATGTCACCTTATCACAAAATATCTTGAAAAATAGATTGCCATTATATTTTGCAAAGTTGCATGTCGCCACTGGAATAAATTGGTCTTCGCTCCAACTCAATATGAAAACTAAGGTAAAATTGCATGAAGAGGTAACTGCGGGGTATTTTACAAGATTTCAAATTACTAAGCTCTCCTGGCATCGAACTAGACTTCGGGTGCATTAAGTAACAATAGAGCTGTTAGATTATTTCATTTAATATATTTTTTAAAGGGCGCATGTT
Organism: Melinaea menophilus ssp. n. AW-2005; assembly: GCA_918358695.1. NCBI lineage: Eukaryota > Metazoa > Arthropoda > Insecta > Lepidoptera > Nymphalidae > Melinaea > Melinaea menophilus. The sequence goes on along the minus strand of OU911050.1, from coordinate 7,366,171 downwards.
AACGTTTTCAAAAATGCTAAGCAAATTTTACAAATTAAATATTTATATAATATATTTTAACATTTTCTATAGTTTCAAATAAAGTGTTGCTTATTATAATTATGAGATAATTATGTTTTATATTCTTATTCACAAATTAATCAGCACTTCATAAAATAACCAAGATATGTGGTCTGCGCGCAGTATCGGTATTTAGTAGCCATATATTATTTCGCATTGATTAGCTCGTATCTCCATAGACCACAGTGCGGTCTTTGTCAATCAGTCCTGATTGGTTTTGTATTAGCTACACTGTTGTATTTACGTATAAAGCATGTATATTCTAACAGGTTTTTAATATATCAATAACATAGTTTGAATTATTAACAAGGTATAATAATATAAGTTTGCACTTTTAATAATATAATTTTATATTAGTTCAAGGAAAAGTAAGTTTGGGTTATTAATATACAGTATCTTAAGTGAATCAAAAGGCACTTACTGGTTTTAATGATAAAAGCAGTAGAATGAAATTTAAGCCTATTAACTAAAACCATTAACCAACAACCTCTGAAGTTATTATAGCTAAATTTTCCCTTATTGAGATTTACTTGCACTCCCGGGATCAACTCCAACATTTTGCATGAAATTAAACTTTTATAAATATAATTTGTTATCACTATGACCTGTGCTTTGGTATGCTGGTTGTGTTAGCATACAAAAACAAAGGTTCAATAAATACTGGACCAATGTATTAGGTACCCTTTATATCTATACTATATTAATATCATTGTAGCTCTATTAGGAGCCACCTTTATTTATTTATTTATTACTTTCCGTCCTCTATGCCTAGACTGCGGAATTCACAACACCGATTGGCACTGTCTTGTACACGTATACATAATTGAAGCAAGTGTACATCATTTCGATATGCTTCGGCATGCTTCTTTTGAAATTAAATAATTATTGTACTTTGCTCTGCAAGTCTTATTATTGTACTGAAGAGTTATAATTATTAAATACAATTGAAATCTGTAAAGAATCTGATTATATTAGTAATAATAATTAGATATTTGCCCGCTGACCTCAAAGTCCATGTATCCAGTTCTGCTTTAATTAAGAGTATTACAAAAATCTGCCTATAATAAGAATACATACATAGAAGATGACACAAGTGTTCTTAGTATGGTCTTAAATTTGGGTTTATTGTTTTTTATAATTTTAATAAATTACTAATCTTAAGGTTATTATTTTGATTGTTCTTTAGCAACATCTCTTGTGATTTAACATAAATATTATGCCTTTAAAACTTTATCATGCAACATGAATATTTTAAAATCTATAATAATTTAATATTATTATATAAACAGAACATAAACATTATAAATGACCTAGATAAAATAAGGTTACGTTAAAAAAATATGTTACATTTTTCTGTGATAAAGCGAATCTTTTAACGACAGTACTCGTATTTATACATTGCTATATAAATAACGAATAATTGTACGATTAAAGTTACCCGCATACGTGATAAATATTCAAAATAAAGCAATTTAAGCAATTGTATATCTTATAGTGTATATATACGGCTTTATTTCCAACTAGGGTCGCGGTTCTTTCAATATTTAATGCGTTAATTTTGCAGGGTCTGAAACGTGGGCGCCATATTCTTAACAATGGCTTGAGTGTTATACTTTATGCTCTATGAAAAAGTATGCGGTGTTATGTAAGATTTGTAAAAAGGTTTTATTTTGAGAACGCAATTCTATTTTATTTAGAAATATGGTTGAAGGAGGGATAGGAGTATGTAAAGGTAGAGATTTATACGATAACTATTAACCTCTTAATCTTTGTTTCCATACCTTAAGTTCAGAGTGAGTAATTTATTATTGTTACTTATACTACTTGGCATATGCATAGGCACTGGTATTCTTTTTATTAATGTGTTTTTATACGGTTATAATAATTATAATGATAACATCAAGTAAAAATAATAAATATAAGGTGCAACATTTTATAAAGTGAAACTCTCACAATACCCACATTTATCGTAGAAAATTCTCGGTTGAAACTTGAATTCTTTCGCAGAAATACTTTTCAATGACTTTTCAAATAAAAATTGGTTAGATACATTAATATAGTTTGTGGAATATTGGAATAACAAGTATTTGTAAAGAAGAATATAGAATATAGATTCAAAGCTAGCTTTACCTACGACTCCGTTCATGCGGAATTTGTTTTGTCGGCAAGCTAAAAATTTGATAAAGTTTGAGGCAATTCAACTCAATTCAAAATAGTTACCTAATAATATTTTTTTTCGAACTTAGAATAAAGGTTTCTTTTCATTGATACTTTTTTTTATTGTCAAATTTAAATAAAAGTATAACGTATAAGTATGCGTGAAACACGCGTTCAAATCGATAAGCCGTGCCAGAGGTAAGTGCTCACAAATACACAGATAAGCACACAAACTAACAAAAATTTTAAGAATTATTGTTTTGGGTTCTATGTATTTCTAAGAATTTTACCCAGTATTAATTTTACCAAAATATCTTGTTTGTACAGACCGGGAACAGTTACAGATCAATTATATGTATATATATAACTTCATAAAAAATAAATAATGCTTATCTATAATTTGCGGCCAGTGTCGTTTCGTAAGTACTAAATTAAGTAAAAAAAAAATACTATTCAATACTTCTACGTAGGCACTATAATTTTCTAAAGTAAAAAATGCTCTACTGTAATATAATAAAAGCAAGGAACCCGAGAAAGGCTGTCTTTTGTAATAAAAAGTTAATAGAGTGGTTCTTAGAAAAATATCTCGTCTTTTAGATGCGACACACAATCTCAGCCCCATTACCGGTACGTCTGAGGTTTCTCATAAAGGCCATATTCTATGATTTAAATAATAATTTGTTTTATAAACCTCATTGATATAGAATAACATCTAATTACAATACAGTGATGATTATTTTAACTTTTGTGATATATATTTTATCACATATATATATAGAAGCTTAATATTATATGACTACAGAATGTAAAGCGATTTTATTAGATCGCAAAAAAAAATTAACGTAATTTCGGACTTATCAACTTGTTTTTTTAATAAATATTTTTAAATAAATAAAATCATTGTTATTAGCTTGCAATCATACTAATTAAACAAATTATACTTTTATTTGATAATTCTAACTCTAGACTGTTCTAGTCAGACACTATTTTACCTAAATATATTTATTTAATGCCAATTAATGTTCAAAAGTCAGGTAAAATAAAGTCAGGTCAATCAGGTAAAACGTCCTTGGTAAAACAAACCTCCAATATTATTATAATTTACCGACGAAACGCGATCTAAAACAAATAAAAAGCAATCAGGACTAGTTTGGAGTAAATAACAGTTTGCAAAAACTTTGGCCAATAACGTGGAAATTTTGAGTTTATTTGTAGAAAGTCGGAAAACATGATTGGCGTTTTTAGTTCTAAGGATTTATTGTCATAGTTCGTTAATATTAATTTCAAACTACGAAAAAGTTTGGTGTTTCATTCAGTATTAAATATTAAATTAAAATATTAAACCTGAAGATCGTATTACAATTATCGAATCATTTATAATTAAAAAAAAAAAATGTGTTTAATTTTCATTACTGCTAACATTACTTAAAACAGATACCTTACTTAAAACGTTTAAATTTTAAGTTTCACCAGAGTAAAATTTAGTCTTATTATGTATGAAGCGCAACTTTGTATAAAAGAAAAGAGCAACAAAACAATGAACAAGTGAAACACAAACAAGATGGATATGATTGGTATGGAAGTTCGGAAACAAACAGTCTATGCCGGGGAAGAAGTTTGGATGGAGATGGATTTATGTTTAAATTACCTTAATAGATGAACTATATTTATAAGTATATTTGCTCATTACTAAGTACAAGTTACACGCAAATGAATTTTCTCTGCTGTCCATATTATTACGTGGTAACGTCAGTATTGAATAAATTTTAGCAAAACCAATCCTAGAACCGATCTCTGTAATTCCTTTTCGAATATGTCCCCATAATTTAAGCATAATATGACTAATATATGTTTGTAAACAATATTGATTGATTTGTTAAATCTTTTTTGTGATTGCATTTAGGATTTCAAACAGATATGTGTTTTAAACTAGACTTTTTACACCATAAGTAGTTAAATTTTTTTTTTCATTGTGTAACTATATAATATTTCCATTTAAACTATATTTTAAAATATTCAAATGCTTATAATTAATTGAAGAATTTTAATTAAATTATGGAATATTTGATTCGAAATTTATATAACCATTAATATTTCATGAACAGACTTTCGTGTATTGTAATGTTTGTTGCGTGTTGTGAAAATAACGTATTTGCCTAATTAAGTAATGTTTTGATAATATTAACCAGGAAGAAAATACTAACAAAGATCTAAATGCACACTTTATTAGGGTCTGTTGATAAATATTTCACACAGTACCTTCGCATCATCAGCTTCCCAAGAGTGCACCGGAGACCGATAAAACCCGGTAAACTTTAATAAGGACAGAAAATTTTTACAAAACAAGATTTTCCGTATGCAAAACGAATTCTAAAAGTATAGACTTTATAACAATATCAAAAAGTGTCATTTAATGAAATTTCTCCGGAGCGGACGAATCGTATTTAAATTGTACTTAAACAAAGAACTTTCCAAGAGCTTATTCACATTTTTTTGCTCTCGACTTCCGATGACGCAACACAAAGAACTGATCTGAAGATTTAATAAAAGAAATGCTACGTTCTGTTGACGTTAGCAATAATTTATAGTATTATTGCGACTTCCGTAGATGGAAGACTACTTTGACTCTCTTTTATTTTTTTTTATTTAATAAATTAATAATTTCTGCACTGGTATTTACTAAAATATTCATATTTTTGTAAAATAAATTCGTTTTTAGGTCATCTGAAACTGTTATTTTTAGTGTAACAAAATGGAAAATTAGATAAAAGCGTATAATTTATCGGCGGTCGGAGCGAGGCGTGAATAAATTATATGGATATCGGAAAATGCCGAGCGGAAAGCAATACTGCTCTGTTTATTTTGTAATGTTGGCAGCAATACGTAATGCCAACCAACACTATAGTGCGAGCCAAAACTGCTATTTAATTAATGATAATTTTTATATAAATGACGGAAAAAATAGCCATATCATTGTTTAAAACCCGATACTAAGCTACTAAGCACTCATTATGTTTTGCGTATACATTAAGCGATACAAAATTCATCTACATCAAGTCTGTTGGGAATTAACTACAATGAAATTCGTTAAAAGGAGAGCATGTCTCTCCTTTTAAGGGATCTCATCACGTCACGATGACGTCTAACGACAGTCTTGGGACTGTCATAAGACTTTGGGCATCGTGACGCTTTAGTGAAGTTTAGTGAATTAATAAATATTCCTATAATAACAGTTATATAACAATACATCTATATAACATATATCATAAATGAATATATCATGTATATTTTATGAAGCTGGATGACTCCGTCCTAAGCTACAATTACTTAAATCTGATCTTATTCTTGCGGACATTAACCAACTATTTTTTTATTTTCAATTTTCGAGTTTTGGCCGCAACTGGTGGCCATTGTTTTTTTTATTCTTTTCTTTGAGTATGGTATAAATAGTAGATAAATACTTTACTTATATATATATTTTTTTAATGAACTTTATGTATATTTTCAATTTAATTATATAAACGAAACTTACAAGAATTCCGAAGAATTAATTAGAAAAGTAATTATAATTAATTTCCTGGAATTCGTTTAACTTCTTCATTTTAATTGAAAACAGATCAAAAGTTTTGATGTCGGATATAAAATCTTAATAAACTTGGAAACTCCTTAGAGAATGTTTCGACGTTATATAGTAATAAAAGTACCTTTATGACTGTTTCTCTTTATTATATAAAGTGTCGAGTACTTAATATCTTGCCCACATTTTAGTTATTGAAGTTTCATTCGCTGTAGTATAAATATTAAAGAAATATGATATTCAGATAAGCAATAAAATTGTTGTATACCTATTTCTCAAATTTCCGGTATAAATGTTCCATCCCACAGTAAGATAGGTTCGCTCTCTATGCTATTACGAAAACCGAAAATTATACAAGTTAGTCAATATCTCAGAGACCTGGAGAAGAATCACATATCTTTTAATTGCAACTGACATAATTAAGAACACTTACCGAGGCGAATATATTATATGTTATAATCAAACATTTACCCAATGTATCAAATTTTGCTATCTTAATTATAAATGTCTTATCCTTTTAATTTAAGAAAAGTGGTTTAAATATTTATAATAAGTAATTTAATTTTACTGAACTAAATGAGATAAAAATGGGGAGCTGGAGCGGTACATTTGAAAACGTTTAGTCATTTAAGTAAAACGCAATTCCTTATCTTTCTGAAAATCGCCGTTCTTTTAAGATACCTAAAAATTGGTAGAATTAGTTAAGTAACATTCTGTATAACTAATGTGACATTTGAAATATATGAAAAAAAAACTTGAGTTACATCTATTTCCTTATTTACCAAAATAATACAAATAACTTACTGAATGATAACTCACTGAATTGAAAATTTTATACTTTATAGTCACAAATGCTTCCAATTATTGTAATAGTGTCAACGAAACGCGTATTTACAATGTGGTTTTATTACGAATCCCGTATAAACCACAGTGAAAAACCTCAATCGCGTCTGTCGCAATCCGTCTGTAATACGTTTTCATTTACATAATCTCTTGGAGTTGCGACTTAATGTCCTGTTTACATTTTGTCGTGGAAACATTTTTGTAATTTTGTCGGTGAACTGTATAATCATAATATTAGTAGTTGTTTAAAAAATGAGTGGTGTTACTTAAGTGGCGAAGAAGGTTATGACGGCAGTAATTTAAAAAATAGTACCTACTATAATTTTAAAATTAATTCAGTTTTTTTAAATACACGTAATACTTCAACTCAAGCCTTTTTTTCTATTTTAAAAAATGTTTCTGGATATAAATGAGACAACTATCTTTTATATTCGCTTTTATCTTTTAACCATATACGATGATAACATATAGAATTTGCATTGTAAATTAAATGGAAAGGGGTATCCATGTAATTTCTGCATCGTGTAAGTAAGCGTTAAAAAATTCATATCACCGACGGAGCGCTTTGACCCCGTGGTGTATTTTCGTTTTACGATGTTCAAGCAACTGTTCGACCGTGACTGTGCTCGTGGGATTGTAAATAATGTCTCTATGTTTCGTGGCTTAGTTGTTTCCATTACTCTCTTCTGTGGCGTTCGTTCTTTTGTTAAAGTGAAACGTCCAATGTTACCTTTTGAACGTCAGCAAGTCTGAAATTTATTTTTTATAACATCTATATTCAAGTCACTTCAAGCCAATCTAAGGTAGAAAAAAAGACACGCCACACTTCACGCGACTTGGTGTGGCAATGAACGTGTTAAGTCACAGTGAAGGTTGATGAAATATAAATATTTCAGGTCAGAGAAACCAGTGTGTTTGTGATTTTCGTGAGGTTTATTTGCTACATATATGATGTTTTTATACGAAGGGAAAACTTCAGTGGCTGCAAAGTGAGCCAGTTTGAGTCGAACCCTATTAGGTGCCCAATAAGGCAATAACATTCGCCCCGGATATTGGAACGGCAGTCGTAATAATGGAGTTATTTGATATTGTGCCAGTTGTTTTCTGGATTCGAGATGAATCTGTGATATATATTTTGGAAAAGGTTTAGTGTTGAAATATTATAAAAACTTTTTACTATAACTACATCCGTTATTAGTTGACATCTCTTTTATTATTATAATATAAAAAAAAGGGCTTTCACGTCAAGATCTACTTGATTTGTTTTTATTACTCATAGAATTAAATAAGATTTATGTAATATCTAACTTGCACGATTATAATATTAAAATATATTATTTATTTCATTAAAGCAGAATTAAATATTCGATAAATAAAGGATTCAGCGAAATTCATTGACATATAAAACAACATTTGAATGTAACTTGAAACTATTTTAATTCTCTATTTACATAGTTTTATAAAGGCCAAGCTAAACGAATGTTCCTCTGTTAATTATCAGTCTTGTGTATTTAGCAAGGCAAAGTCTGTAACCTCGAAGCGACCGACTTGGGATGCACATTGCTCATAACTGTTTAAACTTTGAATATTAATAGCTTCGTTTGAACTGCTTTATGAATTGAACTCACTGACCTTATTCAATAATTTAATAATCCCATTTGACAAAATGTAATGAAATGTACACGTACCGTCGTATTATTGTATTTCAAATATGTGTAAATAATATTTTATCTGAAATTACAACCTATTCAAATTCAATATTGATATGAGCATCAGTTGTGCGCGTAATAATCTACATCACACACCACAGTGTAAGCCATTGGCTTAGAAATTAGTTTTTTTGCTTGAATGAGGCGTCCATGTACTGGAATTCTGAACATGAATATAAAAAAAGTGCTCGGTTGGTCTTGGTGAGATGAAAAATCCGAAATTGATAGAAAATATTATATATATATTTTGGTAGAATTTTGTTTCTTTTCGTAAAAATGATGTAAGATGGTGTCTATTTGTATTAAGCCAACAGAAAGACATTTTGTTTTTAGTACATCACATAGAAACACAACAATTGGATGGAATTCAATATTATTTGGTTCAATGACACTTTCTTGTTTGAGTCCATGTATAAAAAACATTTGGATATTTTTATAACAAGATTAGTGGAAGGAGTTTGTACAATTTTAGTTGATTATAATTTTATTACAAACTAATTGAGGCAATAGCACCTGGGAAGCATCCCAGATGAAGTCGTAACAGTAAGTTTTGAAATACTTCGATAAATAACTATCTTCCTCAAAAGATAAGATAAGAGATACAAAATTTATATAAACACAAGATATAAAAAAAACATAAATTTACATATTATAAGAATTTTATTATTATACGTGTATAGTAAATGTTATATCAAGAGACTTTATCAAAATATATTTTATCGTAATAACCCTATACATATTCATAAAACATTTAGCCACAAGCAAAATATCATACAATATAAGCATAATTGACCACAACGTAGCTCCAATGAGATAAAAAATACCCAGCGAGGGTAATTTCATTCGACTCGTGCGTCGTTCCACTGATATATGAGCACAATGTAGGAATAATCAGACAGTTAGTGTCCCCTCGGAGAAAACTGAGCTTAACTGCTGTTTTATGTACTTTCTCATAGATGGCGGTAATGTAAAATAGCTTAATGTTTCATATTTTTATAGCTACAGAATGTTCTTTTATATTTATATATTTTTTTGTTTAAATAACACGCATATTCGTAACGGGTTGCTATAATTTGAAAAATGATAATATTACATGTTAATACAAAATTAACATGAAACATTAATATCCAGATGATTTAGAATTAATGCTTTTTAAATTAAATTATGTTTCACAAATAATGATAATAATGTTATATTTATTTTGTAAGTACCCTTTCCTAAAAACATTACTACTATGACTACTTCTTAGTACTATTGATCTGACGACTTATTTTAATAGCAACACACAAACAACACAACCTTAATAATGTAGTTTCTTTTACAATATTATGATATTTATATATAAAATCATCATTAGAAAACTCAAAATACATTAAAAGGAACCGGAGATATAAAAAAGTGTTTTTAATCTAAGAATTTAATATGTCTTGGTCTAGGTCTAGAAAACCTAAATTGTTTTCTAAGGCTTCAAAAACGTCTGAGGTTTTTTTTTTATGTTAAAGGAGGGCAAACGAGCTTGCGGATCACCGTTGTTAAGTGATCACCGCCGCCGATGAACTCTTGCAACATCCGAGGATTCACAAGAGCGTTGTCGGCCTTGGAGATAGGAATATATATATGCCTTTTTTGAAGATACCCAAGCCGTATCGATCTGGAAATATTGCCGAAGGAAGTTCGTTCCACATTAGAGTGGAACGTGGGAAAAAAGTCCTCGAAAACATCACAGTGGAAGATCGCCACGCATCCAGGTGGTATGGATGGTAAAGGAGGTGGTGGCGAGCTGTGCGGTGATGAAATTGGGCGGTAGGCATCAGATCGAATAGTTCTTCGGAACACTCCCCATTGTAAATGCGGTAGAAGACGCAGAGAGAAGCGACGCCTCTACGCAAAGCCAAAGAGTCCAGCCGTTCGCAGAGCACTGAGTCCCCGACAACCCGAACGGCTCTCCGTTGTACGCGGTCAAATTGTAGAAGCTGATATTGGGGTGATCCGGACCAGAGATGAGAACAGTACTCCATGTGTGGTCGGACGTGTGCGCCTTATAGAGCGCAAGCCTTTGGCCAGGTTTGAAATACTGCCTCGCTCTATTGATCACTCCCATTTTTTTCGAGGCCAACTTGGCCTTGCTTTCCAGATGACCACGAAACTAACAGTCACTCGAAATGTCGAGACCCAGTATTCTGATACTTGGCGAGGCAATAAGAGAAGTGCTCTCGAAGAACGGTGATACGACAAATCGGGTTTTCTTAGTGGTAAACGCACAAACCTGTGTCTTTAAGGGATTGAACTGAGCGTGGTTCAGTTCACCCCACTCAGAGACCATCCCCAGGGTGGTCTCTATTGAAGACACAAGTTTCTTTCGGCACTCATCAACGTTTTCCCGAGAGTGCAAGTGCGAGCACGACCGGAATATACCGCATTCCCAGTGCTGTCATCCGCATAACAATGTACTCGTATGTTGGGAATATCCAACATATCATTGATGTGCAGGAGGAACAGAGTTGGGATAGCACGCAGCCTTGGGGTACACCAGCGTTCACGGGCTTGGGGTCCGAGCAAAAATCGTCGAGAACGACCAGTGAGAAAACTGGTGATCCACTTGCACAAACTCTTGAGAAGCCCATAGGCAGCTTCGAAAGAAGCCCCTTGTGCCATCCTTAATCAAAGGCTTTTGCCATATCCAGACTAACTGCCAGACCCTTTCCCTTGCTTTTAATAAACGCTACTTACGTTAATTGATTATATTATATTATTATACTTATTTATCATATTATGTTAAATAGATTAGTCGACTATTTGACTTGTTACTAGATTTGCGTCAAACCTTGGCAAATTTAAGCCTTGTAACAGTAAACATATTTTTTATAGACTATTGTTGTGTAATTATAATACTATTGGTAAAAAAGTGATATCTATTTCTAGGGCACCTGGTTTTATTGTAATAGACATATATCTTCTAGTTGCTATTGTTAATAGGTTAAGATAATACGATAAATGTTTTAGACATACGAGTATATAGCAGTACACAATATAGCATATTATATATATTACATACACAATATATTTTGTATGAACAACATAAAACAGTATATTTTTTCAAACATAATTGATAACATTTATAATGTAAGATTATAAATATACATAAGTTTTAATATTATACCTAATTAGCACAGAAAACTCTTGCAATTTTCTGAGATTAAATTATCTTAACATTATTTTAAGAAAGTAACCAATCACGCAAATGTAGTGTAAAAGAACTTTACAAAAAAGTAGGTACATTAAATAAATGACGGTTATTTAGGTAGCATAAATGAAGCGTAAGCTCAAACCATGAGGGATTTCATTTTCAGCGGCTTTGTACAACAAAGTGTAAGCAAACAGTTATAATCTAAAATACATTCTCCAGGGACCGACTATCTTTTCACGATAAGACCTGGTTTCAGAATAAATTAGTTTATTAATAACTTTATATTTCAAATTTTAACTACCATAAATTTGAGTCTGTAAAATAAAGAACTTTGTATTTCACGATGGTTTTATATTTTTATTCCAAAGTTGCAAATAATGTTGAGGGCAACAACTACTTTAATGCTCATGAAAACTTATGTTGATTTAATAAGAGATACATAATGAAAGAAAATAACATAAGAAAATATACTAGAGTGACCTGTCCGATACGTGTTCTTCGAATTATTTTTAAATGTTAATTTATTAAGTCGTTTGATAATCTATTTTATAACTGCGCGCGGTCATAATGTTTTGTTTTTTGACGGACTTTAGTAACTAATCAATATTAAAATAACACATGGTAAATCCTATTCGAATATAGCAATAATCGATCAACATCTATCTACTCTAGATTTTATTTAGTCTTTGTTCAAGTGAAGCACGATAGTTTTACGATCGATCAAAACATTAATTACTAAGTACACCATCAATCTATTTACAATCAGCATATTCTTTGTATAAAATAAAATTCCATAATAATAAGTTGTATAGTTTTGTATTTGTACTTATACGTGCAAATATTCTATTATTATATATATACTATACGTACTGCCGTATGGAAGTGAAATATGATTAACGTTTTTAATATTACAAATTACTCTGGTGCATTATAATAAACACAATAGTGTTTGAGTCAGTGTAATCAGTTTTGAGCTCATACAGTGCTACGGGTGTAACACAATATGACTCTAAATTACTTTTGTCATAATGCAAAATATAAGCAACATTATTAATTAAGAAAAGTGTCGTTCTTCACAAAAGCTTCAAATTTAACCTTCTGAATTAAATATTGTATGAACGCTTTTTGTTCGGACAAAAAAAGTACAAAGAAGAACGTATACAAAAATTTCTTAGTTCACAACAACGCTGTTGTATTAGATTTTAAAAGCCAATATATTTTACGTTATTCTTTATAAACTGTGCTGGCGATGTCAATAGAATAGGCTTTGAAAGGCAAACAATGCGATGGACTGCTAAAAACGATGTATGAAGCTAAAACTTCAAAGCTCACTCAAAGGTGAATACAGGCTGAATCCGCACAAATCAAATAAAGTCGTTGCTCCCTTTGGGTTCTCCTATATACGAATATAACAAATGTATAAAAGTATAGAAAATCTCGAGTTATAAAATAGAAGTGCACAATTTTATAGTGGAATTAGCTTTAATATTTATTGAAAATATTATTTGAGTATATATATTTTAGTTGTATTACATTTGCAAATATATTAAATTAATATTTCATTATATTTATAATTAAGTATAAAAATTATAATATTAAACTGTGACATATTATCAATTTGCATAGAACATTTTAAGAAATGAAAATTTAAAATTTATAAATTTCAACCTTCATTTCACCGACTTTATTATAAGTCAATCTCACTACATATTCTCTTTAAACTAAATAGTTCTGTAATTTTTGGAAAATGAAAGACTGTTTCAAAAAATTATAAATATGTATAAAAATATATAATCTTCCAAACAAATATTTTTTTAATGTTATAGAAAAACATTTACATTAATTAAGGGATGTTATTAATAAAACAAATCTTAACGGAAAATTAAATTTACTCATTTTGAAATAACTGTTTTCTTTCTAAATTTCTGTCTGAAGTCTTCTATTCTAACATTTCTTTAGAAATTGTTGCCACCGTTACACCAAATATGGAACTATAGAAGCCTAAATATTCTCAAATTGACATAAAAATATATGTTTTTTTTTATTACTTACTTTTATTAAAATTTTAATCAGTATTACCCATTGACAAACAAATATCACTAATATAATATTAGGTAATAAAATGATATAAATTGAATTGACTAATATTAATATTTTGAAAATATATAATTTTACTTTCATACATTTCAACCCTGGAAGATACAATCTTTTAAAGTGTAAAATTAGTTACGTCACCTTAAAATCGGGAGCACTTCATCAAGTCTTTGTTTAATCACAATGAAAAATGGGTTTTTCTTCTCCAGGGACAAAAGAAAATAGATTATGCTGGTACCGAAATTTAAAAATTTTTTTTGTCGTGATTTTCCCAAAGTAATTATAAAATATCCATTACTTCTAGTTTAAGACACAAACAATAAATAATGGCTTGTAAATGACAAATAGTTATTTTGCCACCTGAGAACCCGCGCAACCAATACATCATTTCATTGAGTTTTAACTTATAACTCTCTTAGGACTACCAGCAGTTACTTTATTTTCAAGTAATATTGTGTAAGCTTTATTGTGTTTCTGTAGCCTTGAATAATGATCCAGTGTATATTACAAATACATAACTTAAAAATTTTCAGGAAGTGCAATTATTTCTAAGGAAATCAATGATTCCGAGGGAACTTACTGTTTAAGTAATTAGAGATAACTATATTAATAGGTTTTTGTAATCATTAATTCCTTACTCTCCATCATAATGATGTTTCAAGTTTTGAGTTACAGTGCGCACACAAACCATTGTAAGTGTGGGAAAAGAAAACAATCTTTTCCCTTTAAATAAAATTGGTCTATATCAAAAGAATCAATCAATTTAAGTATTGTAATAAAAGGCCTTTAAAGAAGATAAAATTGTACTCTTTCCTTTGTTTACTATATACATAAGTAAGAAAAGGTTTTTAATAAATAGCGGCAATTTAATATTCAAGAAATAAAATATAATCCCAATCCCAGAGAGATTACATTTTCAAGGACTTTATACAACGAAGTGTAAGCAAACAGTTATAATCTCTCGAGACCGCCTTCGACGGTGGAGCATTCTTCACAAGCAAATCCCGTTATTAATATAGTAATACAAAGAAATGATTTTGATTACCTCAATCGAACATTCCGTATTGTTGCCAGGAAAATAAAATGTTATATTTGCCGTATTGAAATCAAAACCGTTTACTCAGACCTACAGCACCGTAAAATTGTAAAAAATGTAACTTCTAATTAACTTACAAAAAATAATATCCATTTCTGTCAATTAAACCGAATATTTCAATGCCCTGAAGGGATTTAAAATTGATAGGGTGCTTCTCGTTGATTTAGAACTATACAATGTGACATTTAACATCGTTCTATACTACAAGTTCAAGGAAAAAAATTACGCTATACATTTATAACTATAGAAAAAGATGGTTGAAATTTTAAATTGAAGCTACTGCTTCAAGTGTGGACTTGATGTAGATATTTCCATTTTTTAAAATTTTATATGGCGTATAAATTGTAATTTATAGTGAAAAATATAAAAATACCGTTTCGGAAACGGAATTTCAGATATAGCTCGAGACTCGATTCCAAAACAATTTGTAATCTACAAATTATCTTCGGAAAACTATGTGGGCAAGTACAACTCGCATTTGTCCGGTTTTTTATTCAGATTTTGATAAAAATGAAATCGTCATTATTATTCACATGATAGTCAATAAGATCCAAATAATATACGAGTTGGTTGCTAACTCTTGAAATGTCGTAGTTATAATATTAATAAAGTGTTGAATATTTTGACTATTATTTTCAATTAATATGATAACAAACTTTATAAAATATAGAGTACTTAATGTATAAACTAATGCAAAGTGTTAAAACGTTTCGCTTGATAAAGATGCAAATTGTTTTCTACTTCAAATTTTAAGGTATCCATTAATGAAACCATTTTCGAAGAATTTGGTTCCTTAAATAACAACAAAGAGCAAATTAACATCGGTTTAGAATTCAGTATTAAGATTATCACACTTCATAAATTTTCTATTTGGAAGGTTTTTTATAGTGTTCATTTTCTAGTTATTAAAATATATTTTCACGAATAATCTTATCATCTAAATATTTAAATAATATTTTTTTAGATTTATTATTTATTATTTGATGACAACGTACGATATGATTATTATAATAGGAAGTTATTTAATATTTAGAGACGAGCTGACGGCACTGAAGATATTTTGTTTTGTCTTGTAGTTTTTAATATGATAATGTAATAAATTACACAGTCTTCAATTATTCACCAAATTCCATTTTTCTAAATATATATATATTCTAGCATGATTCCAATTGATGACGTCTTTTGCATCAGACGCAAATACGAGTATTACTTTAACATAGCTTAAAACTCAACACAATTAACTTATATGTATATATTTTATTTTATAAATAATGAGCTTTAATGTGCAATTTCAAAATAAATATATCGTCTGTAAAATATATAACATTACAATCCCTCCAAATGACAGATTTTTCATGCTATCGAGGGATGACGTGAGTAATTTCATTATAGTGACAAATTGATTACATCTCGTGGAATCGATTGGAAAACGTAAAGTAATATCTTTAAGTACCGTAAAATGCTACAATTTCTCTCCAGGCAATATGGAGCATATTTAAACCTAAAAAAATGCTAATAAAAGTATTTTTTTTTAATTTTAAGGCATTATTTCATAAAATAAAAATATTACAAAAATTAAATTATAAATATTATACATAGAATAGATTTAGTTACGGATATTACAAAAAATAGATTTAAGTATTGTATCATAAACTTTTAATTTTTGTTTTTTTGTGGGTTTTTAAATACTACTTCTAGGAGAAAGAAAGATTTTCATGGTATCTCCTTGCAACTCCGATATAGACAACTTAGTAATCTTAAAAAATTTCTTTTTTATAAGTCATTTTAAATCAAAGTTTTCCACATAATATAGTGAACAAACGTGAAACTTGTTAAAATATGATTTACCTTGCAATGAAATCATAAATAAAGATTAAATTAAAGTTGTAGAACGACCAGGTTAGAGTGAATGTAAACGACTTAGCTGTGCAAAGTTTAATTAATTATAATCAAAATTGCTTGACGTAGGTCTCGGCTCCGGGTTAACATGCTAATTATAAAATTCAACTTCTGCAATCAAGGACTCTCTTTTCATGTTAATAACGTTACATACGCGGTGATTCTGGGGCATGGTCATTAGAATTTTTAGAATGTAAAAAGATTTATAGCTTTGAACTCACTCTGAGAAATGTTTTAACTCTATGAAATGACCCCAAATTAGATTATCAGACGTCCAAAAATGTTTTGTTATATTTTATGTAACCTTAAGTTTTATTAGTTTCGGTTTTTTTACGGTTATATTAAAATATGTTATAGATCTTCATAACACAAGGGAGAATCAATAGAAGGCTGTTGAAATGTTCGTTATTAAAAAAAAATCGGACTTTTTTTATATAAACAATGTTAATTTATTAATAAAACCTAAAATTAAATAGAGAATTCTTACTTCTCACTGGGTAAGTAACATTTTAAAATAAGTTAATAATTTTTTAATAGTGGAACAATAGCGATCTTAGATGGTTACGTAATCTTTAATTTTAGGTACATGGAAAGTTGCAAGGTATTAAAATATATTGTGAAGGATACGAGAATGTGGCTCAGGTGATTGAGGCAGATTCTTGACGTCATAGCGTGTAGTGTAAGTGAACCGAGGCGTTCAATTGAGGTGTGACCGTTTCACAGTGTCTCTTAAGTATTCGATGCCATTATGTTTCATTTGTCGAACAGGGTACCGGTCCTTCTTACTTAAGCAATGGGATTGAATGTGCTTCTATTACTATTTAGTCATGCATGTGTTGGTAATAGACATCGTTGAGAGAACTCCTGGTTTTATGGACTAACTAAGGATGAGAAGGGAACTCGGAAATTACATGCTTTAATGCAATATAAAAGACTTTAAATAATTCCTCCTCTTTTCTTGATTCCCCTTTACATAATGTTAGTTAGTTTTGATTAACTAATATTATAAACAATTTGATCTTTGTATAATGTAAAAAGATTCAATATTTTATTTTATTTCTTTTGGAAATGGATATAATAAATTATAATACGTATATTACGCAAGATCAATAAATATTTAAGCGATAAGAGAAGAAAAATATGGACCATGTATTTTATAATTGGAAACTAGACTGTAACGTTGCAGAATTCATAAATATTCATAACATTTTATAAAAAACTTCTACAATAAATTAATAGTATTCAGAGTATTGATAATACCAAACTATAAAAAATACAATTAAAATTAGAAACTTTTCTTGATTGTGGTTATTTGAAAAATTCAATGCAAAGTTGAGAATTTTTAAACTGACCACGTCAGGAAGGAAGCCACAAAAGAGCTTCCTTTAGCAATATTCAATATTTGCTTAACACCGGAAATCCCATCTCAATTTCTGGTTGCAACGTAACATATCTGATGTTAACAGACACGAATTTCATTTTGCTTCTGGTACATAACATAATCAAGCAAGTCAGTTTTATTTGATAGTTATCCAGCTTGTATGATGTTTTTTATGTATTTTAGCTTTAATAAAAAAAATTGTAAAGAAGTACTATGGATATTTTGTATACAATTAAGAATAAACAAACGGCATTCGATCTATGTCAATAGTACTTTTAACCGTTTGAGTTATTTTTAATTTTGCACTCGTACTGCGCTCCTAAAGAGTCTTTAAAATATTTACCTTTTCCAGTATTTATTTTCGCGTTTTTAAGTTAGAAATAATTATAAATATTTGGACAAATATTTTCAAAAGTATTTTTCCAAATAACCTAAAGCCAAGATTATTGAAATAAAAATATATTAAAATTCTATCGTATACAGAACACATGATTCATTCAAGACTCGGTTTACTTTGAATGTATCGAAATAGCTATTTCCATCGTAAACTAAGGAGTCGCGGTCCGATGCACCAATTCGAAAGAAGTTTATTACTAGTAAATGTACCAAGCGCATTTGAATATTTATTCGCACATCTTGCTGAAATATGGGTTACGGAAGAAATACTTGATCAAGTATTCTGTTTCTAAAATAACCGGACATTATATTAGTGCAATATGTCTGTTAAAAAAACACTATTTGAATATAAAATCAATTATTTCAATTGTTTTCAATGTGATAACAATGATTTTCGCTGACTGATTTTCATTTTGTGTACCAAAGTTTAACGTTTAAATATAGGTATGACATACAGTTAAATTCAAGTATAACACTTCAAACTTTTAAAACATCAAAATAATCGACACTAGAAGTGCATTTGTTTTGAAACAACTGACTTTCAAGTTTGTTTCAAGGACTGGGGATGAAAATTCTGCTGTTTAGAAATTCCAAACAGAATTACGTTAGATCTGGAAACACCTTGTATGAAGAGATATAACGAATTCTCAACTACTGGAATATGTACGTATCTGAATATAGATAACCAACACTTTGTAACATTTACATTATTATTATTTTTATTATAAATTACATAATCAATGATAAAATATGAATTTTACGGTACTGTCATTGTACGTATTTATAGGATTACATTAAGCGTATGTGAACTTATATTAACAGTATCTACATTTGATACTTCTTTTAGCATATTATATAATAAAAGAAAGTCTCCTCTTGTTTATAATCTATCATTTAAATAAAAGTACCGTTAGAAACAGTTTCGAAAACTTAAGATGCAAATTGGTTTACTTAATATTTAAAGGAACTAATTAATGAATCCATTTTAGAGGAATTTGGTTTTATAATTACTAACAAAGAACAATTTAACATTTAACGTTGTTACAGAGTTCAGTGGTAATTATCATATTTTGGTACAATGAAAAATGGTTATACCAGTTTCATTACAACTGATAGAAATCACTTGTAGCAATATTTTTTATAGTTTCAAACTTAGTTTTATTTTGTTGTCTCAAAATGATTGTGAATGATGATGAATTGTCACTTAAATACGTGAAGTTTGATTATCAGATCAGGCAATATTCTATTAGAGCGGGTATGATATTCGATTTTTGAATAAAAACTTTTTTGGGGCAAAGATTACAAGTTAGAAAAAAAGATTATATGTTAGAAAAAACACTCTCTTCTCTCCTTTAAAGAATGATATGATATGATATTTTTATGTATTTAAATTTAAAATACTAATTGAAACAATGTTTTATGTATAAAGATATTGAAATCTTCCATTACATGGTGATTTATAGAGGGTTGTATGTCATATAAACCCTTTCTGTTCGTGATTTATTAGTCGAAAGCGATATATCGTTTGATTATGGTAATAGGTTTTATAATACTCGGATATGATCTGTGTATACTATATTCATTATTTATGGAATTATTACAGTTTTTATATTATCTGAAATTAGTGGTGTTTATTATATGTATATATTTATATTATTATAATTTTATAATGGTTTTAAATCTATTTTGCGTGCTGCCTATTTTTCATTTTATAATATAAGTACGTTATTTTGTTTTAATGGTGGTTTATTTTACCCAAACTTTTGGTATATTATCGTAAGTAATTGCAAGCGGCGTTAAGTCACATCCGGGACTGTAACGTACCGTACGTAATGGGTTTTTCAAGGAGGCAAAGCAAATATAGCCAAGTAAATTAGAATGAGTATTCTATTAAAATTATAATTTCTTACGTATAAAATTAAAGCGTATTACTTAATACAAGGTATATATATATATATATTTAATTTGATATAAAAATATGTATCAAATGATATAATATTAATTTATTATATTATAAATAAATATTTTATTCTGACGTTTTCATTGTAAAGAATATTGTATATTTATAAATATAAATATTTATAAATATAAATATTTTGAAAATATTAGATCTATATAAGGTTGATATATGTCGTAGATACATACAAATTAATTACACAAAAAATTACTTTATTTTCTATAAATAAATACCTTTAGTTTTATTTATTTATTATTATTTATTATTCGAATATATATTTTTTGTTTAAATTTAATAATGACAGTCTTAATGTATTTGTCTTTTATTAATGTCTTAATAATCTAAACTTGAAGTGTTTCATTACTACAGTTATTTAATCTGTGTTAAAAATAATTTATATTACATAAAATATCTAAAGGTTTTGAATATTATCGAAATAAATGATACGTTGCACCGTCATGAATTTTTAAAACTTTGATACTTTATGATTTAATATTTACTAAAACTTTTGGGGTTGAGTCAGTTGGGCGGTGATGAGCTCCGATTTTCAAATCAAAAACTCCAAGATATGATATTTTTTAAAGGTATTGTAAATACATATATATTATATATATACTGTAAATATATATTAACTATTTTTGTCTATATATGTACATTTGAAGGTATTTAATTTATTAAAAAAAAAACAATTGTTACATCATGCAGAAGAAACAAATTTAAAGGCCAAAAGAATAATAATAAATGATGAATCTTTCTTTTGAAGTCCGTAAGAAAATAAGTTTACAGAATTTGTAAGAGCTATGTCGATATGAGTTTGGACGATAAAAGGATCTTGCTGGAAGCAATATATACATATATTTGCTTTGAACAGGAAAGTCGCATTTCGAGGTTCCGGATGTAGCGGTGGCTAACAGACACACATTGATATTTTACTTCTTAAACAACCATGT
Organism: Melinaea menophilus ssp. n. AW-2005; assembly: GCA_918358695.1. Taxonomy (NCBI): domain Eukaryota; kingdom Metazoa; phylum Arthropoda; class Insecta; order Lepidoptera; family Nymphalidae; genus Melinaea; species Melinaea menophilus. The sequence continues at coordinate 7,344,865 of OU911050.1, read as the reverse complement.
CAAGTACTCACAAATGTGTTCTACTTATCAATTCTAGCATTATTTATTTATATGAATCTTAAAGCTATAATCTATAATATAATCTCTTATAGAAATAACTATTTGTTTTTTAATTAATATAAAGACATAGATAAATAAAAAGTATATAGATCCATTATAAGTAGAAGTAAAATGTTATAGACGTATTGTTAATTTTGCTTCTATATAAAATAAACATTAAATATTTATAGATTTGACATATGTAACTGTTCAATCAGATTCTGACTTGTCATTATGCCTATGGTTTTATCTAAACCATAAAACACGTTGAACAACATGTTAATATTAAGAAATGGCATAGTGAAAGTATATATGATATATATGAAGGGGCGGAAGTTATATTGCATGTTGTAAGTGCATACATCAAAAAGTTTTGACTATTTTTATAGATTTTGTAAATAGATAGAACTGAAACAATAAGACGACAACAAACGGCATTTGTTCTAGCTCTATTCACGTATGAGTGGATTTTGCAGTTTGCACTCGCACTGTGCTTTGAACAGCCCATCGCATTGTTTGCCTTTCAAAGCCTTTCCATTCACGTTCGCAACTTTATAAAGAATCACTCAGGAAAACAATTGCTTTATACAATCATAAAAATAAATCCATACATTGGGCGTACAACATCTACTGTTTATTACCATAGGAAAACAAATTTAAGTAAATAATCACAGTGGATTTCTGTGCAAAACATCATGTTTGTTTATACATTACTTAATACTCACCTGTATTTTTTTCGATGCTTTTCATTGACATCGCAAACTTTGATGGTAAATTGCCTTGCGTTGAAAGTTTTTTATTGCCCATGTCATGCTGGTATAATTAACGTTTAATTTTGGAGTTGAATTGAGTGTGTAATTCAATTAGCAGAATTATATTTTGATACCGAAGTAATTAAAATTTATAAAACAACGCCGTATGTCAGTAAGAAATATACAATTCCAAGTATATCGGATATTGAAATGTGTGTTTAATGAGCAATTTGCATCGTATACGAGAGAATCTTGTTCCGATGCAACAATTCTAAAATCAAATTAAATTCTGAAACTAGAAATGGGAGCACTTGAATAATAATGCATTGTGGGACATTTATTGGAAATTAAAAACTCGATAAATCAATTATACTCAATACTATTGTACTCTAGGTTGAAAATTATAAGTGTCGCGTTATCATATTATATTGTTCTAATAATATAAATCGGTCGTCGAATTATATCTTCAGTACAATTGTTTAATTTTATTTTATTGATTGAAACAGTTTAAGATGTAGTCGTACATGGTATACATAGGACTTTCACTTCCCTTTCTATAGACCTTAAAACATTACTTTAAACTGAATGATTTGTAATCAAAGGTGTTCACTTATCAGCGCAGCAACATAAAAGAAAAATAAACAATTCTTCAGTTCTTATTGGTGTCTAATTACTTTCTGCTCTTCATAATATATCGTTTATGCTACAGTAATTTCAATAAAGAAAAGATATTAATGTAATTAACTTGAAAAACAAATCTATATCGTTTGAAATTTCTCATGCTTATGTCTAGTTAAGCTTTACAAAACTTTATATTTAAATAATAATTTAAGTTTTTCCAAAAAAAGTATATTATAATAATTATAATTTTAATTTCAGATGTCGTACAATGGTTTAACGCCAATAATTTGTTGCTCAATAAAAAAAAGACGAAATGTGTTAAATTTACTTTACCAAATGTTAAAAAAGTTAAAACCAATGTACAATTAAACCATGAGGAATTGGACTTTGTCAAATCTACTACTTATTTGGGCATTACCTTAAATGAAAAATTGCAATTGGGTCCTCATATATTTGATTTATCAAGTAGACTTAGTTCTGCTACATACGCGTTTAAAAAAATAAGTCGATTAACAAATATGGAAACTGCTCGATTAGTTTATTTTAGTTACTGTCTACTATGAAAGATGGAAATTCTAATGTCAGACGGTATACTCTTATGGGGTAATGCAGCCGACATCGATACCGTATTTACACTGAAGAAGAGGGCTATTCGAGCAATGTATAATATGAGACCAAGAGAATCCTTAAGAAACAAATTTAAAGAATTTAAAATAATGACTGTTTTTAATCAATATATTTATGAAAATTTAATTTAAGTTCATAAAAATATTTCTAAGTTGTAAAAAAATTGTGATTTTCATAAAATTAATACAAGAAATAAAAATAAATTCCAATAAGGAGGCTCCATAAAATAGGTAAATCCTTTAAGGTTAATTGTATACGTTTTTATAATAAGCTCCCAAATGAAGCCTTCAGTTTATCATTAAATAAATTTAAATTATATATAAAAATTAATTTGATATAAGAATTCTACTATAGTGTACAGGATTACATCAACGACGGTATGGTCTGGGAATGAATTGTATTATATTGCGAATAACTAGTAATCTCCGCAATTTGTTTTTTTTTTGTAGGTTAATTTCGTTTTATCGACCTGTTGCATCACACCGATTCCTTAGAAGTCATTACTTGCGGTAGCGTCGGGAGTCAGGTTGCGCTCCTCCCTCAAATATGGCGAAGGGGGTGATAGCTGGCTCTTGCGTTATGCTCGTGAACGGGTGCTGCTTGCGGTGACTGGTTGTGTAGCAGGCCGATTTTTATTTTTATTATTATTATTATTATTATTTTTTTTTTTTTTACTATTATTTCTTTTTTTTTCATTTTCATTGCCTTAAATCTTTAGGCTTCATTTCCGATTTATTGCGACGGTTCTAGTTGTTCCAAAATAGATTTTAAGATTAACGTTTGTGAAACAGTGATCACAATATAAAAAAAATATATCCGTCTGAGTTTGTGTGTGGTTCTTCTCAGACCAAGACGCGTTTGGAACCCTCATAGCTTTAACACTAAGTTGGAAAGTGCTTTTACGGAAGGACTTATTACGATAAATCTGGTATCGATATAAGCCCTCCTGACACTACCATTTTGACGTACACAAGTGATCACTGATAATGATTCAAAGTGGAAAAGCTATAAATAAATAAATAAATAAATTTCATAAGAAATTTTTAGCCCCACAACTTTGTTAAATAACATAAAATAATATTGTTTTCATGTTACAAAAGGTTTTCCCTATTTTGCAAATCACAGCGAATCTTATTTCAAGATTCTAAAAGTCATGGAAGTGATTTCTTTTGATAAAAGACAACAACCTCTCGCAGCATACCTGAAACCAAACCTGATAGTCAAGTGCTGTAGAATATTGGAATTTTAGTAGTTTCTTTGAATATTAAATACCTTTGAAATCAATAACACAGGCACACAAAAAAAAAAAAAAGTCATGAACCAGAGGGGAGACCCCATTATTCTTAGGTTTTTGGGATCGCTGAAACCGAATATGACAATAAAAACTAATTTTAAATGCCAGTTTTCCCGCTAGCACCCCCTTACTACCTCTTAAGGGGTGAAAATTGAAATTTTTGTATAAAATCAAGATAGATGTGTATTTCTACGTTTTTTGGGATGCTGAAACCGAAAATGATAATTAAAAATAAATTTATGACCACTATCACCCCCTACCACACCTTACGGGGGGTGAAAATTTAAATTTTTCTATAAAGTCAAGATACATGTGTATTTCTACGTTTTTTGGGATGCTGAAACCGAAAATGATAACTAAAAATAAATTCATGACCACTATCTCCCCCTATCATCCCTTACAGGGGGTGAAAATTTCAATTTTTCTATAAAATCAAGACAGATGTATATTTCTACGTTTTTTGGGATGCTGGAACCGAAAATGATAACTAAAAATAAATTCATGACCACTATCACCCCCTTACCACCCCTCACAGGGGGTGAAAATTTAAATTTTTCTATAAAATCAAGATAGATGTGTATTTCTACGTTTTTTAGGATGCTGGAACCGAAAATAATTACTAAAAATAAAATTTAAGACCTCTATCACCCATTAACACCCCTCACCAACCCTTAAGACTGAATCATGATTTTTATATCAGATACTTCTGATCGATAAAGCATTTGAATTTCTAATATAAGAGCGAGAGAGAGAGTAACCTCAAACTAGTTTGATAAACATGTCACTTACTGTAAATCGTTAAAATTTCTTCATACATCTTGATTTTATACAAAATTGAAACCCCCCATTAGGGATGGTTAGGGGGTGGTATTGAGTAAAAGAGGTATCAAATTCACTTTTGGTTGTCATTTTCGGTTCCAGCATCCTAAAAAACGTAGAAATACACATCTATCTTGATTTTATAGAAAAATTTAAATTTTCACCCCCTGTGAGGGGTGGTAAGGGGGTGATAGTGGTCATGAATTTATTTTTAGTTATCATTTTCGGTTCCAGCATCCCAAAAAACGTAGAAATATACATCTGTCTTGATTTTATAGAAAAATTGAAATGTTCACCCCCTGTAAGGGATGATAGGGGGAGATAGTGGTCATGAATTTATTTTTAGTTATCATTTTCGGTTTCAGCATCCCAAAAAACGTAGAAATACACATGTATCTTGACTTTATAGAAAAATTTAAATTTTCACCCCCCGTAAGGTGTGGTAGGGGGTGATAGTGGTCATAAATTTATTTTTAATTATCATTTTCGGTTTCAGCATCCCAAAAAACGTAGAAATACACATCTATCTTGATTTTATACAAAAATTTCAATTTTCACCCCTTAAGAGGTAGTAAGGGGGTGCTAGCGGGAAAACTGGCATTTAAAATTAGTTTTTATTGTCATATTCGGTTTCAGCGATCCCAAAAACCTAAGAATAATGGGGTCTCCCCTCTGGTTCATGACTTTTTTTTTTTTTGTGTGCCTGTGTAATTTATGTTTCATAAAGAGACTTTGATAAATGAAGTGACTTATTAAATTACCTTGCCCATGATATTATAAAAGTTATATTTATGTTTATATTAATTTATAGCGGTAAGAACTGTAAGAAGAAGAAGAAGAAACTGTTATATTTTATAAAAATATTTGTATTGATTGATAACCGTATAAAAAGATTTATTGAATTAAAATAAAGAAAACAAACTTATCTCATCACAGATTGTGTGACACGATTCAACACCATAATATTATGATATAAACCCCATGTGTCGAGATAAAACGATAAATCATAAACAGAAAAGTCGACTATCGATGACGCAATGACATCGTTATGACATTGATTTTCCGTCTATTGTGATGGTGTTGGCTCATAAAATGTATCAAGAGAGCAACATTGAACATCTGTTATATACATATGACGATATTTTCCCTCCAATCAACTTCAAATGGTCTCTCAACAAAAATGTATATAATATAAGTATTTCTTTTAGTTTTAGTCAAGTAACATTATTATTTTTTTTTTTAAGAAAAACTCCGCTATCAAAGCCGTAGTATTGGGTTATGATACTTATTACGAAATAAGGAAGCGTTTTGATAGCTGTTCGATATTAATTAAGAGTAGTTGTAGATATTATAGTTTTAATTTTAGTAGATACTATACTATATTATATTCTACAGTCTATTATTTTTCGAATATAGTAGATCTTTTGTTTTTATTTAAAATTGAGGCAGTTGTCAAATAAGAAATCACACTTTAGCCATACAACAAACTTTCTCAGTGATACAAGTTTATATGTAGACGAAGATCATTCTTTTTGCATTTCGTTTATAAAACCCAAGTCTAAAGCAACATAAATCAATTTAGAACCAGGTTTCTTAAATGTTCAACTTTATCAAATCCTTTATGGAATAATTTAAAAAAGGGATCAATTATTGATGTTTTTTAAATATTTAATAATATTTGATATTTTTATATTTATTTGTATTCATATTGTAAAATATGACATATACGAGTAATAACGATATGTATATCAAGAGTGTTTCTGAAAAAAAAATCTCAATTATATCATTACTATTATATGGCCGTTTCAACTCTAATGGTATCTTAAAATTATAAACCACATGTAATGGTATGGTATCGTAGGAAAATAATTGCATTAAAATATAATAATTGAACTAATTTTATTTGATACAAAATTTGTAATTTTAATTTTCTTTTACTTCATGTAAAATATTGTAATAACATATTCTTTGTAAGCATTTTTTAAAATATATATATAAATATAATAAAAACTACTGAAATAAAATAAAACCACAGGCACTTTCAGTTGAGAAATTCATAATTTAAATGTCAGAAGTTCCACAGAAACTATGTTTTAAATAATAAAAGCACATTTATGTATAATATATTCATTAGCACGGATTTAAAATTCAGGCATACTTAAAATTTTGTTTCGGATTTAATAATAAAAATACACTCCAACTGGACGCCAGAAGCACTTCATAAGAAACGGGAAAATTACTCTCAAAGATCACGCTATAACTAAATATTATACATAGTCTACTTTAAAATTCCAAGATATAAAATTATTTATTCATAATTCATGCATTTGGCATTTGTAGGATAAAATCATATCATTATAGATTACATGTTATATTTGTGGTGTAAAAATAACTATTTTCAAATAGTTAAATTAATAATTTAATCAAATTGCATAGTCTTATATACCCTATATATATAAATAAATTCAAAATGTAATAAATGCTTATGTGATTACATACAAAACCATTGTCTGTCTGTCTGTCTATTTGTTCCTGCTAAACTCTTAAACCACTGGACTGATTTTAAAATTACTTTCAATGGTGGATAGCTGATCTTATTAGAAGTAAGTTGGCTATTTTTATTTATAAAAACATATGTTGCGTGAAGTCGTGGGCACAGCTAATATTAAATATAATAAGAAATACCTTTTCTAGGACGTAATGTAAAGTGACAAAACAGAACAAATATAGTTCCGAAATCTTCGGTTGAAGTAATAAATCATAATTCAATGTATGTGTTGTTCATAAAATATGATGGAAGCAAGCTATTCCGTATAACTTTATTTACTTTTAGTTTTATTCGCGAAAAAAATATCAAATAATATTAACAAATACAAAGATATCAAAAAATATCTTATATCATGTGAATATTCCCGTCACCTTAAATAAGATAAAAAATGAAAGTGATAAATCGTCTGTTTCTATTTTAAATTATCACTCATCGACAGAGGAAGTAATTGTTTCGAACAAAATAATGCTTTATACAATCGAATGCATTTCGGATAATTTATTACCGCGATTATATTGAAAATATGCAATAAGCTATTGATATTTTACCGATTGAGCTATGAGTATTTATTGATGAACAATGACATGGTCACAAATTGTAGAGATTTCTTAAAATTACAAAGGGGTAGTTACTATTTTTTTTAGTTTAAATTACAAGTAAGTCTCGTTAATACATTTTAATTTATGATCTTCTCTTAAAAAAGTAGTTTAATATATTATCCAACCCTCAGCTTCGTGAAACTTAATTAAATATTATTTTAGAATCCCCTTGGACAGAGCAAGGTAATTTAATTACGATTTATTAATAGTCACAATAATATCGTTGGCATTATTTATGTATTATTATGGTCTAGCTTTTATTCGCGACTTTTTTTATACAAGTTTTTTTATTCAGGTATTTATTTATAGGTCTGTAAAAATTACCTCGATTACTTAAAAACGAGCAACTGGCAGTGTTATAACAGATTGGTAATTGTCATGTGATGCTCTGGCATGCTGATAAAAAATAATATTGGTTGGCTACAGTTTTTCTAAGTATCTAAACTTTATTATAAGTATAAATTAATTAAAATAATTAAATAATACTATTTCTAAGAACTAAATGGTTTTCCATTATATAACATCGAAAAAAGGAATTTGATTTCAAAACATGTTTCATTCTCGGAGGCGGACGGTCTCAAGAGAATGTTATTTTAAATTATAACTGTTTGCTTACACTTTGTTGTATGGTGCCGCAGAAAATTCAATCTCTCTTTGTTTATTCTTACTTGTCATTTCTATATAAAATGATTTTACGAAAACTATTATAAATTTTCAATAACTACTTAAGTTGCTGTGATTTTCAAATTTTTATATTAATCCATTTTTATTAAAAAAAAAATAAAGATTTGTCAAATAACGACGAACTTTTTCATTCGTACACCAAAAATTTTCAACGTTTTAAACAAATTTTCAAACTTTATCCTTTGACAGTTTTGAAAACGTATTTCAGTTTTTCCATTTCCCAATACGACCCAAATGTAAATAGCCACAACCGGGTAAGACAAACAGATCTGGATAGGATTTTGTTCATTTTGTTCCGAATAACCGCTATTTTCTGCAAAGTCTCCTTCGTTACCGAATATCGACTACATAATCAACTTGAATATTGTAGGGATATAGTTTGATATAATAAAAAAGTATCCACTTATTATATTACATTTTAAAATCTCGTATTCCAATTGTTATATTACTGTTTAATAGCTTTAAGTTAACAAAAACAAGAATTTAAAAAGCTTGACTTTGCTGAGCGAGTACCTTGAATAATTTTGCTGAGCAATTTTTGTCTCACAGAATAATTTTAAAATTAATTCATTTATGAAATGTGCTACATTTCAGAATTTGAATCCTCATTTTCTATATTCCATTTAATTAATCTATAGAAATTTTAACAATTAAGTTTATTTTGGAATAGAATGAATGAATATTTAATTTATTGCTGCCCCAAAATCTGTATTCCAAAGGCAAGGACCCTATTGCGCCAAATGCCTATTTAAAAGATATGTTTGAATAACAATGGAAAGAGGCCTTAGACATTCTTGAGCTTCCTTGATTTCATTTTATTACTAAGATATTTTGATCGTATTTTGCTCTTTGGCGTGGATATTAATTAATCTTTTTGTAAGTTACAACATGTCGCACTTTTTCTTATTATTACTTGATTAAACTTATATTAAGATACCGCGTATATTGAACTGGCATCCTTCCACTTCATATTTTTATGGGACTCACAAATAATTGTCACAGCAAGATGTATTAAGCTATAGATATATTTAGCAAGCTATAGATAAATATAGCGGATCAGTGTCATAAAAATGGCGTCTCGTTATTGATAGCCGGCTTTTCCATTGTAATTTATTGTTTCGCCGGGACGTACGAGGTGACAGTATTATATCCTTATATATTTTTTGCTATTGTTAGATATATGCTTTAATGAGATTATTATTTCTTGCTTTACTAATACTGACATTTTTTTAATCATTATCAAACGTATTTCTCCGTCCAGAAAAAAAAAGTTTGTATAATTACCGATTTAATTTAATTTATTTATTAATTTATTCACATTTTATTCTTTTATTTACAAAAGTGAACTTAATGTCTAGTGATTATTTTACCTCGTAATCACTACTTATATTACAACAAAACTGTTTCAGAGGATAAAATGTTTGAAAAAATATATTATATAACAAAACTTAATTTTTTTGTTAAATACTAAGTTTACTTTTAATATCTGTTATTTATAGATAAAAATTGATCCAATCAGAATTAATAACATCATGAACATGTTCAAATATTGAGAGTTGCAAATGCTTAATGATCCTTGAGTAATAAGATGAGATAAATAACAATTGGAGAGATAGGGCAAGAGTTTAGGTTGATACCTGACCTCCTGAATAAGCTTGATGACTTACTCACCATTCGAAATGCAAGATACTTTTCGATGTTCCTCTGATAAATGGCGGTACTATTCTAGTTTAAGTATCCCGTAAGAACTGCAAACAATTGCCTACAGTTAAACTTTACTAACATAAAAATACATATGATATGTTTACGAAAATAAATAAGATATGAATTTAACGTCTTTCAATTGCTTTACACATTTATTTATACCTGAAGTTTTTAATATTGCAAAATATATGAACAATTGAATTAAGAGATTAAACGAATAAATTTATTTTTGTGATCGTTATTAAGTAAAAGACGTGTACTATAGTGACAGTGAACTCTCTATACTTCAAACTGAGTGAGAAAAACAAAACCATGTCGAGAAGCTAGAAACTTGTTTATTGGACGAAACTTGTTCATCACTCAGAACTTTTCCGAAACTCCAAACTAACAAAAACTCTTCTTACCTTACAGCATCTCAAAATTTAAAGTTTAAATTTGAGGTTCTTGAAATGAACTCTTTTCAAGAAATTTAAACTTTTTAATCAATACATTTGTTTTTATTACATTGAGTTGATTTCTTAGAGTATATACACAAAACAAGCAGAAATAAAACATAACACAATAACTCGTGTTTATTAAATATTGATTATAAATAACCGTCCCGTTTCCAGAAAGTATACAAAAATTAATTTGATGATTAATATCTGCTAGTATATATGTAGACACAAACCAGTAAATGTGGTAAATATTTTCTTTTGTGTACACAGCTCGCACTCTGTGCCACACAATAACGAAGCTGGATGTTCCACTCTGGGCTGATCCCAGAAGCGAAGCGCAACTACGCTGCCACTATACCAAGCAGCCTTTAGACCCAGCTCTTCACTCCGTGAAGTGGTACAGGGGGGCTCACGAGATATTCAGATACACGCCACAAGAGGTAACAAAAATATTTCTTTTTCTACTAGCTTCAATATTATGCATTTCTAATATAGATAAAGTAGTATTTTAAATATGATTCCATTCAAACATATTAAGAATCTTTATAAATTTACACATAATACACATAAATTTCTTAAATTCATCAGGTGTGATTTTAAAATTAATTTTCTTTTAAATACAAAACAAATTATTGTTTAAATTATCCAAGTTTTATTTTTCTCAGAAGGGTTGAATATCTAATTGAAAATTAAATTATAATTATTAACTAATTGACATTAATATGTTTTACTTAGTTAATTTGTTTCACTCAATTATTTATTCACCAGTTGTCTAACTGACTACAAATTGAAATAAGTGATTAAATTATGCAAAAGTAGATACAAAAAAAACAAAAACAAATCAGAAACAAATTTTAAAACAAACTTTGTACCACGTAACTAAAACTGTGGGTCAGTTTAAGACCAGACTAGACTAGAGAACTACATCGAAGTTAGGTCAACTGTTTATTCAGAATTTGCTCAGAAATACGCATTTACGGAACCCATTCCGTTAAATGTACTATAACAAAGATGTCAGAGTAATGCATTGTTAAACAGTAGACAAGTACTTTGTGTGAACAGAATTTACTTTTCCTATAGTAACTCACGTTTGAAAATTTGGATGTTTTAAGATATTATTTTTCAGTGATATGTACATTTGAAAGTATTTATTTATACTGTATTAGTATCAATATGAATAAACATTGTAAATGTATTTTATGGGATTTCAACGTTTCACCTTAATTCCTTATTATGTTTCATTTATTTACTTAATAGCTGACTCCTCACTCCTTTCTTCCTGACTCAAATAATATACAATAACTAAACATTTTTACGAATCCAAATATTTCATATTTATTTATGACTTAGCCGAAACTAAGTTTTGCATCTAACTGAAAAATCCCTAAATATTCTTGGAGAATAAGATACAAACTTAATCAAAATCCATTAAAAGTTTATTTGTACTGATATAATAGGTGAATTTAGTGTTGTGTTGTTATTGAAAATTAGAGAACTATTGGATGTAAAAAGTATAACTTGTTTTAACTTTCAATATGCTATAACTACGAAAATTACAACAATACTGCTCTGATCACCGAGATACAAACCAACCGATAAATATACATTATTAATACGTTATATTACTAAAATCTAGTTCCTTATTTTATTAATATCTTCAATTTCTTTATATTATATATATATATATAGATATATTTATGTATGTAATATAAAATATACACTTATAATTATAATAAATGCAGATACCATATTTACGGCTATATTTAAAAATATACATTTTTGAATTTGAAATCTGCAATTTTTGTACGATTGTCTATAATATTTTCTTATTTTCACGCCAATATATTGTTAAATATTCTACGATATTAAAATGGAGTAAGATGATAAAGAGAACCGAGTAATTATGCAGCCAAATATAATCCTCAACAAAATTGGTGTTAGTCAAATGTTTGTGTACCGAGCTATTGAAGGTTATAATGAAACCTCCTCTGTTTGTGACAAAAAATATCTGGCCGTCTATATAATGTTCTTACGAAAAACTCGATCAAAGCAGTAAGGATAAAGATTCGAAGAAATCCTGTCCGAAAGCAAAACATTATATCTTGGCAGTTGAAGATAGCGCCTAGAACGATGTCGCGTATTTTAAATGATGACTTAGGACTTGCAGTTTATATAAGAGGCATTGGCCATTTCTCAACGGATAATTTAAAGAAGAATAAGGTAGTAAAATTAAAACAACTACTTAAATAGTACGCGAAGGGAGTTTACAGAAAAATTTTGTTTGCGGATGAGATTTTTATTACAATGGAGCAATATTTTAACAAGTAACGTATTTATTCTAAAAACTCTAAAAAAGCTTCCCTATTAGTCACCAGATTATAACGTTTGCATTATTTTCATTGATGGTTTGATGGGGTATTAGTTATGAATTAGAGACAGCGGAATATTTTTGTGTAAAAGCTATTAATATATAAAGATAAGCAAGAATGATTCTTTCGGCACGACTGCGCTGGGTCTTAAAGCTCGATCTACCTAATCGTTCCGTTGCAAATTCTGGACTTCATCAAAGCCGAAGACTGGCCGTCCTGATTTTAATCCACTGGATTATGATTTATGGTTTGTCTGAGAGAGTAAGAATTGATCTAAACGCCATGATAGTTCGAAGTCCCTAAAACGATGATTTTTTTTTCATAGAAAGAGTGCTGCTATTGGTATCTGGCCTCAACGTTTGAAGAACTGTATTGTAGCCAATGGAGACTGAAGAATTGTATACTAACAATTTTTTTTTTTTTTTTTTTTTTTTTTTTTTTTTTTTTTTTTTTTTTTTTTTTTTTTTGTTTGTCTCTGCTGTTAGCCCTACTGGCCATGACAGCGTCACCGGTGTAATGGACGGGTGCAGAGACCCGCCCTTGAAAAGGGGGGCCTGAAGGGCCCCAGGGGAACGCGCGTCCTGAGGGCGCCTCCTGTGAGGCTCGGACCACGGCTCAGGACGCCGTTAGGTGGGAAGCGAGGGTTGGATGTGGGTTAGAAATTGACACTAACGTCCTCCGACGGCAGAACGCCGGAGCAACGTGCTTGGATGGGGGCCTCGTCTTCGCCGGCGAAGACGCTGTGTGTGTGTGTATGTGTAGTATTTATGTTCGCTTTGCCGCTTTTACGTAGCGTTCCCTAACGTAATCGCGTCGTCCGGGTCGAAAAGTACCGACTTGGGTCTTCTCTTTCTGACTTTAGGAGTCTTACGGGCCGTGTATCCTGTGGCCTTAACCACCAGCGGGTTTGGGTGTCCCACAGCATTGTCAAAGTAGCTTTTGGAGAGCCCCTTGAAATACTGTGCGATCGTCGGTAGATCTAAGTCTCTGTGCAAGTCGATATTACGCATATACCACGGTGCTCCAGTGGCGAGCCGCATGAATCTGTTCTGAAGCACCTGAAGGGGCTTCAGGTTCGCGTGAGCGAAGGCAACGCTTGCATAGGACATGACGGAGCGTATGCAGGCTTTGTAAAGTGTGACCTTATTTCTAAGGGACATTTTACTCCGCTTGCCTAACAGGGGATAAAGTCGCCCTAGGATAAAGGCCGCTCTGTTGCGAACGTCCTCGATATGTGAAGTGAATACTAGCTGTTTGTCCAGCGTCACTCCTAGGTACTTGGCCTTGTTTTTCCAAGGAATCGGTTTGTTAAAGAGTTTAATCTCCGGGCCCCTTGTGGATCGTGACCGTTCAAAGAGTACCGCGGTGCTCTTCTCCGGGTTCACCTCAATCCTCCATTTCCGAAACCAGTTCCCGAGGGAGTCGGCTGCGGATTGGAGGCGTTGAGAGATCTCATAAGGATCCCTTGAGGATGTGTAAATTGCGGTGTCATCCGCGAACATTGCTAATTCTACTTTAGAACGCGGCCTAGGAATGTCGCTGGAGTAAATTGAAAAGAGAATTGGTGAGAGGACTGAACCTTGAGGGACGCCTGCCCTGATGGGGCGGGGAGTCGACATCACGCCTTCCACTCTGTAGCGGAAGGAGCGATTCGACAGGAAGTCCCGTATGATTAGTACGAGTCTGTCCGACACCCTGAACTGGTATAGCTTGTATACCAGTCCATTGTGCCAGACCCTGTCGAATGCCTTCGCTACATCGAGGAAGAGCGCTCCTGTCCTACGTTATACTAACAAGTTTTAAGTTAGTTCATACAAACAAAATATAGTTGACTATAAATTATCGATAATATATATCTTGAAGATTCCCGTGACAGTTTTTATAATCAGAAATATAACAAAGGAAATTCGTTTGACATAATATAAATGTGTTTCGGTTTCCGACCCAAAGGGTCTGAACGGATATTATTGCTTACGGTCAGTGCTTTTCCTAAAGTAGATGTATTTGGATTTCTGTTTTAAAATATAACAAGCAAGCATCTGTAGTGCATTTTTAAACTATATTGAAATATAATTCGAGTAACAATTATAAGTTACCATCATGTATACGTGACATTTAGTTGCTTAAGTTTTTAAAAAGTAAATTACATTTTCATTTACTTTTATAAATAATATTCAAACGATATGTGATATATATGAAAACCCCATTCTGGTTTTGTATTTACAACATTGCATTTTGATCACATTGTACTATTATGTGTGTTTTCGCGTAAAATTTCGGCATAAATGTTGTTTTAATGCTGCTATAGAGAATAACAGCCTACTAAAACTGAATGCGAACAACAAAAGGAATTGCTTTCTGATAAGGATCGCAGTGGACTTGAAAATATACAGGATACTTTGTACTATTTGCTTCATAATGGAATATTATGTGGTTTACTTTTTAATTATGGCTATTATTATGGATAAATGGTATTGGGCACCCTGCGCAATACCATTTATCTACCAATTTTAGATGACTCAAAATAAATTTATCCCATCAGTATTTAACGTTTAATTGATATCTAGATGATCTATAAATCGTTAGCAGTTTTTACTTATTATTGAGTGTTAAGACTGCAAACTATCTAACAATAAGTTAAAAGAAAGCAATGAAAAGATTCAACACACTTTGCCAATCTGCCCTTGATAAATTCAATAAACAGACATGATACATTTTGAAAAGTTATGAATATGTCTAGACGGTTTATAACCGAAACTTTGCAAGTTTCACGATGATAATAAAAGTTCCTCTAATAAATAAACTCAAGGAAGTGAAAGCTATTCGCTACCGGGGTAAATAAAAATAAAATCTTACTGTTATTATAAAACATTTTATTAAATATTATTTTCTTTGCCATTAGAAATAAATGTTGTTTTTTATTAATAATTAAAACATTGCAATACGTGCAGGACTTAAGCCTGCGACTTTTGAGATACCCCCCCCTTATTTTACATTCCTGCTTATAAGATAAAGACGTGTACTGGTACGGTAGCTTAATCATAAATGCGACGAGACGGTATCTTAGATGTGACAGGTTTGAGTTCTGTCTGAGTCATAAAATATTTTACTGTATATTTAGTTAACATTTACGATCTTACTGTATAAATACAGAACCTTCAATGCGCTATTCATTCATCACGCAAGTTTTTAAAAGAGGTTCTGCGTATGTTGTAAAAATGTTATTAAACATTCTGTTATTTTACTCGTGGAATTATATCTACTTGTTATATAATATTTAGTTGTTATATGTTGTAAAGTTTAATTTCTATATATATTCGAAGTTAATATATACTGGAATCAACTTATATATATATATATATATGTGGTGATTCTTAGTTAGAAAAGAATAATCTATCAGAATAAATTTATTCTTAGGCTGATATAATTCAAGCAGGTAAAACATTAATACTCTTCAAGTTATCAGTTCCGAGGCAGCCGTATTTTAAAGCGAATTACTCGAATCCAGACAACAAACAACCCGACCCGTGTTAAAAATCGCTGTCCTGTCAAGACTTATCTTTGCACTGATCCTTTGAATGATTGTTTTTTCTTTGGTTGTTGTGGCTAAAAGATTAACGAAAAGCGTTTATTCTTAAGTATGGATATCTTTCATTCAATATCTTTTGCATATTTATGACAACATTCGGATTTGAAAACACAACGCATCTTGACTTTTTTACCGAAATACCGAAACTTGCAAAAATTACATCCAGAGTTGGTCCAGAGTTGGTTAGAAGTAGGAATATATGTTTCAATAAAATAGATATAAATTAATTTTATCTTGCGTTTTACACCAACTCCGAACACCTAAGTAAGGTACCGGGCGATCCACAGAGTGATATTCTACATTCATTTTGTTTCTAAATTACATCCATTTTTTACCTATTACTGTGCACTTTTAAATTACTGTATAATTATTGAAATTGCATAAAATTTGTTTTGTTTCCCATAAAGAAAATTATAATTATAAATTTAAGCCCTTTAATTAAATTACTTAGTTCGACTCAAAGGATTGCTTTTCAGAGATAAAAGCTGAAATAACTCTTTAACATTTTTGCTGAAAGTCTTTCAAATGTTCAAGGAAGGAATTAGTTAATGGAAGCCGTATCAGATCGCTATAAACTTCTCATTTTGTTTAAAATACTAATTATTTTGATATCATTGAGGTGCTAAGTAACATTCTTGTAATTTATTATTTATTTAAAATTAAAATTAATTTATATTTTATGGTTTTAGACGACAAGTTCTAAAAATTAAACCTCTAAGAATGTAATGAAAGAAGTACTAGTTACTAAGAACTTGAACTTATTTGAAGGTCACACGGAAAGCCTATAAACAATAGTAATTTTTAAAGTAGTTCGGCAGAAATTGTTTCATACAGTTTTTTGCATCGTGATTTAAACATTCGGAAATATTGTAGTGCTTGTGAGCACACAAAAGTTCTTAATTAATGTTATATTTGTTAATAACTGAACGCTAATTGAAAATTCGTTGGAGAAGGGTATACACAGCGCACAAGAGTTACTCACTTTTGAGGCGAGTAACAGGCAAAACAAGCTTGTGCTATGTATATTACTTGTTAATTAAATGATCAGAACAATAATATTATGTTTAAAAAAATATTAAAATAAAATAATTGGGCGATAGATCCAGTAAGGAAATATTTTTTTAGTAGAATATGCGTCCACGACTATTGTAACATTTCCAATTTAGTGTTTGTGTAACTAGTAAGTTGCTTTAAATCAAATATTCAGCTTAATATTTAGGACTCAATTTATTAATATGTAATTATAATGAATACAATAAATAATATGCCAGCTAGACTCAGCGGTGGGTCACTTGAGGTAAACAATTCTAATCCTTATATTGAATAAGATCCTTAATATTAGTCTCTTAAATTAAATTCATAGGTGCCATTAACAATTGACAAGTGAAGACATTTTCACAGCCCCTGTGTTTGTCAGTACAAAAATGCTGCCATCAAATATTTATTCTTCAAATGTTAGAACAATTATATATAAAGTAGTACATCACCAGATAGCATCTTAATATTTTAAAGAGGATCAGGCATTTAAAGGCAGACCTCCTAAGCAACTACAATTATAGATCAGGAAGCAGGACATGCAGGTCCTAAAGTTACACGTATGCACGTGGTAAAGATTATTTATTTTAAAATGGCCTCACGAGCAATATTATAGCCTATGTCGGTCTCATTGTCGAAACGACATATACAGATATTCTACAAATTAACTTTTAAACTGACCGGGAAATGCCGGCAATACGAATTACGTTTAATCCATAATATTTATTTAACCCGGAGGCTAATTAAAAAGGAATATCGGAAATGCTTCCAATAGAAAGAACTCTAAAGGCCACGACGATGAATTCTAAACAATCAATAAGCTTATTCGTTTTTTGTTTTCAGAACGTCAAATTTAATGTAGGTAAAATCTTAATCATTGGAAACGAAAATAAATAATTTAGTACTTTTAAAGTAAAGAACTGAATATCTTTAGAAACAAATAAACATTATTAATTGACAACATTTTAATATAATCTAAATATTTTGAATTAACTGTCAACAGATAATTAATCAACTTAATCAGAGACAGTTATCATAAAAAATTTAATCTATGAATAAGTATTTAAATTACTACAAAAATGACATTTCTATGCAACATTATTCAATTACTTTAGTTTTTTTTATCATAAAATACCCTAAGAATAACTTAAAAACCTGTAAGAGACCACAACTCTAACATATATGTTTTGTAAAAACGACACTACTAAAGCCGTAAACCTTTCACTACAGGGAATGAATGTTTTTTACATTTTCTCATAATTACTTTGACACAGATTAGCTAAAATGTTGTTAATTAATTTAATATTTATAGAACCGTTATTGAGGTTGTAAATATAATTTAGTGAAATTAAGCTATTATATTATATTTGGAAGCATACTTTCATCTAATAATATACTATGTGTACCAATATTAATCTGCCCCCCCCCGGGCACTTCGCAGGCTTATATCCTATCGTTCCAGGGGGTACGGTATTGAGATAACTAAACCACTTAACCCCCCAAAATTGCTTTTCACATTGAAGCTGATAATTTTAATATTTGTTTTTGTATATATACCCTTTGAATCTCGGCATTTGACTGATTAATGTTAGCTAAATGATTTGAATGATTTGAATAATTTGATATATCATTCTTAAAAGTTGATTATATCAGAAAAAAGTTTAATAGCCTAACGAATTTTTAATTGAAATACATAACTTTCGAATATTAATATTATGTATATATAATCATTAAATCATTATTTTTATACAATGTACATAAGTAATTATTGTAGTTGTCAGTTTGTTTCACCGGCGGCCGTTAATAGAGCATTAAGGGGTCCCAGGTGCGACTCACGAGTTATTATACTGTTTCTCTTTTTACAATGTCGGCCGTGAAATAAAACTACGAGCTTATTCGGGGTATGAATTATTCATGTGTTTTCGGTGTTCTTAAAACTTTTACTGAAATTGTTTTTGTTTAACACAGGTAGGTAATACAATTACAGAATACGATAAAACTTTTATTATAAATGAATATGCGACAAACATTTTAAAAATGTTTGTCAAAAAATAAAGAGTTCTAATTACAAAATGGCATTACCTTTTAGTGAAACCCTTTTCTTATCAAACAATAATAAAAGCCAAGTAAGCAGAAAGATAACCTGCAATTCACGTTTGAAAACATCATGCTGACATCAGCGCATAATTAGTTTGTGTTTATTCTAGCTAATGCAAAGGTCATCCTGTTTTGCTGTAATCGGTATTAACAGGGTTTACTTTAAAGATAAAAGTCCAGTGCGGGAAATACAGATAGACTTTTGCGTCGGAAAGCCTCATCCGAAACTTTTAACAGAATAAATATTAACCAATTATGCTTGTTCATTTGTTACTGAAGACAAATATTTGTATGTTACACCACATGAAATGTGGTTGGGACGAACCATCTAAAATAACTGTTTTTCGTTTTTTTTTATTATTTAAAAAAAAATATTCTCAAAATCTTCATATTAATAATATAAAAAAAACCTATTTAAATCTGGTTAATTTTCAAAAGAAATATGTTTTATTTGTTTTATGTTAACTCAATGTACAAAGCTCAGTGAAACAAATATTATTTGTTTCATATATTATGTAATATATATTATATTTATTATATTTATTTAGCTTCACGCCATATCCCTTGCGGAGTAGTCAGAGACGACGGAGCGCCAAACGCTACGGTCTCTGCATACCTCTTTCGCCTCGGCCACAGACATCAACCTCTTCATACATGCCCTCCGGGGGTCCTCATGCTTTTTACGTGACCTTCCTCCAGTAACATTGATACTGTGTTTTCGAAGGTCACTCGAAGCCTCCCCCTGTCTCTCTTACCGCTCACCGTTCCTATATAAATCTTTTTTACCATTCTTTCATCACTCATTCGTTCGACGTGCCCAAACCACTTGAGTACGTTCTTCTTCATTCTCACTGCGATTCGATCAGCTAGACTGACTCCGCATATTCTGCGAAGAAATCGCATCTCCACAGCATTCATCTTTCTTACATTCTTCTTCTGTGTTACCCACGTTTGGCTGCCATATAACAGCGTCGGTAGCAAAACTGCATTGTGTACAGCCAAACGTGCAGCTATGCTGACGTTTTGACGTCTCTTTTTTTAACGTCTTAATATAATATAAATATTATATTAGGACTTATTTATAAAAAGTATTTTATAGTATTTTCTACAGATATAAATTATAATTATTAATTCTTCACAAGAATAGAATAGGATAGCTTTACTTTTAGCTAATATTTATCTTTTATTTACATATTATTTTACAATAGCAATAATAAATATATTATAGACCATAAGTTATTGGATTCATTTGAGAGAAATAAAATTATGGCTATGTCTTACAACTTAAATTGAAGAAATTCAGTTTAATAAGCAATACGTACACATTTATTTAGACATAATAAAAGCGACAATTACAGTATGTTTTATTTTGTTATTCAAATGTTAAACAATGATCTCCAAAAGTAACAAATTTATCTTTCTCTTATTCTAGTACAAGACAAAGCGTTCTGTAATTCTATATGAAATTGAATTTCCAGACGAAGAAATAATTGTTAAAATTTAATGTAGAGAACATTCTGGAATTTTACATTAAACGTTACCGTAAATTGAATACAAAATAAAATTGTAGGAATCGTTAAACCCCAATAAACGTAACGTTTTATCTAAATAACATAAAGAACCTCAAACACTAAATTATTTTTATTGAGAGAAGAATGTTATCATAAAATGCCGATTTTCCCATTCGGCTGCCACATAAATGCAAGAATGTCAAATAGGTTCAATGGTTATACCGAAATCTGAAGGGATGGTCGGGGCTAATAGAAATTCCTTTATTGAAAGCCTGAAAGAGCTACCTTTCGTATTCAAATTCCACCGAAGTCATAGTTACATTGAAATAGGATTTATTCTAATTTACATTAGAATCTCTCATATTTTTATTGGAACTTAGTTTATGAATAGAAATACTATTGTTTTTGTAAATAATATTTTACATCTAAAATATTAAGTACATGCCCGGATTTAGGTACCTTTTGATTTAGTTTAACATCTTCGAACATAAAACGTTACATCATCTTTTTACTTAAAGTTTATAAATTATAAAATTTGAATAATAAAAGTATAACAATTATCCAAATAAATAGGTTATATCGTTTCTCGAAGAATTACTACGTGTTACTTCATATCAGTAAATTTAGTTGATATTATTTACATTTACATCACTAGGTGTCGGTTACAATTATAACCCCCAAAGATGTATCGGAACTAGGCAAAAAGCTGCTTTTTGAAATATTTTAACTTCTTTTTGCTAATATCCTCAATGATTACATTTCCATTATTGTTTTTCTCAAATCATTGCATATTTTCTAGCTAATTTAAATGAATTAGTCTGTATATAAACCAAAATAATATCAAAAAATATTGTTACATAAGTTAGAAAATATAACCTGAATCTTTGATATTTTCTAACCTGTTTCGGTCACTTCAAATCATCGGAAATGAAATTCTTTATACTGTCCAATATTCTATAAAACGGGAATGAAAGGTTATTGAAAAATAACTTATGATCTTGGATATCTCCGCTCGGATAAACTCAGCTTCATAATTTAACACTACTTTAAATTCTATTTTCAATTTAACGCTAAACTTATTTTATACTAGCTGTGCCCATGAATTCGTTCGTTGAAATATTTTTTCTTTACTAAAAGTACGCTTAGTTACTCCTTACAAAATCAATTATCTTCCAGTGAAAGTCCTGTTAAAACCGGTCCAGCTGATTTTGGGATTAGCAGGAACAAACAGACAGACAGAAATTTTTTTTAATTGATTTTTTACAAGTGTATACGTTTCGTAAAATGCATATGAATGTTCATAAGCATTTTGTGAAAAGCTTTTAATTTGGAATTACAAACAGACATTATTTTTTTTTTGTTTTCTTTAAAAACTGTTTTTTCCAAATGATGTTATTTTAATTAATTATTTTATTTCATTAAATGACTTTTTAAAATAACTAATTTTAAATTTTCTTTAGCTTTTCTATTACATTTAGGCTAAAATTATAAAGAAAAACGGTTTAAATTTATGTTTTTATGTAATAGGTAATCCCAAAACCTAATAGACTGATTTTAAAAATTCTTTCAGCTGTCGAAAGTTAAATTATCAGCAAATAACAGATTATTTTTATCCCCATATTGAAACCCGATATCGACTAGCGCGAGTAAAATCGTTATAATTTAAAGAAAAGAACTCCTCCAGATTTATTTATGTTTACTTTATATATAAATAAAATCTTAAACTACCAATACAATTAAATAATATAATATATATAGATATAATAGTTAATATAGTTAATTAAATAATATAATCACAATTAAAATATTTGACGACCGAAGATGTGGCTTTCAAAATATTTTTACAACCTGGCTAGATGCTTGTAGAAACATTTCAGTAATGATATTCATCAAACTTCCAGTAGGTATCAATTTTTAAAAATTCAAATGAATGTATAGCCCTTTATGACCTGCTTAGTTTATATAAAATTCCATTTATAACTTATGATTTATTATTTTGTCAAATCTAGTAATCTTATGTCGTCACTTGGGACCATTCAAGCATGACAGTGGGTAGATTGATGAATGTGTTTTATATGGCCTTGTAAACTTGTTATTTAATTCATCATTCCTTATATGGTTGAAGAACTATTTTTCTATCTTACCTCTAGCAAAATGTAAGACCATTTGTTCAATTATTACTAAAAAATATATAGAAAATATTTGTATATATATGAGGAAATAATATTTTAATGGTGGTTTAATATTTTTAGTTTTGATAATTTAACCCAATAATACTGGTATTATAGAAAGTGCAGTATTTTTATTTATAAAACCTTTAAAATTAAAGGTTTTAACTTATTAATATTCACCAAAAGTTTTTTTTTGTTTTGAGTCAGAGAGTGAAGATCGAAAAAAAAAAAGTATTTTCTTACCATATTGTATTATTTAACAGGTTTACACAATTTTAGCACATTACGATTTTGTGGCTTTCATCTATCGGGTTTGCCTGATAATAGCCATTAGACATCTTAGACATCTAAATTTCACTTCCTTAATTCCAGCAATTTATCTTATAACATCACGTGTAATATGTTGAATATAAAAATTTATATATGAATTATACTAAAAAAGAAATTAAAATCATATTCCAATATAAAACTAGTTAAAAAGTAAACAAAATTAAATAATTGATTACTCAACTTAACTGAATATAGAAAAATATTTGCCACGAATACCTAATTGGTACGGGTTGATTACTTTGTGGATCTCTTATGATTCCGACTACAGCTATTACAACTCGTACTACTACGCTACCATAATGTGTATTAGCGCATTGTTCTTCGAATATCTAACATTTAATTTTAACTATGATCATAAACCAAAAATGTGTTTTGTGACGTAGCGGCCAGTTACATCCGTTATATTTTTAATTATTATTTTTATTATGTTCTTTTAAAACTAAAGTATCTCATTCTTTCTTAGTACGAGACAAGAGCCTTCAATAGCAGCGGGATATCCATAACAAATAACTCTTGTGACCTGTCCGCTTGCGTGATCACTTTGAAACCAGAGCCCGGCACCGCCAAGTACACTTGTGAGGTCTCTAGTGAAGGTCCCCGATTTGCTGTTGATAGAAAATCTGCTGATATGACCTTATCAGGTGATGTTATATATATTTTTATAAAAAATATAAGTATATATTTATTTCTATTAACATATTAAAGAACGTTATCGTTATGAATTTATAAAGCCTCTTTTTCGTTTGTGGTGTTATATAATTATAGTAATATTTAGTCGTTGAAATAACAATAAAATTTAAAGGCAAAATTATATTCAATGACGAACATTCCACAGTGTTACCGGAATACGAGCCGCTGATCACAGGTCTGCCAACATTCGTAAACGCGGGGGAGCAGGCGCTAGTCAACTGCACGTCAGATTACTCACTCCCAGCTGCTATCATAGACTGGTTCGTGGACTCTGAGCCACAGGAGGTAACATATTATTTTATTATATTATTATACAATAATTCACTAAATTATATATTTAGAAAATCTTCTCTTTATTGATTTTGAAATCTTTTAATTTTAATTAAAATTAATATTTTGAAGCATTTCTAACATGAATATTTAATTACTATAAATGCAATTAATTATACTTATACTCAATAAAGAATAGAAATATATAAGTTTCTCTTTCATAGTAAATAATAGCATCTGATGTGCGCCCACTATAATATCGCTTATCAAAAAAATAGTTTCGAGGGGAAAACCCATTTGATAACAACGGCTCAAAGATCTCGAGAAAAACCTATGATATTCATCAAATGATACATTGGAGACACTTCTAAAATATCTATTCTTTATAGTATTATATTATATTTTATTGTACTGCTATAGTTTGTATAAAAGGGGCTGTATAGTAAAATATAATATAATATAATATAGATAATGTAACAATGTTCTTATACTGTTATTGATGTAATGATTAATGGGTTAAGGTGCAATTCGCAGTTTAAACGACATATCATTATGGATCCTAAAAAAAGTCCGTTTCAAGGTTGTTTACGAAACTTTTTCATAAATATAATTTCTAAGATAGTAATTACAACTACATAATACATAAACAAGCCTAGGCAGCCCTTTCCTCGTATTTAGAGTATTGTTTTCGATTCCAAAACTTTAATTTTTATAAAAAATATTTTATGTCTGCAAATATTTTTTTACAATTAAATGTTTAGTTTAGTTTTCTCATTTCTAAATCTATACGTTATTATTGTAATATTTAATCACATCTCCCAGCCGTATATATTTACATGAAATGAAAAGCATTATACTTTTAAGCAATATTGCTTATAACTGTTACAAAATAATAATTATCCTTGGAACAAAACATATGCAAGCAGCAAAGAAAAAATAAAATAATACCATATTTTCACTATAACTTCATGCCGCGGTTCCACTATGTACCTTGCTCATGAGTGAGGATGCGGAAAGGTTTTAAATCTAGTCAGGACAATTAACGTGATAAATATAAATAATAATACTTACTAAATAATTATAAAAATTGTATTTTATTTATTACGTATATATTATCCGTTCTATTAGTATATTATGTACGTACAACAAAGTTTAATATTTTAAAATATTTGCTACATAAATACCTCGTTACTTAAGTGGTTAGTTTCATAATGTCAGTTGCGAGCATAAGATAATGCAGCAAACTTTTAAAATATATCAAAATAATATTAAAATGTCGATGTACATTTTATAAAAGGTACAAAACTTTTAAATGTGATGTTTTAATATAACATTTTTTTACGTTACTTTACAAAAATCGTTTTCCGTGTAAAAAATATGAAGGAGAACATGGAAGTCCATTTGTATCTATATTTATTGAGGTCTATTTTTATTTTAAATTCTTAATATTATAATTATTTGTATTTTTGTCAGAAAGTTGTGGTAGTAATAAGACAGTTATAGAATTTTTTGATTAAATATGAATATCAAATTTAAAGAGTTAAAACTCATCACATCCTAATCCTAAAATACTCGAACACAAAAAAATTATAAAAATGTGTGCCAAAGGCTAAAAGCTTTGATACATTGTCACAAATACTTACACGCTACCTTGTGGCGTCTATATCAATATTCTTTGATATTATCTAGGGAGAGGTATGATGTAAATTGAATGGTAATAGCATATGAAGTTGCTTTTATTTTCATGTCACGGGGAGTTAATACTCCCTATGACCTTATTGTGTTTTATATCCGCCATATTGATATTTCTATGTGGAGAAATAAGTTGAACTGTTTTTGTTTTACGATTATTATATATGTATATAATAAAATAGATTATTATTATATCAACTTAATGTTATAACATTTATTATTGCTATCATATGACACAAGGACACTTAGTGATAGATTTGAATTTAGTAGTAATATACAACCATGAAAGATTTCTCATTGTTAACTTATTTTTAAATAAAGTCAGAAAAAAGAAAGTGATCTCCAATCAAGTATATTGTAAGAGGTATCATGTACCTCTTCTTATATGTATGTGGAGGTATAGAAAGAGATCTCCTACTCAATTGTAGTTTTCTGTATAACCCAAGGTTTGATGTAAGGGTGTTTTGGGTCTTTTGTGGGCCTCTTTAAAGGCTCTCGGCACAATAAATCTTTTTCTGTTCGTCGAAGCCATTGTTAAAGTAAAATCGTTTTGATGCGTCATGATTTTTTCTTTTTGTGAAGCATCAAGGATATTATAAAAGTTCATTAATGTTAAGTTTATTACCTTTTATTTAATGATAAATAAATATATTTCTTTATTAACTTAATTTACGTTTGACTTACATTCAAAGAAGTTTATTATAAGAACTGGCTGTCACTTTATAATGCTGAGAAACGGTTTGAAACCTAATTTTAATATTTTCGAATACTACTGATTAATAATGTTAGCTTCAGGAATTCCTAAATTCAAAATTCAAATGTGTTTCACATCAATCATGTTCCGGCTAGACCAAGCTAACTGAATGAGACCATGAATTTCTAAGAAATTTTACTGCTATAGCGTTATAACGCGAAAATATAGATTAGCAATATATAACAATCCAAACTCGAAATATTTCTACATTTATTCATGCATGCACGTGTGCATGTATGAATAAATTTATACATGCACACTATAATGTAAGCCTTTTACCGCCTTATATTTCATAGGTGAAGACCTATTCTTACATACGAAATTAGCGTTTGGTATGGGAGGAACATAAAGACGAATATTTCTTTATATAATATATTTATTTAAGCAAAAAATGAACCATTGCCAAAAAAAATTTTTAGACAGGAATCAATAAAATCTTTGAAGGCTGTTTGGACTGCCTCATCGGTGTTAAATTTTTGTCCCTTGCCACTTTCGAACAAAATGGTAATCTATTGAAGCAAGGTCCAGAGAGTACGGTAAATACATTAAATATTCCAATTGAAGATATTCTTATTTGGTAGCCGTCTGTTGTGCAGACGTGTGTCTGTGGTTTAGCACGTTCGTGAAGCAGCTGTGGCGTAGAGCGATTGACCAGCTTCGATTATTTAGCAGCTAGCTTACCATCATGGTTTTGCAGTTGCTGATAGAAGACGTGTGCCGTAATCGTCTGGCTAGATTGGAGAAAAATATAATGAACGACACTGGCACTGCTCCACTAAACGCTTAAAGTAACTCTTTTCGTTCACTTTTCACCTTGGAGCAAGATTTAGCTGGCTCGCTAGGGTCCAGCCATTGCGAGGAGCGCTCCCGATTATAGAGCATCTGCTTTTTATCATAGGTAATGATTCGATTTAAATTTAAAACCCTTAATTATTGTGCTGGTTAAGTAAAGTAAAGCAGCAGTCGAAGCGCGTTTTTCGGTTTGCTTCACTCAATTCGTGAGGAATTGAAAGGTTGAAAGAGGAGCATTTGTGATTAAAGTGGTCGGTATGACAAAACACCAATTTCGTATGTTAAGGCCTAATATAATATTAACTGCCCTTAATGCGACATAATGTTAATTTTAGACTAAAGTCTTAACATTAGTTTTTATGATTTCCACTATTTTATTATATAATAATATAAGATTATATTAATATATAATATATAAATACTTTTAAGATTATATTTATAGTAATAAAGGCATAAAATTATATAAATATCAAAAGGTACTAAAAATGTATAAGAAAAAAAATGTTGCCATATTTTGATACATTGGTAGTTTAAATTATATGTGCTATATAATTTCGAAAATCATTTGATAAAAGTTTGAATAACCATAATAATAATTCACTTAGCAGCCATAGTTTTTTGAGTTAGATATAAAGTTGTGCTATTATTTTATAACATCTATCGAAGATCGCTCGGACAAGGAAAGATATCCAGTTTCAGATCTAAAAGCTATTAAGATGCTCAAACAGCACATTAAGACTGACAAAAACATTTGGATAATCTGGAGTAACTTGATTTATACAGAAAATTGTAACTTATGTACATATGTCTTAATCTTTTATGTGTCACTCGTATTATTATAAAACAATGTAATAGTAAATTTCCATAGAACATAACTTCATTTTATTTAAAACGCTCTATTTTATAAATATATCCAAAAATATGGCCTACAAATAAATTTCACCGGCTATATCCGCTCTATTTTGTGTGATTGGAGCAATAAATATAGTGAGTAACAAAATCTATTCAGCCTACAGCAGTACAATTATATCTAACCGATCAACCGATTGCAAATAATGCGAAACCTTTTCTTGAGTTCGTAATAACTTGACTCGTAATAAATTGACAAATGATTTATTGTTAATGGCTATCACAAGAACTCTACACGATCAAAGACTTAGTTCACGAACAAAGACTTAGTAATAAAATGTAATTTCAAATTGCTGATAAAACAACAGAATTTTTAAATATTGCAGTGTAGGTTAATATCATTTTGTAATCAGTAACAAGTAGTATAAGGATCTAAATAAAAAATATTGTTCGTAACAAAAAATAGTGCTATTTGTTCCTTAAAATATATTCTATATTTTATATGATAAGATATAAGATATATATGTTGGTCCATCCTTTAAAAAATTATTAAATTACACAAATTACATTTTCCATGTAATAAAACCTGCCGTATTACGAGTAAATCTAATCATTTAACTGGTTAATCTATACTAAAATCCATTAAGCGTAGAATGGTCCAATTTGACCAATGAGTCGGACTTCCGTATCTAATGGAGCGAAAGAATCAATTGAGTATTTGTAATCACTCAAATTAATGGCATTGTAAACATATGATATTATATTGTGTTTTCGTAGACTGCTTCACGTCTTTTCGTCTTTCAAATTTGTCTATAAATAAACATGAACAATGGTTATGAATAATTCAATAGTTTACTAAAAAAATATTTGCAGCTTGTTTTAAACTATGTTTTGGGCCTTATTTCTTCATTTAATTTCAGTTAATTTCTTTGTAGATCTTAAATGATATCAACCGATGTCAATATATTTTATTTCATAATTTTCTAAACTACTATTTAGTGATGAAATATACATATATAATATCTGCCACCACAGGATCCGGTTATAACGGGCGTAACCCACGTCTCCGGTGCTGATGGTGACGGACTCCGCGCCTCTTGGCGAACTCTACATGTATTTCCCGACGACTACTCGACCCACCGCGGCTACCTGGCACTGCAGTGCCGCGCCACGCTACCCACGCGCCCGCCCTACGTTCGCAGTATGGCCGTGAGGCTGTTTGTAGCCAGTAGACCACACATATCGTCTTATATGCTAAGTAAAAATAGTAAGTATTAAATTTCAAACATTTAGTGTTCGTGCTCCCATGACACAAAACAAATTGAATGTACCTGTTTGATGTCTTGCGTACAAAAAAATTGTGGCCTGAGAAAGGTCATGTTATTCCTGAATAAATACAAAGATTTTGTTTTAAAGACGCGCAGCCACTATACATATTTAAAGGGCTTGGGGAGACAACTATTGCCTGTTACTTAGGGTTTTTAAGTCGTCTACTATTCCCCATGGCCCCTACAAGGCCACTACCAAAATTAATACATTATAAATAGTTTCTTTATAGATATAATTTTTTAATTTAAGAAAAATAAAAGTAGATATATGTGATGTTATATTTGTGTCGGCGCCGCACCGTCTCGATAGTCGAAACTGTGCCCGAAATATTGCCTGCATATGCAAATAATGAGAAATACGAGCAATAAAGTTCTTAAGACATGAATCAAACCGAAGTTCTTTGTTTCTTGAGAATTTATATTGGATTTCTATACGAATGAAAGATAAAAGTTTCAATATAATATGTGGCATTTCCAAGGTAAAATGTTAACTTCACTTACAGTTTTATGTCTAATGTAATAGATAAAAAACTTGGAATCTGAGAATATTTTTAAATCTGAAATATTATTAAAATAGCTAAAATCAAAAGCTGTGGTTTATCAAACACTCGTGGCTTCTCCAAAGAACTGTTACCTATCTAAAACTTCAAAACTTTTGTATCTACTATATTATTCATTATCTTATTCTTTGAAACAGGCTAATAAATTTTAATAACACTCACTTTTTTTTAAAATTATATCGGAGTCTTCGTAATGTTCTTATATTGTAAGGGAAAATATTTTATGATATATTTTTCATCAGGTGAGCTATCGTGCTCCGATTTGTTCTGCGATATTACCTTTGTTGCGAGATGATAAATAGGTACATTGAAATTCATATTTTCATATTAGATTTAGACGTGAGAACAATCACGTTTGAATCTTTTTGTTTTTCTCCCCGTTTTAATCAATGTTTAGAATAAAATATGTGTTTTATTGAATGCTCTTATATATTAATAATAATTAATAGTCTCACAAAATATGAAAAACTTTGACATATTGAAATTATTAGATTTCTTTGTACTTTAATAGCCATGTCAAGATTGTATCGTGTTAGATACTCTAACTCACTATAATCTCACTTAACATTCTACCTTAGTTTAACTTAGAATTACTGTTTTCAGATGCTGTAGGAAAAAGCAGCGCCATTAGATTACGGTTTGAGATGAGTTTATGGATTTTACTATTGATTGCTAGGAGACAAGTGCCTTTTCTAGTGAAATAAATATTGACTCAAAACGGGACGAATGTTGGACTTGTGTACGTAAAGCTGTGACGTAAATTTAGATTTTTAATACGTTCTAAGTATTTCATTTGTGTGCTTATTCCTTGCAGTTTGGGATATTGATTTTAAAATGAAAACGTGTAGTCAACAAAATCATTTTATTATTTAAAATATATATTATTAAAACAGGAAATTAAACAGATGCCAAATATTTTTCAAACAAAACGTATGTTATATTATATGTTTTACTACCTGTTACCACAAATTTGTTCGCGCGGAATGTATTTTTAAAACAAAAAAGTCACCTTAGTTAACTTAAGTTACTCTTTAGAAAAACAGTTATCAGCCAGTGAAATTCTTGTTAAAATCGGTCTAGCTGTTTTAGAGATTAGTCGGAATAAATACATCGACAGACAAAAAATAAAAAAGATGTTCTGTTATCTAAGGATCGTAAAAACTTCCATATTCATTAACAAAACAGACATTTAAAATTTTGTTTATATGTATAAATTTATTTGTAAAGCTAAATATTTATACGTCTTAACACACTTCGTATTATCACGCACCTTCTGTACAGAGAGTACATCGTTAATAAAATGTTATATTATAGTAAATAGTTAAAATGTAAATAATTGATGTGCCAATTAATTTATGTAAGTAATTCGTTACATATGTTATGTTTGAATATGTGTATGACAAATACGCTACATTATGATGGTTGTAGTAATGTTACATTTAATCTTAGTAACCTGTAGAATTATAACCACTAAATTAAAATTTGTCTAAGCAATTGGCTACCAGACCGACATATACGAGTACATTTAAATGTAGCGTATTTATCCATACTTTTGAATAGTTTTCTAACAGTTTCACCAATAAAATTCTTTTGTGAGTATCTAAGTCTAATAAGAAAAAATATATAAGAAATAAAAAAAATCGATGTATAGGTTATTGTAATAAAGAGTTCAATTTCTTGAAATTAAAATAAGTAAGTTTCCTCATATTCTTATGAGTACTTAACAACCAAAACGATTGAGTAAAAATGACGCTCAAAAACATTTTAGAAAATACCAAAGTATTATGTATGCATGTTTATACATATAGTATTGTTTATTAACATAATACCCCCACAGGGATTAGGTTCACTGCATACTATACACGCATCTTTAGGCTACGTAACAAAAATGCATTTGTCTCTTTCTCTACTTTATAATTGTATGTGTACATCTCGTTCTAGCATAAATGCACATAAATACACGAGAGCAAAAGTTTCTTAAGATTCTGGAACGGAGTTTTAAACAAATCATTTCTGTAATTTATAGCATAGATATCAGGTTAAATAATAAATTAAAAGTCCGTTCCTATATATTTTATATAAAACAAACATAATTGAACAAAAGTGCAGTACTGTGTTAAGTTAATGTGTGAAAAAAATGACTTAATAATTTATATTTAACGAATTTATTTGAATATATATATACATAGATGTTGTTTTTATTTCTTCTGTGATAATGTAAGTAAATTGTATTTATTCTACAAAATAAAATCTTAATGTCAATAATATAATTATTGAAATAATTTTTGCTTTATTTAAAACCTCGACTCGAACAACCTTTCCAGGTAAAGTATTCCTCACCGCAATTTTAAATAAAGTTTTACATCACTGTATTCAAATGTTCCTTACAGTTCCTAAAGTGTCGTCAGTTTTTAGCTAGTGTTAACTTGTACTTATTAACTTGTAAATGTACGACATATACACAACAAATTCAGAAACAAAATTGGATTGACTCAATTTTACTTAAAGTCCGTTGATATTGTATAACAAAATAATATTAAAATTTCTGAAGAGAAAAAAGTTTATTCTCGAAATAATTGTATAATACAAGTTCCACATTGAAATTGGGATTTAAACAAATAAAGCTTCGTCTGAAATACAAACAATACTGTGAATAACAATTGGAAACAAAGCAGAGAAGTCACGCGCTAGGTTTGCAGAGCTCAGTATCACAGTTCGTAGCATCTGTCGTAGTATAGTGAGACTCGTAGCAATTATATCTTTGCCACTTCTAATAAATATGTAACTGTAGTAAATATATGCATCACAATATCTCATCATTTTATTTGAATAAAGTGACTCATTTGTTTCAGTACTTCGTCACCTGATTATGAATAGATTTTTTTGTTAGTATCTAATAATAGATACGAAGCGATTAAAACAACTTAAGTATAAAATGACTTTAAATATAAAACTGCAGCCAAGGGGCTCAGAAATGACATTAACATATGCTGGGAAGCAATCAGCGTAAGTAAGTACGTTCGGTAGTCTCTCATAAATTATTCTCCTTTAAACCCAAATTTTGCTGTTAAAAAATAAGCACATCTATTTTTACAGTAAAAAAATATAAATGAAACTGTATAAGTCAGAGATGATTATTCAATTCAATCAATCAATCTAAAAACAAAAAGCAACTCAAAAACAAAATTTTATATAAATAAATATATTTCGTGTACCAGGTTAACTATTTTAATATTAAAACTAAAACAACTAAGTCAAAAAACTTATTATATAAAATGTTTCTATCTTTTTTTGTCAGAGACTAAATTCTAACAATCATAGTTTGGTTAATTTAGGACGCGACAGAACTCATACAAAACTTGGCAATCGGACTAAAACAAACTTTTATTATTAACGCATGCAAAAATATAGCCCACGAATAAATTTTATCGGTTTTATCCGCTCTATTTTCTGTGATTGGAGCAATAAATAAAGTGACTAACAAAATCCGTTCAGCCTACAGCAGTACGATTGGATCTAACCGATCAACCGAACACGCAAATGGTGCGGAAGCTTCCACTGAGTTCGTAATAACTTGACAAATGATTTACTGCTAATGAATATCACAAGAACTTTACATTTACAAACAATTCTGCTCCATTGTTATTAAAATTATATATTAAGCAAAATATTAATAAAAGCATATAATTACAATAAATAATGAAAATATAATTATTCAAATATTTCTCATTGGTATTCAATGTACAAAATGTTCCATGTTATGCAATTAAAAATATAATATTCGTCAATTTACCGAGATCGCGCCGTTGAGAAAGATTATTAATACACCACCCTTGTAACACCTATGAGACTTGTTCTGTAACGGTTTAATCGAACCAATTAATTGGGCAATCCATACCAAAACCCATTAAGCGTTGATCGTTCCAATCTGACCAATGAGACGGACTTCCGGCTCTAATGGAGTGGAAAAGTCAATTGAGTATCTGTAGTCATTCAAAGCGAATATAACAAATTATGGGAATGTAGAATAATCATACATCTTCTTTTAACCCGAGATGAAAAATGTTTAAAAAAATAAAAGTAATAAAAATACATAATAATAAGATATTACAACTTCATATAAAACTATCGACATCTGTGTTTTTCTGTTTTTATATACAAGAGCACTTTATAGATTTATTCCTTATCCTTTTATTGGAATGAATGAAGATATGTATTGTATTTACGATATCAATTATTGAGCTGAGGGTAGGCGAAGCTCTTAACCGTTTGGGAGACCTTTTTTTGTGTTTAGTTGTCTCCAGAATGCGACGAGATAATTAGCTAAAAATTTTCTCATGTTTGTTTGAGCCGAACGCGGATGTTATAGCGAAAATAGATTGAAAAAAATGTTTAGCCATTCAAAAGTTATCAAGAAAAGACGAAAGGAGAGGGGCTCAGCTCACCAATAACAACAATACTTGTATATTATGTACTCAAAGGAATACTTATGTTATAACATAGGTATGATACATTAATTTAAATTATCTATGAAAATAGTAGGTGTGATATTTGGTTTGAATGACTTAATTGATGATGCAGAAGATTAGTTGGTTGGTGTCCTAGTGGAAGTTTGAAAAATGATAAAGTGCTTAGAATATGAACTTTCAGAGGACATGTTTAGTGATAGTTATTTTCAAATCATCATTAGATTTTTTTTTACCGCTCATATATACATTTTTATAAAATATATTCGCTGTTAGAAACATCAAAATTATGAATAATATATGCAATAAGTTACTTAGATATACATAGTTTTTGATTAGCATTCCTTTATTTATTAATATATTATTATGTATCTGATAATAAAGTCTGTCGTCATGTTATCTTTTAAGTTATATATAGTAATTGTATTATATGGATTCGTTTGTTTAATTCTTTGTACCTACTGTATGAAAGGAAAGTCGCATAAAAAACATTTTAGGCAAGAACATGTCAACCCAGTTTCCTTAACAGGACATAAAAGATGGTGTTGAGGCAGTTAAATTAAAAGCACTGGCCCATAAATTTGGTTCTTGAGCGTACATTTACCCTGTTAATGCATATTTTTTCATACGTTCTCATTATAATATGTAGTGTTATTAAAAATAAATTATAATAAATATAATGTTACTTTAACCAAGATATATATAAAAAAGATCATAACATATTACGTAAAAATTAATATACATTTATTATCGGATCAGCTGTTCTACCACAATATGCTCTTATTATTCATAATTATTTTAGAAACTATATTAAAATAAGTTATAAGAAATATTAAAATTATATTGATACTTTTTATCCCCGTTAGTGATATCTTACAACAGTTTTAAAAACTTACATAATGACATAGTTAGTATAATAAGACTTTTAATGGACAATTTAAGATCTTTTTAATAGTATACATCTTATCTTCGAAATATTTTGTATGTAATTTGAATAAGACCTTTGAAATCACGAGTACTGTAATAAGTTAATCATCTTTCTCACCATAACGTATATTTATGTTCATATAATAATAAATAATTCCATTTTAATAAAATGGCTAAGATTGAACCTTGACCTGACCTACGTACCTAGCTGCCATATATTAATATTATATTTGCGTTTGATGTTGCGTGATTAATTTGTTTTAATGATTTATATTTCAGCGTTAATATTTTTTCAAAATAAGTTAATGTAACCGTTTTTAATTTACTTTTACTATTTTGATTGCATTAACATGGAAATAGGAAAGTTTATAAATATTTTATATTTATTATAGACTGACATATTCTTACAAATAACGGACGGAATTTCGAACAGTTGCTATTATTTAAATGACGGTATTTGTTTATTACTTGAGTGGGTTTAGTTATTACACAACGACACCTTGTATATGATTAGGAAATCATCAATCAGGACTGCTGTTAAAAAAAAACAATATGGACGATTCGTCTTTCGTGACGGATAATCTTACTACATTCCAAGTAATTAACAATTATTTTTATTATTAGTTTCAAATAATGTAGTAGTAACGCCATTCTGATGTACACTGACGTCGACACAACTACCATAAAGAATAACATTTAAGATTATAGCACTTCGAATGTGTTATAATCTTAAATGTTATACTTTATAATTTTAGAAGATAATAAGCACAGAGAATTAGATAGATAAAAAATATTGATAAATATTTTTGTAGATCGAGATTATTTTTTTTGAAAGCAAGAGAGCAGCGATAAAAACGCTTAATTATATGAACTATAACAAAAAATTGGGACAAATCACAAATAAAATATATTAATAATTTTTTTTTACAAAACGGTGACAAAAAAGCGAACGTCATCAATATACAATAAAATCTCACACATGCAATTTTTACCTATATCCCCTAAATATTACTCAATTTATGGAAATGACCAAAGAATATGCCCGCTAACTTATTATTATTTTAAACTACTTTCGTATAGTATAAAAGTATTTTGTTGTTGGATTTATCAATAATATAAATTATTATATAAAATGATTGCATACAATCTGGATTGATCACACATGGTTTATTTGGTATGCTTTTGTATCTAATTCTGAATCCCAAACTATAATCAGACAGAATATAGATTGTCGTTTAATAATAAGGTAACTGGGTGATATAAACGGAATTAACCCTTGCTGGAAAAGCAATCAGGGTTCTGTAATCTTTCATAAATCATCTCCCTTCAGACCCTAAGTCTGGGATTGATAAACTAGTAACTTCAAAGTATAAAATACGGTAATTTATAAATTTCATATAAAATGAAAACAATCGAATGGGAAGTAAAATTATTTTTCATATGTATAAAATGTATAAAATATGTATTTAATTAACAATCACTTTCGATCACACAAACTCTCATCAGGTAATTAGTTATTGGTCATCATGTAAATGCAACTGACTAAAAGTTGTTAAATAATGATTAGCATGTTATTTAATGTATATCTATAGCATTAATAAAAGTTGTCTGTAATCTATCGTTGTACTTCTTAATATTCTTATTAATATATTAGTTGCAATGTCTGTGATATATTTAGCTATGATTTGTTTATGTATGTTTGTAAGTTTTTATTTTCAAACGCGAGGCAATATTTATCATGCGTATATAGTTGGCCTGGTTTGAAATAACAATCAACCCGCAGCACTCCCACGTCGTTGAAAATTACCACTTTATAAGTTTGCCCCTCGAGGTAAATATACATAATTCATCTCTGGTACTATGCAATAATAAAATGTATTTACTTTATGGACCTCACGGAAAGTCACGGATGTGTATTTTATTAATGTTAGTTTTGTGTAATATGTTACTCTTTTCCTACTTTTTAATTACTTTGGGAACATGAAACTAAAGTTTTTTCAGAAAATGAATTGTTTGCATTACTAAAATATAAACATAAGTATAAGTAACTGTAAAATATTGTGACGGTACAATTGTAACAATTTTAACAATAGAAAGATTATTCCCAGACTCGTGACTCTGATCCTCCATCAGGTTGAGATCGTACTGTACGCTCGAAAACTTTTATTTATTTAGAGGTTTCTTTAAGTCTGAAATGTACTAGACTGCCTCGAGTTGTAAATTGCACTTAGTACTTACGTATAATAATAAGCTACATATTTTTAATCTTATACTTTTATAAATAATTATTTATTAAAAATTCAAGTAGTGTTTGTAAAGTTAGGATAGTATATAAAAGAGTAATTACATAAAATCATTGACAATAATCAGGAAAAATGTAAAGTTCATGTGGGGGGGGGGGGGGGAGATGAGTTGTTACTAATTTTTAAAAGTATTACGTTATTTAGTTCGTTTCGAATATTAAGTTTAATTGATATTCCTAGAAAATATCATGTTTTCTTATATTATATGTTATGTTATCCTCGATCTCAATATTATATGTTTATTCTTGATGCAATTAGCGTGACAACATAATTTCTTAACAAATATATTTATAAAACAATTACCAAAATGAATTTTAAATTTATATCAGTGTCATTAACCTAAATAATATTATATGAAAGCTATATCGCAAAATAAATATTCAACTTCTCACTTACTTTATAAATGGAGTGATTGATGTAATATCG
This sequence comes from Melinaea menophilus ssp. n. AW-2005, assembly GCA_918358695.1. Lineage (NCBI taxonomy): Eukaryota > Metazoa > Arthropoda > Insecta > Lepidoptera > Nymphalidae > Melinaea > Melinaea menophilus. The sequence goes on along the minus strand of OU911050.1, from coordinate 7,306,582 downwards.
TTGTAACGAAGTTAGTACATTGAATATTACGAGGGTCAAACTGAAAGTTTTTAGAACTGGCCACTTAAAAGCATTATATTAAAGAAAAAAAGTTTAAATTTTGAAAATAGAACTCTTTACCAACATTATTGAGTGTACATTTCATTCATTTGTCATTTGTTTTACGATTTGGCGGCAAATTGGAAATTGTCTGTGCACGTCAGAATGAATTTAAGCCGAGAAAATTTTCGTGCAATGATTTTTTTTGACTTTCGATGTCATTTAAGTCAACAAGAAAGTTATGATAGACTTCGATTGACTTTTCACGATGAAGCCCCATCTCGTGCCACAGTTTACAACTGGTTTAATGAATTCAAACGTGGTCGAACTAATCTCACCGATGATTTGCGTGAGGGACGGCCTTCTACAGCGACGACTGAAGATAACATCAGTGTTGTGCGGCGTATGATAGAGACTTACAAAAGAGTGACCTATCAGCAGATTCGGACAAGTCTAGGTATGAGTCAAGTGCACAAAATCCTCCATGAACATTTAGCGGTCAGGAAGCTTTGTGCCCGCTGGATACCGCATAATTTGACCGAGGCTCAAAAACTCGGCCGTGTTGATTGGTGCCGAGAAATGATCCAAAAATTTAACGGAGGTGACTCAAATGCTGTGTTCGACATACTAACGGGTGACGAAAGCTGGATTTACTGTTATGATCCGGAGACCAAAAGACAGTCTGCTCAGTGGGTGTTTCCTTCCAAAGAGTTGCCAACTAAAGTGAAGAGAGGTCGAAGTGTTGGAAAAAAGATGGTGGCCTCGTTCTTCGGAAAGACAGGTCATTACGCGGCAGTAGTCTTAGAGGATCAGAAAACGGTTAATGCAGAGTGGTATACTAACAATTGTTTGCCACTTGTCTTATAAAAAGTTCGAGAGCAACGACCTCGCAGCAGGATCCTCCTTCATCACGACAATGCCTCGTCGCACACCGCCAGGCAAACGATCGACTATTTGGTGACCTCAGACGTGGAATTACTGGGTCACCCGCCGTATAGCCCCAACCTCGCACCCTGCGATTTTTATTTATTTCCGAAAATAAAAGAAAAACTTCGAGGAAAACGTTTTATAGACGCCGAAGAAGCAGTGGCTGCGTTTCAAAACGCCGTCGAAAAGACCCCTAAGGCCGAGTGGGCAAGGTGCTTTTCTCAATGGTTCTATCGAATGCAGCGATGTATTGATGTAAATGGACGCTAATTTGAAAAGTTACAATAAAACTAATAACTTGCTAGAATGCTTAGTTTTTGATTTTCTAAGAACTTTCAGTTTGACCCTCGTATCAAAGAATAATACTTAGAATAGTTAACATGTTATATTCAATTAAATTTGGTAAAACTCCAACCAGCGAGATGTAACTTTTTATAACATATGCATTATTACTCACTCATAAACGCAGATAATTATACTTTATTTGTCCAATGGATTTGTTCCTAGTTTATAATGAGGTCATTAATTTCGAGTTCATTCAATATAAACTCATTCGACAGTATTATTGTTGAATATTATGTTAATATAGTATAAAAATTATAATATTGTTTAGTGAATCGTATCCACGATTATTTATGAATAATATTGTATTTAATAAATGTGTTATAAATTATAGAATTCTATTAGAACGAAAAAAGAAATCATATTTGTTAATCGGATACCTTGAAAATTAACGTCTCTTAAAAAAATATTGTACAAATATAGTAAAACGTATAATGAACTTAGGAGCAAATTACTTAACAACTCTATTTTTAATAATAAATATGTTTTTGAAACGATATCGCAAACATAGTGTTCATTTAAATGCACTATATTAATAACTGTCAGATACTAAGTAAGACGTAGTCTAAAACTTGTTTCACATTATTAATGTTATTTTTATAAGTTAATAAAAATGTAAATACAATATCAATCAGGCTTAGCGCTGCAGCGGACAGACAGGCAGGTGGAGTATGCTGATGGATGTTTAAAGAATAAATTTAACTTCCTTGTGTTTTATGTTTATATTTTTATATTTTGTAAGCTTATATTAAACATAATTATATTATTAATTAATAAATTATCAAAGGATATGATAATATTATTAACATTATTCAAGTGTGTAATCATTGACTTAATTTTAGTTCAAATAATTTTGAAATCTAATTATAAGCTTTCTCAAAGTCATAACATCATGTGTAATTTAATCTTTCTGATTGCAAAATATGCTAATTTAATTTAACATTGACACAGTTGTATTTTATAATTCAACAAGGAGCTACTATTATTATGAAATGGAGGAGTTGTATAATGTTTAAGATTCAACACCATTTTGTTTCAATGTGATTAGATTTTTTTGTCACCAAATTATTAATCTTCCATTTGTTATTAATATACAGTAATTTGAACAAACAAAATGTTGAAGATTGAGAATTAAACATAATAGTTTATTGAACAAAATTTAGACGATCTAAATATACAAGTTGTCAAACAAACACTGCGCCTATTTCCATTAATGAATGTGTTAAAGTTTATTATTAAAGAAGAGATAAACGCTCTTAGTTTATCCCTTCTTAAAACACTCTCTTGTTACTATAAAGCTCTTGTGCATCCTCCGGTATAGCAAGAGACGTGGTCACTCAAGTAGCCGTGAACACTCATTGACCCGCATGTTCGTTAACCCTCTTTATGAAAAAATGGTAATGTCTTTATTTCTTATATATATTTTTTCTAATTGTTATAATTTAGATCGGTTAAGATACTTATCTTAAACGATTAGCACGTCCCATAATAAATCACGGACTTTTAATGTTTATTATAAGCAAGATCATAAATTAAAAGAAATAGTAACTCGGTGTCTCTAATCTAAATATTGCCATTTGCTATCTCACCAATGTTTAGTCAAGCCTAAACTAACCCTTGTCATAGAATTCGGGCGCTTGTCTTCACTTTAAATCTTTAAACATCTTTTAATAACATAAATAGAGTACATTTTGTGACACTTTTATCTTGACATGTGAAGAGAGGATAATAACGATAATATTTAATATAAATATCAAATATTGAATAATAATTTATAAGTACATATATATTCAATATATAAAATTAACATAATAGATACTAACTAAAATTATAATAATTTTTAGTTTCTATTACTTCTAGATTTCACTTTTATATGCTACAATAATTTTCTTCATAATAATGAATTCATAGTGAACATTTGCTTGACTCGTCCATTATAAACAGGTGCGGGGTAGGGATACCATGCGATTTAGCCATACTTCTCATTTATTATATCATAGTTTAATTTATTAAAAAAAATCGTAAATTGATTAAAGATCCTCAGAAATACAAATGTTTTTTCTCACAGTATTTAATTCATATTAGGTCGAAAATTGTACAACTATAATGAGTTAAACTGTTTTATCGTTAATATGATACTGTACTTTTTATTTGATAAAAATAGTAATAATATATTGTATATATGAAATCGTTATCGTCACTAAACGGTCACCCTACCCGCAGGTGTGGTTGGCGGCGGTCCAGCCGATGATATCTCTTCTTATTTATACGCCGCACTCTCGTTATAGCGTATATTATACTCTGTTTCCATAACAACTGGAATGTAACGTCGTATTATTTATATTTTCTGATATAATTTTATAAATAACAATGTGTAAAAATTCAATTTTCATCCTGAGTATTCTGCGGCAATATATCTGCAACATATAGTCTGCCACATATGTAGACAATATGTGACTATCAACAAGTTGTAATAATCATTATTAAATAAATCAATTTCCCAAGTAATATATATTAAAGAAATTAGTAAACAAAATCTTTAAACATTCGTCCGATATTTTAACGTTACGTGATTTTACTAACTACGAGAGAGTGCAATGGGACGAAAGTAACGACTACATTACCTCCGGCAATGTTATAAGATTTCAGTACATCGTAGCTTAGCTGATACTGCAAGATATTTATTGAATATGTATCATATTAGAACTTAAATTAAATACTTTTCAACTAAATGATTATTGATTTATAAGATATTGATAAGATTGATAAATTATATAAATTTGTTTAACTTTACGAAAAATATTAAATATATACTAAAGATAAATGGTTGGAATATTATCCTCAAAATATTTGCGAGTAGAATTACTCGTAAAATAGACTCTTAAGATAAAAGCTGCCTCTAGTACTTAGACGATAACGTTAAAAAAATAATAGTAGAATAATTTTAATTTCCTTATTTAAATGGGTATTTGATTTATTATTTTTGTAATATCAAAATCATATATTAATTGTGACCCATTGGCAATAATGGTCGTGTTACAAAAGCGTTATATTTTAGATAACGGAACTTTTAATATAATTCAACATTGTCATGCCGATAGTAAAATAAATTTCACAACATCTATTAAAAAATTATTGTCTATAAACAGCATTTTGGTGTAACAATATTTGGTCAACTCCATTTCGTTTATCTAATATGGTTTTCCCCATTAGGATTATCTGACGGATGCGCGGACCATGAGTTATGTGACCGCGTCCGGACCCCAAACCAGCTTATAATAAATGTATTCCGCAATTTACACATTTGTTTTTACAGCCTTTTGGGGTGTATATTTAATTTTATTATTCTTGTACCTAACAAATGTTGATAGTTTAAACAAAGCAGTTGTTTTATCAACGTATGGTCATAATGTTAGTAAAACAATATTTAAAGTCATGAAATAAATTATTTAAAAATTCTCATTTTTAACCATAACTATATAAAAGATAGAAGACTGTTATAAAAATAATAGATGACACTGAATATAGATTAAAGAACTATTGCATTTACATTGTTAATAATCTGTTGTTAGACAATCTGATTAACATATTGAATTTAACAATTGAAGAATGTATATGCTATCTCTTTAAAAAATCCTTTTTATATACAATGGCCTCAAATTCAATATTTATTGAAAATTGTCCCTGATTGTTTTTTTAAATGTAATAGTTTAAATAATTTAATCTAGAAATTTAATTATTATTGTTGTAAATTGTAAGGCTTCGTAAGACAATTTCTAAACCATCAAACCTAGTATTTACAGGGACTATTCGATTGCTTATCTATATTTTTATATTACCAAATTAATATATAAACTTACTCTAAAACACGTTTAAAATAACTTAATTACATTTCTTTCTGTAAATATATATATTTTTATTTTTCAAGTAAAGGAAATAACTAGGTTTCCATTTCCAATATATCTGCTTCAGTCATATGTCTTCAGCATGGATACAGAAGATACAATCTGTGAAAGTTCTCACTGAACATAGTGTATCAAAATATCAAATTTTTGTTATTAAAAGCATTTTTGCTAAATCCTGAAATATTTGTATTAAAGTATAAAGATTTGCATTTGAGAACGAAAAACTTTAATATATGAATACCGATGTCCTTGGGCTTGTAACTCTTCTTCTTTTAAACGGTTGATACATTTATTTTTTTTTAATTAATAGTCAGAAGCAGTAGATGTGCTGTTATCGAGATTCAAATTGGACAGGTAGTTTAGACATCAACTAATATTAAATTATCTTATATAAATTATTATTAATAAAAAGAATTTCAAACAAAATAAAAAAAAACTCAAAATAAACAAAAATATGCAAAATAATATAAATAAGAACAAAGGTTTTTAAATTCATAGTAAAATATATTGCTATATAGTTATTATTAGTAATAGCTAATAATAACTATATAGAATAATAATTCTCCTATTATTAAGAATTAAGTTTAATTGTCAAAAGCTGTTCCATTGATTTTCTCAGTTATTACCAACTTCAAGAGCAGTGTTGTGTATTTAGAAGGCAAAGTTTCGCAAAACTATATTGTTTCTATATTTACGTGAGCCTTCGTATCATCATTGAAATTTGCTTAATTTTTATTTTAATCTATTAATTTGAGGTAAAAACCAATATTATGAAATGTAACATATATAAAAACATATTAATTTTTCGGCATGGGAGCAAGAAAACAAAAGTTGATCTGACTGACAGAATCAAGGGAATCTGGAACACGTAGAACACATCCGAGTTTCATTTGTCACAAAACGTCTCGAGATCCAACATCAGTGATATAATCTGGTCCGGGAGAGAAAAGTATTTTCCGATATTTCACTTTTTACTTGCATTACTTATTACTTAATTACCAAATTTCGTTGATCATTATCGTAACACTTGAAAGTTTTTTAACTGTTTTTTATTATATTTATTATAATTGCATTAAGTTATACATTGTATATTTAAATAAAATAAAATTAAAAACTTATTTAATATACATCTTTTTATAAATTTATTATAGATATTATGTATTCATACAGAAATGATATATTTATAATATATAGACAAGGAATCTGTATCAATAATAATAATACAATAATCTAAAAAGAGTATATATAATATAATCTACAAAATATCTATTCATAACGGGCTTAGGCCCGTTATGAATAGATATTTTGTATATGTATATTTCATTGTTTCTTTTAGATTAAATAATACGAATAAATTTAACGTAATTTACAGTTGATGTTATCTTTAAACATTTTTGTTAAGTTCATCACATTTTTAAATATATATAGACAGTCTTCGTCTCGACAACAGACGAATATCGAGTACGACGAGTATGAGGCCGGTAGTGACATGGCAGTTTAATTGATAGAGGAAGGGACGATTTCCTTGAGGTCGTGAGTTTCATTCTAGCCTATGTCGATCAATTTTTTTCATGGTGTTTTTATTTAAAATAAGGTTTGATTCTTGATCAATGTATAATTTGTTAAATTATCCATTAAAGTTACGACTATAATTATTTTTTGGACAAGTTTGTCTCATTAACATGACTTGTATATCACTATTTCTTACACTCGGTTGTAATATAATATCACTATAAAATATTGTCAAATTTCTAATAAATAGTCTTTAAACCCCAAACCCATTAGTAGTGAAAACTTCTATTCGGGATAGAATTTAAATAGCACATCGATGTCGAGGCTAACAGAATATAATTATTAACATACATATTTGCTTAATACAAAAATAAATTAAAGAACGAATATATTACTGCATACGTCAGTTTTATAATAATAATTTCCACGACAGGTGAAGGTTAAATAAAATTGAAGTGCTTCATTAGTTTTATATTTCAAGCAATTTATATGTTGGTCGCTGATACGTAAGCTCTTATATGAAGGTCATATGATACGTCATACTACTATATACTACATATGTACCAGATTATATTTAAAATGCAAAAATTATTATTTATGGATAGTAACAGCAACAACTCTGATCCTGATATCTTTTGAAAAGAAATAGTAGATACTTTGATCTATTCGTATAGTTAGCGCTGCAATCTACAACTTTCACTATTTACAGATATCCATATAAGAGGATACCCAGGAGATTATCCGTCTGCTCGTTTATCCTCTTGTAAGTTAGTTACTCACACTTTAGTGGTTACAGACACCCAATTGACTGTTACGCTCCACTAACACAGTCAAATTGCTTCCACTGCATTGTCCTAGATTTAAGGATGAAATCATTCCATTGATACGTCTCAATCGACAATTTAATGTAACAATTTAAGATTGTCTTTATGACTATTTATACCTATATATATTTAATTCCTTTATTCCGAATAATACAGTAATGAAAGTTGTAATAATCATATAACGAGTATATCATATTGACTATATTATACACACATCCACCATTCTATATAAAAATTACATATTATGTAATTTTTTAAAAGCTAAAATGACAATAAGCTTTAATAAAGCAACGTTGTGATTTTCTATTTGTCATAAATTTTACCGCATAGTTATACTCTTTCAAAAAATTTAAAATATATCAATTTTAAAATAAAAGCTATTACCAGTAACTTCATATGTCTGAATGTAACTGTGACTGAATTGTTTTTGTACGGCATATTAAAAAAAAGAGAACCATAATTTATACCTAAAATATTTTTCATAATTATAATTGGCTTAAATAAAAGCATGGTTAATAAACATTTCTCTGCGAAAAGATCTTAAAATAATTTTAACGGAATATTAAAGCGCTAAGCGAGATACAGTTCTTTTGAACAATTTCATTTTCTGACTCGTTTTAAAACATTCACACATTAAAAAATAGTCTATATAGAGAAACATACATTCTTATTTAATTTATCTAAAAGGTCGCACTTTCTAATGCTTTATAATAATATAATAATCGAAATCATTTAATTCAAAATACATTCAGAATACTGTATTTATCTTATTTATATTTACATATTTTTATACGTGCCTATTTCACTGCCTATATAATAAGTTAAGTTTTAAAACTAATGATATTAAGTCCGCTAAAGGAAATCCCAATAAAAATAATAAACATACACACACACACAGTATCTATCACATCAGGCTTTGTTTTATCTCTTTAATACATCTGAAGACAAAGTTACATCTAATAAAACGAGCTGTTTACATATGACGTGCTGTTCGGCGTCTGATTGGATTGAAATTATTTATAATTTATATAAAATAAATATATTTGATAATATTAAATATAAGTGATATCCGATATGTTTGACACGCGATAACTGTTTGATATTGAGATTCTAAGTGTATTATTAATTGAAAAATAAATGTTGCCATCATTATAGGAATACTTGTGTTTAAAAAATGAAAAAATCAACCAATGTGAAATGTTTCATTAATTGTAGTTTTAAGTCTTTTATATCATCTTACAATAAAGTTAACAATATATATCTAAAATTTAATCATTTTAGTAAACTAGAGTTACTTTACGGTTTTTCTTAGATACTGTTCTGTTAATCATTTGAATAGTGTGCAATAAATATAAATCGTAAATTCTTTACGAGCATATTTTAACTTAAAAATTGTACAAAAAGAAAAATTAAAATTTTAATAAAATAATTAAATATCATTCGTTTATTATTTTTATATTTTAATTGGAAAATTTTGTTTAAAGATATCGTCTGAAATAAATCATGTGTGATACAGACATGTCAGTGGTCGAACCGACATAAATCTTTCAGATTAGGATAGAGCAAAATATGACCTAGATTCTCATTTGAACAGCCGCCGTACTATTACATGAAACGGATAACAGCTGTGTTAATAAAATCTGTATTTGCAATGAAACACCAATTCGATGCTGCGAACAAATCTGTGTACAATCAACATAACATAGCTTATTAAATTGACCTAACTAAATGTAGTTTGGCTATTAACATTTTATAGCATTTTGTTAGAAAGCTTATACTCATTGCAATAAGTTTTATATTTTGTTGTGTTATAGGAGTTCGAAGTCTAAGATTAATTTTTATGATTAATGATATAACGAAAAATTTTAATAAAAATCGTTTAACACGAAAATAAGATATCAATAATTTAATACATGTGGGATATTTCACGTCAAGCGGATCACCATCACAGCCAGAATTGGTTTCGACCGATTGAGACGTATAAGGTATCAAAATGTTCGTCTCGGAAAAGACTTTCAAAATCCGTGTTGCACTTTTCAAAAATTCAAAATAGCGGACCTAATATGACGATAAAAAGGTGAAGAAAACTGGAGTAAACGACAAAAAAATGATGTACAGATTAATATTCGCCACCAACCAGGTCATTTTTTAACTCAAATTATAGCTGAGAGATGCATCTTAAAAGCTGGTTAGATGAGAAAATCTAAAATCGCGGATCCAAAACAAGTTAAAACTATTCAATAATTAATTCAAATATTTATGAGGGCTAATAGTTGTTGAATATGAAAATAATATTTGCGAATTACTTTGATATCGATGTTGATATTTCTCTTTTTCTCCCCCTCTCTTTCTATCTCTTCTAACCCTTAGTTATGCTTCAATTGGTTTAATTTTATTACAATTACTGCACGACTTATTACTGAATTCAGCACTTTAGACCACATTACAATAATAAACAAATAAAAACAGATTATATCTTAAATCTGTACCTTAATCCACACTATCGTAAAACCACCGTATATTGGATTTATACGTTATAACGTAAGATATTATCTCAGAAGTGCTCTCGTGCAATATTAAAACGAACATCAAAAGGTCGAAGGGCTCTTCGTGCGTTATGAATTAGTTAGCGCCTTCTCGTGTAGGCATGAGATGTGTTTGAAATGCTTTAATATGTATATACATTAAGTTATTAAGGTCTTATTGGGCCGTCTCATGATGTTGATAAAATTAAATGTACCTATATTTATATAAAAAAAATTTTTGACTGTGGCCATGTGACTTTAGTATATTACTGATTTTCTGCCTGTCTCTCTTTTGTACGATTATTCTTATTCTACAATTAATGTAAAACTTATAACTGAAATCATCAAAGTATAAAAACATTAATTTTAAGTATTTCATATCTGTTGCAAGTAAAACAGTCGCGATTTATTGTACTGTACTCTAATATGATTGCTCATTGTGGAATAAAATACTTGAATTAATTTAAAACTTTTCTATTTATCTACTTAAATTAAAATTTTGTTATCGATTTTAATAATTAGCTTGTTTAATAGAGTTACTGAGGAATATAATTCGTTCGTTCTGGTTCTTAATTTGTTAAAACCCTTAAAGATTAACTAAACAATTAACATAAGTGAATAAAGATAATTCTCTAAGGATAGGTTTTGATAATTATCCTGTTTATTGGCCTCAACGTGAAAACATTGTCATCAATTTTAATTTATACTTCATTTCATTCATTATTTTAATATCCTTTATATCCTTAACAAATGTCTGCAGTAATTACCACATAATATTTTACCTCGATTTTCTTTACTAATATATTGTTTGTATTCTAGCATGCTAAATATTTTTCTTAATTTATTGTTGCAATCCGAGCTACCGTCAATAAAATTATGATTTACAAATATAATAATAATACTGAAGAATGTCAGATTTTTGAAGATCTGTCATTAATATATAAACCATAAAAGTATTAAGATCAATGAAGATTGAAGTAGTCTGAACACAGTAATGTCAAACAAAACTGAAATGATTTATATTGTAATAGAAACAATGTCAATTTGATAATATGAAGATATTTCCTATCACTTCCTATTTTACATCATTAGGACTCATATAATTTTGTTTTTCTAGGATGTAATGAATGACAAATAAGAATATAAAATGGCACATCAGAGCTTTACCTAATATATTTTCTTTCAGTACAATAAATTCGAAAACAACAATTATCATTTTCAATGTAACATGCAAAAAGAACAAAACCAGACAAAACACAAACTTATCTTGTTTGGTTTTATCGCTGTTATTTATTCAATGTAATTTATACAGAAGCGCACAAAGTAATAAAAAAATAAATTCTAGTTTAGTGATAGGGTTTCTTAGAAAAATAACATCATTCATTATATTGTAATGGAAAATATACCACCAGTGAATTGATGATAAACTTCCTACAGTAAATAAATTATTTTGACATTTTTTTGCTTTTTTAGCAATATTTTTGTCGCAATGCAGTTTTACTACCGACGCTGTTATACGGCAGCCAAACGTGGGTCACACAGAAGAAGAATGTAAGAAAGATGAATGCTGTGGAGATGCGATCTCTTCGCAGAATATGCGGAGTCAGTCTAGCTGATCGAATCCGCAATGAAGAGATCCACAGAATGGCAGGTACTAGCGAAGATGTCACGGTGAGAATGAAGAAGAACGTGCTCAGGTGGTTTGTACACGTTGAACGAATGAGTGATGAGAGAATGGTAAAAAAGATTTATATGGAAAAAGTGAGCGGTAAGAGAAACAGGGGGAGGCCTCGAGTGACCTTCGAAAACACAGTAGCTACGATACTGGAAGAAGGTCATGTAAAAAGCATGAGGACCCCCCGGAGGGCATGAAGAGGTTGATGTCTGTGGCCGAGGCGAAAGAGGTATGCAGAGACCGTAGCGTTTGGCGCTCCGTCGTCTCTGGCTACCCCGCAAGGGATATGGCGTGAAGGTAAATAAATAATAAATATAAATAATGGAATTTCTTATTAAGTACAGTAATAATACATTAAATTTATACTTGTGATAAAACTGTAACTGTTATTATTATTTTTGTTATTTAAAGATCTACTATATCTTTAAGTAACAGAAATAATAATAAAAATAGATTTTTAAAAAAGGTACAACCGCACTCTCTTGTTAATGTGTCTGTGTGTCCGTCCATCTGTCTCAATACCGAAGGAGCGTTTAAAATAAGTAAACCGATTGATATCTGGTTTTCATTTATTGTTTGATTTACTTGAATTTTACGTGAAATTACATATAATAATGTAGATATTGAACAAAAGTCGAAAAATGTTTCTGTGATATAAAAAAATACATTTACGTTTTCAATTAATTTTTATAATTATTTTCTGTATTCGTAAGTTATATCATTGAAATTGTTTTTGATTTGTTTTAGGAAAATAAGCGTTACGTTTTTGTTTTTACTTTAATTTTCATGTTCAATCAACAAAAAATACTATCATTTTTATTACCATGACTAAAATAAAAATATCATTTTCTAAACAAGTAAAAGAAGTAGGTTTAAAATTAATAAACCTCTATTTCTCATTAAGATTATTCGGAGATCAACAGAGGTTGATAGCAGGTTAATCCTCTGTTTCTGTTCTAGTGAAATAATAAACAGTGTAGGACACAACACGATGTAGTGCGTTTGTCACATATGTAGTTATGTATGTTTGTAATATTCAAATAATTGACATGATTTTTTATGTTGCTATGAGTATAATTGACAAATAATAAATCTGCAAAAAGTAAATCCAAACATGATTAAATTAAAAATATAATCCAAGTAGTTGTCGTAAATAATACCTAATCATTGCATACATGCGGTTGTATACTCGCACTTAAAACTATCCTCGAAGATTTTATTTTTGCTTTAATATCCAAATTAGTATCCACATTTTAATTATTTGAATTTATCATATTTTGAAATGTGTCAATTATTTAATTTGCAGATATTAATAGGCGTTAGTAACTGTTTACAACCCTATCCATAACAATGCATTTATAATTAAAGTTTGATTTTATAAAATACTCGAAGGTATTAAAAACCGTGTAAAAATTAAAACATGAAGAGTTTAAATTTATTCACAAAACATCCATCACTTTACTACAGCTGTCTGCCTGTCGGCTGCAGTGGGAAACGTGATTGATTTTGTTTTTACATTTTCTCAACTTACAAAACCATTTAAAAAATCTAAAATTAAATTACGATACTACTTAGTAACTGACTTATGTTGTAATTTTATAATAACTCGAATTTGTAGCCTATTCGTTGAACTATACAATACTAACGTGATACCCATCCTTTTTACTTGTTTAAGGTAATAATATATCGGCATATAGCAATCAAATTTAGGTTAGATCTGTCTGTTTTATTGATAATTCTGTATATATTAGTACAATACTTGGAATATGACTTCTATCTCCGCTAAGGTTTACGTTCACTATTACTTTTTGTTTTGTAAATAACGTACATCGATACGTGAATATGCATTTGTATTCGGTTTTATACTTGCGTTATTATCAAAAAAGAAAAGGAGATTAAAGGAAAGGCCTCTTTATTTTAAGAGTTTAACTTACAGATAGCTCGAAAATTTAAATAATAACTCACATATTTTGAAATGAAAGGAAATGGTATTGCTGAATAATTGTTACGATTTCAAGAACTTTAAGCTTCAAGTTTGAATATAAAGTTTTTGTAAATCCTATTATTATAGTAAATGCTTTAACTGTTAATCTTAGCTATACTTAGTAGAAGTAGTGCTAATCCTCTTATAGTTTTGGAATTTAGTTAGTTTGTTAGTGAAGATCACCACTCTATTAATAGATAAAGAAATTTATAGTTATATATTGTATATAATGTCCTATACAAACTGTTTTCTGCAAAAAGTTTAAAAACATGTTATGTATTAAAATTCCCTAGAATTGAGGTGAAATAATATTTAAAGGCCCTCAATATCGTTAACCGTCTTAAGATATTGAGTATCAAGAAATGATAATTATGTTAACAACATAAAATATTACTAATATATTCTGTTTAAAGTCTTTTCAGAAGAGAAAATAAGTGGAGAAAAAAGAATAAATCAAATATTCATCAGATAAAAGGAAATATATTACTCGTCTCGAATTAGTTCAAAAGTGTTTTATCGCAATGGTACAAAGTGGGTTTGACCAATCTCAATAGTTTTGGAGATTACTCAGCTGACATAGATCTTGTCTTTGAAGTAATTTTAACGTAACCGAAGTTTTAATAAGTTATGTTTAAACAACATTGATTAGACTTACTTTTTGAATTATAGTTTGTTCCATTTTTATATTTTATTTTGTTTAAATAAATATACGACTAAAATTATAAAATAATGTATGTACCACACAAAACAATATAATACTAAAATCTAAATTTATTTAAATGTTATGTGGTATCAGTGATGAATAATTTATATCCCGCGGGATGAACATATAAACTGTTAATTTCCAGCTAACAATTTATATTTGCCAACCTCAGGGGATTGATGCAGCTAGATTATTATATCAAAAGAACAACTTTATGTTATATTCATTCATATAAATGTATATCATGCAGTTCTATGCTTTTAGCTAATTGCATTTTTTTGTTAGTTATTTCTTTATTAGTATAAATCTTAGTTTCTAATATAAACAATAGCTTACTCTGATCAATATAATAAAGTTAATAGTATAAGGAAAAGAAATTAAAAATAACTCTGAGTGAATAAAAAATTCTGAGTAAATGAATTTCGAGGAAGAAATACTCATCTGCAATAAGAAGAAACGATTATTTTATTAGAAAAGGAAGATAATTTTATAAATACAAAGTACCTCTTATAAAATATAACAATGTGCTTATCAGCTATACTCGTGCCTACTGCATGCGATATCGTCTTGTAATCATTTGAGTAAAGTGTAGTCTCTATGTTCTATATTCAAGGCAATGCATTACCGATGTAGATAAATACATTTATGTACATACGTATACGCATACTTTTGATCTCACTGTCATCATTTCTGATATTGATTCTAACCTTTTTAATTTCCATGGGTGGTTCTGATCTCACTCCTGAATAACAGATCCTGATTTTCCCTTTTAAGAAAGAACATTACTTTGTATCACTTATACTTTTTCAATAAGAATCCGATAGATACTGCTTTGGTTTTTTGAAATTGAAATTAAACTTTAAATATGCCCAATGTTTGCTATTGCTGTGCAAGTAATACCTTATGATACGGAAGTAAATACCTTATGATATTATAAATAATAATAATAATAATAAGAACTTTATTCAAGAAGCACACACAAATTAATTAAGATTAACAATAAATAACTTAAATAATTAGGTATATGTATGCAACTGAAAAGGAAATGACCTCAGCTTAGAGCTGCTTTTCAGTTCAAGCCTTGTGCCAATGCTGCCCCAGCATGCTGACAAAAATTGTAACCAGACAAAATAAACAAAGGGATTCACAAAAAAAAAATACAATGGATTGTTATCAATCTGATTATGGTGAAAAGTTATCGAGTTGTTAGTGTTAGTTACTTAGGGTGAACACATAAGCTATCGTTGTACAGAATAAGGTATAAAAATTACTATCATTGAGTTACTTTTTAAAAAGAAATAGTAAATAGTGAATAGAAAATTTATAATATAAAATTGAAAACCAAAAAATAATAATAGTAATAAAAATGTAAGCACAGAAAGCGACAATACATTAAACAAACTTTAAGGTAGTGCAGTCCAATTATGTTGTTGTTCTTGAACATTCAGTAGCCAGTCTTTACATAACAATCTAAATCTTGTAAACTTTGACATTCTTATAGGAGGAGGAATGTCATTCCAAAATTTTGAAGATGCAAAACGAAAACTACCCCTGAAGTGAGAGAGCTTTGGTCTAGGTACGATTAGATTAATAATCCGCGATGTACGATATGTAACATTTTCATTTCTATTCTTCTCCTAGTCGAGCTTGGAAATTAAATAACGAGGGCCGATATTTTTGTGTAACTTGTAAATTAGAGAACTGAATTTGTACTTTTGGCGGTTTTTCATGTTTAAAATATTATATGAATTTTAAAATGGGGTACGTTGTAACAAAATCTGACACAAGAATTTTGCACGCTTTGAATTTTTTTTTCTAATTCTTTGCTTAAACAGGGGCCGTATACAATGTCACAATAGTCAAGATGTGAAAGAACTAATGAATTAGCGAGTTTTTGTCTGATTGCAGGATTTAAATGTGATCTAAATTTATACAGCATTTTAAGCGCTGAGTATGATTTGCCGATCTTTTGATCGATGTGTTCATTAAAACGCAACGTATTATCAAATATTAAATCTAAATTACGAACTTTAAATGACTCTTTAATTATATTATTACCGATGGCAACTTCAGGCGCTTTAAGATGGACTGCCTTAATTTGTGTTTTAGTTCTTAAAAATAATGTATGTGCATTTTAATGGGTTCAAAGATAAATTTTTATTTTTAGACCAATTATTGATAAGCTCTAGATCTTGATTTAAATTATTTATACAATTTTTCGATTCGAGTGTTGATTTGGCATGAAATTTTAATAAAATTTGGGTATCATCAGCGTACATGTGCAGCAAAGTAGACTTTATACATTTTACCAGATCAGCCGTATATATAGAGTAAAGTAGTGGCCCTAAGATAGATCCTTGTACAACTTCATTGCTTTCATCAAGCGGGCGAGATCTCAGTGTTTTACCTTTATTATTTATGTATTTTACAATTTGTTGCCGATTGTGGAAGTAGCTCTCAAACCAAGTACATACTAATTCATCACAATCATAGTAACTCAGTTTTTTAATCAGCAATTTATGATTAAGGCAATCGAATGCACGGCTATAATCTAATAAAATAGCTTCATTTAATTCAAAACTTAAATTATATTACTTAAAATTCGTAATTATTTTAGTTATTTTAATACAATCTCACATCTCTTGAAATGAATAAATTACTCCTTCACTTAAAGGAGTAATTCATTTGGTATGCTTTAATACATATATTTGAGTTATTAATATATTTTAGATAAACTTAATATTGTATGGTATTTGAGGTTATTTTATAATAATGTTAGCACAGGGTACTTAAATGCCTTTTTATGCAAATGATGGTCTTTTGTATACAATACCCTTTAAAGTTGAGTACAAAAGAATTAAATGAGAGACTTCAATGTAACGTTTGTGAAACCGACGAAAACATTTTACATAAATTACACCGCATTTTAGTTTCTGTTTTTCATTGTGAGTGAAACTAATAAAACCATCTGCATTTATATTAAAAGTGATATTGTTACGACGAGAACAAAAGTTTAATGAATAATAGTTTTTTTTGTATTATGTATTGTTTTGTTTATTTTTGTTCACATTTTAAAAATGACAGTAAGTCATTATTATTAAATATAAAATGTTTGAAAATGGCTAAACCATATAGATTATATTTGTTTAATCAGATAGTTATTCTGTTATTAAATAATTTTTTAGTCTTATGTTTTATGTTTTTTGAAATTTTTATCATTTTAATTGATTGTACATTGATCTTTTTGGTCTTCATTAGTAAGACAGTAAACAATAAACCCGTAGACTGTTTAAATACTTAAATTTAAATTTTGTTAGGTTGTTGTCTTTTCAGTTTATTATTTAGGGTCATCGTATTTTGATAAAATTTCTTTTTAAATTTCTTTTAATGTTTTGTATATTTGAAACATTTCCATTGTCTTTTATCTTCAATTATTATATTTACTTATCTTATTTTTTATTTTATAAAAAGCTGTTTGTTTTGCATGTTGACGAACTTTTTTTTTTTAATTTTGGTTCAGATGGTAATAAATTAATTCATCAACAGGGACAAAACTCGAACTCACGACTTTGGTATATCGTTCCGTTGGCATTGCCTGATTAGATAAGTTTTGCATTCAATATATAATCATCTTTACAGGGACAGAGGCTCAATTCAACTTTAGTTGCGAGTTTTTAATTAAGCATAATAGATATACCAGATCAATGTTGAGAAAGGAAAAAGGGTTTGTGTGCCCAGTTTTCGCAAACAGAACGTAGCGTTACACGCAGTTTTTCTATTGAAAAGATGTTACTACACTGATGTCAAGCTAGTCAGTAATTCAAATAATTTTTTAAACATTTTATTTTTAATATAGTGTAATGTTAAAAATATATAAAATTTTGTAGTTTGGGCACTATAAGTATTTCACAGTGACTGCTAAAATTAAATAAGTTGGTTCAAGTTTGATTTCCAACGAGTTCCATATTATATTTTAAATAAATTTTAATTTTGTTTATATTAAATATAATAAGTTTTTAAAGTTATATTTTGATATTAGAATTATTGTTTGAGTAATATTAATATGAGCGATCATGTAGTAGTTGAAAATCATAATTTATCGACATTAAGAAAAAGGTTTGGTAGGTTTTTGCATAATATTCATAATTACATAATCTACTAGATTATGTAATTATTAGTTTAAGTTTTTTTCTTTGTTTTAATTCTATAACTTATGGAAATGCTTTTTCTTGGAGAGGTCTGAAAGAGACCTATAAGGTGCCTATGTTCAAATCAATAATCTTATGACTAACTATTTGGGTTGTGGGAGGGCGTCTACCTTATAATACCTAGTGCATAACCCTACTGACGCTCTATTGTTGAGTTCCTAAAAATAGGTAAACTTATCTTGTTCTGTAATTTTGGTTTGATTTTAATTTTTGAATACTTTAAAAATAAAATATGTTTAACGATATAATAAAGGTATGATGTTATAAATATTTTCGTGTTTACTAAAAGAGACAAAACTGAACAAGCTGTTTTTACTTTTATATTTTACATACCAACGTTTGATTTTTAACAGCAAAAACTTTAATGAAACTGCTTTTCATCATATGCAGTGTGAGAACTCTAAAGCTTTTGTAAACTTTGGTGTGGATAGGTTCATCACTAAAGTGTGTGCATTGCGCGTTTTGGAGAGTCATTCATTCCTGACATATGAATGCGGTGGTGAAATTGTTATTATTTTTTTTTACATGAAAATATACTTTGGTGATTTTAAAATAATGTTAGATCATTGTTGTACTTTTGAAGCAAGTTGATTTGAGACATGTCTCATGTCCAACTTAGAGAAATAATTAGTGTAATTAAGTTTATAATTAAATGAAAATAAAATAAAAATTGATTTCCTTTATAAATTCCTTATTAGTTTAGTTAAAATAATACTATATCAGCTATGATGAACATATTTTGAGCTTGTAAGTAATCGAATTTTTCACTAATAATAGTACGATTTGAATATTTATAAATACAATTAAGAGACAAAAATCATGTATATAAAGTTAACAAGAACATTTCTCGTTTCAGTTCACAATTCAGATGTCTTAATATATTTAGTTTAGATTTTGAGGGAATGTCTATTTTTAATGAAAAAGTGCATAATAATTATCTGCGCTATTCTACACTCCTCCTGAATGGCATTTTTATTAAATATTTGCAACTTAATCATTACATTTAACTAACTTTATTATTGCCCGAAAATACATTATGTCATAAAATAAATACTTACTTTAGTATAACAAATAAAAGTCTTATAAATAATATAACGTGTGATTTTCTAAACATAAGCCGACCTCTTGGCTTATGTTTAGGGAATGACGTCATAAAATTGTCGTGATTTTTATCACCATCATCCATGTCTAAATAAATATATAACAAAATACTGGCACAGCTAAATATTAATAGTCTGTATTTAATCTGAGTTAATGATATCTGGCTCTATCTATTGCTCCATCACAAGCATCATGTAAAAAAATATATTGCGCCGATACAAAGTAATATAATAAATTGCATAACATGAATTACTCTCTGTGAATTCAAGCTTTATTACTGTCTTTATAAAGTACGTGAACAACGTGCACGGATAGAGCGATATTGTATGCGTTCCGTGTCCGTCGCTTCACGCCTAAATGATTCCTCTCAAGTGGAGTTGTACACTAAATACGTAGGTATTTCTATCACGAATTTGGCAAGCAATTCACAACTTTATATACATATAAGTATAATTTAAATGTAGTCTTATATCACAGGACGAAACCTTAGCATTGCTAGTAGATGTTTAAGATTGTTAAGTTACATACTCTATAAACAGATTTTACTCATGTTCGCGCCAACGTGAAGTAGTATTTACAAATTAATACTATTCTATTTATTGTTTAAAATTCTATCAATATAAAATATTAAATGAAATATACATTTCACAATACAATTCGAAACATGGAAGTAAAAATTTATCTTTTTGTTTATTTAATATTTTCATTATTTCATCTGTATTTTATTATATTAATTCGTTAATTTCAGTAGCTTGTTATTTCATCAGGGGTTTACCAAATCCAATTAATTTAAATGATACGTAAATATACAAGGAATACTTTAACAGAATATAATATTTTATTAATTAGTAGTTTGTAGTATTTGTAAATTATAAAATCACTTTTATTATCAACGATTAGCTAATATATTACTATGTACTTTTTGACATACATGAATATTTGATTACATGAATAGATAAGAAACAATAATCCTTAGGTACCATCATTACAAAAAAATATGTTATAAGAATATGCAAGTTTTTTTTATATTTTAAAATATATTAGACGTTTTAAAATATTATATATAGTTACATTTGGGTTGTCTTAATACATATATTTTTTGTATTTTCTTTGCATTGCATTACCTATAAAATGTTATGTTGTGTTCGGAAAACAGTTTAAATTACAAAATTCGTATTCCTGTTTAAAGTTCATAATTTTAAACAAGTTTTCTTTAACATGTGGAGTTGAATACTTCACCCGCAATTTAATTAATTATTAATTCTTATAACGACTCTCCATAAAAATGAACAAGCTTGTGTTCTTCATACATATTAAAATATTTTTGTCAAATAATTGAGTTGAATTATATCTACGTACAATATTGCATGCATTTCTTTAATAGCATTTTGGTGCGTAATAACAGGTATGAAATAAATATTCATTAAAAATGTTAATGAACTATTTTCTTATACAGAATATAAAATTATGATTATTCTCTCATATTAAGATATAATGTCAAGAAACGAAGAGAGAATGCTAAGAAGAAGCCTTATAAGCGTATAAAAATCAGTTATTTACGGTAAAAAACCACTAGTACACTGAGATATTATGTCATTATAAATATAAAATATGGTTAATTCAACAATTATAATCATTATATAATACTGGACTATTATACGCATTCAATTGAACATAAGTACGTTCTGACATGACTTGTAAATATAATATAAATTCTAAGCAGAATTTTTGATATGAAACTGTCAAATCAACAGGATTTTGAGACCACATAATCGAGCTTCATGCATTATATTATACACGTACGGTATACCAAACATGGGCCATCTTCTCTATATGTATAAAACTCCAAGCTGAATTATCTAAATTAATTGAAACTAAACTAGAAAATTATTTTAATTCAAATATATTAAAAAAAACGAAATCATCACCATCTTTGAAACTGAATGATAAATGGAATTTTAATAGTTACAGCTGAAGTGATTCTCTTGATTTTTATTTGTTATTACTTAAAATATAACTTTGTGACGGAAGTGTATTGTTCTGGTCAGAACCAACTACTATCAATGACTACAATCACTTAATTTTTACAGTATTTTTACTTGAATAAAAATGACTTTGGGAATACAACAATTTATTTGAACTTTTTACCTGAATAGACGCTATCAAGCTGTCTATTGGCCGTGATAACTCCGCCGGGTAAAAGATTAGTAAGCATAAGCCCAAACGTGCGAAAGATCGCAATATATTCGTCGACGTTACACGTGTGGAATATTTTTGGAGGTCGTAAATTGGAACTCGGAACCTTAATTTCAAGCAACCGCTTACATCAGTAAACTAATGTATTAGCATTATTAAGTATAAATGAAATATACCAAGCGTTTCTTCAATTAGGTTTTATTACAACTTTCTTACGTTTAGGTCAATATTTGGTTTGCACAATCGCAAATAGATAAATGTAATGTTAATCGTCCATAAGACCCTTATAATGATAATGTTTAGTTAGATACATATAAATACATTACAATTTTATTTATTTAATCATAGAATTAATCAAAAAATATATATATTGTGAGTGTAAATAACAATTAGAAATCATACGTCTTTTCAAGATTTGTATCTTTTTAGGAGTAGTTTGTTAAAAGTAATGAAACAAACGAGGAAACAGAATTTTGGTTTGGTTTTGAAAAACACGTTTTTGTATCAAAAACCTTTAAAGGAGTATGTTGATGATGGGGAGGCCTGGTAATAATTAATTTGTCAGCAGTTTTGCACATGTTGCTTCACTTTAACTCTAGTTAAAAAAAAATTTTTGTTTACATAAAAAATGTCCTTATTGAGAATAATTTTAATGTTGAAATTCTATTTGAGAGTTTATCATTTTAAATGGTTTTTGTAATATATTTTAAGATTAGAAGAGATAATTTATTAAAAAAAATTCATCGTCATTGTTCAATGTCGATCAAATGTCATAAAATTTCAGAACTCCATAACGTTGACTATTATAATTATCTTTTCTAATTGTTAAACGAAAAGTAACAAAAAAAGCTACATTTTGGTAAAAATTTTACGTATTTTTTTATAAAATTTAATATTGTTTATGCTACTAGTGTGATAAAAGCTAGTTAAAAGTTACCCTATCAAATTTAGTTATACTTTTTTGTCAACTAGTCTATTATATATCAGTATCCGCGTTAATTAAATTCGACTAGTTTTGAATCCGAATGAGAAAGATTTTTATGGGATTTAGAAACAATGATACACATAGAGTAAATAACACACAACCTACGTGTGACCTATATAAATGTCAAAGATGAAATTAAATTTATTACAAAGCTATCTGGGAATAAACTTAAATGAAATATTGTTCAGTCCAGTTATAACGTAATTAACGAAGTAACATAACTTAATGTCATCAAGGCTATTGTTATAAAGTATAATATTTTACACGTGAAATTTGAACTTTTGATGAGTGCGAGAAAGTGATCTACAATGCATTAAATTTGCAACTATAAATAAAGTTTTCAAAGCAATAGAATTCTTAAAATTAATAATAAACAAATAAAACTTTATATAACTTATCTAGTCTTATTTTATATAACTTATCTAGTCTTATTCAGTCTTTTTTTTTAAATATTAATTAATAATTAATTAAATTATAGTAGCTCCTGTTTGAGCATAATGGCCAAAACCAGGAATCAGTCAGAATAATAGGATTGCAATTGAGTAATTTCAGCAAAGCTGATGTATATTTAGTCTATTCTATGTTTATAATTCTGTTTGTCTAGTTGAAATTAATTAGTGAAATAAATTTCAATGGACCAGTTATGCAATTAGTTAGTTTTACATAAACTATAACATAAGGTTCATTGTCGCTCAAATTATTTAATATAGAATTCTTATTATTCGCTGAAAATGCTATAGCAATTATTTAAAATTGAAACTCTTTAACGTGATGGAAATGTAAAAGTATTTTCTTATTTGTAGAATATTTAATTAATGAAATATTCAATACTTTATTTCTCTCAATTCCCTTTGTTCTTCAAACTAAACATGTCTCCAAATATCTCAATAAGTTTATATTTCCCAAGTCGTCCCAAAAGTTGCTTCAGATACAATTATATGAATTTTAATGAGAGTTGTGCGTTAGAATAAATTTATTACACTTCTGACCTTCTATTAAACAATGTTAAAATACAAAACTAATGAAACAATACAGTTATATTAAGACACATAAATTGTGTTAAATATATTCTTGACACTAAAAGGGAAAATTTGGATGTTTCTTGCCTTAGGTAATACATTTAATCAGTTCCAAACTGTCTAACAGTCTCGGTTAGAAGTTTTGAATATGACAGACAAACAGACAGATGCATTATGTATTAAATTTAAAACTTTGATATCGTTTACCTAAAGTAAATAAAATTAACATTTTAAATTTTATTCATTATTATTCTTAATAATAAAATACTTTGCTTATAGTTTATCAAAAGAGATTTATATTAAAATTTATACAATAATATATATTTTTTTAATAACAACAAATAAAAGTCGTCAAACGCTTTACAAAGCATGTGTGCCTGTCGTAGCTGTCGTCAATATTGATCTGGGATCAATCAAGCATACGAGCGATGTTAGTTCGTCTCAAAAGCACATAACCTCAGACTAAACCCACCACAGTAACATATCTGACAACGACATTTTTGATCACCTGTCAATTGGAACTCATCAATTATTCTATCTACATCAATTAACCTATTGGTAATACTTTTTATAACATTCAAACATTCTGTTGCATACAATATCTGTGACTAAGAATTGTGTTCAAACTTACATACATAAAATAAATTAAAAATATTCCAATATATTATAGTTAGCTAATAATTTGCAAACAAGAAGAATAGGAATAATTTCTATTCAGTTATTTCATTATTAATGTAAAATGATTACAGGAACATAGACATATCTTGTATTTTGATTTTATAAATTGAAACTTATGTTTAAAATTGTTTTTAAGTTAACTTTTTTCTTTAATTGTAATTTTTTTGTATCGGGAGAGTGTTATATTACAGTTTTCTTCTTCTTCTTCTTATATAGGCAATCTATAAAAAGTGCAATATGTTTATATTATTGACAATATACGGGTTTAAGTTATTTCTAATAAAATGAAAATAAACTTAAGGTATTTGTTTTTGCAGAATATTTTAGCTGACATAATAGTTATTCAATTAACCAAGACACCTCTCAAACTATTGCACATATTCACTAACTCTAATCACCCGGGACTACGTGACTTTCAAGTTACAATTAACTTAAAGACTTGCAAAATTTACTAAACACATTTGCATCCTGATGGCAAATGTCTATTCAAGTTTAAAATTAACGATTAATGCTTTCAAAATGGTCCTCGATTCCTTTTTCACTCGTTAGTGATTTCCTTATTTAGATTATATGATATCAACATCCTTATGTGCGAATTCAATTTTAAAACTCTTCGGCCCATTATTATGTTAGATATAATAAATTCATGTAAATAAAAATAACAACACATTCAGTTTAATTTTTTTTTCATGTGAGAAAATGGATAGACAATCCACATGACTATATAAGTTATGCTATCTGTAGAAATAATTCACCGTTAGTAAATTTTTATCTTTTATATATTTTGTAAGTTATAAATGAACAAGCTATAGTATAATTTCTAATAATATCCGTAACAACTTTTATCAACGGCTACGGCGGACTTGCATATCTACCGAGGATAAAAGTACGGAGCTACCTACTAACTTTAAATTGAAAATCATTTTCCTGTAGTTTCACTTCTGTAAATTTTGTTTTTTTACCACCAGACAGTATTCTCAGTAGCTATTACTTATACAAAAGGACATACCTATTTCTTTATGAATACATTTAATTAATACGTTACGTAACATTACGCATTTTTAACATTATTGTTATTATTATTATTATTATATTACAATCGACCACATAATAATATTATTCTTTCTTAATATTCATTATGATATTCATGATGACATGTAAGAAGTATATATTATCATTAGATTTTATTAATATTAGGTGTATAACAAGTGTAAATTTTATATGTACTGCAAACTACAACACATTCTTTCAATGAAAATGTATTTACCTCTGTATAGGTGAAGAATATTTAGAGAAGTCCACATACCTAAAGTTATAAATTGTACTTAAAACATTTTCTATTTTAACAATCACCGCAAAAACTGGGAGTTTTATTTTAGTTTAATCTTTATAAACTTTTTTACGTCACTGGCTCTGTATTCACAGCTCCCAACTGGAAGACCTGATTTGAATAACATTTTTGTTCATTGAAAGCCTTGGTCAAAATTAAGTAAGTTATTGGTAAGTATTACGCCCTTATTATAACTAGGAACAGGATACGGGACAATATTATACCTGATTTTTTTATAAAAAAAACCTCAAATATATACTCTACCAATAATAAAGAAATGTGTTTTGTGAAATATATATTGTAAAACCTACATTGTTCAATGCTATCAGTGGCTTATTATTTCATTAGCGGCTTACCAAATCTTATTATTGTTAATGAATGGCAAATATAAACATTATGGCAAATATAAACATAATGGAATTTTAATAACCTATATTACAAATATTACAAAAATATTAATTTGGAATTATATATACGATATATTTGTATAATTGAAACCAAGTATAATATTAATACTATAATACATTCACTAAAATGATATGTTACTCATATATTGAAGATCAAATAATATTATTTCAGTCAATTTGGCTCTAAGGTGATTGAGGTGAGGTGACATTACATAGCTATAGTTAACAGCTATTGTTATCGCCCATTTTGTATATATATAGGTAATTGGATTTCAATTACATCATTATGTTTGTACATATTGAAACTTATAGTTCAAATATGAATAGTAATATTAATATGAAGTGTTCGTTAATGGTCTAATTTAGTATTAAATAATAAAATACTTAATAATTCACTAAATAAAAAAGCCGTATATTGTATTCGTATATAAAGTTGGTGTTCGAAGTTCTGAGAGTTTTGAAAGCTTTGTATGTGTTTGGTGTAAAGTTATACTAAGTATTGTTGTATTTTATAAAAATATATATAAGTAGCTCTAAATACAAAGCACTTTAG
The DNA here is from genome assembly GCA_918358695.1 of Melinaea menophilus ssp. n. AW-2005. NCBI lineage: Eukaryota > Metazoa > Arthropoda > Insecta > Lepidoptera > Nymphalidae > Melinaea > Melinaea menophilus. The sequence goes on along the minus strand of OU911050.1, from coordinate 7,279,669 downwards.
TAACTTTTTCTACTCCTGTTTCTAATGAATTTATTTTGTTTTTCTCTTTATTAAGGCGCTTATGCTGTTAAAAAAATTACGCAGTTGCTAGAAGATCACAGATATGTTGAGTTAAAGGTATCATACTTTTATCACAATCTAAATAAAATTGTAAAAAAATATATTAAAAAGTAAAATAAAAGCAATAATTTATCTTCAGTCAAGTAAATATTTACGTGATAAAATGAAAAAATTAAGAAACAATTTCTTATGGGTTACTTTTCTTTCTTATATTTATTTTCACCTTACTGAACTAAGACATGAAGCGGCATCAAATATTCTGGTCCGGAGACAGAGCATACTGTAGACGAACTACTGTAGACGGGTAACGTGACTGCCTGGGAGATAGAATAATTGAAATGGAAAAATACACCATTCTGGATAATTAAGTCAAAAAAAAAAAATACTAAGGGATAAAAGTTTAATGTTTTTTTTATACGTTACCAGCTGAATGAAACTGATTTTCTTCCTATCTCATAGAAGGCGCATATTGTAAAAAATAAACATGATGATCGTTTGTGTAATGTGCTTAAAGAGATCAGTTTTTGTATGAATAGGTGTTTAATAAGGAAACATTTAAAATATACACACTACTTTTTTAAAATAAATATCTCTTATCAATTTTTTTTACAAACTAAGCGGTGCAAACCCTTGAATATTTAAGGTGTCCATTTTTTTTACCTGTGGCCTCAATTCATTTTATTCAAAAGGTATGGTTTGTGTCAAAATTATAGTATATTAATAGAAAAAATGTTTTACTATAAGATACATGTGAAAACAAAATAAAAACACATAACATATGCATTTGTTTTTCTCATTCTTATATAAATATAATAGAAGATATCCAATTGGCTATAGAATCCTTTATCTATGTTCTATTGACTGAGAAACCTCAATGTCAAATAAAGGTTTAATAGCATAATAGCAATATAATAAAAGGCATATTTGGAGTTGAGAGCATTGGAATAAGCATTTTATTTCTGGAGACACTCAAATATCTTTGAGACATATTTTTACTGTAATGTTATATTGATCAATCTAAAATATGGTATCATACTAATACATTAAATAAGAAAAGAAAAGAGAAACTATAAAAGATACAAAGCAAGTTGCAATGTTAAAAAAATATACTTGAGTTTTATTCATTAAAAATAGTCTTACTACATTTGAAGTACTCGCAAAAATTAATATAAGTATTATACTTTTATAATATTATCTATCCATCCTTTAGACTAATTATTTGAACAAATAAATTTTATGCAGATCCTATAGAACTATCATTTAAATAATTAATTTTAAATGTTTATTTACGTCTTAATGTTAATTATTGCTTAGTGTAAAATAATTCAGCCTGCCGTGGTCTTCTGAGAATAAAGGAATAAATTAGATGCTAGCCATAAATGAATATACAAATTTAGACCATTACAAAGTCTTATATTTGTTTATATTAAACCATAGTAGCAAAGTATTTAAAAAATTTAATGTATATAACATTCCTAGTATGTTTCTTGAATATTGAACTGCCGTTTTTAACTGTTCATAATTTCTTTTTGTAACGGTACCGTTCACCTTTCTGCGAAACGTTAAAGTCCCATACGTAATACCTTGAGGTTTAGATAATATTCCATAATGTTTATATTTTATTGTTTTTAGACCATCTAAACGGCATATAACACAACAATACATTTTAACGTTACAAAGGCGGTATTTTTTGTAATTGTATAGAGTTATTCTCATACATTTGTATTTTATATAAAATATAGGTGATTACCAATTATATCCTACATAACATAACTATTTAGAATCTTATATTCGATTATCAACAAAATAATAACAGATAAAACATTCATGGCCATTATGCTTAGTCAATCAAATCTTAATATAACAAATCTCAATATAACCATTTCCTAGATATAAGAAATTTTTCGAATAGCCTGATAGAACTGCCCAAAACAATTATTACAAAATATACATTTTCGCTTTCCAAAAACATTGTGCCAGCTATCTCTTCCGCCAAACTCTGGCCTACACGGCAAGAAAGAAAGCCGCTCTTTTGGGCACTCTTTTTGCCTCTGACTCAACTTTGGACGACCAGGGGAAGACACCGCCTACCTTCAAGAGGTGTCAGAGCTTATTGGCGGAAATAAATTTATCGGCAAAAAATCATCTGAAAATCTCTACTTTCCTTGGACGTTCACAAGTCGAGTGGGTCAGATGGTATTTTTCCAATTGTGTTAAGAATATATGCCCCTGAGTTGACACCAGTGCTATTTCGGTACTCCTACATTAAAGGCGTAGTCCTGGTCTCATGAAAGCGTGCCCTTGTCCATCTGATCCCTAAAAAAGGAGATACCTTGGACCCAGCTAAATATCGCCATCACATCTCATCTCGCCAAAGTTAAGGAGATCATCATCAATCAACAGCTCCTAATGTACCTCGTGGATTACCGGTTGATCAATGACCGGCAATATGGCTTTAGCCATGGTCGTTGAACTGGTGATCTTTTGTTATATCTTACGCGTCGTTGGGTAGCTATTTTTGATAGCAAGATTTGAAGAAGATCTGGCAGTTAGTCTGAATATAGCGTAAGCCTTCGATCGTGTATGGCACAAGGGGCTTCTCTCGAAGCTAACTTCCTACAAGCTTCCCGAGAGTTTATGCAAGCGATCAGTTTTCTTAGGGGGCACATCATACAGACCATTCTCGACGGTTTTTACTCAAACCCCAAGCCGGTGAACACTGGTGTACTCCAAGGTTGCCGTTCGTTCGAGTGTTGGGGATCCACTGGCATTGCGTAGCGATGTGGCCTCTTTTTGCATCTTCTATCGCATTTACAAGGGAAAGTGTACCGAATAGCTATTTGATGTGATGCCTGCCGTCGAATTTTATCACCGCTTTATTGAATTTTAGCACGTCATCGCAATACCATCCATATCCATACGCCTGTATGCGTGACGATTCTCTTCCACATACTACTAAAATGTGAAATGAACTTCCTTCGGCGGTATTACCGGATCAATACGACATGAATGCTTGAAAGAAAGGCGTTTAATCCTATCTAATGCTTGCAACGCTCTTGCGATTCCCCAAATGTTGCAAGAGCTCGTGGGCGGCAGTGAACATCTGTTTGCTTTTCTCTGATATAAAAAAAATACGAATACATTTATTATAATTTATTTTTAATCATTGTAAAATATTAAAAGAAAGTAAAGATAAAATTGCGTAGGATTAACATTTTTTTAAATATAAAATTCAATGTATTTTATAAAATTGTGTTTCATTTATTATAAGTTTAAATAGTTCGCTATAATGGAGTAAGAAGATTAGTACCTAAGTAAAGTTTAGATTAAACAAATTAATCATCATATTTTCTACCTTTTTAAAACAAACCGTAGACCAATTTAAGTTCTGCATCAATATTATTTAATATAACAAATGGATCCCAATTCCCTTCAGAATCGTTATATCGAGGTTGAGCTATTATTATTTGTGTTGTGCTTCTAGAAGTGAACTGGAATTTCAAAATCTTTTAAGCAATTAATATAAAGTATAAATGAAGAAACATCGTATTCCATATGATGTATCATGCAATTGAAACATTAATTTTATAAAACAATTAATAAAACATTTAATAAAACAATTTAATTTTAAAGATTAAAATTTAATAAAATAAATTTAGCGCTAAAAAGAGCATTTAATTTTTTTTTATAGACAAACACCTTTTGAATTAAAAAGCAATAAAGAAACCGGAGCTTAAAAGTGCCATAAGCGGTTTCGAGGAAAGAATGATAAGACCGCTTTGTCCGTCTTTGTCCGGATTAACTTATATTAAAATTATTACAATTCAATTATTGTAATCATTTACATAATCATTTACACATTTGAGCTTATCAAGTGGACGTAAACTTGTGAAAAACATTTCTTATTCACTTCCTATCCTCAACTACTACCAGGAATATACAAGGAACACAACCTTTGGCCTCATATCTAAGTAATAAAAGTAATGATTATATCTTTTAAATATACTTTAGTCAATGTGGCTTTGGTATTAGGTTTGTTATAGATATATAATATAATATTTTTTTTCAAAATTTATTTCTTTCTTTTTACTCATCTTTTGATTTTTGAACAATGAGCAATGCGTAAAATAAACCTTTTTATTTTATAATTGTGCATCATCATCATTTTTAATTGGTTGGCTTTAATTTGTACAATTCAATATTTCATAAATTTGAGTTGATTATTTATTCTTCCAACATCCACTTATTTACATGCATTCAGATGCAATTGCAAACAAGAGTGAGTAGTATGTTGTAATAAATAAAGAGTTATTTGGTACTATTAAAAAAAATGTTTTATTATTGAAATAATTACACAACAAAATTTTATTGTAGAAAAAGAATCTTTTAATTTTCGATACATTTTTTTGTTGTTGTAAGTCCTGTAAAAGGTCACAGATTACAATCTTTTTATTGCACATAAAATGCGAGAAAATACTCACTTTCATAGTATCTCCTGTACTGTTAGGGCTACTGAACGAAACCGCATGAAATAAAACTAAGTTCATAACTGAATAAAATAAATCACTATTATTTTCCAGGAAAAAGAGAAAATATAAATATATGACAAGTAAATTTTTTTAACTTATAACTCTAGATATAATTATAGTTATAATACGAGTATATGATGATAGATAAAAAAGTGCTTCAGTGAAACATATATAAGTGGGATACATACAAATACATATATTTATATTCATTTAAAATAAACTATTAAGCTGCTATTCATATTCGTTTTATTTATGAAAGAGGAGGGATAACGAGCCTGCGTTTCACTGATGACAAGCGCTCACCGCACCCACGAACTCTTGCAACATCCGCGGAATCGCAAGGGCGTTGCCGGCCTTGGAGGTGGAAAACACTAGTATGAATATATAATGGTTTATTCGATTAGTTTTGTTTTATTAGTTTAAAGCTTCCTGTAGGTCAATAAGGCAGTCGTACATAATACCCTATTACCTTCTTGGCAGAGTGTATCGGTAAAGGATTTGAATATGTTGTTTAAATCTAATAGTACATAAAACTTTATTTACTTAGCATTTTACGCGTGCGAAATAGTTTTCTAAACTCAAATAGATGTCAAATCAGAAGCGGACGCTTAAAGCAAGGTATCACGTCAAAGCTTTGAGAATGTTACAAAATTCTACAAACGGGACGGAAAATTGTGTTAAAATCCTCAATTTGATCTCTAGCTAAATACTTTTTCGAAATCAAATAGAGATAGGCTTTTATTCAGTTTTTTAGATCAGTACATTAAATCAGTACATCCATTAAATTCTTCATCTAGATATTTAATTATTTGACCTCAACCTTATAGAGTCTGTTTTAAAGATTTGATGTTGAAATATTATATACAAAACTATTAAATTTAATTTAACTTTAAGTAATTTGTATACATTTTTATTATAAAAATTAACGTCCTATCAATTATTATATTTTTTTAACTATAATATTCAATTCTCAAGAAAATATTTATACACGTTAAAATATGTAAATATTTTCTTATGATCTAGTTGGAAAAAGAACACACAAGTTATCATAAAGCTAGTGGTCACCGCCGCTTATGATTTCCTTCAATGACAAGAACTTTGTCGGCCTAGAGGAAGAAGAATCGAACTGGAAGCATTGTCGGCGGAAATTAATTCCATATTTTGGTAGTATGTGTAAAAAAAATTCTTGATAACTACCATATGGATGAACGCCATGCATCCAAATGGTGAAGATGGTACTGAAACTGGCGATGTGTAGTGCGATAAGACAATTAATGTCATGATGTGTTAAATGTGTTAAAATTCGTATAAGTACGCGAAACTTCGACGCAATGCTAGAGGATTAAGTCTTTTAACAAAGCACTGGGTTACCGAGGATTTTAGTGTCTTGGCGTTGCACATGGTCGAATGGCAAAAAAGGAACTCTGTGTTCACGGACTCAGGTCGTCTACATCGCGAGCGTTTGTTTTAACATGAAACACTACCTCTCTCCAGGTTGCCGTGAATCTGGAAATCTTTCAAATATTCCGTACTCCAATAATTGACGAAGCAGTGATGAAAGTGCTTTCTAAAAGCTGTAATACGACAAAAGGTTTTTTGTGATAAACGCTGAAACCCGTGTTTTTTTTATTTTTCTTTGGATAATAATAATAATATTGTATTAATTATTTAATGTTGTAATGTAAGTATTTCATAGTCTTCATTCGTAAAGGTTTTTCAATGACTTTCCATAAATTCTAAATAGATGAACTGTTTTGTAAATTTTAAGCACGTTGATTGAATGTATAACTTCGTCAGAACAGAGTCTTCTCACAACATACACTATTTCATTAATAATGAATTAAGAATGTAAAATATTTCTTGATCATCTTTCCTTTAAAATACAAAATATCACATAGTTTTCGTTTTTAACAGGTCTTTAAATATATGTACCTTGTAGTATAAAAGAGGTTAGTTAGTTAGAGGCCTATGTTCGACTTTGCCTACTTACCGATATTATTTTATTAATATATAAATATAATAAATAAAATATACGAATTTTTTATTACCCATTTACCAACATATATATTTTAATTTATTCCAAAAACCGTTTTAATGTTTGGGAGTATTTGTGTATTGCCAACACATTCAAATTTGTTTAGAAAAGACTTTATGGGGTAAAACATCAAACAACCTGTTTTTATTAACAGGTTAATGTTAAGGTTAAATTCATTACCTTGTTACGTTTGTAATGGATTTAGTGATCCATGTACTAAAGATTCCTGATTTTAATGAGTGTTTTCGTATGTATTATTATTATATTTAGGTGCCATTAGCATTGTAAATTGGTTTTTGTTTTAAAAGTAAACTATGTTGGTCTATTCAAACTAAGAGATGAAAGATTTTAAATATGAATTCAGTGTTTTATATAGCAAATATGTAAAAAGTAATTGGAAAAAATTTCAACGAACAGTTACAATTTAATTTCTGCACAACATTTAATAATAGTACAATTAACGAGCTCTAACGACGAAAATAGCCAATATTACTTATTTATTTAAAAATATATACATTTTAAAAGAAGACGTACCCTAAAAAGATTTGGAGTCGAAAAAACTAGCCAGTAAAATTAGTGTAGAAATCCCGTTGCTGTGGACTGTAGACACCGTTACACGTTAGGTCATTAGTTCATCAGAACTAAAGTATTTTAGTAAAGTATTTAATTTGGAAAATTAACAGCAATATAGCAATTATGTATAGTGTTTATGGACAAAATTACATTTTTACCCGCTAATTACGAACCCTTCCGTAGTTTTTAAGTATAAGCATAAGAGTCTTAAATCTAATTAATACAATAATAATTCACTTTCACAAACTTATAATAGATGGAGTTAAGTAGTTAAATAAATAAAAAAAAACAAAATCCTGCAAGAGATCTTATCCTTGAAACCTTGCCTGAACTTAGCCTAAGCAGATTTATAGACGATAAAAAAGGTGTTCTTTTGATAATGTATAATACATTTATATATAATATTATTGTTTAAATTGTAATGCTAATTTTTTAACAAATAAATTAAAATTACCTTAAACTTAATAGATTAAGGTATAAAAAAAACACCGTATGGAAATAAAATATGAGATTTCAGTTACATTTGAATATTTAACTATTTACAAAATTAATAACGAACCACAATAATTTATGTCATAATGATTTAAAAAAAAATATCATTTGATTGTGAATACAGTCACACAGACATAGTAACCACTACTTTTTCAGGTATATATTCGTTTAACTGATATTATATTCATCTCTTATAAACTTAATTAATATAATCCTTAGGCTTTTATTGTTTTAATTAAAGATTCTCTCCAAAATATAATTAATCAATTTTATTGTATTGTCTTGTATTGTGATTTGAGATGTTAATTTATTATTTTTTTATTAAATTTATATTTTCTCATTAGTTATATTATCGTATTATATTATTTAATGTGCCTACTGACAACAAACACACTTTACATGTTAACCAGTTTTGTGGTTTTATTTAAAAAGCTAAGTGTCGAATGAATATCCTAAATGGTAAAATTATTTATATGAGAGTTATGTATATTCAATTGTCACATACATACATGTTATTTACAGTATTGTCTTTATATCGAATACTCGAATAAAAATTGCTCTTCACTGGTCGCATTGAAAGCTTGCAGTGTTTTGAATGGATGGTTTCATCACTAACGTGTGTGCTCTGCACGTTCATGAAAGCTATTCATTACTGCGATTCGAACACAGATATAGAGATTGATAATGTAATAGTTTCATTGTTTTCAAATTTGTTTATTTTATTTTAAATTTTATATTTGTCTTAGTGTTTTATTTTTTATGTCATCTTCTAAATTTTATAAAATCCAATAACCTATGATATTAAGTGACCCTGACTTAAAATAAAGGCTTTTATTTTATTTGTTTGAGATAGCCTATAAAACACAGATCATTATTAAATAAAAACTTTGCCTTTGTGTTTCAGTAAAATAATGTTAAATATTTAGGATATTGAAAAAAATATAGAAGTTAATATTATAACTGAACCCCAAATTGTGATCTTAAGGGAGAGTTATAATATAACCTCAATTAACATGTAAGTAATATAATAAGGTAGTGATGTTCTCACATTAATAGATTTCTATTTAATTTAATAAAATAAGACACAATGAAAACATATTTAAGAACATTAAAAGAACGACTTATTAGTATGATAATAAAAATAACGTCTAGTTCATAATATTATTGTGTTTACATAATTAAATAAATATTATTTTTTTATATTTTAAACAAATTTAAGACTAAATATTAATAGCTTAATACTTATCTATATTATTCAAAGATTGATTAGATCGCATACTGCATTCCTTATTGAGGTTTGATATACTCAAACTCAAACTCTATGAGGCTTACGTGTTGAAGGGATGACAGTAATTGTACTACGTAATCGTACTGAATAATCGATCGTGTGTTGGAATATTACCATACATTGTGTTTTGCCTGGAATGTTGAGATATAAAATATAGTATAAGCTGCTGAAGGCCAGTGAAGCTTGAAAGTTTAAAACTCTATAATACTATAACATTATACGTTTGATCCGTTCATGATAAATATCTATAGCCTGAGGATTAAACTGCAATGAAAACTATGTAAATTAATCTACCCTTAATAATTTAAATTTATTCAAAATCAATATTATGATATCCTTTCTTTATCAAATATCAACTCTATATCTATAGAATTATCAGCATATATTGAATAGATGTCCACTTAGGTGATTGATCAGGACAACTTATACATATAACATGATTCCATTTTACTTGCTACTTTATTTCTAGAAATTTCTCATCTAAATACCCGGTACCTGTGAAAAAACTTTTTAACATGAGGTAAATAACAAACAATTATATACAATCGTCATAAAGTCCTTTTACTTTCTTTGTAGCGCTAATAATTTAGAAAGAACTACACTACACAACTACATTGTGTCCAAAATCCATTTACTAACAAATATACCTGGAAATAAGGAAACATTGTGTAGTTGGGAGAAAACACAATGGAAAGTAAGATTAATACTAACGTCTAAATGGAATACTAAGTTATAAGTAGGAGGATTTTGAGTAAAAGTCCTATATTTAAAATATAAATATATATATATATATATATATATATATATATTTCTGTTAAAAGACACGCTTTATCATGTATTCAACTTTATAAAATTATTACAAAACTAAGGATTATGTTGAATGACAATAAAAACACCTAAAGTAACCAGTTCATTGGAATCTTGCAGTTAATATGAAGTTACATAAATGAAAATGTTATTCAAGGTTATGAACTATTAATTTTTTTAATAAATATAGTGTGAAATGATAACAGGTTTGAGTTCTGTTTATATTGATAACTTTTTCTATTCATGTTTATTAAAAAATTTTAATGTGACTATAGAAATTAAAATTATGGATCTGTTATAAAATATATTCAAACTTGTAATAGGTTTATAAATATATAAAAAATATTCCAATTCATTAAAGTTGAGGACAATCGACTTATTGTACGTTTAGTAACGCTAACAAGATACAACTTTTTTTTAATATTATTATTTTAAATACTATAGTTTTCTTCATTTACATGAGCTTTATAACAGAAATATTACTTATAGCTGTAACATAAATTATAAATTACAGTTAAATACAAAGATCTGTTAATAGTTTTCTAAGAATAATATTCCAATATCGGCAATGTTCTTGTAAATCCTTGGATGTTGCAAGAGTTCGTAGGCAGCGGTGATCAAGTAACATCAATGACCCCGCAAGCTCGTGTCCCTCCTTTAACATAAAAAAGGAAATTAAAGTAATGTACGTATAATTCTCGTATTTACATTTTGATATTTTCATTCATTCCGCTTCAAGTTATTCTGTAGAATACTCCACCCACATTTAATTACCTTTCCAGTGTATGAGCGTAACAGACTCGAGAAATTTATATAGTGTGCTGTTTTGAAATAATTTAAATGATAAAAAATAATTTCTACAGGAGATATCAAATCCAAAATATTAAAACTTTTACTCTTACTCTAAAAAAAGTTTTGTCCTTGACTTAAAATTGTATATTTTGTATAAGTGAGTACACATACAGATATGAAAGAAATAAATAATAGAAAAAAATACAATTATTCTTATAAATCTTCAATAATAAGAGCGAAACAATCTCGCATCAAATAAAACTGTAGACGAACAACAAAGCGATCGAGTCAAACGAATAGCCGGCGTGCGTCTGTCAGACCTGCCAATACACATGACCCGCCAATTTGTCACAATTCATTGCACCTTATCTTGACCACTGATATGTACAAAATAACTTCCATGAAACGACTACAAAAGTGATGCTAGATTTTTTTACGACTTTAGTTAGCTAGTCTTTTATATACACTGAAGTAAAGTATGAAGGGTCAATACTTTTACTGGATACAGTACAGAAAAAAAAATGGTCACAAATATTATCATTATATAATGACAGGAAAGTAAACGTTTTTAAAAGAATTTATGAAAAATAGTAAGTTTTGTGCTGTTCCCCAAAAACATTATAATACTCCGACCACCGTCAGAGCTAGGTTAGAGGTTAGAATTACCAAAAGCGGAACGGAATGATAACAAAATAATGAGGACATAGCAATGAGTTTTTTATGCTAAGATAAAGGAAAACAAACTTACAAACTGCATAAAACTAGGACTAGGATGCGTTTAAGTAGTAGTATATATAAAACCAGTACCTTTGACCGATAGCTACTCGTTACTTAGTATTAAAGAGTCTGTATAGAAAATACTTGGTATCGGACGGAATTTATCGTGTAAGTAATTGTATTTACTAGTATCGTTTCATCCCTAGTCACGAAATGTTGACGCTTAATCTTCTAAGATAAATCTGACTTTAAAAAAAGTCACGAAAATAAAAAGAAAAGTGAATCACGGCGTTAAAATTCTTGATTCGATGTTAAAGTTCTTAGAAACTCTAGAATGAATGTCAGGAGACTTTTCCGGATAGTCGATAAGCTAGACGAAATATTTATTATAATGACATTATTCATTACATTATATCTAAAAGAGATCGAATCTAATTTATTTACATATGCGACCGGTTCAGAATAAAACGGCTTAGTGGATCTATGCTTCACTTCCTTGACAGTCACGACATTTCACTGCTTAAAATCGATAGATAATTGCAACCTTGCTTCTTGCAACGCCATGGGCCCGGCACCCGCACGTTGAATCCATGGAATGCAATAAAGCTTTATCTCATCTCTTTATCTCATCTCTTATAGAGATGTAATAGAAATAGTACATATTGTTTATTTAATTTCGAATTAATTTCTTTAACACATTACTAACTCCACATTTTATTATCTGTAATTAAACAGATGATGCAAATGATAGTACAATAACAGATACACAGTTATGTTTACATATTTTAATGTGTAACTACAACAATTTTTTTGAAGATATATATGTATGTATTATAAAATTTACGTTTAAAGAAAATTAATTAGCAAGTAAATAAATAATATGTAGTGTTTCAATTATATTTTTTTATTGTATTCATAATATTATATTTATGTTACGGCAAAAATTAAATCATCAAATGATTTCAAAATTTATAAGGACCCTCCATAATCCTTATTGGTGTTATTTTCTTAACGTGAAAATATAAATAACCATTTGAAAATATTTGTTTTGTTTTCTACTCCTGCTAATTTTAAAACTAATTCAGAATAACTTAAACATAACTATGTATTAAGACGTGGTATTTCAAAAATTAATAAATGATAATTACAGTATAAAATAATTCTGAATACAACATGTTATTCTGATTCTGTCAGTACCTATAGTAAGATCGATCCAAATGCACACAATTAAAAAACCTCAACAGCGAGACGCTTTTATAAGACCAAGCTCCTGATTTAATTGTTGAGAGGACTCACATTAAAAAATAATAATGGAATCAAAGTTGACATTTGCGGCAAACTCCATAATGAGTGTTATTAAGTTAAAATGATCATATATAATTCACCGAATTCATCCTGACTCTTAATAAATCTTTTGAGAAGAAAAAAGATTGTAATTATCTTATTTTATAGTCGTTATAAAAAAAAAATTATAATAGAAAAAAACTAAATTTTAACAAATTATCTCAAATTAACCAGAATGGCTGACAGAAAGCCTTTTCTTGTTTTAGAAGTACCCTTTTAGGCTCTATCTCCAATAGAAGCAACGTCATTGTAAATTTGATAAAGTTAAAGAAACTTATGAGTTATTTTAAAACTTTAGTTATTTAAATGGAAAAACAAATGAATCGCAAATACGACCAGCTTATTAACAAATTTTAACAACAATATAATTGTCCTATTAATAGTAATAGCTTATTTTACAACTTAAACAATTTTTTGACCTTGCTATTAACATAAACTTAATTTTGATATAATTTTATTTAACAAAATTGAATTATAAGTTTATTTTTCATATTTTAATATGGTAAATAACATCTTTTTGTACTTATTGTCCGTAAAAAAAGTATTTACTTTTGGTAAGCTCTGTTATAAATAATCTTGAAGTAAAACGATCCCTTACACCATTAACAGGTCGAAGTTCATTAGAATTTTTAATTACGAAGTTAAATGAGAAATGTTCATTTACTTATAAATATTGATATAGCAAACCTGTATAGTATTCAGTTACATAAAACCTATTAAGTAACTTCTTCTTTAGAATATTATATTTTATATGTAATGTAATTTATAGCAGACGGAATAAAATAAATAAATTTTTATTACAACTTCCTTAAAAAACACCAAATAATGTACTAAAAATATAGCATATATTTTTATAAAAATTAATAAATAAATGAAATATGAAATACCATTTATACCTTACTTGAATTTCAATTATTTCACTAAATACTGCTAATACTAATTGCAAGTTATAAACCTGCTATTAGAAAAGCAGTGAAATACAAATGAGATCTACCAATTACGAGTATAATCAATTACCGACGCTGTCTTCCTTTTTAAGGTTATATCTAAACAAACCAGTAAAAATTAACATTTTCTTTGATGATGTTGTTTGGTTTACAATCTCTTTTTATTCATGTTTCATTTGTAACAGTGTTTTTGTAAACTATGAACTATTGGTATGCCCGTCACCGTCAGTCAGACAGAGAGTAATTGGAAACACCGAAACGTAATCTGGACATGACATACTGTGTGTGTGCTGCGATCACTTTTAATTGATGCTGACCTGTGATGAAGTAGGTTCCCATTACTTATATTCCTGCCATTTAACTTAATTTCACGTTATATATAACGTGAAATTAAAACAGTGTTGTATTATTATTTAATATTGTACTATACTGTCTATTTTACTTTATGAATTTGTGAAAATATAAAGTACGTATACATAGTAAACATACTCATTAATAATAGATACATTACCAGTTAGTAATAGGAGTTTTGAGCATTTGAAGATAAATAAAATAAAAAACCGTTTTGCGTTATTTATAATTTCTATTTACGAGCAATCAGCAAAAAAAAATATTGAAGTTTTGTTATTGTTATATCTGTCATATCACTAATTAATATTTACTGATGCTTCTGTCCTAAATGTAGATTGGACTCTGTTAAATAGATAGTACATTTAGAAAATAGATACAAACATGGTTTCAGAATGTTGGTTTTCTTAGGATCATGGGATTATTTTAAGACTCTTGATCGATTTCTAAAATTCTTTTATTATCCGAAAAGAATGAAAATATATAAAAACAATATGGTGATAATTAAGATTTAAATTCTGTATAGAAACAGGAATAAAAAGATTACTAGCACTAGCAGAGCTTAAGCTTGATGCTGAAATCGTCCGCACGACGCTTTACAAAAGCTTTCAATAACGTGCCTGATTATCGGTTGTAAATTACATGAATAAATGTAAGAAATAAAACAAAAAAAGTTTAATAATATAGTTTAAAAATAATATGATTCATATTTTCATTCAGACTTTGTCGAAATTTGAGCAAAGGAACTGAAAATTTAAAATTAAATAGAAAGAAATACGGTACACCGTAATTGTATTTAATTCTATACAAAGCAATTTTTTTGTAAAAGTAGCTTTTTGCTTAAATTGGTAAATTCTATATGTGATATACACAAAACTATGGATTAGCCGGAATTAACAAACAGACAGAGATTTTTTTATGTAACTATCATATATACATATATTTGTAAGCATTTATTGAAAAGCTGTTAGTTTGGAATTACAAACTGACTTAAATTTTAATTATTTGTATAGATTACAGAACTATTAAATTAATCATCTAGTTGAGACTTTATTAAAGCTTAAAATCTAGCGGAGATAATGGTGCTCCAAATATGTCTTAAATCACATTTTCGTAACTATAGTCTTGTTACTGAAATATTTAAATATTTTGTAATTTTAATAAATGTAGTAGTATTTGTGCTAGTGTCTTGTAATTACATTTGCTAAGTTAAATCGATTATGACCGGATCTGCATACACAAACTAATTAATCTTTACAGAGCTTTTGAAGTCACCAGCAAAAGGGAATACATAATACGAGTTTGTTTAATTATACAATCTCAACTTTAAAAAATATATAAATATAATCCATATTATTAAAAATGGTTAAAAAGAGGATCCATTCACGTAAAGCGCTAACTAATTTATCATGCAGGAAGAACTTTACGACCTTTGGATGTTTGTTTTAATTTTGTACGAAGGAATTTCTGAGATCTTATTTTATGACATAATCTGACATATGATATTATAATTCTGCTTTTGACTTTTTATTAAACCGTATTGTAGGGTTGTGTTTTAAGTATATTGTTTGTATAGTTTCGAATCGCAACTTAATTACCACAAAAATGACAATTTGTTTCTTCCAATTCAACGAAACTTAAGGTACTTGAGAATATTCTTAGATCATTCAATTATCTGTGGTCATTAGTTGAGTGCTCATCATACAAATACATAAAGTAATTGAGAATAATAATTGTTGTGAATAATTAAATGTAGCCTTAATATAATTCGATATTAATCTTATTAATTTGGTTGGTTTCTTGTTACAAAAGCAATTTAAGACTAAGAAACAAATATTACATAGGCCACTTAAAAAGTTTTGTGACAAAAAAATAAAGGTCTATTAAATCTTTTCAAAGGACTCTCCATTAGCTTCTTCTGAAAATTTCATGCGTCTGAACCAATTTTCAAATAGCATTTTGCAGTCAGCAAGAACTTCTTTGAAAGTCTTGCCAAACGCTGAGAGCACATCTCTTGATGAGAATAGAAGTAGATCTTGAGCTGGTTATACAATAAGACATCTCATGGTGTTAAATGAAGGCTGTGAATCGGATTACCCAATAGTTTCAATAGTTATTATTGTAGTGTCTTATTTTCTCTCAACTGGCAAGCATTTAATCATAAATTGTAAATTTAAATTTTTAACACAAACTTTAAAAGAAGAGGTTAACAGAAGTAATTCACAGCAATTTATCGTACAAAAACACTTTTTGTGATATTTTATACGAATAAATGTTGTGAATTACTTCTGTTAATTTTTATGAAAGTTCTGTTAGTTATTAAGATGAATGAAGTTAAGATTATTCAATTTCTATTAATTACAATGATAGTTTTATATAAACTGGAAAATAGCATGATATTCGCATATTCCGATTGAGGAATCTAAAGATTACCTCTTTTTAATTGAAATATTATATAAATAATGTATGTTTGTAAGTTACGTGAAAGATATGGAACAGAAAGAAATGTTTCTCCGCTCAGTAAGAGAGTGTGTAATATGGTTATTTGAATGCGAATCGTAAATTTAGAGGATATGGCAATAGCATCTGCATAGGAATATTTTTCCAGTTGTAAACGAACTTGCTATTTATTTTTTTATATAAATTTAGTAAAAATATGTCATTAATCTTAGCTTTACGATAATTGAAATATTATTTATTATTGTTATTATATTAGTATTATATATTTTTATTAGATGCATATTTTAAATGCATCTAAAAATATAAAATCGTGACCATCGTGAAATTACAGGAGCTGCACAGGCTTTCTAAAATCTATGAAACTGTTTAAAACATAATAAATAAGAAAAAAATATATATATAAACATTTCAAGTCCAATTCAACTAGCTTAAAGTTTTTATGCGCTACCAAAAACTCAAATAATTTTAATTCTGGTAAATTAAGGTGTACTATTACTTGTTCAATTAAAACAATTGTAACTTAAACCAAGTTTTTTATGCATATAAAATACATTTTATTGTGAATAACTTAAAAAACGAATTGGATACAATATTTGATTTATTTATTTTTTTCACAAGAAACAGTTATCAGATTTTCAGAACCGAAGGAGTATCTAGCAGAAACTAATTTTAAACGGCACAGACACAAGATTATAACTATAACATGAAAATGCGTTCGTGTTTCAAAACGGACTGGACAGTCATTCTTTAATGCCACCGCCGTTGCACAACATATCGGCCACCGATCCACAATAATCGGGTGGTCATGATATCGTAAGTTTTGCTTATTTGCGATAAACCATTGTTACAATAAAAATATATATTTCTTTGTCGGAATATTGATTAATACATTTAAAATATATTTTTTGTTTAAATTATTAAAAAAAAACTTTATTTACTTTATAATTGCGTAAGTCGCTTAAAAATAATGTAATGCATCACTAAATTAAAAAAAAATACAAATGTTGTCTGATTTTAAATAAATGAAACGTTGGAAGTAATCTTACCAACTACCTTATAATAATTTTAAATATTTTCACACATATTTAGACAGATGTACTTAGAGGAGAATTGTAACCACGTTAATTTTGTAAAGTAGTTCTATGAAATGAATGTCTTGAGAGAAAGTTATTGCGTTAATGTTTGAAGTTTTACCGTGGCGTCGCCCAGAATTTGAACAAAACTAGTCCAGAAGGGCCGGTAATTCAGTCCAGTAATTTAAAAGTTGTGTTAACAAACAGACTGACAGAGAAGAATTATAAACATTTTATTCGTATTAGATAAAGTTGATGGCGCAAAATTTCTAGTTATAGCTCAACTTATAATTGAAACTAAAACTAGACGAGCATAAACAGTATTTTATTCAGGTCACGTTCACTTCTGTTCACATTTCATCTCGACAAAGCATAGTATTCTGTTACGAGATAAGTGAAATAATTTATCAAAACGAGCGAACTGCAATGTGCGTTTTAATTTGTTTGCTACATAATTTACTTTTTATTTTAATACGAGTTATTGCTTTTAATATTCGTAAAACCTTATTTAATCTTATAAATTTTATAGGTTTTATAATAACTGTGGTTTTGAACATTTGTACAGTAAACCATTAATTGTATTAGATTCTTTGAACAAGCGGGTCAATAGATATGCTAAGAACGTATTTTCTCCGAATGTAGTCTCTTGTAAGAATGAAAATTTTCTAATAGGTTGGAAATATTGAAGATGAAGTATCTCCGGGTGTAATTTGATAAGTGTACCTTAGTTAAACTGGTGTCAACTAGATTCCTATATGAAAATATGTCTAAACTGCATGGGTAAGTCACTGACTGAATATTTTAGTAGTTTAGTAGATGCGGGGTTTTTCCTGGCGAGTTACCCTCTAAATATCAGTTCAGAGCTGAGTTGGACCAAGCAACAGACGGATAATCTTCCATGAGTGTTACACCATGGTCGTGCTCACCGATCATTACCCTGAGTGGGTGACTAATGCCACTTTCTTGCTGGATTCAGTTAACCATCGTGGTCGGTAAAGGCTTGTCGGATTCGTGGTTGAGCCCCCTCGTTAAGTGGCAGTCTTTCGGGTCAGCTGTGCATTGTGCAATGATTGCCGAACTCACCAGCTGCTGGATCCAGCTCTATTGGTTGTTCATTTTGTGGTTCTGTCTAAAAAGCTTGCGTAGGGACAAGGATACCTCCCCAACTCTCCTCTCCTAACAAGCGTGCTCATAAAACAGGATACTTTTTCTTGAGTGATGCTGTTTTTATGATGTATCAGTTGGGTGCCATAATTATATGCCCAAGCAATCCCGTGGTGTCCTGCTATGACTGCACTGAACAGTAACCGTCTGATGTAGTGGGTGAGAGTACCCATATAACCGTTGTTGTTCATCCCTAATTATCGGATATAGGATTATAGTGGGCCATTGGACGCCTAAAATATGTTCTTTAACACTAAAGAATTTCTATTTTTTATGTCAATGATAATACTATGTTTCTCTACACTCAGTAATTTAGAAAACAAGTTAACAACAACAACAAATATTTAAAAGCCAAGTTGATGGTAATTAATGTTGAGGAAACACTTCAATTATGGCTTTCTTGGAAATATTACATTTATGAATACACAAATTCAATAGCAACGTAAGAAACAAGAAACTTTGTACAATCATTTATTAATTAGCTGAGCTTAAAGTAATATTTTGGACTTCTTGCTTATTATTTTTACCATTAAAGCTATAGACGCATTTTCCTGAATACAAGAATTAAAATGGTTATTATTATACGAGGGAACTTCCCGGCCCTTCGGGCCGGGAATTAATGGGGAGTTAATTTTTTTTTTTTGAAAATAATAGTTTGGATTTAATCTAAAACTTCACGATACACAACATTAGGTGTATAAATATTTTTTTTTCGTTTTTGTAGTTTGCCTTGTTGGTCTGTATCCAAAATTTGGACTTTAACTCCTTCAAAAGTTTTTCCCCTTGAAAATGCCACATATAATTGGCCGTGGCTAAATACAGGGTTTGGTAAAAATATACCAATTTTTTTGAAGGACTGGCCCTGCGATTTATTAATAGTCATTGCATAGGCCAGTCTTACTGGAAATTGCCTTCTTCTCAGGCTAAAATGCGACTCTTCATCCGTCTGCATAAAAATAATTCGGGGAATAAAAACAGTTTCTCCTTTGGCCTTCCCTGTAATAACTTTAGCTATTATTACGTTTGGGTGCATTTTTAAAACTGTCAATCGAGCTCCATTACATAATCCTTTGTTTTTATTTAGATTTCTCAGCAGCATAATTGGCGAACCAACTTTTAGGTTTAATTTATGCGGCGGAAATCCATTAGGAGTAAGAGAATTTAAATATTCAATTGGAAAATCTAAATCGTCCTCGACGTCTTTTGATACTTTATCATCAAAACTCAAGTAGGTTTTCATTTCTCCTACATGTCGATTTAAGACTGTTTCATTTAAAATATGACAATCTTTATTTAATGGAGTCACAATAGCTTTGTGCTCCAAGTCTTCAAGATCTTCTAGTTTTATTTCTTTCCCATAAATTTCATCAATTAAATTGTTGGTTAAGCATTGTTCTGGAATCTCAATGGCATTCTCGGTTCCAGGAAAAATAGGAGAAGCGCCGTTTCCAATTTGTAAAATATATGAAGCAAACTCTTGTGCATTTGCTTCCGCTCTCATATTTTGGTCCAATCTCAGAGTATGGAAATAGCGCCAGAGAGGACTTTTTTTGAGGCAAGCCTCCACGATGCGAGTTTGATTTCCTTGCTTTACTACAGGCAAAGTTTGACGAAAGTCGCCACCACAAAGTACAACTTTGCCACCAAATGGCTGATCATGACCTGTTACCTGCCGCAACAAAAGTTCAATAACTCTTAATTGCTGAACAGAAATCATAGATACTTCATCAATTATAAATAAGTCAGCATTTGCCAATACTCTTCCTTGTTTTGAATTTGGTTTTATTTTAGAAACAGAGTTTTCAAAAACGTTCAAAGGAATTCCAAATAAAGATGTACATGTTGTACCACCTTTTAATAAATTGCCGGCAATTCCGGTAAAAGCGCTGGACAAAACTACTTTATTTTGTGAGCGAAAATAACTGATTATTGTATTGTATAAAAAAGTTTTTCCAGATCCAGCAGGACCATCAAGGAAAAATTGCTTTTCAGGTATTTTGCCTTCAACGGCATTTTTAATTGTCTCAACTGCTGTGCGTTGGCAATCATTAAATAAGTGTATGTTTTCTGCTGCTATCGCCCATTCTTCTATTTCATCAATTGGCTCTTCATCTGGTTCATAAAGAACTGAAGGTTCATCAAGTCCGAAATTCTCCAACTTTTTATTGTGGCCTTGTAAAATTTCTTTCAAGTCCCACAAAGCTCTATTTACAGCACCATTACGATCATTGGGATCTCTGTGCAAATAATCTTCTATGAATTTGTTTTCATATTTATTCCAAAGTGCTCGAGGATCACTTAAATTACAAAAAACTAACAGCATAGCAAATAAGTGCCTGATTTTGCTTGGCATGTCTTGTAGAGCAGATTCTTCCAAAGATTGATCCCATATTGTATCATCATCTAAAAGTCCTCTTTCTCTACATGCATCACGGAATGTAGCACAAACTCTTTGTTCCCCGTCTTCAGTTGTTACAGTTCTGATGTCTTCAAAACTTGTACAACACTTAACATGTAAAAGTAAAAGTCTAAGAAAGTATCGTTCATCCTCAGATGGACTGACCGTATACATGCGACTTACAATTTTATCATGGCCTCGCATTCTACGGTGCCAAATATTTGTTTTTTGATCTGCAGTATAATGGCAGGGTATTTCTGGATATGTAAATTGATGAGCATACCCTTCATCATCTGGATCGCTATTCAATTTGAACCAAGCCAGCAAAGAAGATAATTTATTTCTTGCCAAAGCCTGTTCTTCTTGTCCGTCGGCAAAGTAAATCATGTGTTCATTAGGAAGATGAACAGCAAGTCTAATTACAGTGTGAGATTTTTTGTACATCGGTTTTTCAAATAGTCTCCAAGTTGCTTCCGGTGCACTTACATACCTTGAGCTGATAAATGATCGTATTTCATTCCAGCCCAAAGTTTCAGTGTCCTGCACTTTTTCAACTATTTCTACATTGGCACAATCGTGACCTTTGTAGATATACTTATATAAATATTTGACAGACTGCACACTTGCACATATTTCAAGGTTTATGTGGCAGTTATATCTCATTGAAAGATATGGATTGTAAGGCACAACCCATCGGTTATCAACAGTATACGTTTTACCACCTCTGCTCATTTCAGTGGTTACACCGTTGTTTCTTCTGCGGTATTCAATATACCCATCCTCAACATCAATATTTGTTTCATCTACAAAGGGTTTTCCTGGTATTATTTGACCATTTTTGTTATGGGAAAATCCTTTTGTACAGTTTCCATCTTTATCCAAGCATGCAGCTTTTTCATTAAATCCTCTACCACAGGGGCCATGAATCATGACTGTGGTTACTATTTTATATAGTTCAGGATTTTCTTCCTTGTCTGGCAGTTCAGCACAGACTACTTGATCAACTTGTTCTTTTGTCCTAAATTTTGACTCGTTGTCTAGAATTATTAAGTTGTGCCCATGGGGTAGTCCCCGTTTTTGGAACTCGATTACATGCATGTTAGCAGTCTTACCACCAAGAACTTGATTGACAGTAATATCGTTACGCAAGGATTTATGTTTGATATCAAATACTCTGGCAACCAAGTCCGGCCTATTTTCAGGGGTCTGGTTGTTTTCCAAGTAAGTTTGAATTTCAGGCCACTTAGGATTACATGTCATAGTTAAAAATAAATCAGGCTTGCCATATTTTCTAACAATAGCCATTGAGTCCTGATAATTTTGCTGCATGCATCGTGGACTTCCCATGTAAGATGACGGTAAAATAAAAACATTTCCGGCTTGGAGGCTTTCAACTGTTGCTCGGTTATTTACATGATCCATAAGACCACTGTACATGTCAACTCGTAACTGTTTTTGATTTTCTTTTATCCAATTTAGCTTGTTAGCTTCATACTTTAAGTAGGCATCTACAACAAATTGTTGAGCTAAATTGCCACTATTCCAAATTGGGTTGAACTCATCTTCACGAATAGCAATTCGATACTGGTAATGCTCCAGATGAGTCACATTAGCACTTCTTTTATTTAGACCAATATGTGGTGTATTCATTTCCCACCCAACATCGCCATGAGGAAATATGAGCGGGTAAGTCATTGGATCACAATTTCTACTTAGGTAAGAAATGTTTTCCAATCTATTTCTATTTTGTGCCTTTGGATGGACAGCAAAATCTCTATTTTGTGGTGGTTCCCCGTCACCATTGCTAAAAAAGACAATTGCTACCTCATTGGCTGTTGGTAGGTCGCATCGCCTATCTTTGCTTCTTTTAAAAGTCATTTCAACTGACCTTGCACCTCTGTTTTCGTTTTCAGCCGCTTGGGCTTCTTCCTCTTCTACTTCATACATCATTTTATATGCGTGTGCATATGGATTAATTTGTCTTAAGAGGACATCCAATTTATCCATAATTTCAAGCAAACATCCTTGATTGGAAGGATTTTGCAATCTGGCATTTGTTGCTTCAGAAGTATCAAGGACATACAACTGAGCGTATTTTGGAGCCATTGGTACCGGCGGATGCAGGGCAGATGTCCGATGGTACATTTGACCATGCAGTCTAAAGCTGTAAGTTCCAAAGCCAGGGGGTGGGTCAATGTGACCTCCCATTGAGGCAAACGCTAAAGAACTGTTGTACTTTCTAATATTTTTTTGAAAATTTTGTGATAAATAATCACTTCCAGTCATTAGATTCTGAATATATTCTGGAAATGGAGTCAATGGAGCAAGTTGTACTTTGCCTTTTTGGCAGCAATGCGAAAATTTTCCATCTTGAGGTTCTTCATCAGCAAAATGCTTAGCATCGCATTCTATGCAAATTTTATTCATAAGGCCACAATCGTGCACTTGTACAGTGGTCTCATCAAACAAAATTGAAAGAGCACAGTTTTTAGTGGGAGGATTTTGTTTGCTCACTCTCATTCGGGCATTACGAAAAGCACGTCTATTTGTCGCACTCTCTAGATTTTCGTTTCGAAGTGATGCTGCATGTCTAGCAGCATCTGAAGCGCGCCGGCTTGTAGTTGCTTCTTCGCTTTCATTTTGACGTGAAACTCGATTTCTTTGTGTATTAGCGTCAAGACGCGCATTATTTTCCATTTCGGTTTCGTTTTCTCTTCGCCTCCTAAAACGTTTTGCGTTTCTATTTCCCGTTAAATTAGATTTGCGTCTTTTCGGCATTTTATCTTAGGACAAACAATTAGTTGTTTTTTTAGATTATTTAATTTTTCAAGCAATCCGATAGCACAAACAATATTTAAAAATGATTTTTACACAGACATTTTAAACTTCAATGTTTTTATATTGACGTAGTTGCCTTGGCTACCGGTACATGGTTTAATCATTGAACACACCAATGGCGGAAATAAAGAAAATTGTGTACTGGGTCAAATAAGGGACAGAGGTCACCTATGAGGTTGGCACCCACTCTATTTTGTAGCCTGATTCAATAGCTTTTTTTTGATGTATTACACATTATTGTGTGATTTGTGGGTGACAAGTGATTCGCGTGCATACAGAGTCAATTAGGTCATTATTATATAGTAAGGATTAATAACATTATTTGATATCCGTAACATTGCCTTGGACCCTTTGTTTTAATTAAGTTATTTTAACAGCTAGGGTATATGTATTATATATTCAGGAGAACTACCAAGTAGAATCAGGTATTTCAACGTTAAGCGAATACATTCAAATCCTCCAAGTAGGTTAGAATGTGATGGCATTACAGAAGTGTATCAGGAACATTAAAGGGTTGGTAATGAGTTGCGGAGATTTGTGAATAGAAGTAACGACGATAAATAAATATCAATGAAACTTATAAGACATTAATTTAAAAGGAATATATTTATTAAAATATATATTTATTTTTAAATATTTCACAACATAACACCGTTTCTTTTTTTTTCTCTTTTATTTAATAGTTTTATTTTTATACATAATATAGCTAAATAAAAAAAATGGTGCTGTAGTTTACATATGCTTGCGCAGTTATATAGACAAAGAAATAAACACCACAATATTTCTATTGCTTAAAACACCTCAAATTAATAAAATCTTTAAAATATTTGAATACTTAAAAATATGTTCATTACGTATCTGTAGCTTATTATTTTATATCAGTTTCGTTTGGCTGATGTTATTGTTAATAACTACTATAGCCCTTCCAAAACTTTGTTTAGAAAAATACATTTTCTATTTACTTCCCAGAATATTAGCAAAACATATTGACTTTAATAATTTTATAAAGTGGGTGTACTATTTATATAAATTTCAGGTTTTGAATAGCAGCAAATTAATAAACAATTTAAATCAGATTTTAAGATAAAGCGATTTAACTATCTAAGTATGCGGTTGAAGGAACTGTACATATATGTAATGTACGAGTAGTTATTAAATGTTATAGGAACTAAATGTTAGTAAAACATGTTTGTTATTCTATTTGTTTATACCTCATTATACGAGGATTGATTATTATAACGTTAATTAAATTAATATACACTTGCATTAATTTAATAATGAGGTAAATTAATATACAATTTAATATTTTCCTTCAACAAAATGTAGCTTGACTAGTACTCAATTTGTAACAACAAAAACAATAACAATATTCTACAGAACGGTAATGCCCTTCAGGTATATTAGGTTTGCCTAAAGTAATGCTGAACGACTACCTCTAAAGATATATAATAATTTATACATAAACAGGTTCATTGAGAATATCAGCAGTATTCACATTGGTATAATTGCCATTTTATCAATAAGTTGGTTAGATAATAGATTATACAATAGGTGAAGTTTTGTATCAACAATAATTAAAGCCCATATGATAAGATAATACTTAATCTCTTCTAATCTAAAATTCTAATCCATGGACTCAGAAAACTATTGAAGTTTTTGTGTTAAGGTGAGCAATGTCTAAGTAGTTACAAGGCGGAAAGTATACGACAAATGCAGAATAACTAAAGAATGACGCCCCCCCCTCCCTTCTTTTATGCTAAAGTGCTAATATCTTAGAGATTTTGTCAATGATAATTTAAATGATGTCTGTGATACTGAGTAGATAGCGTATGGTGCTAGAGATAAAAAACGATGAATTGTAGCACAGTTCACACTTTTATGATGAGGCTACCTCGTTACTTTAATGCATCTTCCTTGTTTGTATGTTCCATATTTGATAAGAAAAGCTTAACTTCTACACCTAATTTGAAACACTAACAGTAGTATGCTAAGAATAATACAAACAGCTTTTACTGTCATATACCATTGCACTGGAAATGAGCTGTGGAATTAAGTAATGAAACAAAAATGATTAATGTTTAATGAAATACAAACATTTTAAATAATTTATGTTAAATAATATTTTTATATTTCTATTGCAACAGATGATGTGGCTGTTTGAAGAGTTCAGCTTATAAAGTTAGTTTCAAAAAATATTTAGATATTATTAATGAGAGCACTTAGGTAACGAGTCAGGTGGTTTCTACGTTAAGTCTTGCGTACTTTGATTTCTGGGTTAACAAATTACATGTAGAGTGTATTGGTTATTTGAATTGCAAAAGAATTTATTGAATATAAATTTCAAATGCAAGGCAATATCGATCATGCGTGTAAAGTTGACCTGGTTTTAAATAACAATTAACCCGCAGCACTCCCCCGAGGTAACTGAGTATAAATTGTTGGTGCGAATATTTGCAGTTTGTAACTTTGTCTCTGGAGATATAAATAATTCATCACAGATATCATATCATGTTTCAATGAATTTAGATCTGGACGTATCGCTTCAGCGAACAGGTTTGTGGTTTGTTATTATTATCTTAATATAATATATTGAGTTTATTATGTAAATATTATTAGCAACAATTTAGGCATCCCAAGTATAATAACGGTATTATTGAATGAGTTATTACGTATATTAAATTGTTTTCATATACAAAATTGTTTAATTATATTAATTTTTTATGCAGATGAAGTGGTAAATTGCCATAGATTCTGGAGTAAAAAGATAAAATTGTTAAAAACTGTTTAACTTTTTACACGAATGAATAGGGACTTGAACGGAATACCTATGGTATATAGTTATATAGTTACGACTGTCAAGGTATAAATAAAGATGAAAATACTTTAATTACCTATATTTCATAAAAATTAATATGATATAATATATATGCACATTATAATGTGTATATGAATTTGGGTGTTAATGTCACCAATATTTACTAAATTATAAAAAAAAATACTATGCTAGTTTTGATCCAACAGAAATAAAAAAACAGACAGAATATGATTAATAATCCTTTTGTTGCTATGTAGTATAAAAATTGAAATAAAAAAGCAAGCTACAAAGCTACCAAAATTTAAAGATAAAAACATAAGAATTATTTTTTCAAACGTAAAAAAATTTTTCTCTTCTAATAAAAACTTTAACAAACAGTCCCATTACGGTACAAAAGTACTGGTGTCATAAAACTAACTGAATTTATTCACAGAAGTGAATATATTTTCCCCTGAGATGATATTTCTGAATTTACGATCCTTATTCATATTTACTTGATATTCACTCTTTATTAAAACACGATTCTTCACTTTCATTTATGCTTTTTACCTTTTCTATTTAAATAAAATAATAACATGTTCAGTATTTAAAATTAAATGGATTAATTTTTTTCATTTGTATACCATTATGTCAATGGGATAAGTATTGTCACATTCATAAGAGTATATGTCTGAATGAAAATCAAACCAAAATACCCAGATATTATTGAAATCTGTAATCTTATTCTTTCGCTACGCGAAAACCCCAAGGGAGAAAAGAGCGCGTCATTGATTACACTTGTGATCGGTATCAGAATTCCATCTGCTCTTCGCTACTCTTCTAATTATTGAAGATTAATTAACTGTACCCATTTTGCGCGTTATGCTATTACTAATATTTATATTGTATTATTCCTAATTCATTAATAATAGAATATGTACAAACGTTATGATTAGTTATGAAACATATGAATATTTGATAAAGTTTATTACTACTATGCCTAATACATCGCCGATCCGTCCGTCCCTCTATGTTGATGTTGATGTTACCTTAAAACGACCTGTCTTTGGTTTTTCCTTATTCAGAAAAAGAAAGTATTAAAAAGTTTACATTTGGAATTATATACATTTTATATTAATATTTTAAGTAACTAAGTATCCTAATCTGTTGATAGAAATAAGTAGATAAATAAAAATATTTTCTTAATATATTACAACGTGATGTTACACTGGCGCCATTTCTGTTACTTTGCTACAAATTTAGAAAGACTTAATTATTCCTTCATCATTTCAGGAGATTATAAAGCCTAAAAGGGTTTCCTTAAAACGAGAGAAGGTTTTTTTGCTAGTAATTTCGGTTAATTTAAGATAATTTATATAACATTTCTGTTACTTTCGTTGCTAATTATATTTATAATTACAATGATACTAATATAATGATATGTTATACTTAATTCTTTAGGAGGCAAAAAAGAAAGTTGGTTTTCACTACCAGAAGTAGTGGGGCTTTGATGATAAGTTATTTAATTAGTTTAGTCTTTAGAATTTAACTCCATCTATTGTTTATCTCTTTTTATAAAAATAATAATTGATCGGCTATTGTTAAAATGTAGTGACAAATTAATAAATTAGGAAGAGAATTCTATTCTTTGGATTTGTATTTAGTTTTATGTGATATCGTAATATATTTAATAATACTGGTGCACTAGGGATAAATTATTTTGAAAATAAATTAATATTTAATGAAAAAACGTCAAAAAAGTCCTTAAAATCAACCTCGTAGCTTAAAACAACTACTGTTAAGTGAAAAAACTCACATACTACAAAATTACACACACATTATATAAATAATTGTACACGATTTTTATATTTATATATATACAAATCTCACCATTTTTTTTACTAAGGTAATTTGTTCTGTACTTACACAATTTCTTATCTGTCAAGTAAATTTTTTGACAAATTCCTTAGTCTTATCTGATTGTCCTTTCTTTCGTTAAAAAACTGTTTAAGTACCTATGTCCTTATTCTGTAAATTAATATGTTAATAAGCTATATTATATATTCATTAACATCACTAATGGTCAAATTACATTCGGTATGCTGAGCACCGCCAAACTTACGCCAAGTTTAATTTACTTGTTGCTTTATTTAGTGAGAGGATTCGTTTTCAATTGAAACAAAGCTCGTTTAGTATGTACCGTTTTTGTTATACATAAAACGGTACGACAACTCTAAATAGTAGCAGTAGAAGAAAAATATTAGTAAAATTTTAATGTATCATAGTTAAAATATTTTACACAATAACATAAATGTAGGTTTATAACTGGTATTTAGCTATTAGTATTTAAATATATGACTAATCTCTACGACGTATATCACGTAATTTTATACCACATTACCTAAACATGTTGAACAATACAAATAAAACTTTCAAAGATGAATCATAAATATAAGTTGGCAAAAAGTGAATTATTAACAGCAGATTATTATGGCTTCTAAAAATCGCATAATTTTTTGGCACGATATCCAGTATACTGCAGTCGGAGCTCGAGGTGCCTGTGGCAGTAAAACTCCCGAAGAGCATGAATCGGATTATATTATCAGCTTGATGTTTCAAATTTAATAAAATTAATGACTAGTGGTTCTTAAAATGTTATCACTAACAAAATATCGTAATGAGCAATAATGTATGTATATAGTGGCGCTTATAAGATCCGAGATCCGTCTATTAAGCCACTGGTAGTTGGACGCATGCTGCTGCCTAACCTCCAGGAAACCTGTCGCCTCATACGATACTCCCGAAAAAAATGGTATAATTAAATATATTAAATTCACCTACTATATAACGTTGATCAATACTTTGTAATATTTTTTTATATTATTATATGTTATCTAAATAAGTAATCAAATTCATAAACTTTCAATTTCAGTCATGCTATTGCTATTTGAGTTGATTATAGAAATGTTAATTCTAAATAAGCATGATGAATCTATACATTTTATAAGATAATCTAGAAACATCCTCAAATACATTAATCAGAAAATAACTGTATTCTGAGGTTGTAATAGAAGAATGAAACACAATATAGTTTCTAGTTTTAGTCACTTGAAGAGTCACATATCTTGTAGGAAATCACTATCCAACAAGAAAGTTATCCTGGTGCTGGTGATTCAGCGTGTTCTGGTCCATAGCTGTTTTTTTTTAACTTACTAACAACCACAAATAAATCTTTTTCCTTACATTCAAGCTGTTCTTTACGTGAAGCAGTAACTCCTTCTAGATTGATGGCATATTGAGATTAAAAACCACTAGTGTTGGATAGGTCCTTCTTCTACAGAATAGCCTCAAAATCATATTTCCAAGATCTAGCATTGAGCTGTGAGGTTTGATTTCTTTTCGTGATATATTTGAGATTTTAAACTGATTTTGATTACTATTTTTTTTAATGCACCAAATTTAACAAAATATAGTGAGAAATTTATATAATAACCATATGTACGACACACAGAAGTCACACAAAATTTATGATTATTATAAAATAATAAATAATAAATTGATATAAAATTATTTTTTCCATAAAACAATTTTGACAATATAAGCTTAGGATAGATAATAGGATGATTTTTAAGGCGAGAAATTACAGTACTTCACATACTTTATTAAAAAATCCCTTGAAAATTCCATATGTATGAGTCTCGGGAAAGAGATAAGTTAAAAATGAATATATTTATATCTTTTTCTGTCTCTTTCAATTATCTTCTCAGTCGCTGGCATCAATAACTACTCTGTCTCTGAAGGTAAGTTATGGTAAGGTAAGTTATAATTCAGTCCTAAAATAACAGATACATATAGCTACCCAACGTATTTAATCTAAGGGAAGAATAATCGTAGTCGTTGTAATCGTTCTGGCCGCCCGTCTCTTGAAATGGCTGAGTTGATCAAAGATCCATAAAGCTCACCAAATATGTGTTGGTAAGACTAAAAAATTATTCGAGTATTTGATAGAATAATTTTTTTTTTACAAAAAGATAAAAGTAATTCATAATACAAAATTGTTTATTTTATATATATAGCCGCCTTTAATACGGTTCAGTTGCTACCATCATGTGAATGTTGTTTTAAGGAAACAAATGTCTTAAAGTATTTATGTACCTGATTAAGTCACTTCTGTCCTATATTTATTACAATAATACTTGCTGCGTATTGTGTTTTTATATATTATTTATGTTTGAATATTCAATTAACATATATTAATCTGTTTATGCATTTGGATACTTTTTATACAGGCAAAATAATGATTCTTACAAGAAAATATTTAAAAACCGAGTATTCTTGTTTTTCAAATAATTAAATTATTTCTCATTATTTAATTTATAATTAATATTTAATAAATTATATAACCAATTATCAACTAATATTATTCCGTAAAATTAATGAGGATCTTAACCAGATAGAAGCCTTCGAGGTGTTTACGAGGAACACAAGACGCATACCATATAGGTTCGGTCATGCATTGCCTCGTCACGTATTGTATAAAGTCTGAAGAAATTTCGTTTCAATAAGGGTTTAGTGATTGATGTATTTTCTTTTCCTTTATTTGATTGTGCATTTTTAAACATAATATTTTATTTCGTTTTTGTTTTTGAAGTTTAGATGCTAATTATGTCGGTCACAACCGGAGGATCCAAAAGATTACCAATTTTCTGACTTAAAATTTAATAATAATATTTAAATAACAAACTACGCTTTCCATGCCCAAAGTTGGGGATAAGTATGAATATAATACTATAAAATTATAATTAAAAGAATACAAAAAAATAAATTTAACAAACAAAGATTTCGGATATTACATTCTGGGATTTTAATATGATACAATGCACCTACGTCTAATCAGCGTTTAAACGGTTCGTGAGGATATAACAAAAATTTAACAATTTTATAATGAAGAAGAATATAAGAAATATTAAACAAATAATCACAATTCTATAGGAATTTAACATGCTCTTTAAAACTCTTATTTAAACAAAAATTTTCTCATAATTCAAAATAAAAATAAATCTGCTGCTGTTTCATCACCCATTAATCAACAATTGATCGATAGATCGTTTAACAAATATGTGGTTACAAATCTGTTTTAAATATTATTAAATAGGCCATTTTCTCCTTGTTACATTTTTTTCTAATAAAACGTTGGAGATGTTATGCCTAGTTTATTATAGTTTTAAGTTTAGGAAGTAAGTAAAGTCTAGCTGTAGTCATTTGACTGTAGCTCGTATTGGGCTGGCTCAACCGGGGAAGGACCTCTCAAAGAAGATCGATGTGTATTAACCAAATTAATTTGGTTATATTCCGTCGGTGAGTGACAGAATCTGGACATCCAAATCCCCCCTCCCCCACCAAATAAGTAAGTGATGCCTCTAAAAATAAACCGCAGTAGGATACCGGATTTGACGAAGCCGGAGAACCGAGTAAAATCGGGGAACTGATTCTCGAATTTTGCTCGGGCTACCCTTCTTGTCTGGGTCTTGCAAAGTATCGCATTTTGTATTTACTGAGGGCAAACGACGAGTCAACACAGTTGCACCTTACTCCACTCTAAAAGTGGCCTTTTGCAACATCGGGGGAGTTAATTTCAACTTGAACGCCCTCTTTTACCATCTAGAAACGGTACAGACGGCCTTGTTGTTTTTGAGGGGATTGGGATGGAATGTGGTCCTTTAATGCATCCTACCAATAGGGACCGACATGTTTCCCTTTCAATAATGCCCATGACTGCACTGTGAGTGTAGTTGATGTGGTACTATAGGAATAATGTGGAATGTGGTACTATAGGGTGGCAGTTCCTAAACAGCAGACGTATCAAGCTTGGACTAATGCGTTAGTCATTACGGATCCAAACTCTACAGTTTTGAAGAGTAATAATAATAAAATGTAAGCCATGCCACCAGATTTTTCAAACGGCAAATTGCTAGAGCAGATCAACCAGGTCAAAATTAAGGATCAGCTGGCAAGGTAACCACTTGGCACGTGCAAGTTCTAAAAGTTTTCGAAAGTCACACTGGGTAACTTTTTTTAGCCATCCCTACCGCTATTGTATACTAGGAAAGACTCTGACCCACATGAGAAAAGAGAGAGCCGATCTCTCGGGCACACTTTTTTTACCTCAAACATGACTTTAGACGACCTGGGGAAGACACCTTGCGAACATCTTGGGTAGTCAAAGATTAATGCCGGAAATAGGTTTTCGGCAAAAATCTTGGTTAAAAAAATTGCAATTTCAAAACGGTTTTTAGTGGGATCGTCTTAATTTGATTTAAAAATATATAATTTACTTAACTTACTTGTAATGATGTATAGATAGAAAAACTCCACATCTTGCACTTACATATGTATTTACATTTCGTTTATAAATTCATGTCGTCTAATATAAGCACTTCGAATTTACAACAAGTAAGGACATGGATACTAGCCTTTTAGTTTCATGTCTATCAAGGCTGACTCGGTTTACAAGCTCTTATTATACAAGTATAGTATACATACATGCTAAAAGGCGTACATAAATAGTAATAATAATTCATTACAACTGTTTGTATTTACATTTTGAATTAAACAAATTTTTTGATTATATGATATAGGGAATAAGACAACCATAAAATGTTGGTACTGAAATTTAAGCTAAGGTTCATCATATAGAAAAAAGAATGCAGATTTTTAGTAAAAAAAGTCACACCGTAAATACTACTGAAAACTTAATTAAATATAACATTTAATTAATTTTATGTATGTAATTGAACTAAATGTCATTAAAAACAAGTATTTTTTGGGCTAAGTAATTTTGTCATTAAGGGCCTTACTGCGACCGATTATTTGTGTACGTCTAAAAATATTTTAGCTTTAGTATTGATCTAATTAATGAAAGTTATAACAGAATAAAACGTCTTTATTATAATTGAATAAGTCAAGTAGAAGCTAGTTTAATATCCAACCAGAAACGGGACCGCTGCGCCGTAACTGGAGTGAACTAGATTAACAGATTGCAATATCTACCACATTGTAGAACCCATTCCCCAAAAACACAAAAAAGAAATCTTTTAATGTGTTTTAAGATATTTTAATTTTCATGTCATTTTATCAACTAACGACCAATATCGTCTTTTGTATCATGACATGATAATCGCAGGCTCCACGATGATTTCCCTTAGAATTAATTTAATTACCGCATTTCAGAGACAGATCTCCTTGTTAATTAGTAATCTCATCACCTCTTAATTTCAAGTCAGCGCTAATTCATAGCACTGATTATATAAGAAGTGAGGTTTATATTTAGTTTTGCTGTTCGTTCGTTTTATAATCTGTGTAAATTGATGGCGATGTCGATGGTAATCTGCATTCTAAATATATCTTCTCGGTCGTAGCGTAGCACTGTGATCCACTTCTAGTTGGTAATATTTTGGTTCTTGTTATTATTGAAATAATAAAACTTCATATATTTTCATTTACCTATATACAGGCTCACATTAGTTAAAGTTTCGTTTCTCAGAATTTATGTGTATGTTATGCGGACGATGTTTAATAAAATGTGATACATAGTAATTCAGTAACGAATGTTGTATGACTACGACGTTTCCCCGGTTTGGTTTTCGTCAGATAGTAATATCACCATAATAGATAATTATTTTATTAACTTAAATTAATCAGTTTCATTCTGAGTATATTTCATTTAGACGCAATTTTATATGATGCCGTTTCTATTCTCTTGCATTTAGAAAAATAATAAAATCTGAGACAAAATAAAATATGTAGAAAATGCAACGTACACAGAGAACACGAGATAATTTGGCAATGGAAATCAAGCTTCTGAAACTTTATACGAAATTTCAAAGATTTTGTTAACTTAATTATGAAAATCTCTGTCAGCATTAGAGAGGCTTTTTAAGATTATTTTTTTTAATTGACAGAATAAAATTCTATTACATAAAGAGCCTTTTGTAGATCATATATTTTTATATTTTTATACTTAATGGAAATTGTGTCAGACACGGTGTAAAATATACTGAAAGTTCTTGTAATTATCGTGATTTTATTTAAAAGTAATAAAATTCTCAATATGTATATTTATTGTATATCAAAAATTTATCGATAAACAATTCTGCAATATCTATTAAAATGTATTTTTATGACGCTTTTTTTTTTCAGTTATGAAATCAAAATTCTTTAAAAAAATTGTAATTAAATAAATATATAATTCCATTAAATCTTTAGTCAAAACATTTTTTTCTTTATTAAGTTTAGACTTTTACAAATAATAAATATCACGATATATACTTACACTTTTTACTATATTTCTATTAAATTGCGTTATAAATACAGGAAAGAGGTTAATGGACTTTCTGTCCAAATTAAATAAATTGTATTTTATTAAAGTGGAAGAGTAAGTGCAAAACAATTAATGTGGTTAACTTACTTGTACCACTGAGTGCTATATAGAATTAAAATTTTGCTTTGTTACGAAAAACCTATGTAAAGAAAATAACACTAATATTTTTTCCATTAATTTATAAAAAATGTCAAACCATAATATATTTATGAGATACTTCTTTTTCTTAACTCTGAAAATATTAATATATTATAATTTTAAATATTTCATAATGGATATCATATGAAACTAGAGTGACATCGACTTTTGAAATAACGACCCGTAAAGGATCATACTTAGGTATGGATATTGCTTCAACTTCAACTAGCTTCACTAGCTGATAATAATTTATCAAGATTACATTTTAAAAGAAGCCCCAAATAAATAAAAGTATTGTGGTCAAAAGTTGAAATAAGATAGAATAACAGAATATTTTATTGCTTGCCACAAAAGCGTTCTCCCCTTTAGTTTTATTATTCACAACTTTAAAAGACCTGAAATTTTAAATAGTATCATATTACAAATTGAATTCCAAATAGAAATTTATTTCAAATATACGGGGATGGAACATGCAATTAATAATCGCTTGGCACGGCTCAATGTCTCGTATTAATGAACGTGGCAGAGTAACAGCATGAGCTGATTTACAGCTATTAATATTAAATGTATGAGACACATACAGAACACGACTCCATTTACATGAAAAATAAAAGAATATTCTCATTTAAATTAGCTATGAGTTCTTAAAACTAGGGGAAAATTTAATTACACCTCGCATTAGAGTTAGTAATGCTGTTTGTGTTCATATAAACTGCTTTTAGCAACGTCCAAGCGTGTTTACTTTTTACATTAGCGGTCTCATTACGATGAAAGCCACGTAAAGGCCATGTACTGTAGTCTCTTAACCTCTCATATTTTGCATCCATATTTATTATAAATGGAATTGTATCTGTGGACTCTTTAGAGCCGTGCAATTAAAATCTATCATTTCAAAAGTATAATGGCCTAATTAAAGTACAAAAACTTTAACTTTGAACAATTATTTATCAAAAAATAAAACATAAGCAATAACTTTTTATTACCATGTTTCATCAATTTATTGCTTCCTGAAAATAGAACATTGTAGTGCTATACTACTGCGTATCATCATATTAAACCATATTCACTGGGCATCGTCCAATTTGTTGTATCGCTACGTCGGTCACTTCACCGCCATCACTAACATCACTACATCAACATACTAATGACTTTATGCTGATAATACAATACTCAATGCATTCATTATTATTGACAATAATTCATTAACCATAATGATCAATTTTCTAATTTATTTGATCTATGTCCGTTACAGTTAGTTAATTAAAACATATAAACTACATCCATATATAATAACAAAGTAAATAGGCCAATTTTATTCATATCATGCAAAATCTCTTATTAACAGAAAAACTTAAATGAATACAAATTAATCTTAAAGCTATAATTTCTACAGAAGTCCGAAATTGGTAGTCAATAATAAAAGAAACTCGTGTTTTTCTCACTGTTGAGATGAATGCAATGAGAAAAAATTAAATTAAGAAATACAATTCTCTTACTAATATTGGTGATTTTTTATGATTGCTTTAAGCTAATATTATATTAATAGTTTTGGTTTTATCACTTTTTGCTTGTTATATTTTCTGTCTCTTTTAATTTCCTTTTAATGATTTAATTATTAATATGTAATATATATTGTTTGCAATAATTATTAGATCTCGTTAACAAGTTAAATATGGAAATTCAATTATCGGTCTGATTTTAATGTAAACATTTATTTACATTGAAAGTAATTTATTTTATAACATTTTATTCATATAATATATTTTAATGAATTATTCGATGAATCCGCAGATATTATTAAAATATTTCGCACATATCAAATTGATTTAGTATTCATTGCTTATGTACTTGCTGATTATATTTTGATAATATCATTACTTTCTATATATTCTGTGTTATATATTCTGTGTACCATCATGTACGTACAGCGATGGGACGGTTTCAAACAGGTCACAGGTTTGAATTCTGAACATTCGCCGAATTTTTCATTATATTATATAAAAATGTAAAAATGCTTATCGTGGCTGATACACATTTTCAAATATTAATTACAGTTTTGGCATCTCTTCAATGTCACTCTATACTGCAAAGCTAGAAACAGATAAGATCTTCAAAATAATTCTTATATATGCCGCCTTTGTCTTTATAAAGATGAGAAGCTTTTTTGATTTCGCTCTCACTCTATATTATAATTATAATGAGAAAATAACATTTCACTATATATTCACAAAAAAATTGTTTTAAATTGTCAATTGTTCAATATTATTGAGTTGATGGTTTTTTCGTTTATTTTTAATTTAATAAATCACTTTTTACTATAATCACATATATATTAATTATCATATATTATGTAGATCACCAATATATGTATAAACACAATTTCTCGGTCATTTATTTACTTGAACATACACTACATGGATAATATAGGCAACAAATTACTGTTGGGAGTATTAGAAGTAATATTGCTGAAATATAGTTCTCAGCAAGGTTGTTTATATGATGCATTTTTAGGCCAGTTACGAGCAGGTTCAGACTTAATTAAATAAAAGAAAACGTTTTATAAGAAAATGTCTTACAGAACAATTAATATCTAAAATGATGTATAAAAATTTTATATTCTCTTAAATCATTAATTAAATATAGAAATAATATCAATGCGAGTGAAAACATTATTTCGTTGGCAGAGCGATTAGTATAATCTGCAAAAGATTACCCACTCTCTCTCTGGTCATATGGACGAATTTCTACTTGCATATTATTTATTCAATTTGTTAGTGAGTTTTAAAATTTACCATCAAATTATTGTAAACTTACAAGTTATTACACTTACTTACCAAGTTTCAGGAAAAAATAGCAAATAAGTTAAAAACAACAACATTGTGAGTACGATTAACATGTACTCGTACATAAGTAGAAAGGGACCGTAATATATCACACGTTACGAAGCGAAACATTTCTACACAACTTAAATTAATACCCGTACGCAATTCGAAAGCAATTTAACCCGAACAAGGCGACCGAGTCCAATAGCCAATACGACCCAGACACCACAATAAACATGACCCGATACTTTGACACAATTCGTTGAAAATTATCTTCATCGCGACTTGTGTATATACAACAGACGTTTTCTAGCTTCTACAGCTATTCCTCTATGTATTTTCTCTATATATTTCTCTCTGTTCATCAGTAAACGTATCTATCTTAGCATATCGAGATACAAGTTATATATATATATACACATATATGACTTGATTTATATATAACATATTATAATTAGGTAAACTGTGGTATTTATGTAAATAATAGCCACATTACTAATATAATAAAAAATATTTATATTTATTACTAATGTTAATTTGCTCTCTACTCAATAACTAATGGCTAAATTTGTTGTTGCTGCTGTGAATTTGGTTTTAATAAAACAATTCTACCAATTTAAGACTTGTTAATTAATCTAAGTTTTAAACGTTTCAAATACTGAATCAATCGTTTTCACGGGAAGGTGAGATATAAGTATCTGTCAGTTAGTCAGTTAATATCTAATATTTCTCCAGCTGTTTATTATTTACCGGTCATAGAGTTCAGGATGTACACACATACACACACACACACACACACACGTGGAATTCTATATTTGAATATCCTTTTTATAAAGTGGCAATTTTCTTGCCTAATAGAAGTTAATCTTAAAATAATAATCTTAAAAAATAAAGTTTTTTAATTTTCTTTGTTTTAACTTAAAACAGCAGGCATTTCACACTTTCCATTTCCTTCATAAAATCATCTATCTTATTAATTTTATATAACATTTATTTATTCATTTTAGAGAGTTTAGAAATTGTCGTTTGTGTTTCAGATTTGAGCATTATTCTAGAACATGTGAAGTCTACAATTAATATTTGTGTTTAATATAATATATGTATGTAATGTTAGAACTTAATTGGACCGTTTAAATTATACCACTTAGACCAAAATTCATATGACTTGCTTTGAATAGTAGAACATTATCTAGTGATCAACGCCGTCTCGGTGGGATGTAATTTAGTTTAGACCCTTTTTAGGTTAACCTAAAGAATAAGAGAATAATGTGTTTAAAAAAAAACAGATAAATCTAGAAATAATCTAACAAATTTTCTTGTTAATAAATCTCTGCTTGAGTGATAAAAATAAAACTTTAGATATTGTTAATTTATTCATATAAATGAGTGAATAAACAGTTTTGCGGTTTTATTTTCGAATAGATATATCAGCAATACCATCAGCAAATACATTTAATTTTATATGAGTATTTAGTTTGTTTCAGTAATGAGCAGTTGTAAAATTGAACGACTAAAATCTCATGGCGACGTTGTAACAGTTATAATTAAACGCTTCATTGTTTTAAGTTCTGTGGTTTTTAATAAGATATCAAAACAAGAAGAATGCCTGAATTTAAAATAAAATTGAAAAATAAAAAGATTTTGTTGCATAATAAGAGTCTGGAATTACTGTTTTAGAAAGCATTTTCAAAATTGACAATCCGAGAATCGATACTTGACCGTAGACATTAAGTAAATTATCGTAAGTAAATCTGCATATCATAGAAGAAAATCTATAATATTACATAACCTGAAATTATTGGAGCAGTGTGGTCAATCAGTAATTAGAAAAGAGACATGTAACCAGTAGCAGAATGTGTAGAAGCTGGCACTTCCACAATTTATATTAGATATCCAATTCAATGTTATTGTTATTAAATAAGATAATATAGTTCGATATTTTATAATGTTATGGAAATAAAACTAAATTAAGGTCAGTTAGTAAAATTATTCAAATTTCAATACTCTTCAGAATGAAATATACTTTTTAGAATGAAATAGACCAGTTCACATTTTAAATTATAAATATTCTTTGATAGGCTATTATCAATGATAATTTGTACTTAAACTCAAGGAAGGAAGTAATTTAAACATGGCCGCCGAAATCCTGGCAAAATATATCTCAATTTGAAAATATCATGACAAATAAGTGATTATAAATAACTTAATAAATTCAAAATTATTAGACTCTATCCACATAATGTGTCAAAATATTAGATTTAAAATACTAATATATGTCATTATTATTATTTTAAAACTAATATTTTGACTTCAAAGGTTTATGATGTTGTTCCGCGAACGCTTTTGGATAAATTTAATTCATTTGAAGCCCTACTTTATTAAGTAGGGCTTCACTGACTGTTACTGATAAAATTCGCTCTGTAAGAATTGAAAAAATGTTAATACATTTTTTATAACAGGTATATTCATCCTAATGATGAATATACCTTTTATACATAACACAAATTATGAAAATAATTAGAATAAATTGAAAACTATGCCTCACATAAAACTAATATTTGAAACACTTAATTTTAGAAACATATATAGTATTAAATACTATATATGTTTCTAAAATTAATTATTATATAAACAATATATATATAATATTTTTCATACCAATGTGTTTTGGGATAGGTTTCATTTAAAAAAACATCTTAGTGTCGTATAATTCTAATATCATCACCAAAACCCAAGACATTCTATAGTTGGAAATGCAGCGGATTATCTGAAGTCTGTCTTGTATTGATTTTGCCAATATCAAAACATAATAGCAACAGAAAGTTTTGCAGAGTGCAGAGTCGACATTTCTACTGTGTTATAAATGTCACAGATAATATTATAATGTGGGAGTTCGTAATTCTACAGAGAATAACCTTGAAATCACATTAAATTATTTGGCTTACACTTGCTAAATTATGTCGTGTCAAGTATGTTTATTTTTTTAATTATTTCATTTGTATAACACATAGCTTTATCCTTTAGAAAAATTCTCTTAAAGATCAATTCTTTATTTTTTTTAACATGAAAACGAAATGAAAAAATCAAAATATTGTAATATATTTGAGAAGGGTTTTTATTTCTTTAAAAGTGTTCAAGACAAAATTGTTTTATTAACATATAAGTATTTAGTGCCCGAATATCACATATTTTATTAGTGCACGTATGTCAGGCATTATCTTCTCTCTACCGTTTGTATTCAGACGATCTTCAAATATATACACACTAGTGAACTCACACTCATATTAATCAGATTTGCTTAGTTAGGATCTTCAGATCATAGATGGGTGGTGTAACAATCAACGTTTAAATATCAACCCATTTAAAACAAAAGCTATTATAATTGGTAGTTCAAGACAATTGAATAATATTGACTTTTCTCATTTCTTTTCTAATATAAATATCACAAACAGAAACTCTATTGTCAGTCTAGGTGTCACAATTGACAGGAGTCTTCTATGGGATATTCACCTCTGCTGCGTCCCTACCCAGACTGCGCAATTTTCTTCCGATTCCTATATACATATATATATATATGTATATAGGAATCGGAACAGTGTATATATATATATATATATATATATATATATATATATATACACTGTTTTTAGTTCATAATAGTTATAGTACTAAAAGCATAACTAAAAATATTTATGCATCTATATGGAATATACATACTAGCGAAGTTGAAAAAGGAGAAGCGCATCTTTATTTTTTATATAAAGTAATAGACAATAATTAATAAGAAAATAAATATTATGAAATAAAAATAGAGTTAAGATAATAAGCGGAAAAATGTTTATTCATTGAGAGCCTGTATAATATTAACTCTTTTATTCGATAATCGGGGAAATATTCTAAGAACATCTATCTCATGAATTATGTATACGATAGAGGTAACTTCTATATGATAACGTAACAGATGAAATTTATTCCGTTTGGTGAAATCTTAGAAAATAAATTGGAGTTAGACATTTACTTAGGTTTATGCGCTAGAGATAAAAACTTAATATTATTTTTTTAATAAAATTTACTTTTAATTTACAAAAGCTCTTATCTAATTATCATCCTTATATTATTATTTGATTAATCATGACATAGAAACTGTTGAATGGTATTTATAAAATAAAAAATAAAAATACGAGTCTCTGTTATAACCGATCAGACAATTAAAAGGACAATAATATGGTGCATGTCAAAAGAAGACTACCCGAGTAGGCCTATACGGGTTCACCTACCGGTTACCGCTTCAGGTATATTAGATCAGGATACCAAAGTAAATCTACTCCATTAATTTATCAACCAAATAATATGAGATCAACTGATAATAGTCTGTCTAGTCTGATGTCTTAATAGACACGTTGGCTTTTTAGGTGGAACTTCTTATACAGTGTCACTTGATGGTGCGATACATTGTGATTGGTTAAGAGAGTTTCCTAACTCCTTTTACATTCCTCTTCACGTTATCGAAATATCATGAAGGTGGGCAATTTATATTTTCATCAGAGAGGGCATCAGTCCCTCTGTTTCCCAATCTAATAAAAAAGTTTAAAGTTCTTTAAGTGTTGGCTTTACACATATCTTTTATAAAAGCTTATTAATAAATTCATAATAAATTTTGTTTTATTCTTTTGTCAACACAAATAAATTTCTATTCTGTAGTTATTGCTTATAAAAACAAAACTCTCTCGGATAAGTTGGAAACAATGTACGTACATTAACAAAGGTGTCGCTACAAAGTTTGTTCGGTTTAATTACAGAATTATTAAGATTTATATCAATTTTGCTTTATAAATAAAAATTTCTAATTTCGTTGGTCTTAAAGATTAATTTAAAAAAAACTGTTTAGTGTATTCTTATTTTTGGGCGATTATTAAAATTTAATCGTAACTTTTTCTTCTTCTGTAACTTTTTTAACTTTCATAATTTATAAAGGTTGATTGATTTAAGTGACAATTGAACGAGCAGCTGGATTTGATTATATATTTATTACATGACAGATTCACAGAAAAAATCACTCCCATGTTCACTTTATTTTATATTTAAAACAAATACCATATTAATTCACGGTCGTGGAGCAAGCAGCGATCATTCACTTGTATTGATTATTTACAAATAAAATTGGTATTACGACTTGTCGGGTGACAAATTGAAAACATCACTTTACGATAAGAAAAACCAAAGCTTACGAGATTGAATATTATTAAAATAAAAATCATTAACAATAAGATACGTTATAAGTTTATTTCTCAATTATTTTATAATTATTTTAAATCGAGTCTAGGTAATTATCTAACTAATAATCATCACTTACCTACCCTTATACCTACTTAGGATTCTTCCTTCATCTTCCTCGCTTTTATGTCATATGTCAACTTTTATATAGCATATTATCTTTCTTTTAGATAACTTAATAAATATTGATTATCTTAATACAATTGATGATTATGATCTTATAGTAATTAATATGTAAGGGGGTTTTTATTATAATGAGTAATATCATCTTGTCTTGCTTTTATCTGTAATAAAAATTATTAAGTTAATCGGCTTCGTCATTAGACGTTCATTCGAGGGTACTTAAATAAAGTAGGCCTAAAATAAGTTATTAATTTGTGTTGTTTCTTACTGCGAGTCGTTAATAATTACTTTGATAGGAATACAAATAGGATTACAACGTACTAAATCTTAAATGTTATGTATTATTATTGAAAACGAAAATATATTTTAAAAAGCTATTCAATATGTTTTTAATTATAATGTTTCACATGTAAAATGTTCAATCAATTAAGGGAACTTGCAGTCTACTTAAAACGTCTTTGCGAAAAAAAAAATCTTGAAAAGAAACTAGCGTTAATTACTGTGATAATATAAAATCTTATTATTAAAGAGAAGTTCTTTTGTTTATAGAGTTTTAAAGAGCCTGATGTCTTTAAAGTCTAGATTTTTTTATAAAGTATATGTATAAATGTCATATTATATATATTACCTAATTGTGTATTTTCTTTGTCAGAAGTTGTCAAGAGCTTACTTTATTGTGGTTTGCATTTTGTATTTTCTCTGTATTTTATCTTCTCTGTCAGTGACAGTGCGAAATTAAACCCCACTACGCGGCACTTATTAAA
Source organism: Melinaea menophilus ssp. n. AW-2005 (assembly GCA_918358695.1). NCBI lineage: Eukaryota > Metazoa > Arthropoda > Insecta > Lepidoptera > Nymphalidae > Melinaea > Melinaea menophilus. Next base: position 7,235,509 of record OU911050.1, on the reverse strand, counting down.
ACATGCCCGAAAAATTGCTCTTTTACCCCACAATGAGTAATCTAGCAGCCGCCAAAAGCTTCAGACGAAACTTCGCTCTATTTTAGAGACTTCCGGCGATAAATATTAAACAAAATAGCGTATTGTTCTTTTTTGTGTATTTTTAATTTGAAATTTTTAATATACAGGACCATTTTATTCGTCATTTGTTATTTATTACTTTCCTTACTTTGTTTCCCTTAAGAGATATTTAAACTTATTTTGTAAATTGTAAGTCCCTAAAAGTTTATAATAAATTGTATTTTTCAAATCATTATAAATGATATTTTAAAAAATAATATTAATTTCAGATTTCTTAACAATTACCATCTTTTCATGTTTCAGTAAAACTTTTGTTTAAGTTCTAATGCACAAAAAGACAACTAAGGATAACATAATAATGTGAAAAGAAATACTTTAAATTCTATTAGTTTTATCGCTATTCGTTTATTTCTTACACCGATTACTAAGCGGCTCTTATTAATATTTAATTCGTGATGTACGTCGATGTAAAACACGAATCTCTGTAGAATTAAACTACAATTTTGTACATGGCATGAGTTATAAGTTGATAATTAGAAAAGTTGCAATAAAAGATGTTTCTTTTAATAATATTCGAACTTACCATATTTGGCTCAGCAGTTACTGGACACTAAACTAAAATATTATATTATTTTACGACTGTTTCAAAATTATACTAAGTCCAAACATTAATGACATTTGTGATAATTATTATATAACAAAAAATTCAATGCCATTTAATATAAAATATCATTGAAATTATTTTTTTATTAAAAAAAGCGATGACAAATTAATAGCTTTTGTGTCATGTACAAAATATTTAATCATAATATTAAATGACTTGGTAAATGAGGAATATTTAAAGAGTGCTTCAAATGGTTATATAGTTAAGAAGTAGTATTAATTCTTATGAGATTGCTAGATATTATTTTTCACTCATGTCTTGAGTTATTGAAGGAATAAAATCTGCTATCCAGCAAACGGAGTCTTGCAGAGATCTGTGGCGCTTGCTACGTTAAAGATACTTAAATCTAATTTACTTTTGATTGTATACATTAATAACGAAGTTTGCTATTCGACAATCAGATCATGAACGAGGTCTCATTAAAGCGTCTCGCTCGAGTTTCTGACACTTATATTACGTGTCTTTAATTTATACAATACTATGAGTTTGATTGTTTTGAGTTAACATTATAAAAAATATTATTTATAACCAACCCATAGAAAATATATTTAACAATTTCGGATTAACACTAAGAAAAAAATACCGTGAATTAAAACTGCAAAATATAAAAATATTTACACACTGTCTGTTTGGAAATATGTTACACAGAGTCGTGGAAACTTCAAATAGGATATATTTATAACAAGAACAACTACTCGCACATACATACGATACGGCACGTACATATATAATATGATATTGTTGTAACACAGCGATGTACTTCGATATAGGATTTAGAGATTATAAACGGCAATTAAAAGTATAAAATAATTTAAAAGTATATATATTAATGGTAGTTTAAGGTAAATATTTCAGACTATTTAAATTATAAATATGTTGTAAAAAATTTTGCGATAAAGATATATAATACATTTAAAATGAATTCTATACAAAAATACTCAAAAAACGGCAAAAGACATCAGAATAATTTTCCATTACCATTTATCATCATAGCTTGTATTTTTATTATTATTTGTTGTTACATTTTTTTTATTTGAGAGGTTATTTATTTATTATAGTAATTATCTAATTGCAACAGAACTTTTAACTTCTTTCACTTTTATTTCACAATGCACATATACTGTATTCAATGTCAGAAGAAAGTGATTATAAAATTCTATAACGCAAAGCTCTCAGTGTACCGAGTCTCATGCAGAGTTAGAGTATTGGGTTGCATGCACCAAATTCGTTTTGCTTTAGAGAAAACAGTCTGTTTACTTGAAACTACTACGTCGGATATATCAAACATGCAAGTATTAGTCAGATTTAGGACCAGATTCCAAATAATTGTTTGGTACTATTTAGAAACATTAACTTTAATTTTAAGGTCATTTTTAATAAAACATAGAATAGATTACTGTTATTGCAACAAATTGAACAACCGAATAATGAAATTGTAACGATTCGAAAGACAAGTGACGGAGTAGTTTGTTCTGGTACCGTATAATGCATAAGTATAATTTTACCAATATAGGATGATAGGAAATACTTACGTTGCCCAAATTGAACAGTGTTATAAAAACATTAATTTAGCCCCGTGACGTTTTTCATTTACCTCTTTATTAGATTAAGTAGCTTGAATTTATGACATCTAAATGCTTCTTTATTAACCGACCGACGACCGACCGACGTGGTCCAATTTAGTAACCAGCCTGCGTCGGTTTCAGTGAGTCACATGTTCACTGCATTAACTGATTTTAATATTGGCTATATGGCAACTAATATGAAAGTAAGTTATATTTTGAAGGTATTATAATAAAACACTGAACAAAATAAAATTTATATTTCTCTTTCCATTAAATTACATATATTAAAAGAAAGGTTTTAATTTTAGCAAAATATTTATTTCTTTATGTATATATTATATATAAAATAAGTATTTCTAATAAAAAAATATACAAAAGCTAGGTCCGTTGAAATTTGTTTAATTGAAATAAGTATATCTATTTTATGTACAAGAAGAATCGTGTTTCCTGTAATATTTGCCTGAAACATTCTATTAATGCTATAGTACTTTGCGTCTTTAATATTTATTAACCTTTACAACAAAGCACTTTATTTAAACGATATAAAATACAATCTATGTCCAGATTCTAAATATTATTAAGTATATTTTTTTAACTCTGATAAGTGTTTAATAATATTACTACAAATATAGCAACTCACAAATTTACATCTTAAATTATTTATTTAATAAGTATTACATACTTTTATAGTTTAGTTACTATATGCTATATATAAACCAATTTGATTTTAATTTAATTAAAGAGTTGTTATTTTGTCTTATAATTGTCAAATATTATTTATATACATGTACACTTGCTTATAGACAAGAATACTGTGTGAATAATAACACCTGTTTCCAAGAAGATAGGGGAATTATTTCAAAAAACAGGCTACATTTCACGGAAAGGAATATTGTTTTTAATTTGCTTCTTACGTCTTATTTCAACATACATCTTAATGTCTTCCTTTTTTTTTCTTTTGTTCTATTTAAATTTAAAGATCTTTAAATAACTTTGAAACCATGTTAGTGCATAGTAACTCAATTACAATATACTTGTAAAATTTTAAGTTAATTGGACAAACACTTTTGGAGATTTCGTGATTGGGCAGTGAGTGGTAAACAGTTTATATATATATATATATATATATATATATATATATATATATATGTACATTAAAATAATAACAATTTAAGAAATATTTATACTAAAAATATCAGTTATTATGAATATTATATATATAATATATGACAGACACGTTGACGGTTAATTTAAGTTATCGTTAATTATATATACGCTAATTATATAACGTGATGATATATTATTATATTTAATATTATTGTTATTATTAAAAATGGATGATTACTTGATATTTGATTCAGACAACGGATTAAAGTGTATTTATTGACTGTGATAAAGTATAATAAATAAATAAATAGCCAAATTTAACGTTTTTATTTTTTATAGGCATACTGTTCACTAGGAAATGTCAGAAAGAAATAGCACGGTTTCAAAACGCCACTACCAATTCTCTGATGTTATCACATTTACAAGGTAAACAGGAATTCCAATTTTAAGTATAAAAAGTGGAGGATCTTATCTTAGAAATATTTTGTTTAAAAGATATTTTATATATACTTCAAACATTCGCATCAACTTTTTCAGAGATTAAATAATATTCGAGTCGAATTACTACAAATTTAACAGTACTTAGTACTTTTTGAAATCATTCTTGCATGAAAAACAAAAAGATTCATCAAGAGAAGTAGAAATATAAAATTAAATATCGAATATACTGAGACCGATGTACAAGAATATTCCCTTGTCTCTTCATTAATGTTTCATATTAATGACTTTGCTAATGCAAAATGATTTATTGTCATTATTATTAAATTTGGTAGCCGCGGGATACAAATATATTTATGTTATTAAAATTATAAGCAAATATTTCCTCTGCTTTTATTCAAATTACTTCGGAACAATAGAAATATTTATTAATAACTAGGAATACGATTAAAAGCTTTTAAGTGATACGTTTTTTAAATTGCTTTTAGTAACACGTCCGACTTGCTGTACTTTCTATGTTATTTTAAATGCCACGAAAATTTTAAAACCTTTACCTATATTTTAGTTATTAAAGTTGTTTTCATTTTTTAATATATTTTATGTCATCATCTCTCTGGTGGTAATTCTGTTAATTCTAGGCTAGATGAAATTGTACGAGGTCTTAGTGTATATCTTGTTTTTTCTATATATATTATTATAGTCCTAGATATATTATTATTTAAAAAGATTTATATTAGTTTTTTTATTTTCTACAAAGGATTTTTTATTAAAATGTATTAACGAAGATGTTATATAATTTCTTTGAGATTTAATTAATTTCAAATGTGTGCTCAAAATTTATTAAGGCTTATTCGTCAACTTATTGGTTATTTGAGACCTAAAAAACACTATTAAAATGTCATACATATATTTATATATTTAGAAGCCATTTTTTTTCAATTCATAATGAATTTGATAAATAAGGGCTAAAATAGAAAAAAAACCTATTCCATAACTTTTTATTGATTATTGTAATATGATAGTTGAAGAAACAAAAGCATTAACATCTGCTGATACTGTAAATTTAAATTTTTAACAAGTAATTTTAACACAGAGCAATTTTGCTTGTAACGAATATTACAAATATATTAATGAAACCTTTACATGCCGTACAGATTTACCTGATATCTAAAAATATAATGTACTACATCTACATGCTAACAGATTCATGCAAATGTTTGATACTTATTCTGAATTATTTGCAAATGTGTTATTCGAAACAAGGGACCGTTCATTTGTATCAATTAAAAACTAACTTGAGGAAATAAAGGAAGAAGTGATACAAGTACTGACCATGTAAATCGGCACCGGACAATTTAAACAAACAGAGAAAAAAAAAGAAGAAATAATTGCAAAAAACCCCGTGTTCAAAAACATATTCAGAATATGGACAGATATACAACGCGTATAGCACATAGATAACTTGTATAGGACGTCCGATGAGTAAACAATAAAAGCTTACTTAAAGAACATTCTGAAATCTCGTCTATACGTCTATCAATAACATGATATTAACGCTATACTGATAAGTTGATTTTATTCACTAATTATATAAAATATAAAAACTTACTTCATAAAAAAATATATTTACATAATTTTAAAATTGGTTTATTTAAGTAATATTTTCGTTATTGATTCATAACATGATCATAACTTGTACGTAGATGAACATTTATGATATTATTGAAATGTTAAAATTCAGTGTATTTAATTTAATGAGGTTCTTGTTCGTGATCGTGATCCGAATGAAATGTTTTATCGACGATCCATAAATAATCTGCTGTGAGATCAGTTTATATTAACCTCATTAGCGTTTAGCCTTAATCCTCTATAATAATTTATAGACTAATTATGTTATTTTACAATTTTAAATAAAAGCAGTATTATATTACCGGGTGATAGATAGGTAAGAGTTTCAACTATAAATATGTTCAGTTATGTTACTGCTGCAAATGGAAATTCTCTCTTACTTATAATAAACAGTCGCAAATTTTTATGGCAAAGTCTATGCTGGTTAATGTTGTTGTTACCGAAAATTATACAGATTTATAACATCAATTTTTAAACTTACATATTTTGCAGATTTTCTGAATATAGAAAGAATCATAAGGAAATAACAAATCAATAGTCTGTATTATCATTTGTAGGTCAATAAGTTTATCAAATGATCTGTCTTATGATATGGGCGAAGTAACTTCAGGCATAACCAACCTCCAACTCGGGACGAGGAATTGACGAGTATTCTTTAGATGATTTATTTATTTCTTGGCATTATCTTGATTATCAATAGAAACTTAGCTAGAAGCTATTTTGTTTAGGTTCAGAAAATAACACAATCAAAACTCGGTCTCCATCTTTTGACGTTTCACAGCTCAAATTAGTCTAAACAATTTTTAAATTGATACCTCTGGTTAAGTGTATTTTTTGTCTTTCCGATTCTCTTTCGCGGTAATATGTATTATTAATGTTTTTTTAGCTTAATCCCATGAGTAGCCAACTTGGCACGATATCATCGTGATACATTTCTTGTAATTGATAGTATCATTACGGTAAACTGGCTTGCAACCCAACGTCCATGTAGGTATTTTCGTTACACCATTTAATAAATTTAAAAGAAAAGCAACGTATATTATCACTCGTTGTATTTTGCTAAATCTTTTTTTAAACTATGGTTAATAAGATACGAATGTATCATAAAATATGTTGTTGAATGTCTGCTTGCTGTTGAGGTCATCATGTGTTTATTATGAAATTAGGTAATAGTCTTAATTTTTTATTACATAATCTTTTTTAATGTATTAGACTTCAAGAATTTTTGTGAATCTTTAAATGATCTTTAAATTACGTCGTCACGACAAAGAGTTTAGCACGTTCCAACACGTTCGTCTCCACCATTAAAAATATGCGTACTCAGCTAAATTGTTAGATCTTAATCTAGTATCCATTTAATATTTAATAAGTTTAAAAATATTTTTCACAATTTTTGTATTTGTTAATTTAAATTTATGCCTAGTTTTTAATTATTGTTTCTATGAATTTTAAGCTCACACACACAAATAATGTATATTCAGTTTAAATAGCACATATTTGAAAGATAAGGCAAGGGCTGTTAAAAATGATTACAAATCACAATCAAATAAACAGTTTGGTGAAACAAAGTTTCACCCTGACAGTCTTTAATTTTTATGTAAAACGATTCTGATATAACTTTTCTGTTCCGGAGCAAGCGTCAATCAATCTTATCTTGATAAATTATTTCACGCTGAAAAATTGTAATAAATAATTATTTTAGGTTTAGGGTTTTAGATATTTACACTGTATACTAATATGTTCCGATTCCATAACATTAAAAGTAGTTAATTTATTATAACTTTCTACTCTAGCATGGTAAAATAAACAGTTTCACAACTATATTGTAGCGACATAACTTCAACTAATGGAGTTCGTATATTTAAGTCAAACTAGTTTTTATAGGTAATAATCCTGTTAATTTAATATTAGCATAATTGAGTTAAATCGCTTTGTAATTTGATAACTTACTTGATATATATGTCTTACATTCTTATATATCTTTTGTACTTAATTTAATTTAATATAGTGATTTGAAAGAGTGAGGCTTCCATATTGAAAAAAAAAGACAAGTTGATATTTTCCATATTTCGTACAGACGTTATAAAAATATACAATGAACTTGAAACCATAAAAAAACGTATTTGATGAAAGTAGCTAGCGTGGTTTACTTGTGGGAAAGTCAACACAGTGTACCTAATTAATGGAGCACTTAATTTGTGCGCTGATGTAGGCATCGTTTTGCGTTAATTCATGGAGTGAATTTATTAGAATCATTAAAAAACAAGGAAGAGAATAGTTATTAAATGTATGTAACAATGCGACACTGAATTTCTGATGACATCTTTTCAATGTCATAAAACATATAAAATATCTATAAAATTAACCTATATGTATATTTCTAAGTGCTTATAATGGTTTGCAAAACATCAAAAGCAAACAAAAAAACCAGTATGGAGAAAGAGGTAAGTAGTGTGTAGTTTATACTTACTCACTTACTTATCTTCACCCCATATCCCATAGCCAGCCCACTTTTCCTTTATAAATCTATTTTACTATTTTTTCCTCACTCATTCGTTCGACATGCCCAAACCTGAGCACGTTCTTCTTCATTCTCACTGCGACATCTTCGCTAATACCTGCCATTCTGTGGATCTCTTCATTGCGGATTCGGTCAGCTAAACTGACTCTGCAAATTTGACGAAGAGATCGCATCTCCACAGCATTCATCTTTCTTACATGCTTCTTCTGCGTTACCCACGTTTGGCTGTCGTATAACAGCGTCGGTAGCAAAACTGCATTGTGTACAGCCAAACGTGCAGCTATGCTGACGTTTCGCCGTCTCAACAATGCAGCAAATGCACCGTTAACTCTGTTACCGGCAGCAATACGTCTTTCCACATCCATTTCGTATCTTCCCTTTCGGCTAAACATACTTCCCAATTCACTTGTTTTATTATCTTACCATTCACGTTGATCTTACTTTCTGTTCTTTCTTCATTTCTTTCAAATATCAGAACCTTCGTCTTATCTGCATTCAGGGTTAGACCATTATTTTCACACCCATCTTTCAGATTGGTGACCAATGCCTGCAAATCGCATTCTGATGATGCAATGAGCACTGCATCATCTGCACAAAGCAAGCAATTGACCTTAAGGTCCCCTACTTTCACTCTCATATCACTGTTTTTCACGCCTTGGAGACAACTATCCAAATACAAATTGAACAACCAAGCTGACATAGCGCAACCTTCCTTAACACCCGATTTGATGTCAAACCAGGGCGACATGTCAGCTCCTACTCGTACACAGGCTGAGTGATCTCTGTAAAGAGACTTTACAGCATGTATCAAGGGTCCACTCACATTGTATCGGGGCAGTATCTCCCATAAATTCTTACTCACAACCCTGTCAAACACCTTTTCTAAATCCACAAAAGCAAAGAAAACCTTTTGGTTTAGGGCCAAAAACTTTTCCGTGTTCATGCGGAGGGAAAAGATCTGATCTATACACCTTCTTCTAGGTCTAAAACCTCCTTGGGCCTCCCACAACAGCCTTTCAGATCCCTCTTGCATCGCTTCTTCTTCTTCTTCTCGCTAATATTTCAGTATAAACTTTACCACCCAAGCTAATCAAACTGATAGCCCTATAGCTTGCACAGTCTATCTGTGAACCTTTGCCTTCATATAAAGGTACGATGACTGCACCTCGCCAATCGCCTGGGACCTCCCCTGATTTCCAGCATAAATTGTACAAAAACCAGAACAAGTCCCAGACGCGTGGCCCACCATATTTGATCATCTCAGCAGTAACTTCATCTGCTCCCGCAGCCTTACCACATTTCAAACTTCGAAACGCGCTCTCCACTTCTTCCAAACTGATTTCACCATCGGTTACATCCGGACTCAGCATTTCGCTGGTACTCAAGGCCGAGGCGTCCTCACATTCATACGTCTTCTTGTAGAATTCCGCCCACCGCTGCAAACGTATGCTGGCTCTGTTCAAACATCACTACTCTTCGAAAGCACCCCTTTCATTCTACAGGTTACCGAACAACCCCGGGAATTACAAGCTTCTCGCCAGAAAAGCTTCGTGTTTTCCCGAAAGTTGTTCGTCAATCTTTCATCCCTTTCTCTCGCAGAATTTTCACGCCTCATCTTTATAAGTGCTTTCGTTTTGTGCTTTTGCAGCTTGTACTCTCTTTTTCTTATCTCTCTCATACTTTTATCCTTACCCGAGGCTTTATAATCCAGCCATGCTTTCTTCTTTAATTCCACAGCGTCTTTCACTTCATTATCCCACCATTTATCGCGCTTTTTACTCAAACCTCTTTTCCTCTTACCACATACCTCTGTCGCTACTTTCACCATACCATTCCTAAGGTTCTGCCAGCATACTTCAACACTTTCATTTCCAAAATCACAGCTTTCAAGCTTCTTGGAAACCCTTTCTTGATATTCCTCTCTGATGGATCTTGACGCTTCCAGCTTCTTATGCGATAATTCAACTCCAAGCCAGGACACGTCGTGCGACTGCGCCAACCTGCAAACAGATCTCTTATTCTAGCAACGATTAGATAGTAGTCCGTTCCCAGATCAGCACCCCTAAACACTCGCGTGTCCATAACTTGACTTCGAATACGCTGATCCATTAGGAATAAATCAATCATACTTCCTTCCGCTCGCTCCCATGTATACATGTGAATTTGTTTGTAATCAAACATCGTGTTTGCCACAAACAAATTTTTCTCCTTACAAAATTCCAAAATAAGCTCTCCAGCCTCATTTACTCTCCTATCACCGTACTTGCCTAGCACGCTTTCGTAACCACTTCGCGCGGTTCTAACCCATCCATTCATATCTCCACATACTATCAACTTTTCACTATCTCTGACACTACTTAGAACACCCCTAACACTCTCCGAAAACTCCTCGAACTCGCTCACTGGAGCTGAGGATACTGGCGCGTAAACGGCCAACAAGAATACTCTTGTTATCCCGAGCTTAAAGCGAACCCAAAGAAGCCTCGGGTTGATGGCCTTGTATTCTACCATTGCATTAACCATACGAGAAGACAACAACACGCCTACACCTTGGCAACCTCGCTCACCCTCTGGAACCCCAGCCCAGAAAGCGACCCGGTTGCCAGGCAAATCGGTCGTATCGTTGCCTTTTCGCTTGGTCTCAGACACACAAATAACATCCAGATCCTTGTCATCCATCACATCTAATAATTCATTCATCTTCTGTTCCATTCCTCCTCTTACATTCAATGTAGCTATTTGTAGCTCCGTCCTCCACCTCCCGCCGTTCGGAAAAAAATACAAAATACAAAATTATTATTATTATTTCATTATTCTCATTAAAAAAGAAAAATATATAATAAAAACATGTCAAAAATTAATAAATAATAATATAAATTAATAAAATAAATCAACAAAACTAAACTTATAAACAAATTTATAATTTTTAATCAAATGAGTACATTTTATTTAAAATAAAATAAAAATAAAAAAAACTAAAAGAAGAGAACAATGTTTCTAAAATAAAATGTCACTTATTTCGTCCGATGCACTGAGTCTTGAACCCGCGCCGATGAAACCAGGCGACGTATACCTTCATGTCTACGACATACACTGTGGAGAATGGCTTGTAGATTTCAAATTAGTCAATTAGTGTGTAGTTTATTAAAGGTTATTAAAGAAAAGCGTAATTGAAGTGAATAAATAAAAAAAAAATTACCAGCTTCAAGAGACGTACTAACATCCGATCCAGGGCAAATTAAGTAAGACAAACAATTGTCTAAGGTGTTTTTGAGCATAAACGGTAAGGTAAATTTGTAGGTAGAATATAAAAATATTGTATTAAAATGCCATTGAGCATGATTTGATTAAATATAGGAGTTAATATTTTTTAAATGTATAGTAATCGACAATTGTTCAATTTAGGTAATCAGGAGTAGCAAGAAGTTTATTGTTACGATACGTTTTATTAAATTGTACTTAGTAAAGAGAGAATCTTGTTTGGACAAATTTTTGAATGAATGACCTCTTTAATTAATATAAATCAGATATGTATGACTTTCATATATTAGAATTAATATTCAGATAGGAATAATAGTAACTTTGGTTTTGTATTAACTACGTCGTAACAATTTTAAATAAACATAATAAAATGTAAAAAAATATTGTAAGACCTGTTGCAAAGCTTTTGAAATGTCCAACTAAAATTATAATTAAATTGTTGCAACTATGCGACAGTTAAATCCGTAAAATAGTCATATTTAAATATGTATTACTCGTGAAATTTAATAATACATTATATTCAAAGAAATTTATTCAAAATTCATAACATCCTACTTAGAGATTCCTTAAATCAAACCAATTAATAGAAACTTAAATTTCTCTTCGTTAGTAAGTGTGACTGATTAATATTTTTTCGTCTTAGTGCTTCGTAATTGAGTCTTTACAAATTTTAGAACTCGTTATATATACGTAGTATAATAAATAAATAATAAATATAAACTACAAATCTAAATCTAATCTTCATAAAAGATTCTTATAATTTAAATATAAAATAAAGTTAAAAACTGATATTCGTGTATATTCAAATATTACTGCTGAGCTCGCGGTACGTGTATTTTTAATTGGAACATCAAATTAGTTGGAATATTTTAAAAAGACATTTGGTGAAACTATAAAAGTGGACCTGAATATAATAGATTACATTATATATGCAATTCCGATTTCATTAAATTTATGTGCAGTTCAGAATTCTTAAAATTTATGAAATATAAATGCTCTATAAATTCTCTATAATCTTAACTTTGAGTAATCCCTATTAACAACAGATACCAAAACATTTTTAAGTGTCTACTACACCAAGTCGATTAGCTACTTTAATCATGATGTTAGTTGAGTTGGAAAATGAGAAACGTTCAGGAACGATATATAGATATTATATATTATGATCATGTACTTTAAGATTACATCATATATCAGTGAACTTCACGGGTGTGTTCTGTACTGGAATGCGTAGTAAGATATAATATTACGGGAGAGACATCTCACACTCACTGAGATGTAAATAATTGACTAATTCTTATTGAAGTATCAAATAAAACTGAATGATATGACATTTTATATTACGGTTTACGAATACTAAATATACTTTTATATTACACAACAGCAGTCTCAGATCATAGAATAATATGGTATAATAAATCCATTTTAAGACACCAAAATTTTATAACTTAATATATTAAACTGATATTAAGTCTTTGAATGAGGTCGTGATTACGTTTTAATCATATTATGAATGAAACTTTATGTCATGTCCAACATGTCTTATATTTTTTCTTTTTTTTTTTTTTTTTTTTTTTATGGAGTAGGAGGGCAAACGAGCTGGCGGGTCACAGATGATTTGTGATCACCGCCGCCCATGAACTCTTGCAACATCCGAGGATTTACAGGAGCGTTGCCGGCCTTGAAGGTGGGAGTAAACGTCCTTTTTGAAGGTACCCATGTCGTACCGATCTGGAAATACCGCCGAAGGGAGTTCGTTCCACATTCGAGTGGTACGAGGAAAAAATGTACTTGAGAACCGCACAGTGGTGGATCGCCACCCATCCAGGTGGTAGGGATGGTATTGGAGGCGATGGCGCGCTGTGCGGTGATGGAATTCGGCGGTAGGCATCAGATCGAATAGCTCTTCGGAACACTCCCCGTGGTAAATGCGGTAGAAGACGCACAGAGATGCAACGTCTCTACGCAATGCCAAAGAGTCCAGCCGTTCACAGAGCACCGGATCCCCGACAATCCGAACGGCTCTCCGTTGTACGCGGTCAAATGGTAGAAGCTGATATTGGGGTGATCCGGACCAGAGATGAGAACAGTACTCCATGTGTGGCCGGACTTGCGCTTTACAGAGCAACAACAAAGCAATATAATATTTTCAAAATAGTAATGATTTTCTCAGACAAATATTGACCTGCATTATTTGTAACAGAATAATTGTTCTAAAGATGTTTTTTAATATTTTGTAAGCATCTCATTGACATTTTTAAAAATTGTTATTTAATTAACACTATGATTAATAATATATTTCATTCCACTTTTTTATTGAGAGATCTATGAGAGAAACATAACTTAGGATTTGTGTTATAACTAGTTTTTCTAAAAGAAAATAACTTAAAACATAACTTTTGTAGTATTAGTGGTGGGTGGGTGGTTTTTTGGAATTTTCTGAAATAAAATAAAGGGAAAAAACAAGAAAGTTTTCTAAAAATATATTTTTATTGAGTTTACAAATTACACTTATGATAAGTTTTTCATATTTATATCCTTCGATAAAATTCATTACTGCGAGGTTAAAGTACACAAAATTTTGCACCGCTTTGAAATTAATACAGTAATCGGAAACTTGTAGTTATTCAGTTTATTTAATTGCGTATATTACGTAGACTTTATTTTTTAGTAATACAAATATTTTTAGTAATTTATCATGTTCTGAAGACAGTAGTGACTCACATTTCATATCCTTTTAAAAATTAAATACTGCCAGCCTGACGTTACTCTAAGTTCCACGAAATAATAAAGAAAACGTATACTGTTTTATTATTTATATTTGGTATTTTGCTAGAGTTATGTTAGTTTAGTTATAAACTAAATATATTGACATACCTATAAATATTACCTAATAATATTTGTCATTCGTTTCAGATGGTTAGATGATGCCTACGTTCTTCTTTTGATATATTTATTATTATGTCAAAATGAGATCAATTTATTAAGTTTCTTCGTCCCCATAAGATAATCAGTTCTTCGTTTTAATTACTATATTAATTATTTTCTTTGATTGTTATTTTCAATTTAATGTTCAATATTTACCCAAATTTAGTTTGAAGTTCCATGTATGCTATTTGCTTATCTGCATATTTTGAATTTTGAATTTAGTATCTCGACCTTTCTATTTTTAGTTAGGAAGCATTTCCGAAATTCACTTTTTAATTAATAGCCTTCGGTGAGTGTTCTTGTAAGTAGTGTTTCTATTAACGCTTTTATGGCATTGGTTCTTATAATCATTGAAGATTATAATTGCAAGGTAAATTGATATTATGGAATAAACATAACTTCTATAGTCGGTCTTCTCAGGCAGTTTATAAATTAAAAGTTCATCGGAGATATATTTCGTACGTAAATTATACCTTAATCTCATAGTTCCAAAATTTTTGTATTTGTCAGGTTTTGACAATTGGAGTTGATATAGGCTTGTATTGCTTGTAAACCTCTTTTCCTGCATACGGTATTATAATCTTAGATAATTTGTATAGATGATCGGGCGGTTAGTATTACCTCATAGGTTAACCTGTATGTTATCCATTGTCGGAGGTGTTATTTAGGGATTTATTTCATCCGAATATATTTAATTGACCCTCTGCTAATATAGCGAACTCAATTTTTTTAATGTATTTTGTTTATTTCTACTAAAAATTTGTTCATCAAGACTAAAATTTAAATTTCACTTAAAGAGTAAAACTACTTAGGGAACAGCCAGCTTATAAATATTCATAGTATAGTAAATAAAATACTTGAAATTTTACTTTTGTTATATACAAACATAACAAAAGTAAAATGATAATTGTTAAAGTGAAAAACGTCAAAAACGACCTATATTTTGGAAACACTACAGTTTTCGAATTTATGTGTTGCCTAGATATTCTCGGCAATTGCCGATAATTCAGTGACTGACTTAATTATGAATTATTTTTAATTATTGTTTTATTTTGATTTATATATGATATACTCTAATCTGTAATAAAGTTTTTGAAAATCTTGTATGTATCCTCAATGTATTATTATTTAAGTATCTAAGGATTTTGTTAAAACTAATTCATATTTATAAAGTGACATAAAACAAATTTAGTCGAATTAAATTTTCGTCAAAATGCCATTTAAAACTATAACATATCATATAATATTTTTTACTCGAAATGGTGAAAGAAATGCTAAAACAAATATATATATATATATATATATATATATATATTTTAGTATATGATTAAACTACAACGGTAGTTTTATCAAATTAAGAAAAACTACTCTCTTTTTTCCTTCTATAAATTACCATTATCCATTGGTATCGAATATGAAATACTTGCCTATTTTAAAAAACCAAGAAATTTCAAAAAAAAGTCTTAGTAAAATAATTTGTATGTTAACGAAAATACCCCATTTCACCTAAAAATATGTTGTGTAATTTATATTCATATTCTCGTATCCGAACTACGCTACTGGAACTTCATTAATTACGTATTATATTTAAACTTATATTGTACTTCTAAATTTATATTCCTAAACCGAATATTCATATTTCGTGAGAGATTTCATATACGAAGTACAAATTTAAATTAGTCCCTTGAGTTATAACATCTTTCAATCACACCTTCAGTAATTCACATAAATGTATGATGCGAGTAAAGCGCTTAACATATTACGTCGTTTCTTGTATCGTAAAATTCACATGATATTAAGAAAAATCTGCTGATCACGGAGACATCGTTAAATATCTACGTTTTCGTCAACATGATCAAGTTCACCTCCTGTGCACGCCTTTGTTGGAGAAAAAGTTCTTCATGAAGAGACTCTCCTATTCTACGTTTAATTCGTATGAAAAAAAAACAATCCAACACGTTTTTGGAAGTTAATATCTCTTGTGTTTTAATTTAAAATAGTATATTGTGTTTTGTAGAAGGTAATATGATAAGTTTGGTAAATGTAGTATATTTATTTATGAAGATTTATACTCGCAATAATAATTCTGTTTATTTATTATATAAAATTTGATATATAGTAATATTTTTAATTATTCATATATTACAATAATATATACTGGTGTCGAATATACCAGGCGAGCATTGAATAGCAGAAGATTGCACTACATCCTTTGTGTAGCTTTTAACTTAATGATATCTATGATGTGAAAACTAAACACGCTACTAAAAGCTGCCGTAATGAAGAATACTTGCATTGCTAACTATCAAGATAGATATTATGGCATTTTCCTCAATTAAACCCACTTAATGTATAAGGCTGCTAAATGTATATTTATTTCCAGATTAAAAATATACATAATAGCATTATATATAACCTTTTAACAAAGTTAAATTTTGCTAAAAGGATATTGATTACATTATATTTTTTTGAGCTATTGTAATCGTGTATAATGATGATGTTATTTCTTGATTGCTTTGCCAAATTGTAAAGAGTCTGAAATAAAGTGCCTACCATATAATTTAAATTAAATAATTTACTGTGTAATAATTTTTATTTTATAAGCTGAATTAAATGAAAATATATAATACCTGGCTTTGTATAATTTCTTCTTTAAATATTTGGGTAGATTTTTTTATTTTTTTATTTTTTGTGGCTTACATAATTGTTGTAATAACAGTTGTACGTTAAAAATCGGTGAAAAGTTAATATATTTATTGGATTAAAATTGATTCAAAATAAATATTCCTAAATATAGTTCTATTGACATATGAAATAAATGAAAATAGGAACATAGCCAAAAATCAGAAAAAATAATGCATTAAAGACTTTTTTAATTATACGAACATGTAAAGATATATATGTAAAGTTTTTAGGTATTCAAAACCTTTTTTTGAAGTCAGTTAAATATGAAACGTCAAAAACTGATATGACTGACATTACAACGCAGGAATGGAATTGAAAACATAATGTATGTTAATTTGACAGCAGAATTACATGTTTCATAATAATGTGCATGTAAAATGAATTCTATATTCATTTACAGTTGATCATAATTTTACCACATTTCTTCACAAGTTAGATACTGAATTGTTACAACTTGTAGAAAAAATAGAAGTAAAAATAACTACTATACGTTATTGTATTTTTATCGGAATAAATACCTTTGCTTAAAATAATAACCTTCGAAGAACTTAAAATTTACTATATAATATAATAGATAGACAAATAAATCAATGTAAACGTTTCTGACAAGGGTTTTCAGTATTGGTAAGATATCCTTAAAGATTTGAAAGTAGCATTATATAAAGTGATCTGCCTACTGTATATATTGTTCTACTGAAAAATTACTTCCTCCATCATGAAAAATATTACCTCCAGATTAAACCTAAATCTTTAGTTACTCATTGTTGAGTTTGACTGGGAAGTTTTACTGCATATTAATAAACCTAACTTAAAGTTCAAAATGAGTATAAGTAGGGATAGTTTAAAAACATTAGTATGAGTTATTCTCATCATATTATCTTATTATTATCTCTTTTTAATGATCATTTTATGTAGTTAATACTACTTGTAAAAAAACTGTTACTGTCTGAAATCTGAACGTTATATGTTAAAAAATATTTAGTATTACTCACCAGCCATTATACATACATCTGTATATATATATATATATATATATATATATATATATATATATATATATATATATATATATATATATATATAGACTGTGTAACACCCTGCTATTCTTAGCGGCTGCAAATATTAATTGAGCTGAGCGTAAGCGAAGCTCTTAACCGTTTGGGAGACCTTTTTTTGTGTTTAGTTGTCTCCAGAATGCGACGAGATAATTAGCTAAAAATTTTCTCATGTATGTTTGAGCTAAACGCGGATGTTATAGCGAAAAAAGATTGAAAAAATGTTCAGCCGTTCAAAAGTTATGAAGAAAAGAAGAAAGGAGAGGGGCTCAGCTCAACACCCGCCACGCACGGTTGGCGGATCCTAGTTATTATTTTTTTAAATAATTTAAAAAGTTTTCTAATAAGATTACTTTGGGGATATTTTGAATTTTATAATGATTTATATTATAACTATAATGGGGGGGGGGATTGGTCATAAAAAGAAGTAGTTTTAATTGATCTTAAAGTAATAAGTCAGGAAAAATCTTTCGTATTTTTCTAGTAAAAACTTGTAATAAAAACCTTTTGGTTGTATTGTTTATAAGTGGCTAGATTTTATATCATAAAAAAATGTCATAAAAAACAGCTTCCCACCACATTTTATTTATAAAATAATAATGTTTATGGACCTAATGCAGTAACAGTAAAAACAACACATAGTATCTTTTGATACTTTCCAAACAGTTAATTTGGACGTCAAAAATTTTGTATCTCGCCCTTATTACGTGTGTTTAGTAAGTGTTTAGTAGGGTAAGAAGCACGTCAATAATTATTAGCTTTTTCCACCCTGGAAAACCATCGATACAATTTATAGTGACAAAAGTTGACTTATGCAAAAAAATTGGATAAAGCGACTAGAATTGGTTAACACGTTAATCTTTCCTCACGACGACGTCCGACCGAATAAATAGTTAGTCACTCGACAAAGAAAGAGAGAGTTTGACTGGAAAGTTTTACTGCATTCATATAAAACCCTGATCATCAAAACCTCAGATTTCCATCTGTTTCGGTTCTTTCAGAATTCTTCAAGTAGATTAAGATTAACATCAGAAGTTTTATCGGTTTTACTTTTATCGGTTTTTTAATGAAAAGTCTGAAAATTTCTACAACAACGGAGTCACGTCACTAACTATGGCGATAGCAGCAAGATATTGAATATACTGCTAAATACGAGTTTATTATAATATAATTTACCTTAAATTTATATATAAAGTAGGAAAAAACTTTATCCCCGATCTATTACAATACTTAACTTAGCGAATCGAGATACACCTTAACAATCTTATAAAAAGGATCATAAAAACTACATTGATATACTTCCAGTTTTACGCAAGATAAACGAAATTTTAAATGTAGTAATACAATAAAATTCAACAGTAATTGAATATTAAACATGAATTAATTATACCAACTTTTAACAACTCGACAAATCTAATCTCCGTTTCTCGCCATCAATCATTTTAATCTAAATTCTTCAATCCTGATCGTAATCAAGAGGTCTATTCAGTAACAGGCTTGTCAGATAAATTAATAACCTCAATTATTGAATATTTAAATAATAATTCAAAGAATAATTGTTATAAATTAAATAGAAATATACCATTATTTTACCATCAAAAAGATATATATTATGTCAACGGACCGTTTTACACTTTTATTAGTAAGTCATTATGAAAGTGTATTTGTATATTAGAAAAATTAAAATTTGTAGTAAAAGTGACTGTCTGTAATTTCCAAATAGCTCCACATTTTTTCCATAAAAAACTAAACAAAAAGTTGTCACATTGAGTTTGTCCTCAGTACATGTTTTAAACGATGGTCTTAACAAATAATTAATATTACAATTGTGTAGATGTTAGTCGTTTACACACAAAACACATGGAATGAATAATGTAAAATAAACTCGGTTTTCTAAAGTCTGGTGGCACTAAGTGGTCTCGACACTTAACAAGTGAATTAACAAATTCCAAAATTAAAATTCTGGTTTCTCTCAATGGCGACAATGATAAGGAGGATATCGCAAATATCTTAAAAAAAATAAATGTATGATTAGTACTTCCAATCAGGGTAGCTTGCCAGGTATATGATTTGAAAATTTGGATTATATAATAATCTTTTAGCTACTTGTATGAATTTTCTATTCATATGGATGAGTGTACTATATACGAAGCACTTAAAAAATTTGATTTAGGGAAGTCCCAGGGTAACAGTATTATTGTTAT
The DNA here is from genome assembly GCA_918358695.1 of Melinaea menophilus ssp. n. AW-2005. Taxonomy (NCBI): domain Eukaryota; kingdom Metazoa; phylum Arthropoda; class Insecta; order Lepidoptera; family Nymphalidae; genus Melinaea; species Melinaea menophilus. Next base: position 7,215,392 of record OU911050.1, on the reverse strand, counting down.
AATTATTAAAACGATATGGATATCAACCTCCTGCATTATTAAAATGCAATGTTACACCAATAATTAAAAGTAGAACCTCAAGTGCTACTTCTAGCAGTAATTATCGCCCAGTTTCAATAGCCACATCTTATACTAAATTAATAGACTCAATTATCTACACTATTCTATCTATGATCCGACCACTATACATTTTCAATTATATACACATTAGATGAAGTAGAACACGCACTCTTTGAATTATCACATTAGCATAACTGGTATAAGTAAACACCTCATCTAAACCTTTTAAGAATTTATAGTCCACATATTTAAAAACATTGTCTTTACAAAAATGTATTAATTCATCATTTAATACTCTATTCGAATTTGCATTATAATCAACTAAGATAATAACATTATTAAATGTGTTATTAATAATTAATCTATTAACAGAACCTAATATATTTGTAAAATATAAAAATGTAAAATATAAACAGAAAAGTACGTATGACAATTTCCATTATAATGTATGTATAAGGTATGCACGAATATAAATATATTTCATGTTTCTGAAGTAAAGTTTACGACAATAAGTAATTATAAAGAAATAAAATAATCCTAAAGAAAAATAGTTTTGCTCAAAACTTCAGTTTAAATGAACTGTTAATCAAACGAATGAAAACGACTTAACACTAAGTGTGGAAACGCATATTTCTGACAGAATTTTAATTAAACTCTATCCAATTGTAATATATGCTCTTCTGGAACATTTATGAAACTTCACCTACAAAAACATTTATAGCTTGTTTAATATAGAAATGTAAGAAATCAAAATATTTTGAAAATATTTTCAAATGTTTTTAATTAAATATATTAAAAATGTGATACTTTTATTTGAACTATCTATCTCATGGAAGCGTGCCCTTGTCCATCCGATCCCTAAAAAAGGTGATAGCTCGGACCCAACTAACTACAGACCTATCGCCATTACCTCCCTTCTCTCCAAAATAATGGAGATTATTATCAACCGACAGCTCCTAACGTACCTAGAGGATCACCAGCTGATCAATGACCGGCAGTATGGCTTTCGCCATGGTCGATCAGCTGGTGATCTTCTGTTATACCTTACGCATTGTTGGGCAGCGGTTATTGAAAGCAAGGGAGAGGGTCTGGCAGTTAGTCTGGATATGGCAAAAGCCTTTGATCGTGTATGGCACAAGGGGCTTCTTTCGAAGCTACCTTCCTATGGGCTTCCCGAGAGTTTATGTAAGTGGATCACCAGTTTTCTCACTGGGCGGAGCATACAGGTCGTTCTCGACGGTTTTTGCTCGGACCCCAAGCCCGTGAACGCTGGTGTACCCCAAGACTGCGTGCTATCCCCAACTCTGTTCCTCCTGCACATCAATGATATGTTGGATATTTCCAACATACATTGTTATGCGGATGACAGCACTGGGGATGCGGTATATTCCGGTCGTGCAGGTCTCTCTCGGGAAAACGTCGACGAGTGCCGAAAGAAACTTGTGTCTTCAATAGAGACTTCCCTGGGGATGGTCTCTGAGTGGGGTGAACTGAACCACGTTCAGTTCAATCCCCTAAAGACACAGGTTTGCGCGTTTACCACTAAGAAAACCCCATTTGTCGTATCACCGCTCTTCGAGAGCACTCCTCTTACTGCCTCGCCAAGTATCAAAATACTGGGTCTCGACATTTCGAGCGGTTGTCAGTTTCGTGGTCTTCTGGAGAGCAAGGCCAAGTTGGCCTCGAAGAAATTGGGAGTGATCAATAGAGCGAGGCAGTACTTCAAACCTGGCCAAAGACTTGCGCTCTATAAGGCGCAGGTCCGGCCACACATGGAGTACTGTTCTCATCTCTGGTCCGGATCACCCCAATATCAGCTTCTACCATTTGACCGCGTACAACGGAGAGCCATTCGGATTGTCGGGGACCCAGTGCTTTGCGAACGGCTGGACTCTCTGGCATTGCGTAGAGACGTGGCTTCTTTGTGTGTCTTCTACCGCATTTACAACGGGAAGTGTTCCGAAGAACTATTCGATCTGATGCCTACCGCCGAATTTCACTACCGCACAGCTCGCCATCGCCTCCTTTATCATCCATACCACCTGGACGCGTGGCGATCTTCAACTGTGCGGTTTTCAAGGACTTTTTTCCCACGTACCACTCAAACGTGGAACGGACTTCCTTCGGCGGTATTTCCAGATCGATACGACATGGGTACCTTCAAAAAAGGCATATATTCCTTTCTCCAAGGCCGGCAACGCTCTTGTGAATCCTCGGATGTTGCAAGAGTTCATGGGCGGCGGTGATCATATACTAACGGTGACCCGCAAGCTCGTTTGCCCTCCTCTAAAATAAAAAAAAAAAAAAAAAAAAAAAAAAAAATATCTATATTTTTTACTCATTTCGGTAGTGTTGCCATCCATAGTAACTATGATATTAAGGCTATCGACCTAGTTTTTAAAAATATCAGCCTCGTTTTCAACTGAATATTTTAATAAATGTTGTCTGAGAACTAAATAGTGATTATGTAGCTCTTTCTTAACAGGATTCCTGGGGAAATAGCCGATTCTACGGAGAAAACATAATAATCAAAAAATACTTGTCACTAAACTGATTATTGTAATTGTAGTTGACGTAAGCTAAATTGACAATTACATTATTAAGAATTATCTACTCCATAGAAGATTTAATCTTTCCATGCCCTTAAAAACATTTTTTACGATGTGGAAATAACACATAAAATTATTTCATTCAATCAAAAGGGTAGTAAATAATAAAATTATGCCTTATTTTGTTATAGTGGTCACATCAGAGAACAGTGTCTTTTTTATATCAGTGTTGATAAATGAGAGTCCAAATATGTAATATATGACACAATATAGGCCGTACTTACAAATTCAAACGTCAATTTAATACGTTTGTATAGGTGGATTCCGTTCTTGATATTTTTCATATATAGGTATTATAAAAACGTGAATTACTTTGCTTCCGCTTCGTTTTTATTATTCGGAAAGTATTCCAAAAGCTTAAAAAACATATTAAGATTTATTTAACTTATATAGCGTAGTAATATGTTATATATGAATATCTTTAAGTTAGTATGCTTTATGTAGTATAATAGCTTTAGTTTATTAAGTTATTGTATTATACACTTGTTTTTGTTGTAAGACGTGTTTGTAGCTTTAAACTTTTTTTCTGTATTGTACTGCTCAATTAAATTTCCCTATATAGTCGATTTCTTAGCAAAAAAGTTTTAGTATTAGGTGCAGTTCAATTTAATAACTAAATAAATAAACTAATCGGTAATCCGATATTTATTAATGGAGAAGTCAGTGGAAATGTTATACACTAACGGATTGTGTGATATAAGTTGACTTGTATTCATTAACTCTGTTGTGTTAATTGAATGAAACTGTAGAAGAGTGCTTTAATTGAATGCAGTAACTCCGGAATTGTTCATTAATTACCTTTTAGAATAATTTAAGATTTTAAAATTGTTCAAATTTGAGTTGTTTTTTTCGTAGCAAATACATAAATTATATTTAAAACTTATTTCGATATTAACCTAAATAAAGATAAGTTCGTGATTAGAGTAAAAATGAATATATTGAAGTCAAGTTAAAATAAAATATCTTCAAAACACTGTTTATGCCTTGATTTATCCTTTTTTTTTGGATATACAAGTTTTATTGATGTTTTGAAACGTTTTAAAATATTGCGAAATTTGTATTTATTTATTTTTTTGTTTTTTTTTGTTTTTATATTTATTTATTTATTTATTAAATCATTATTGTACCAAATTTATACTAATGGGTCTGTCATTTGTATTAATTCTTAATACTTTATCACTCTCTCACCAATCAACTAATGAACTGTGTAGAGAAACACAAACGAGGGCTACAATACAGAAACGGATATAAATTTTAAAATAGTTAAATTATACAATTCAAACAAAATACACATTAGTCATCAATATTTGACACAAATAAAGATATATATTATCTGTATTGGGTAGAGCCTAGCTGTAGTTATTTGATAGTAGTTTGTATCAGGCGGGCTCGATAGATCAAGGACCCAGAAAATCGACGTATATTAACTAAATTAATTTGTTTATGTTCCGCTAGTTAGTGAGAAAATCTGGAAGCCATATATATACGAGCTAATGCGTTAGTCACTAAGGATCCGAACTTTAGAGTTCTTTTTGAACTACCAAGGAAAGACATCACCAACTATTCTACGGTGTCGAAGTTCAATACCGAAAATATTACCGGATGGCATTCTCCTAATTGTGCTACGCATATGTGCCCCTGAGTTGGTTTCAGTGCTAACGTATTTATAGCGATACTGCTTAAAGACGTAGTCCCCATGTCATGTAAGTGTGCCCTTCTGTATCCGATCCCTAATAAAGGTAGTAGCTCGGACCAAGCTAACTAAAGTTCTAACGATATTACCTTTTTTTTGTCCAAAATTATGGAAAACTTCAATATGGAAACCTTACATTCAATACTAGTATTCCTTGAGGATTGCTTGTTGATCAATGACCGAAACTATGGCATTTGCCATGGTCGATAAAAGATAGAATATTACCTCCCATGGTCTTTCTGACAGTTTATGCAAGTGGATCATCAGCTTTCTTACTGGGCGGAGCATATAGTTCGTTCTCCACGGTTTTTACTCGAACCCCAAGCCCGTAAACTCTGGTTTGCCCCAAGGCTGTATGCTATCTCCAACTTTGTTTCTCCTACACGTCAAAGATTTGTTGAATATTTCAAACATACATTATTATGCGGATGACAGCACTGGGGATGCGGTATATTCCACGCGCAGGTCTCTCTCGGGAAAACGTCGACAAGTGCCCAAAGAAACTTGTGTCTTCTATTGAGTCCTCTCTGGGGATAGTAGCAAAATGGGGTGAACTGAACCTCGTTCATTTTAATCTCCAAACGATACAGATCTGCTCGTTTATCACTGTGAAAACCCATTGGTCGTATCACCGCTATTCGCGAGCACTCCTCTAAATGCCTCGCCTCGCGTCGCCTATACTGGGCCTCGACATTCGAGTGATCATTAGTTTTATGGTCTTCAAGGATTCTTCCAAGCAAGGCCAAGTTGGTGTTAATGAAATTGAGATTGTTTAAGCGAGCAAGGAATTGCAGGCCTGGCCAAAGACTTGCGCTCTATTAGGCGCAAGCCCAGCCAAACATTGTTCCCATCGGACTACCCAAAAATTGACTTTTACCTTTTGTCTGCGGAGAATCGGATTGTCGGAGACCCAGGATAGTCCAGTGTTCTGCGAACTCTAGACTGTTTGCTCTCTTCTGCACTCTTTGGCATTGCGTGGAGACATGGTTTCTTAGTGCGTCTTCTATCGCATTTTCAACGGGAAGTGTTCCGAAAGCACATCACTGTCTGCAATATCAGCAGACTACATAACGATCTTCTACTGTGCAGTTTTTAAGGACCTTTCTTCGGTGGAGTTTTCGGTTTGATATTACATAGGTACTTTCAAAAACACATATGCTGCCACCTCGACCGCCGCCAGCGCTCTTGCGAATCCTCGAATGTTGGAAGAGTTGGTGGTCACGTATCATCTATAACACACTCTTTTGCAATATATATTTATCTATATATATATATAGAGGAGGCTCTATATATATATATATATAGATAAATATATATTTGTATAGAATATTCGTTTATTTTAGTATTGTTTTTCACTTTATTTATATTGCAAACTTTTATATTTTACTATTGAAAAAATATTGAAAATAATGTATGAAAGAAATGTAAGAATTAAAACAGTGATTAGTAGTAGTAAAGAGTTAATTTAAAGTCTAGTTTTTTCAACCAACCTTAGGTGTAAAAAATCTTATACCGTTTAAAATCGTAGCTTCATGGCACTACATTATCTTAACATAGACAAATGTATTGAAATTTTAATTCTAATTTCATTTCGTTCATTAATAAGTACAAAACAAATTTTTTAATGTAAGCGTACATCCGAAACATACAAAAGGGTTTAATTTGTTGATATTGAATTTATAGATAACTTCAACAAAGGTTATTAGACAGTTATAATAGGATAATAGGACAATAAGGGTGTAAAAAGATCTATTTCATGATAAAAATAATGCCAATCGTAATAACTTATTTCTTTAAAATGTTATATGTACTTAGTAAATGTCGTAAACAACAGGGAGATCGGTAGTACTATTGGCACTCAATCAATTTGTATATGAGATGGATGATGATATAGAATATGCGGTTATCTTAAACTTCTTTTTCCTACATATTATATACTTTTTAAAGTAATAAATTCGACTGTGAGCTTATAACACTAAATACAGTATTATATCACCTGATAGCGTTACTCACCATAGGTATTTAAAATAAATCTTTCTACTTGAAATTAAGACTACCCCCTCGTCTTTCACTTGATAAATCTAGAAGATTACGAAAGGTTTGAATTAAAGCGAGATCAATCACGCCACTTATTTAAATTTTATTCAACGTTCGACAGCTTATCAAAAAGACTATGCGGATTAGGAAAATGCTTTTTTGATCGTAAGGGATATTATATAATCTTAAGTTATATAGAATATTTTAAGTATATATTATAGTATTGATGTAATTTCATCATCATTATTAGTATTTAAAATTTAAAATTATCTCATTATTAAATTTTATTCAATATGAGCATGCATAAAAGTTTTACTATACAATATACTTTTAAATAAAATTTGGTATAATATTTCATAGTAAATTAAGTCACATCACATTATCATAGATTAACGAGTATGACAAACATGACTCGAGTAATGTGCAATTAAATTTGATTGTCAAATATTATCTTACGGTTTCTAGAACTCATAATTGCGTTAATGTAATCTACATATAGCGTCTGTGTGTGTATATTATAGTTACACCTACGGATGAGATTAATTAATGAGTTTGTGGCTGTAAAATGACATATATTTATTTATTTTTGTGTTTATATTTAAGTAGAATATATATAAATACATTTATTTCTAATTCAAACAAATATTTAACTCATTGATATTATAAACAGTTGATTAGGTTTTATATAAAAAATAATTATTATTTATATAAAATACAATTAACGTATAATATATGTAAGTCTTTAATATAGATATATACAGTATAAAATATAGATATAAACAGAAAGAAAGAAAATTGTTACAATTAACATAATTTAAGTAACAAATCATTATTTTATCTATGATAATCACATGAATAGATTTTAGTCTCTTCTTTCCACCGCATTCCAATATTACGTGAATTACTTACTTGATAAATATTGAAATTTAATTAATATTTCACTAATCTACAAGTAAGGAAAAATAATTAAAATTTTAAATCAACATCAATTTAAACATATTTGTTTTAGACTTCAACCAGAATTCATTTGTCAAATATCTTTTTGGTTTAGAAATATTTACTGTTAATGAAAGTAGATCTCTTTAATTAATTACTCGAGTACTTATATTGTGTGAGGAATATATAAAATTAATCATCAATTGTTTATCAGTAGTTTATTACGAAGCGGTAACAATTTTTGGATTTAAAATAACAGTTCCCGTTTTCATTTTTCCGCTATGAGGAAACGTTCATGTGAGGGACGCTCATTCGACCGATTAGGGACTATTCCGAGGCTATACCAAGTCTATTTAGTCTAAAACCAGTGCAAATATTAGCCATTACTTTCATCATTCATAAAATCTTTATATATTGCAAAATAAATTTTCATAATATTTTTGGGTGTTTATCAAATTATAAGCAATAAAATGTATTATTATACATTTTATTGCTTATAATTTACCATACGTACCATACGTACCATATAAATACCAACAGGTATTCCTGTTGGTATTTATATGGTACACTTTTTAAAGAATAAATTAGAATATATACCGAAATCCTAATTGCTGTATTGTGATAAATCATACAATATTTTTTAATATTCTCAACTGTTCATTTTGGGATAGCGGTCCCAACACAATGTAACGTAACTTAAATTACAGATCAGTCTACTAACTTCACATAAAAAGAACAATAAGGCGCTCAATAAGAATTATTACAGCATCGCCATTATATTTTACAGATATACCATACTTTATACTCTCATATAAATAAGTCGAACATTCTTTCTGATTGCACCGCTTTAATATATATTTTAATAACATTTTGACAGTATGAGTTTTATCCTAACTAAACAATATCTTACTCTTTCCTTTGTAAACAATAACCACCATGAGTAATAAAAATACAGTAAGGAATAGTTGATATAAAATAAAATCTTTCAAAGGAAGACCCAACGTTCCCTACGTCCCGACAAACCGTTTATACATTAATATAAGTCAGAAATCACCTTAGCATATACGGTACAATGAAGCGCTAAGCGAGATACATGCCGCTATGAATAATTGAACATTCCCCACGCTCTATAACAGAACTCGTATTTAAAGCGACGCGCGTGAACTCACTGATTTATTATTAAAATAGCAAACGATAAATCTTTGAAAAAATCATTCACTCTAGTACTCGGTTTTTATTTGTGTTATTAAAATATGAATTGTATTAGGAGTTGTGATTGGTCAACGGATTATTTAATTTACCTAAATTTAGGTTAATTATTAAAAGTACGTAAAATATCCTTGATATTTGTTTTTGTAATAATATAAGTAATATAATACTCAACTCACGCATTTTAACTCTATAATTGGTATTAATGGAGTTACCTTTTAGAAAATACTATGCACGAGTATTATGTTGTAATATAATAATAAATTAATTCTATTTCCAATTTCTAAGCAAATTAAGTAAAAATGTATATAATAAAGGATAACATATGATATCTTGAGAAATTATTTTTTATAATTTATAACGAGAAAACGATTTTCATTCAAACCTTAAGTTTTATTTTACAATATTTTAATATTAACCATATATAAATAAAACATTATAAATTATATTAAGAAAACAAACTTAACTTCACCAATATAATAACTGTGAACGGTTCCATACTGAAAAAATATCTAGTGTCTTTGGCGAAGGATTTTCCGATAATTGTTCTCCACTTGCCAAACGCCAGCGAGCATCATCCGATTACAGTTTTAGAGAAGAGCTTCTTTTTGCATTTTTTAACTTCAAAAAGTGCTTTCATATATAATAGGTGTTGGTGTCGTTTTCATATAGTTTTGGAGTTTTATATTTATGGAGTTTTATAAATATGAATCAGAAACAGATTCATTAATTAATAGTATCTCAATATTACGTGAGTACCATCCGATCAGCATGCTTCTCATGCTTCTGGCAAAGGCATTGTTCTGCGTAAAACATAATATATCAAGGCATAGTGATTGGAATATCATTCTTATATATGACGCAATAAATGTATTCAAAAAATATTTCGATAATATAAACATAATTTATATATCAAACTTCACTACAACTACAAGAATTTGTAAAAATTACAAAATATTTACAAAATAACTAAATAACACACATGTTGTATTATTCATTATTGGTTTTCACATCTAGTGTAGCTTTACTATTCACTGTATTAAGGTTATATTTTAATACTTCCGGTTCAGATTTGTCCATATTACACAGAAAGAGCGTTTGAATAAAGTACAATATAAAATATTATTAAATAATATATTCAGCCATGACTACTGTATTTTGCCATAAAAGTATATTTATAATAATTAATTGTAATCTGTGACCATAGATTCCGTTCCTTAGAGTTGACATTTTTATTTCAACTGTAAAGCGTTGCTGTAACAGTACGGATCCCAGGTGGTAGATAAATAGACGAGAATCGGACAGCATTTTTGAATACTCTATTTAATAATTTACTGGTCATCAATAGTAATTCAAATTATAATGGTAGTAGCAAGTTAAAAAAATAAATAATAATGATAATGCTGATTTTAAAATAATAAAAATAAGTTAAGTGAAAAATCTATGAACTAGTTGCTAATACTTTGTATCGGAGCAATAAATCTAGGGGGATATAAGTAATATGAACTGAGGATCTAATAAGGAATGTTGTTAAAACACCTCATTCGAATTCACGAGCGAAAACCAAACTAAATGAAATGGACTCAGTTACACGATTTCAATATTGTAGATATTAAAGTATACGTTTAAAATTGATGGCAACAACATCCTTTGAAATTTATTATTATTATTGAATACTGATGTTCGACCGCGATAGTATTACCTGTTTATAAAAAAATATGAATGAAAACTGAACGACTTAGTGGTAAAAGGCTTTTACAACTTGATACATTTACAGATGGCATGAGTAAAATCATCATTTACGATTAGTTTCAATGTGCTAATTTGTGCCCCTATACAACAACATAATAATACTTTTGTGACATTATAAAATTAATGTTAAGTATCTTGATTTATTAAACATCCCTTCTCGAATTCTCGTATATTTCGTTTAAGACTGTAAAATATTGCACGTGACACGTATTCATAATTATCTAACATCCCTGGAACAGTATTAAAACAATTACAATAATTTGCTTTGTTTTACAACTTTGGTTTAATACTGTGAAATATAAAAATGGCTCATACAATTTTTTTTTCATAATTTCATTTCAAAGTAAACCCTTTTTTCAATTGGTCATCCGACATACAAATTGTTTATCGAAAATCAATACCGTGGAGTGATAGACGCTTTTATCATGATTAATTAACATTAGAATCGTTTTTCATTTAAATAAAAAAAAAAATCTGTAAAATTCGTTTAAAATATTTTATTTCATTTTATATTTCATTTTATTTAATATTTTATTTTATTTTTTAAAATTAATATATTTAGTTAGTGATTCTGACGGCGTTTTTTAGGGTACCATCAAACCGGAAATACCGCCAAAGATAGTTCGTTCCACTATCTAGTGGTACGTGAAAAAAAGGTTCTTTACTGCTTCACAGTAGACTATCGCCACGCTTAAATAGCTCTTCCGAACACTCGCCGTTGTAAATGCGATAGAAGACGCACAAAAAAGCTACATCTCTACGCAAACATAAAAAGTCCAGCCGTTTATATAGTCATCACACACAGGATCTACTGATCTCCGTTATACGTGGTCAAAGATTAAATAGGTGCGTTAGCGTTGGAGTGAAGTCAAGGTAAGGGCACATGTTCTTAGCACCATTGGAGAAATGTTAAATGGCCTACTCGATTCACGAGCTTTCAAGGAAAATAGATATTGTTGTAAATCATTTTTTTTACCGAAGAAAGATTGCTATTAGAATATAAATATATTTAAAATTTAGTAACGGTATTCCTTGGTCCTATAACAAATTGCATGAATCTTTTTTGCACTGAGAGTTCAAAGAAAAAAGATAGACCGACAAAAACCTTAATATATGTTATATATTTTATTGTATTCAACGTTGAATTTTAAATGCATATCGATGAGATTTTGAAATAAGAAGTTAATGTTCAGATTAGTTTTGTTGTAAAGCAAGTTAATTACAAGTTAAATTTGCTATGCTTGTAATTTATAGAAGCTCTTTCCACTTGCTTTCATAAATTAGCTTATATAATATATTATTTTATATGTTATTTTCACATTCAATCTTATTTTTTTTACTAGATACTAAACGTACGAGTATATGTCAAAAGACAAAAAAGGCAATATATGGTGATCAATACTAAAGGGTCCTCCAGAGATGTATTGTGGAGGTTATTTATAACTGCATTAATTGCTGCCATCAATATTCGTAATCTGTAAGATAAGGTTGACTTGTAATGTATTATATAATATTTACTATATCACATGAACTTATATTTTTACAGTAGATAAAGTGACCAGTACATTATCTTTATGTTATTGCATACTAGAATTTGTTAATTTTAAATTTTTAATTGTTCATTTAAAAAATTTTGATAATTTGAATTTAATTATATTAAATTGTTTTGTCAACCTTGAAATAATGTATTGTACTGTTGTTGTTGTATTGCGTATATACTACATACATTAGTACTACATATACAGTTATATACCTATCTATATATATATATATATATATATATATCGATTGTGAAGAATCACCATACAAGGTCTTCATACATCATATGCATACTTCATACAATATATGTATGCACTCGAAACGTATCGTAACGTCTGTATCTGAAGTGTAACTTATATTATTATATTGTAAGTGACAGCTAGCCATAAGTATTTTCCCAACGATTTCTATATCACTTATTGATTACAAGATATTTAGCCTTACTTGGTTAACAAGATCATCTATATGTATATGTGTCTCTAAGGATTATATTACTGAAGAAAAGGGGAAGAATATGTCGGTGAAAAAGTATTTTTTGTATTTTCTAGTATAAAGTTGTAATAAAATCTTTTTAGTTGTATTATTTGTAATTAATACCATTAAGCTGGTTTTAATACCATTAAAAGTGCCATTTAAAAAAATGAAATTAAATTGTAAAGAACAGTTTTCCAACATTTTTCATTTGCTTTCTGTCCACCGAAATAGGTGAATTCAACGACGAAATTTCTTGCATTTTAAAGTTGCAGTATCAGTAAAGTACAACATAATTCTTTCAAGCGTTTTCCGTCACGAAATTTAGATGCCTCCCCCACTGGTCTCACAGTTTTTTTGACACAGAGCAAGATTGAAATGTGATAAATTATGATATGGGTAAAAAATTTTGATATAACCATAAAACAGTTTTGATATATTGGAAAGAGGCTAGTTAGACCTAACTTTCGATATGTGGGTGCCATATCAACTCACTGAAAGAAATCGCCTTAAGAGTAAAGATGTCATTACGTTTAAGTTCATTGAATTAAACTATTTTTGACTATATTGATCACTCTTGATGATAAATGTATGTCCTTTTACCTCCTTATTTCTAGTATATTATTATTTACCTACAATAATAATATACTAGAAATAAGGAGGTCTAAGCTGATCAAAATGCACTGACTATCGCTGAGGCCGGGCATTCGTCAATAAGGTATGTTGAGTATGGCGGGATTAGAAATGCATCATTAATTATGAGCTCTTACCGTCAAGAAAAACCATTGATTCGGATTACTACTATCAACAACAGATGAGATTTAATAGAATCTTGAAATGATCAACAGAAAAAGTTATCTTTCATCACTATGAAACCCGAATACAAACATATTTAGCCACTCAACAAAAACAGGGAAACAAGTTAACGGAAAAGCTCAAATTGTCTGTAGCAACGGAATCATGTCCACTGCCTTCGTAGGTAGTTCCGTTCTGTTAGGTTCCATTGCTTTCTCGTGAAACTTACCGAACAAAATGGGACATTTAATTACATTATGTATTTGTAATTAAATTTAAACATATTTTGTAAAATCTTACTTTTGGTTTGATTGATTTTGATTTGCCCATTGAATGGACATACATTTTGTAAATTTCCGAAAATGTTAAGGTTTGACAATTTTCGTTAAGAAATATGAAAAAGTACTGAGAGGCTGAATTTATGGAATTTTAAAATAGGCATTGAATTTTTTAAACATCCAAAATGATTTTAAAAAAAAGGAATCTTACAAAAAAAAACCGGAGCTCGAGAACAGAGTTACTAACCGGTCCGGTATAAAATGATACATATGATAATTACTTGTCTGGTAAACCAAATCTTGATAGGATTTTCTAAAAAACATAGACATAACATAGACAGCACTTATATAAACGTCATTATTGTAATCTTACTTTAAATAATAAATAAAATCAGTCATTTATTTGCTCTTATTTGCAGATTTTTTTAAACAATAGTATTGTTAAATTTAAAGTACAGGATAAAGTTTTCATTACCAAAACTGGATGCAGATTGGCTCAAGGTAAGGATCAGGATTCTTTATATTACTTTTTTTTAGATCTATCAAAAATTTTAATTAAATTGTTATTTAAAAATTTTGTAAAACAAATATACCTATAATAATAGAATAAAGGTGGAAATAAATTTTATGAAAACATATATTTCTACTCTTAGCTCTTTTGTGTAGGTGCATATTGTGATCTTCTCTTAGCATTTGAAAAAAAGAGACCAAATCTTTCCCAAAGTTGTCTATGTAAAGCTGGTACTGGGCCAGTACTGGGTACTTGAACCAGACTATTCGTAACAAAAGATTATACGAATATTGACAAGACAGACAGCAGAAAGCTAGAGTGATATAAATATTTTAGGATTTTAGTGTTTCAGTTATTGGTGCTCGCTGGGATAGATGTGTTTATTCTAATCTTTTCAAACTGTTGACGTTCTACGCGACTTAACAGCGTAGCTCACGAGCGAAATACTCTCGTACGAACAATTGATTCCAAGACGTTTTCTATTATGGAATACTAATATTCATTAGCACAGTATAACAGTAATATAATTTCTGGGTGTACTACTAAGGGTTGTTGAAATACTAAGTTTAAGTTAAATGTTACTTTTTTATATAGATTTGTAGGAATTGAGGCTAAGCCATTTAATAAACAGCATGTATAATGAGGGTAGATATTAATTTTATATAATTGACGAGAAAATATCAGTAGTTAGTCAGTAATTATAAATAGCTCTTAAACACATTTATAGTTATAATAATAATTAATAAAATAAGTAATTAATAAATTAATTAAAGAACTATAAATGGTTTTAAATTAGTATTAAGAAGATAAGTCATCTATGGGGAATATACGTAAACATATTATTAGTATTTTTTTTATATTTCATGATAAAATAACACCATAGATAGATAGAAGATAGTTTGAATTACTGTTCTATCAAAGCAACCTATTCAGTAGTTAAAAGATTATATCTTCATTGTTTCAAATGTCTTAAGAAACTCAAATCTCAAAAATCTCTTATTAAATGCTGTTATAAAGAATTCGCTAATAAGAAATTTGTTAAATAGTTTTCTTATTTTTCTAGATCTTTTATTTATAAAATAAAGAATAACTGCTGATAAATGTATTGTAAATGTATTACTACTTTAAGAAAAAAGCATTAAAGCTGCTCAAAAGAGAATTAGAATAAAAGATAAGAGTATTGTGCTATTAAATATATATAATATATACCTACATGTAAAACATATAAACACCTATATACAACATAATTATTCCAAGCAAAATTTCAAACCTACTATCTGAAATCAGTGACGGCTTATCTACATTCGGATTGGGATTGAATTAACATTTTCAATATGTAATAAATGTGGTATTTATTCTTTTTGCGGATAAATCTAAAAACACTACTATTTATTAAAATTAGAATTTATATTTAATTAATTATTTAGAATTTCGTAGATTTTTATATATTTTGATAAAATTGTAAAGATAGTAAGAAAATATGAGATAGTAAATATAACCTATATTGGCATACAAATCCTGTATAATATCCGATAAAATAATTATGAAGACTCTTATTCTCCCGTGTTTTGGATTTTGTCTTCGTTTTAGCTATTTATTATACGCAATAAGTTAGGTATCATTCATTTAAAACTCAATTACTGATTATCTAAAATATTCTCAGAATTACGTGATAGTAAATAAGAAATGTGGCGCCGTAAGATTTATGTAAAAACCTCGCATATAGAAGTGAGAATATGAATTTGATCTCAATATTATTGGAATAATCCAAAAATAAATTATTAAATTACTTTTATTAAAACTAAAGTTAAATAAAGTCTTTATCATATTTCGTAATACACCGTGGACAAGAGAATGTAAGTCAAACATTGCAGTGTTTAATTATTTTTTTAATCTGTTACAATACTGTAACATTATTAAAATAATACTATTGTACTACTGTAATATTATTACAATAATACTATTTTAATAATATTTCTCCTCAATATGTTCCGTAATATTAGGGACAAATATTATTAAATATTGCTTTTAATAAATAAGACTGATTAGTTTTGTTTGTGACATTGTCATTATGTTATTAATTAAAATATGCCCAGAATAACAACTATCAATTCATTTAAAATTAATAATAATTAAACACTTCAACAATTAAAACATATAATTTTATGTTTGCAATATAATATTTCTGATTTATTTTAAATGAATACATATTCGCGTCAGTTTCGTTCCACACTTAATTTTTATAAATTAAAAGATCGTCTAATAAAGCTGGTATAAGCAAAATTTTTTTGTAATATAAATGAAAAACATTCTGTAAATCATGACTTAGTCGTAAATAAGAATAAGCTTTTATTCTTATTGACTAATATAAAAAGTATTAAGCAAAGGTCAACAAAGGCCCTGAGCAAATCATTGTGATTAATAATAGGTTTTGTATTTAAAAATTGATTAATTTGTGTTTACGACATCAAACAAGATGTTACACGCTTTGTAAATGCCAAACTTAAAAAACTTTTGGGCGATGACGTTAACATTTGTTTAAAGTCTTTAATTTCTCGGTAATAGACTACTGTCATACCATTTAAGCATGTGATTAATTTTACCAAAGGAAAATAATTAACTGCGGCTAAACTGTACATATTATAAGTATTTTTTTTATTTTGTAAATATATTCAGAAAGTAATTAGCCTCTTGGAATTAAAATTTTTGAAACGTTTTTTTTACGTGTTGTATATTTATATTTACATCATGTTTTGTGAAATTTTCTCTCATCGAATTAGTCAGGGGGTCCTCGAGACACTGGTATACAGAACTAATTAACCACATTTTATTTGTCTACCGATCTAAATTAAAAGTTTATAGTTTTACTGTACAAACTCATCGATCTTATATATCCATTATGACTATGTCTAGAGATACAAAACTATAAGAAATTTTAAATTAGTAATGAATTAAAAGAGTATCAAGGGTATTTCTTGTCGGTTCTTCTACAAGCACTATCCCTTTGAAACCATCTAAATATAATCTAATGCCTCATGTGCAATGTTATATCAAAGTATTTTATTACTTAACTGAAATAAAATACGTTGACTTTGATTTTTTTTTCAACACTTTACATTTCTGCATTCCTATTAGTGTCAATAACGAATTCAAACAAAACGGATACTGTATGTGACATAATTTACGAAAATGTTTTCTAAGAACACAATCAATCTTACTTACCTATTAGAAGTTGACAATATGGCGCTGCTCTATTTTAAAAAATATAATGTTTCAAAAAAATATAAAAAAATATAAAAAAAATATTTGTTGTTAGATTTTATTCCAATTAAAAATTTATATTTAATGTATTTTCATTGCTTAGACATTTTAGCACAATCAGTAAATGGAATATTAATAATTGATATCCTTTACCTAAAGATCTTTAATTAAAGTTCATATACTTTATATACTGGATTAGTCAAATTAATTAATTGCTTCGTTTAATTTAACGACTAAAGTCGGATGCCTGCTTCGAATACGCCGTGAACATTACGACGTAGTAAACATTTCGTACAAAAATATTTAATTAGACATTTAAATAAAATAACGATTAATTTTACGTACCCAGTACAATTCTATGCTGATTGTTTAATCTATCTCTTTTATTTATAATCAACGTTTTTAAGTAAATTGAACATTATGGATTTTTATATAATAACGTAAGCTATCTAACTAAATTATTAAAAAGAAAGCATTTTATATCAAGCAAATGTAAAGTTTGTGCTTTATTTTTGTTTATTCTGTCTGTCTGATGAAAAGTATATTTATTCTGTCTGTCTGTACTCGTATGTCAGAGGCATCCATTAGATTTTATCCAATGTTTTATAAACTGCTACATGAAATGAAAATTAATTCTTTTTTCAGCTCACAACGTACTAAGTCCAATTTTAAATGTCAATTTATATTTTGTCAATTGTATTCACAAACATATAATATTTATAAACATAAAAGAAAAATAATACTTAAGAATATGTATAAATATTCTTAAAGTATTTAAAATTAAGATACTGATATATACATATTATCATTTCTCTTTCTGGGAGAGGTAAGCAGAGTCTAAAGACTTCTTTCGCTTCTTCTACTTTCTCTTTGGTTCCGGGTATTCTTTACCTTACCCTCCTTGGAAACATTCATAGCGTTATCGAGAAATGTTCATTTAGGCCTTCCTTCTGGGACCTTTCCATCCTCACATCCCTTATATATGGATATAGGACATGTCAAGTTTTATTTCTGTACATTAATGTTAAAATTTACAAGCTCTTATGTATACAAACCTTTTCTTAGATCTTTTGATTAATCTTAAAGACGTGCTCTATACAAAATATTGACTGCATTCGCTCTCCATTCAATATCTTTCTCACATCTTTTATTTTTTGTAAATACAAAACTTACATGAACAAACTTTTTCACTCGTTCAATTGTCTCTCAATTTATGAAAATAATGCAACCAAACTATGTCTTTCTTTTTAAATTCACTTTATGTCTTTCTTCTTTAAAGCAGCGTCTTCTTCTTCTTTCAACATGCATCACCTTCTGCAACTAATTAGCTGTTGAGGCAAGTATTTATTGGTCATAAGCGTAGAATAGACAATTAATTAGTAAATCGTTCGTTTTTAAACCTGAATGTTTCAAATTTGTCCATCATCTTTCAAAAATTTATTAAAATTAAACAATTATGACGATGCGGCACGTCTGTCTAAAACTCTTTTAGTTGCTACACCATTCAGAATATGCACCGTTATTCCTGATAAAATTCCACTTGTACATACCTCATCTTACATTCTAAATTCCGCTTGTACATCGCACAACTTTTTATTAACTAATCATCTTTGACAACTTTCTTAGAACATCTTAAATCAATATGAATATAATTTACCAACAACCTTAAAAGGACTGATCGCGTGATATTTTTGAAATCTTTATTTGACTCATTTTGTCGTAATGGAGCCGTTGTACAAGGACAACGGCACCATCACGGCTTGGCACCAGTTTTCTGATACTCAACCGGCCTTCTAAAACAAGTTGAAAAGGAAGTACAGTTGGTTGGCTTCACTGATTTTCACCGACATGTTTACGTTCCCGCAGCCTTGCCTGATTTCATGCTTTTAATTGCTTTAACAACCTCAAATACCATATATCTTCAAGATATTCCTTCCACCTTTGTAACACACATTATTCGTCTTTTACAATATTTCCGTCTCGGAATTTGATTATGGTCATCTTAGAGGTCGTTTTACCTCTGGCAGATCTTATGGATATCCAGATAGCTCATTGCTACTCAGGAAATGATCAGAAAGCCTTCTTTTGAACTCAAAAAGAAAAAAAGAAGAAGAGGACTTCTACTTCTTTCTTTCTTTTTACAGCTTTCATAATGTGTTCTTTGAAAGCCATCTACATACACATCTGAAAATTGATAAAAACAAAACAAAAAGTGAAGTTTAATTTTTATCACAAAAATATATGTATTATGTATTTGTAAATAACGATATGACATATTGTATCAGTTAGGAAGTTTTTAATGTCCATTTTTGTTAATGGTTTATATCTACATGGTTTGCCCATTTGAGTTTATGGTTTTGTAGGAGAACATAACTCGTATGATACCTTCCCCTCTTATAGACTTGATAGCTTTTACTAGGGAAGTTAAGCTCATTATATTACTAGTATATTTCATATACCCATTAACAAATATTTTTTTTACTCTGTACGATACCGGATAAGAAACTACTAGTTTATAATTTGGGCAATGAATAATTTATGATAGGATATCATTAACCTTTTCCGAAATCACGGATCCTTATCGGTCGAACGAAGACCGATGAATAAGATTTAAATAAGTAATCTACCTGAGCAATTTGGGAGATTTATGTCCTAGGAGCAATGAGAGTAAATTATAAGAAAAATCAAGTTTTTAATTTAGAGTAATTAAAAACTAATTAAAAAAATCATTCCAAAATTAGATATTTAAATGAAAACTGAATATTTTTTCCTAATTTATATTCTTGATATGTAACATATGTATACTTATTTCAACCCCTTTAACTCCTTATTTGAGATATTTATTTTTATACTTATTTATTACCATGCTTTTAATTTTTAATGTCTTATCTTAGAGTATAACTAACTTTTACACAAACTTTCATCCCTTTTTTTTTTATTTGTAAGTATTAGTCAATCAACATAATCTATACTTGGTCAAAATAAAAAAATAATGTTTTAAAAAAGTTTTCTTGCTAAGCTAGGTCACGTAGATTCTGTTGTACAAACGGCGGGCGTTAGATAAAATTTAAATAGTTGATGTGATTGATCTTTCATTTAAAACTTGTGATTTTGTAGACAACTATATTTTAAAACAACAATTCATTGGGTTTGTTGTATTAGTATACATACATATATATATATATATATATGTATATATAAATATATATTATTTATTAAATATATAATTAATTGGTAAATAACTTTTAATTAGAAATATCGCAACTGTTCTCATTACCTTTATAATATTTTGCTTCGTATCAAAAATTCCACACAAATAATCCTCCTGCTCATTTTAATTATAAATGTTTACTTTAGTTTTTTGATATTATTGTAACAATATTGGTTGACTTGGTTTTCGATAAGTATCCTCAGGATATTTTTGAGGTACGATGTGTAAATAAGTTATTTTAAAATTTATCAGCGTTATATAACTTAGTTGTCTACGTGTCTGTTTAGTTAAAGTTCAAGTAACTAAATGGCATTTTTATAATATTTCCTTTCTTTTGGCGCGATTGCGTAAATATATTAAAATAAAAACTTTTCTTAGATGTTTGTTAGAGTGTATTTATACATTGTTGTGAGTTATCAATAGAATAAAAAATATAAATAAAATAAAAAACACAAAAATATTATTATAAGGGAAGAGAGAAAGAGACAAAGTGTATCTCATCTGCAATGGATGTACAAGTAATAATACAAGATATTTTGAGAGTGAATTAATTTTCATATGTTTAAATTATTTACTCAATACTATAATATTTATAATGATATTTAGTAAACTGAGAGAATCACAAAATATTTTAAGTTATTGTCTTATAATAAATTTTAAAATGGTCCTCAATATTTGTAATACATAAAAATCAAACAGAGCACTGTCACATGCATGTTAAAAGATCAGTTCTATTTAACATTTGTTAGGGAATACCCTATATCATATTGATACTTATAGGCCTTAATTTAAAAATACTATATTTTATTAAAATATAAGAATTACTAGCTTAAGGTGTAAGTTAGACTGCGGTTTGCGAATAATTAATTGGTCAGTTATATGCCTACTCCTTATCGGGCTGGTTTCTTGAGCATCTCATTTGCTGTGACTGCAGTTCAATTATGGGAGGAAATAAAAAGGGCCCCGTCACGTGGCACATTCGAACGCCGTGCCCAAGACCTGTTTCTCAAACAATATAATATTTAGTTATTTTATACCTATGTCCAGTTGTTTATATATAGAAATTATAATTTATTTATCTTATAGTATAGCTTACTAGTAAATCATAATATGAATATAATTTTTATGTATTATTCCTAATTATTGAATATATTTTTATTATTTAGTATCTTAGAGAACAACGTAAATTTTTCTGTTTATTTGGTTTCACCTTTCTGCATGTCTACAACCTCCTAGACAACGTCCTCTATAGTTCATCTTAATGTTGGCCGGTAGACAATGCTTGGTACAACCTGCCCACCTTTTGTGCATTTACAATATTTTTTTGTAATAAGTAATGAATTAAATAAAATTATCTATAACGACTTTTTCAGTTAATTGCTGTCATGCCTTCATATTATTTCTTACAAAAACTTAATCAACCAGAAGTTGGTAAAATTAGTATTAGGTTTCGTAAACCTTAGAAGAATGGAAGGTTCTTTGATAGAAAATAAGTCAGTAATTTTTACAGTTGAGTACTGTTATACAGAAACCAAACAACTGCCATGTTGAGTACTAATGTTTTACTAAAAAAGTATAGAAAATAAAAAAATAAATACAGTTACCTTCTTCTTCTTTTATACTTTGTCCAATTTTAAGTTAATTTAAGATAACATCATAATATAAGATGTATTAAATGAAGATGTAAAAATGAATGACCTTTTTGACCTTAACAAGGCTAACGGTTTATTTGTGAATATGAAACTGGTTAAATATTTTTTAACTAAAAGTAAAAAATAGGGGTCGTTTATGAGATATTCAAGATAATATTCTGTGGATTTTTATCACAATTATCTTTATAGTTTTGTTTTAAGCTGGAAGCAGCTACTGTAAAATAAATTTGTTTAATAAGAATTAGTTTTTCACATAAATATAAATAATTTTTAGGTCAATTTGTCTTTTTTTATTTATGTCTATGATTTTTGTTTCTTATTAATGTAAAAAAATCTAAAAGGGTACACTTTAAATCCTTTCTACGAGCAATTTCCTTTAATCCGCGATAGTTGTAATTGCTGACCATTTAAAAACCATTCTGGAGATTTTTCTTTTTAGAATAATTTTATAATAGTATAATAATAGTAACTTTTATTTACTGTTGTTATAAAATAATAAAAGTTATGCATTTATAATAGATAATTAAATATGTTGAGCATTATTCATTTAATTATTTTTAAATAGTTGAACTACATACTAGTAAATACTCGTATGTGTCACGGGGATGATAAAATACTTACGTACAAATCTGCATGGTAGATGATCAGTATGCGAGAGCTAAAAAAAATAACAACTCACAACAACAAATGTGATTTTCCTAAAGAAAGTAACGATCTAATCCTGAACTATTTTAGTGAAAATATAAAATTGTATTGTTTGTAGTTTAAAATCTGTTCAGCTAAAATTATATACATGAAGTAAAGAGTAGATAAAAGAAAAGTAATCATTACAACATAAACTACTGATATAAAACCGACAAACAAAAGGTTATGTATTTAAGCTGATATTTTTAAAAACAAATATGTAGGGCAGTACGTCTTTAGTATAACTTTATATTTTTTTATGAACGGAATTAATTAATTATGATATTAATGTTACCATTTTTACTAGCATATTTTGGTTTCACAATGTATTTTATATTGTTTCCAAGTTGTAAGTTTCATATTTCGGTTCACTTGTCTGATATACCACAACATTTTATAGTTATATTATTATTTTTTTGTTATAAATTTTCCTTGAATTAATCTAGGTTAAAAATTCGATCAACTCTTGTGTTTTAAATTTTCATTGCGACATGTAAACATTTAATTTACAAATATAATAATAGTAAGTATTACCTCTGTTCTATTCATAACGTAGAGTGCCATATAAGCTTGAAGTCGAACGCACTCGCAAATTTTTATTGTGTTAATTAATAACGAAGCCTGTTTTAATTTACAATCAAAATATGAACGAGGTCTCATTAAAGTATTTCGCTATTCTGGTTGCCAATCTTATCACCGCTAGGACTATGAGATTCATCGAAATAATTGTTATGTTATTTCATAGATCCCAATTATCAAGTTTTTTATTTCTCTATATTTATCTGTCTTTTCAGACGTAAAACCTTAATCAATTATTATATTCCCAATAATAAAGATTTAACACTGCACAGTTAGATATCTGTATGAAAGATGCGAAGATAATAAATCTTATTTTTGTGTTTCGACTCGCACATACTCGTATTGTATTGAGATAGCAACGTGCTTCAGGTAACCGCGTCTTTTGATTGCTATATATGAAATTAAGATAATCTTTATTAAATTATATCAATGTGATGGATGAACGAACATTTCTAAAGTAACTTTCTGTCCACTTCCGCTGGAATTTGCATGTATTAACACTTCTCTATGAAGTTCTTCAAAAATATTTTCCTTCTTACTTGCAAGAATTGTGTCTATCTAGACAATTGCCAGACCGTTCTTGTGTTTCTATAAAATTAATTCCTCTCCCCCTAAGATTTTCTTGGCATATATATTATTTTAATATACATTGAAGTAATATGTGTGTTTATATATTTAGAGATAAATGTGTATATATGTCATTTGTATGTATTTAATATATATTTATAAGATATTTATTAATTTTATGTCTAACATTTAATATACATGTTTATAGATCATATCTATAACAATGCATTAATTTAATATACTTTTTTTTATTCTTTCCCGATACCGATGTTTTTTACCGCAAATATGATAATATTTTTCCCAATAATGAAGGGTTTCTGGTAGAGTATTATTAAGGGATCCTTTGTATTAATTATATATCATATATATTGTCATATCTATTTATTCCTGGTACTTAAACAAATAAATAAATAAATAAATATTATTGTATAAGGATTCTAGATAAAAATACGTAAAATATTGCAGGTATAGATATAAACTATATAGGAACCTCCGAAAGGCATATAAAGATCACAAGAAGCATTAGTTCGATCATGCGTTGTCCCGTCACGTACTCAATAAAGATTGGAAAACCTCGTTTCTATAAGAGCTTCGTGATTGATGTATTTATTTATCTTTATATGTATTAAATTGTATTTCTACATCAATGTTTATTTAATAAAAGTTTTAGTAAAGAAATAGTTTTTTTTATATACTCTGAATTATTATTTCATATGAATTTTATTACATTACAAAAATAACACCTATTTAAGTGTAGTAGTGAGTAAAGAAATAAGGGTGTTAAAAGTTCCCGCCGAGAAATTACCTTTTTATGTATTTTTTATTACTTACTAGCATACGAGAAAAAAAAGAAAGTTTAAATATT
Organism: Melinaea menophilus ssp. n. AW-2005; assembly: GCA_918358695.1. NCBI lineage: Eukaryota > Metazoa > Arthropoda > Insecta > Lepidoptera > Nymphalidae > Melinaea > Melinaea menophilus. The sequence continues at coordinate 7,190,683 of OU911050.1, read as the reverse complement.
TAAAATTTAAATTATAAAATATAACTATTATTATAAAAAAATATAAATGAAACATAAGATGTTAAATATTTTGGTTAAAATTGATTATTAATTTATTCTAGTACTTCGAATTTAAAATAAAATTTATAGCCAGTTTTCTGTGTAACAAGTCACCTTCACATGAACGTGCACTAGCTGGTATCACCCCAATATCAGCTTTTAGCTTTTGCCCTTAAAAACTTGTATAACTTACTTCCAAGCAAACTGTTCATCCCTTTTTATTTCCTTAGAGGTTTAACATCCTTAGGTAATCATACAAATTAAAGTAATTTCATTATTATTAGTCAGCTATACGTCCTTTTAGAAATATAATTGTTGACGACAATGATACTTAACACCTAATATATAATTTATTACATGTACTTTATTGTGTGTTGTTTATTCTACTATAATACATCATAATATTTAATAACAGTAACTCTCAAATTCCATTACAAAGTTAATTATTAGTTAGTGGTAACACATGCTGCAGGCTTAGAGGCCACGAGGTTGTAGTTTGAAATGATTAATAATTAATTAATTTTAAGTTGTATCAGATTTTGTAGCTTAATATTTTAAATGACACAACATCATAATAAAATATTAATAAAGTGTAAATACTTTATAAACGATTAGAATCTTTACTTAAGCTATAAAATTATTTACCTTTTCAAAAGCCTTTTGAAAAGAAAATATATTTCTAATACTTTCACTATAGTTAAAAGTCTTAAAAATCTTAGCTATTCTAAAAAATAAGGAACAAAAATTTTAGGCTTCTATTTCCAAAATTTTGTACAATAATAATAATGTTTTAAAATTATTTCTGGAAATATTTTAAATACAAAGATATATCTTGTTAATAGATTCTATTTGGCAGCGTAATTAATATTGATTATATAAATAATATAATAATACTTTAAAGCTTTAGAGTTAGTAACAATGTTATTTCAATGTAACTTTATGTGAATGATTAAACTTCATTTATTGATTTATAAAAATATATTGAAAAAATTCTGTAATAATTTTTTAAAAATTGTTTCGATGACTATAACTAACATATACTTTTTTTAATTATTAAATTATAATTTAATAATGCTAAAAATAAATGATATGTAATTGTCTTATAGGAAAGTTACTCAATACTAACACAAGTAGATTTATGCAATAGCATACAGCGTTAGCCAACCGTATCGTACAGGCTATGAAAATTAACTTACTACTTTCCTAATCTTAAAGGTTTTACTCTTTTTTGTAATAACTTTTTTTTTACAACATTTTATTTAGCTTCATGTTCCTATAAAATTTATATCAAAAGGTTTTCGTGCCTTTTTACGTTCCAGACGTGTGATTTTATTGAGTGATCTTTATTTTATTGTTATTAAATAATTGTAGTTAGTTACTTAATGATTAATAGCAATTGCTGTTAATGGACATCGGTGACATAAAAAAGTTTTAGATATTTCCCTCTTGTAGAATGGTGATGAACATAAGGGATAAGGAAATAGAACCCCACCTAAGAAAATAAAGGTCCCACCTACTTCGAATCAAATAAAATAAAGTTTATTTCTTTTTTCTATATTTGAGGTACTACCACAAAGTACTTTAGCCTAAATATAGCCCTGTTCTAATTAGTGATTATAAATTTAATATAAATATAATAGCCATTATAAATTTGTTCATAGTTCAATTTACAAAATATCCATGCATATTTATTGTAAATTATAAATTTATATCGAATACGTTAGGATGGGATATGCAATTAATATGCGCTTCATCCTTGCCAATGTTTCGTATTAGCGATTGTGATACACTAATAGGATGAGCTAATTAATTTCTATTATTATTAAATGGTTGAGTAATAAATTACAAGTTACCATAAAAATTTTATTTTAATTAACTATGAACATGTTACACCTGTTGTACTTCCCTTTAAAGTTATTTTCATGCAAAGTGATTTTAGCCGTTATTCAAACATGTTTACTTTTTATTGGTCTCATTATGTTGAAAGCCACGAAAATTTAGTTAGTATCTGCTCTCTGTCTTTCATACTTATATAATTATATTTTATATGTTTATTTATTTATTTTTAAACTTTTAAAAACCAACTTCAGTTAATTATTTAATAAAATAACTACTATTTAAAAACATTCAACATGTTGAATATAGCAATATTATATAAAATATTAATATCCGAAATTATAAGCTTAAAGAAACATATATATATATATATATATATATATATATATATATATATATATATATATATATATATATATATATATATATATATATATATATATATACCTCATATTGGCTATCTAATGTGGATCTTGAGTTCCATATTGATATGTATCAGTAATTTAATTTTAGCGTTACAATAAAATTGTTATTGAGAATTTAAGTAATTAAGAAGAAATAAAATCACCTCGGAGTAACATCAATATTATTATACCAACGTACACATTTTTACTATACATGAAATAATTACAATTATTATCAACTATTAAAATAATGAACATAAACAAAATGTATCTTTAGTACATTTACGATCGTACACGGATTTCATCTTGTACATTTGTTTCATTTTTTAATTCTTTTAACATAAGATAAAATAAGCAAAAGATAATCAAACAAAATCGATCCTTCTTTAATTTATTTAAGTAATATAACATTCACAGTCACAAGTTCAATGGTATATAAACTTTTACATAATTGACCACCTACTTTTAAATAACAATTCAGTTAATACGGGAAGTTTTAAAGTTAATTATCTAGAAATCTGTAAAAATAAAGTTTATTTTATTAGATTCTGTGGTCAAGTTTCTTCATTCACTTCTAATATACTTGTTTAATGTTAATATGTTTAAGAATAAATATTTTCGGATTCTAATTTGCACTAAGTTATTTATCTAAAAAAAAAGTCAGTATATCGTTAGTGACGTCTTATATATGATTTATATTAACGTTACATTGATCCTAATTCAGTAATTATAATTATTCAGTTCCAAGGAATTCTTCGTAAATTCCATGATCTGACTGATCTCTCCACGATCCACGATCATTAGATCGTTTTGAATATTTTGACATTGTTATTACAAAGCAATGGTGATCCTTTAATTGATCTTTTAAGATATGAAATATTGTAACGTGTTCTATTGACCACTATACGATAAAAGCTATTATAAAAAAATCTCAATACGAAAATGCCACACTGCCCGATTTCATAATCGAAGCGGTGGAGCTCCCTTTTTCACCACATAACCCTCATGCCCTTTTTGCATTTCTTTACAAACAAAAAAATCTTTGTTTATTTTGCAAGCATTTTGCCATTTAATATATTTTTTTTAACAATATGTCAGAAATATTTGTATTTCTCTGTACTAGACATTGTATTGCTCTAGACATATATAATAGAATACTAAATTTGCCATGACGGATAACGCATTAGATAGCATGATCCATTTGTGTTTTATAAAATTGAAAAAATATATAATTTTGAATTTGTTTAAATAATAAATTAAGAGTTTTGTCAATCAACTTGATGTACTAAATTAACGAATATAATAATCAGTTTACGCCGTGATAGATGTAGTTAAAGGCTTTATTGTTTGCTTCTTTTAAATTAATTATTGTAAAGAAACATATAAGGGTAAAATAAATCTAAAGAAGAAAATAGAACTACAATGTGAAAAAACATTGTCATTTGTAATAAACATTTTGATTTAATTGTAGTTAATTTTATGTAAATTAGGTTATCAATATAATTCATATTATATACATTATATAAGATCCAGCTTATATTATATACTTTGCCCCTAGAATTATGCAAAGATGCGCAGTCTCACTTAATTAATATTTACTTCGATATTTTTCAGTATGGCCATTAATATCCGCTCACAGAGACGTTCTTAGCCGCTAGCAACGTTCAAGTCATATTTTCTTAAAGTAAAGCTGAATTATATCAGCTTTAGAAGATTGAGTAATTAAAGTGTATCCGAAATATATTTTGGTGGTATAACTACACCACAAAATTGAAGTAGATTTAAACGCGATCTATTGATCTATATTATTGTCTACAGCAAAAGAAACAACACTATGATAATTCAATCACAAACTTAGGGCATTGAGTTTTAATGCCAAATGCACTTGGATCGTTTTCTTTGAAAAACATCTTTCAAAGTCAAATTATGGAAATGGCCTTTAAAAACGCTCCATAAATTATTTACTAGATCTTTTGAAAAAAAAGTAAGTGAGTTGTCGCAAATCATTAAATTAAAATTTAAACAATAATATGTTATTAACAACACTACGAAGGTCTTATAGTTTTTAATTTTATTATAAATAAAAAAAAATATGTATAGGATTTACGAGTGCCATGATATCAGGTGTCGTTATATAAAAGTTAAAAAGTATTTGTTTTTTATTTTGGTTCATATTGTTATGGTGAGTGAGTTATAAGACATTTTTATTTTTTAAAAATCAATAAAATTAATTGCTTTGGACAGTTTAATGCATTTTAGTGCATCTTTCACTAAAGTGTTTGTATGGAGTAAATACAATATTGCTCTGGAAACAATTTTATTTTCTTCCTTTTTTGCTTCATGTGCTATCATTCTGATATTCGCATGAGTATGGAATATTTCGATTTAGATCCAAAATTTTAACATGTTTTAATTTATATACATATCCTACATAACAATACATAACGTGAAAAGTTACTGAGTATGTTATAATTAAATCCTCAACATTTTAAAACTTTTTATGACGACATCATGTCAAAAAAAATGTATTTCTTTATTTTATAACGTAATAATTTGTCTGCATAACTACTTACTACGAATACTTTCAGCATTGTAATTAAAAAAAAATATAGGGAATCCAATGAATTATTTAAATGCTAAAAGGACTTTCAAAAAGTGTCATTGGGATGATATTGCGATTCCTCAATGATTTATTCAAAGGCTTACCTTCGTAAATGTGTCTTAGAAGCTTACCATAATGACAATCACATTGACATTCTCTTTAAAAATAACATTACCAATCTGTAAGGTACGGTAAATTTTGGGTTACACCATCAAAAAATGGTTGCAGATCCATCTTAAAAGTAAGAAACCTATCTATCTGTCTGAATTCTGTCTGACATTTATTGTCTAAATTGACTTCGTAACAAAGTTCAACAGTCTGGTAAGAGCATTTTGAAACTTACCTGACTACAGAGTTGGCATTTTAACTGTGTTAACTGTTACCGGTATTGTGTTATATGAATTATTTGTAAGAAGATTAACTTCAAAAGCTCAATCAATTTATTTGGATTATCAGTTTAAGCTATGCATGACATACATTAATTTTCTAAGATTTTTGAATGGAATTTTGAATAAACAACACAATAAAATTTGTTAGTGTTGGTACAAAATGACTCTGGTATGGTGTGTTCACTTATGCCTAGTCCAAATCAGTGAAATTTTCGAACTTTCATTTAACGTTTTGCGAAGTTTAGTAAAATATTTAACTGTAAAATGTTATTGTGTCTTTTATTGCGTCTAGAAATGTTTTAACTTCTTTCAGTAATTAAATCATTTAGTTAAAAGCTACTCATTTCTGTTCTGTATTGCTACTGCCGTTTGCTGCTTGCTTGAAATATTTGCTCGCTTGAGACTACTGACTACATATCTTTTATTCCTAAGCGAGATCAAAAGGTATGCTCGGAATGTTATTGTAATAAATAATGGTATAGCTATAAAACTAGTAAAATCATAAATTTTGTTGAGAGAGAGGGAGAGTAGTTATTAATGAATAATAGAATATTATTTACTGCGAAAATTATTCAAAAATTAATGACCAAACATAAAACTGATCTAGCCTTTAAATACAATACAAAAAACTTACTAGACCGATTTTGATAAATATTATATAATTATAAGTGGCTTGACGGAGACGAAAATTTATGAATTCGTTGGCAATAGCTAGTTAATAAAACTAAGTAACTGTACTGACCCTCAAAATAGTATCAAAATAGACTACTGATAGTACCAAAATAAGTAACAGATTTTAACCGCTTCATTCTCTTCAATTCTCTTATCTTATTGTAGATCCCTTAAGGATTTTCGTTGAAACTCAATAATTATAATATACACAAAATTATTACTTGTCTTGAGGTTGCCAAACTCATTCGAAATATATAACTAAACGAAATAAGTTTACAAAGTATTTCAAAAGATTCTTATTTAAAAACCACCGAATCTTATATAATACTTTTAAAAATAATACTTTAGGTTAAAAAAAAAATAATTAAAATTAATTACATCATTCAATTTTATTATTAAAATAATAATAATTAAATTAAAAAAATAAAATGCTATAGTCAAATAAGTATAAATTAATTATATGTCTTTAAAAATATATAAAGCTTAAAATATGTAAAGGAATAAGAACTAGCTTCAGAAACTAGAGAATAATTATAACATGAGAAATATAACAAATAATATTTGTCCACTTTGTATGGGCATAGAATGCAACCTGTGATATTATATCTATATATCTGGCTGATGATATAATTTATAGTATACAATAAAAGTACTTTTCAATAGAAACTGATTTATTACAGATTCATTATGAATTGTTAGATTTAAGTGGCACTTAAATGAGCGGCTGGAATTGAACATAATATATTGTACGACAGTTTTACAGAAAAATCACGGTCATTTTCACTTTTTTCATATTTAAAATTAATACCACAATAATTCACATCCGTGGCGCAAAAAAAGGATAACCCCCTTCTATTGATTTTGTTTTCAATAAGCAATTTGTATTACAATTAGTCGCGTGTCAAATTGAAAAAAGCAGTTTATTATAAAAAAAAATAAAGGAAAAAATATTATATGGCTTACAGTAACAGTTTAAAAAAAACAGTAGCCTTCATTGACAGAGGACATCAATAGAATAAGATAACTTGTGATTACGTTCGGATGAAAATTACAAAGGCATAAACGAGAGTAGGTAACAGATTGGGAATGATAGAAAATGAATTTGAATATTACTAAATAAAGTACACCGTTTGAGTATTAAAGAAGTTTCAGAGGAACCTACTATCCCCATATACAAACTGTAAGAGCAAGTTTTCATTCAATTAAATCGATTAAAAGAAATTAATATCCTTCCATATTAAAAGATTTTTATTTAATATATATATATTATTTAAACCATACTTAGTTACAGGAAAATTTTTGGGATGTAAAAGATTGTTCGTAGCGTTTGTTGATGTTGTATATTTTTATATTAATCTTGAAAAGTTTGCAAAACAAAAGATGTTAGAAAAATTGTATTAAGTAATTATTACGATGATATTTACTAATATATTATTATATACCGTTAATATTACATTATCAATATTTAGTATCTAAATAAGTTATCGAGATATCCTTAACTTTTCTCCGAAACAAAATTTATAACTTACACAATTATGTTTTTAATATTTGTGTTTTAAAGAACAGCATAAAAAAAAAATAATAATAACTATTCATATTTTTGAGATAATTGATATTTCGTCAGGGTTATAATCTAATTTGACAAAATACAATATACAATAATGTGGAAATTTAAACTAAATCGGATTAAATGTAAGATACAAGCCAGAATTAAGTGTATGTAAAAGAGTTTAAGAACAAGACTAGTCTAAATTGTATTCTGTCTGTATTAAATCGTTTATGTCAGTGATTTAAGCGGCATTTATTAAAATATTTTCGAAATCATAATCTTTTACCCAAAATATTCTGACTGCCGAAGCGGATGAGTTTTTGTTATACATACGAGTATATATAACAAAATGGTTATTAATTAATAAGATATAAATAGGGTAAGGATGCCGAATTTGAGATACTATTTTGTTTTTTCGCCATAAAAAAATTAAAATTTTACTAATAACTATTAAAATTATATTATTCGAATTGATACTTAGTGTAATTTGACTATGAAATACTATTTAGCACTTAGTATTACGCATTTTAATGTTACACCTGAAAATCTCAGAAAACTCAGAAATGACGCCTCAAGCAAACGGTCTCGTAATATGAGACACTAGAGGTTCCTTATATGAGATAGGTACCTATGGGTTTCAAAGAAAAACAGAAACATTCAATTTAAATAAACTTTTTATTGAGAATACTTTTAATTAAGAGTATCGTTCTTCTATGTAACGTCTAGTAACGACTTTATATAATTACAATTTAAAGATAGTCATCATAACTATAATAATTTAAAACAGTGTCAAAATTTTGAACAAAAATCAAAACTAATTATTATTCTATACCTTAGATGTACCTAAGCTTTGTCAGACTCATCATAATCATAGTGATTTTAAATTGCAATTAAACAATAACAAATCAACAATAAAATCACAATATTGTTTTAAAACTAAGACAGTAAATCTAGATCAGGCTCATTATAATATCTAGATATTTAAATGGCAAATCAAAAATATTCTGGTTGAGTATTCATTGGAATAGAGCTGTCTTAGATATCTAGACACAATGAACACAAAAACCGATCTGCCGTTACTTCTCCACAATCTTCGTGTGTCCACTTGAAACAGCCTTGACATTTAGCCCATTTTTCTCCTCTCTGGTCTTCTGAAAACTTGCCGCTGCAATATGGACATTCTGCGTCATATGATTCATCATCAATGCTGCTATCTTGCAGATCAGGTAGCTCTTCATCATCAGAGCTAGAACTAACTAGTTCTTTGGATCTCTTTTTCTTAATAATTTTTTTAATACTTTTTTTTATTTGTTTTTTATTAATCTTTTTAAAATCTTTCTTTCGAGCCTCTCTATTTTCTTTTCCTTTCTTTTTGTTTAGGGAATCTATTAACGAGTTTTTGTATGGAAAACCCGTAATGATAGAAGCTGCTCCTGTTCTAGTTCTCCTTGATGAATTGTTTCTAGGCAGTCTTGGTACTGGCCGAAGTGTAAAAGGTGAAACATAAGATGACGTACTAGGCTTTGGATTTTCATATAGGGAAACTTCAGTCACGTTAGACGAATTTTCAATTGGAGTTACGTGGCCCATTTCCTCGGAATTTTGATTTGAAACTCCCCAATCTAAAAGTCTTTCTTCGAGATTTTCATCTGAAACTCCGGGATTTATAAATCCTCCTTGGTCTTCATAATTGAAAATTGTATAATCATTTTCGGTAAGAATATTGCGATTACAAGGGACCAATCCTGTTCTACGAAAGCCATTAACAGAGTTACTCATGGTTGCAGCTTTCTCATAGGCAATGCCAAATAATCTTGCAACATATTTGTTGGTCAATGTTCGCCCTGGATTATTTCGCAGCCACGTTTCAATTTCTTGCGAATAATAAGCTTTTAGCGGTTTCATGAAAGCTACATCCATTGGCTGCATTGCATGAGTGCAATGTGGCGGTAAGCAGACTATTATTACATTATTTTTTCGACCTAAATTTATTACATCAATATTTCTTGTATGTGTGTAGTGGCCATCTAGAATCAAAATTATGGGATCGTCTTTACTTGGCTTAGTGAAATTTATAAAATGCTGAAACCACTTTGTAAATAAATGGGTTTGAATCCAGCCAGAAAGATGACAATCGCCTATCGAACCAGCAGGAGCACCATCCATGAGGTCTTGAGCCATATTCTTCCGGGGAAAAATTATTAGTGGAGGAACATAGCTACCAGAAGCATTCATGCATGTCACTACAGTTATTAATTTTCCTCTTTCCAATGTTGTCAATGCTCCAACTTGCTTCTTTCCTTTGACGCTAATTATTTTAGAATGTTTATGTTGTACAACTGTTATCCCTGTCTCGTCGACGTTGAATACTCGGTGTGCAAGGGATCTTATTTTCTCTAGTTCTGGCACATATAAATCAAAGAATTGGTTGACCGCAACTGGATTGAACCCTTTAACTCTTGCAGCAGAAACTGCTTCAGGTGTTCTAACTGACAATTCAGGATGTCTACTCATAAACCCACGTAGCCATTTTTTGCCAGCAGATGCTTTAATCAAGCTAAAAGGGTGTTTGAGATCATTCTTGATTGCCAATTGAAATGCCATTTGCTTGATGTCCTTTAAACGTAACCCATAAAACCTTTGATCGAACTCTTTGCAATATTTTTCTAGTTCTGCTTCTAAATAGTCAGGCAAAGCTGGAGGTCTTCCCAAATGAACTTCGACTAGTATTTCTGCACTGGCATCTTTTTTGACGTAACGTTCTAGAGTACCTTTAGGGACACCGAAAGACTTTGACGCTTTTAAGTAACCCATTTGCTTATTGCGTACTGCATTCACAGCCCGTATCATCGCATCATGGTCCCAGGTTTTCCGCTTGGTTGATGGCATCTTAAATAAAGATTTTTCTTAATTATTTTATTTTTATATATCCTAATATGAGATATCTCATTTTAGGGGCCCTCACATGTCTCATATTAGGAAAATATCTATGTTAAGTAAAATGGCTCCCTATTATTTTTCGACATAGAATAAACAAAAATATTGAGAAGGAATTGTAAAATTAACAATATAATTGACATGATGACAATAAATTTAAATAAATAATTGTAGTAATAAAGATTTAACATACCTCGTAAACACTAGACGACAAAAAATTAATTTTGTTGTTTCGTAGAAAGCCGCATGTACACAACCAAACTTCACCGCGGGCGGCACGCACTAACACACGTTTCAACCTGTTGCCACATTGCATCTAGCGACACTAACGCCAAATGACTGTCGTGATTAGTTTCGCCAAAACTTAAGTATCTCATATTAGGCAACTATCTCATAATAGGCATCCTTACCCTATATATATATATATATATATTTTATGTTATAAATTAATATCCATAGATATTCGTCCATGCCTTTCATTGTAATTTTGAAACAATTTTGCCATGATTTTCATTGTGATGGTAACTTCGCAGGAAATTGTACACCTGCACAAGTTTTCGAAAGCTATTTTAGTAATCCTAGTTCTTTTCTTTTTTGATATTTTTGCGTCAGTTTTAGAATTGTAATCATCTTATTTAATCCTTTTTTGGTTTTTATTTTGTCCTGTGTTATTTTGTTGGACTGAGTTTCGGTGGCAATTTTCTCTTGAAGGCGTGCGGCGCTGCTTTGTAAGCCCTGTCTGCTTGGTTCGCCCCAAGTGTTTTCGGGGATCGTAGTCCTATTTTGTGTATTTCTTATTTTAAGGAACATTAGGTTTTCTCCGGGGTCTTCATAAACAACCACGTTGTTCTTATATTTTAAAGATTACCATAATCTTTTTTTCTATTTTAGGGAGCCAAGCATTCTTTGAAAAAGAACAAAGATATATGAAAATATAAATATGTTTTTTTATTAGATCTTTAATAGTAATAATGCATATCAACTTCATGAAAATATTTTTGAATTCTACCTTAGTAACAAGTATTTTTTTCTTATCTATCAATCTTTTGTATTAAAGTGATATTACACTTCCTTGTGGTACATCCAAAGAGGTTACTAGGAAAAGGAGTCATAAGAACATAACGATCGATCATACAAATAATTATTAAGGACTCAATAATAATGTCAGAAACATTCATAAACCCAACAACTGCCAGTAGTAATTCAAAATCTTTAAAAAAAAAACTTTTACAAGAACTGTAACGGTACTGAGTGGAAAACTGGACTAAAAAAAATAATATAAAATTTTTGCTACCATAGTTTAATACTTGATTGTTGTCAGCACTAAACATTACACAACTTTTTTATACAGGCGTAATGTGTAGTATTTACATAAAATGGTTTTTTTTTTCCATTTTACGGAATTTAAAACTATTAATTTGTTTGTCAATACGTATTGTTAATTCTTATAGGTTTAAAGTATATGTGAATATTTATTTATTCATGTAAATCGATTGTAATTAATCTTGTCATTTAGATAAAATTCAAAATCATTTCTTATAAGATCAGTCAGTATGGCAAAATGCAATGAAAATAATTAAACTAAACAAGTCAAGCCCTATTAACATCCGTTAATTGTCTAACTTTTCTTATTTCTAAGTTTGCTTGCAAGTGCTGAGAAATGGCTTTTCCACTAGAGCTTATTATCTCAAGTTATGCCTAAGAAATTTGTTGAGTCAGTAAGTTTAAATACTTTATTGATAAGGAGGAAGATACAATTTTGGCATTTTAAATTTGGAAATGTAAACTCCGTGCTACTTTTACTCAGTTACTTTTCTTAATATTTAAGACTAAGTTATTAATTTGGAACCAATGAAGATCACTTGAGAGAGTACTGTTGATTTCATCATAATTAGTCCTATAGCTCTCAACTTTAAAAATAAGCAAGGTGTCATCAGCAAAAAGTACTATGTCTAAGGACCTTTTATGACCTTTTTTTAAGTCAAACATATGAAGTAAAAATAAAACGGGGCCAAGAGTAGATTACTGTGGAATACCTATCTTTTGGTGAGAACCAGCTAATTATTAATATAAACCGTCGTGACTCTTTAATTTATTTAAGATAAAGGGTAGTGCTACGAACACCATATTGACTAAGCTTTCATAGCAACGTTTGATGGTCTATGCAATCAAAGGCTTTTAAAAAATCGCACAAATCCCAGAGTACATTCTGCGACTTCTTGCATGCGTCGTAATATGCTTTAGAAGTGCACCAACATCAGTTGTCGATTTACCCTGGGCAAAATCATATTATACACTATGCATGGTTTTATTGCTATATATAATAAACTTTGCTATTTGATTTAGAATTTATTTTAAGGTCGGTAAAACAGAGATATACCTATTACTTCTGGGCTCAAGTCTATCGTCACTTTTAAATAAAGGTCACTTTACAGTTATTCATCATATCTTATAATATACCCGTTACAAGACATTTGTTGAAAATGAAAGATAATTGGGGGGCAAAATCATTTATCAATAGTACTAAGTAAGTTAACTGATATATCCCAAAGATCACTTACATTTTTTTTTCAGATTTAAGGTTCAAAATTTTTTTAATAAAGAATTTAAATTACGCGTAGTAACGCCCAATTTAAATACAATTGAACAGTAGTTCAATAACAATTAATTTCAGTAAAGAAATTTTAGAAATAGTCGTGATATTTGTACCTGTATTTATTTCAATAATATCAATTTTTAACTTTATAACCCTAGTTTGCCATGTAAAACAATAAATGCCTTTATTTTATCTTCTGAATTTAAGATTTTATTTCTAATGTAAATCGACTTTGCTTGTACGCAAACGGTCTTAAATGTTTTAGAAGAATTTTTTACTTTATTCAAGAACACCGGATTATAATTCTATCGCCTCTCATCATATAAATAGTATATTTTTTCTTTACTTCCATATATTCCTACATTTACCCAATAACTAAATTTAAATTTTAAGTATTTTATTATCATTTTTGTCTGAAAAATATTATTAAATTCATGTAACTAAAAATTAAAAACTTTATTATATAAATTATTTGGATTATCATCAGTTACATCTTTTTTAAGTACTAATTATGCAACATTAGTTTCAAAATTAAGGATTCTAGTGTAATTACTAAAATGTATAATGTGTTAAATTAAACAGACATTTGAATTCTAAGTTGACGAGGACAAAGTACTAGAAATAAGTATGAAAGAAATATAAAACAGACAATAACCACTAGCTTTCGATTTTGTATAATCTTAATTATACAAAATAGAAAGGTAGTATTAGCAAATAAAAATTTTAAGTAATTAAATATGTTTTATTTAAAAAATATACATTTTTAACAAAAACCTCGGTTTTTAAAACTCTTCAGGGTTAGAAGTGGACGCAGCGCTTCCATGAATAAAAAAAATCTCCTTTCTATCTTCAGCGATTTTATTTGAAGTAAGCTCTTGAAAAATGACGATAGATGCAAAGTTAAATAAGATTCTGAAGAAAAGGTATAAAACCAGACATCCCGTTTAGAATAATTCATTAAAAACTTTAGAATTGTTTTAAAATTAAATGTATTCAGCTATTCTTTTTATAACATAGTAATACAATTATATGAATAATATTAAAATTCCATGTCAATATGCAACAATTAATTAGAAGTGAATAAAAAAACATGCAAAAATTACAACATAAAAAAGTCTTATAGTTAGTAAGAAGAGATACTATTTTTTACAAATAATTTTTAAAACAAAAACATCTCGAAATATCAAACACCAACTCCGTCTCAACTGGTTGCTCCATCCGTCCATCCAATCATCCATCAAAAAGAGTGATGCGGAACTGCTCTTGTTTAATTTAGTCGTTTCTTTTGATTATGTAAATTAATAACGAAGCCTCACATTCTACAATCAGATCATGAACATGGACTCATTAAAAAGTCTCGCTCGAGCTTTTGTGACTAATTGTACGGACCTTTAATTTATACAATATAACAATAAGACTTCACGACTCAGTCGCTCGATTTAACAATTATTTTGTTTATTTTCTATTTGTATTACAATTTAACTGAAGAACAACACTAAGAAGAAAATGACAAATTTAAATACATAGGACATTTTAAAAATAATTGACTATATCTTTGACTCAAGTTACATAAATATATAAAAAAAACTGTATAATATAATAATGGATAGTATCATTATATTATACGCGGAATATATTTATTAAATAATAAAAACTTGAGTGACTCCTTATCCACCCGTGAAAATCCTTTTATAATCGGTCTAGCTATTTCAGAGATTAGCCGGACCGAACAAAAAATAAACAGAAAAAAAAAATGTTTTTGTAATGTACATTCATATCGATTTACTGAAAAGCTGTTAATTTGGAATTAAAAGTATGTACGTATGGCACAAGTATTTAAGTACTTTAACTCATGATCTGGGAATATTGATTGAGGTTTCGAAGTTAAACTCCGTACAAAATTATCAAACATTATATTACGTCTTAATCTTCAGTATTACTTCCCTTGAGCTAAATTGAAATTTATCATAGATATTTTACCTCCGCTTCGGATACAAATTTCTTATTACAACAATTTTTTTTAATTATTTAATTTGTACTACTATCGTGAATTTTTAACATCTTCAAAATCAACCGATTAGCTGGAAGAGGAGGGGGGAATCTTACAAACAAATTCACCTTAAAGCATACCTTTACAAACGAATTTATAATCTAAACATGTTTTTTGTAATTTTTTTTTATATTAACACTCACAACACATGAAAAAAATATACAAGTAGAATTACTGCCTCAAAAAAAATCTAAACTGTTTTCTACCACTTTGTCGGTATAGATAATATGTCTGTTCATGGAGAATTACAGCTTTTTAGTACTAAGAGTCTCTAAACTAGACAGAGGACAGATGGACATACGTGACGATACTATTAGGGTTCCTAGTGGACTACAGAATCCTAACACGCATTTACCATGTACACGTAAAAAATATTTTATTACAATTTTATATTATCATTATATCACAAAAATATTATTAATTATAATTTTCCAATGGTAATAATAAATTAGTGTTTGGGAATGTATTTAACAATTTATGTAACTAATGTTTATATAAGCTCCTCACTCCGAATAAATTAATGAAATTCAAATCTCCTGAAGATAATATTATTATCAATATTAAGTTTCACTTATTATTAAAGTATCCACTTCTGTACTGCACTGCACTGCAGGTAATAGTCAATTTTTTGTAGCCGTTGCTAAGCTTGTAAAATTACTGCTTTTGACAGCCTACTTGGCAAGAAAAAGGGGAGATACGAGTAAATTTATAAAAGTGTAATGAAAAAAACTTAATAAAATAAAACAAAAAATAAGTATGTATTGCTATTTTAAAACAATAAGACAAAACAATTTTGTATGCATTTTTAAGATATTTTTCTCAAACTAAAAACGACTGCAAAAGTGCTATTCTATATATCTATAAATAACATATAAATTAATTGTTTTATTAAATATATTCATTCGAGATACTGCTAACATCTGATAGTTCGGATAAAAGTGGTCATATTATTATATGTTGTAAATCGCTAAAGGCAAACGACTAGATTTTTTGTAACAGATTATTGATTTAAATTGTATCTGACATTGACACAGAGTCCTCATTCCAGAATGTTTTGAGCTCAACTATTAATTAAATATTTTAGTACTATTATTGTATTCTTTTTAAAAAGTAATGTTCTAATCTAAACTAATTCTCATGCAACAGCTAATATGTACTTGCTGCCACAATTGTCGTGTAATTTTGATTGATTGTAATGTTAGTTAAACCAAGTGACTTGTGTTTCTTAAGAAAGGGAATAATAAATTGACTTTTCTTTATTATATACAACTAAATTTGGCTGCTATTGAACCAATTTATATATACATAATTGCGTCATTTCAAAGACGGAATTAATGGTAATTGCCATTCACTGGCCAAGTGATACATTTTAATCAGTCCCGATTACTAGCAAATAAATTTAAATGTTTTATCAGGCTTACTTTAAAATTCTGTTGTTATATAATCATAATACTTCTTATATTCTTATATTTTATATACAGAATATAATTTTTGATATCTTACAACAGATAAATTCTACATACGAAGCTGGGACGGGTCAGCGACCCGTGACTGATATTCACAGTAATTGTAAAAAGCGTTGGTATAATTTAATTTGTTATTTTTTTTCTAAACTACAAACACAAAATATTATATAATATAAGGCTTGATGAGAATTACAGTTGAGCTTATTACAAAATCGAGCACATGTTAAATGAGGCAGGATATCATCAATAAGTTTTCTATTCCGTCGAGAATAAGTCCTGCACTGTTTTGCTGTAATGTAATGTAAATGTAAATTGAACAGTTCTTGTGCCCACGGGCAGGATGTCGCAAAACATGAGTCACAAGAATTATCTCATTTATCGTTAAAATGATAGGTATTACCTAAAACCAGATCACAAAATCCAAAATAACTGCAATGTTTTTTCATTAAAAGCAAAAATTACTTCATGAGTATTAGATATATAATATTAATTTTATTTATATTAACAACCACTATACTTATTTCTAATAAATCGTTAAAAAATCTTTATATTTTCTGTGATTTTTTTAAGGAGACATTATTCATTAATAACATTGCAAAAGCATTATTTAGTCTGTATATAGTCAAAGCCTTATCTATTTTTTATAGTTGGATGCAGAAAAATTACAATACGAAAAGCATTTATAGCAATTTGCAACTGCTAATTTTAGATATTAACCGACGTATCTGATTAAATTATAAATCAATTGCAATAAATGATAGCCCATCGTAAGTTTCATAGAAAGTTGTTAGTTTAAAGATCAGCAATTACATTTATACAAGGGAACTTCCCGGCCCTTCGGGCCAGGAAGGGCCAAATGTCACGTATGAGGTTGGCACCTATCCTATTTTGTAGCCTGATTCAATAGCTTTATTTTGATGTATTACTCATTATTGTGTGGTTTGTGGGTGATAAGTGATGCGCGTGCATACAGAGTCAATTAGCTCATTATTATATTTACATTTATATCTAATGGTCGTGAACTTTAAGAGGATACAATATGTCAGCAGCTGCAGCTCTTAGATAGATCTTTGATAGTTTAACAGAAGCTAATCAAAGGCTATTGTTATTTTGGACTATATATGAAGTAAGCGGATTTCATAGAAAACCAATGATCACCCAATATACGTAATACATATTGACCTACTCGTAGTGTTATGACTATTTAAACCATTAATCATACTCGTATAATAGAAATTAATCGATCTTGTTTAATATTGTTGTTGTATACATTTTTCAAAATATTTTACTAGTTTTTGAACTAATAAGTTAATATTATGTACAAAATGCCATGCAAAGAGCGAGTTATAGATAATTAATCACTGTAACTAGAGCTTTTAGCATATCTGTGACTGACTACTGAAAGTATAATCAATGACACGGGCTAATGTGATCTCAATTCTCAAGGGTGTGACGCAAATAAGTGATTTTTATATAATTTAATGCAAGAAAATAATATCCTCATTATATTATAATATAATTCTTTATCTTGTCTTATTCTATTCAACGCATAGGAAAATTTTACGAATAATCAACTTGTTGAATACCGTTTTAACGTAAACCTTAATTAGAAAATAAGTCAATAACATATGAAAAACTTTTTAAAAACTTAAGAAGTAAAATATAATGTATTATAGTTTCTCACACTCGGAGTTTATTTAAATCATTATCTTTAGTTTGTTATCGACTTAATATTTAGGTTTTGTGCTTAGGTTTTTTATTAGTAGATTTACCTTTTTGTCTTCATTTCTATTTATGTGTTTATGATTTTGTTTTTCACCTAGCTAAATACCAATTAGAAGTGCAGCTGTTTCAAATATGTTCAAACACATTTTTTGAGGTGTTACCTAGATATTTTTTAAACACAAGAGCGAATAAATGAAGTCGGCCGATGGTCAGTTAAGTGACCACTTTTCCTATCTCTCATATGAAATGCGTTTGAATATGTTCAGGTTTCTAAGTCAGTGTGTTTTATTACTATTCAAAATTATTTGTTGCAAATGTACATAATTAATCTTTACAATATAAAAATAATAACAAAACTTTAGACTTATCAATCTCAATAATAATTCTAATCTAATCTTCTTCTTTAAATATTTTTTTTTGTAATTTAGCATTATATATGTTTAGCATTATTATATTTATGGGGAACATCTGCAATATTTCTTTCGAAAATTCTAAGTAATATTTTTTCCTTATTTGTATTTGTTAAATTCTTGTATTTGTATTTATAGTGATTTCTTACAATAGACTTATGTCACATTTAGAAAATAACGTGTACCATTTATTTCATATCAATAAGAAATCTTAAAATGATTGTATGAGTAATATCAGCGTAATAGACATATATAGATGTATGTATGTGACATATATATTTTCACAAACAAATTGTATATTTTAACAACGTATACGGCTAATTGTTTCAAAAAGACGGTCCGACAAAATATGTTAGAGTTCGATTACGATTAAAATTACGGGATACGAAACTACGTAAAAATTAGAAAAAGTTTTACTATACAGGATTAGAAGATACCGTAATTCAATTAAAATGAGTATTTTGTAGAATTTTTAATTGTAGTTCTGAAATTATATTTATAGACATTAAAATCTAATCGGAGAAGGCAACAATTGTGAGAAATATAAAATATCTATCTGCATATTTCGGAGTTATTTCGATAATACTTAATGTACCCTCCACAAGGCAGTAGCTTAATGGATTTAAATTTTCTAGTGTGTGATTAATTGTAAAAATATAATATCTATAAATGTAGATATTATGAAACAGTTCCATAAATTTGGCGATACAAAATTACAACAACTTTTAATGACTCTTATTATTTTTTCTTAAATGGAACATCTCAAAAAGATATATTCTTATCATGGCTATTTTCAAAGTAACCGCGTAAGTTGGCTAAGGGCCAGGGATAGTTTTGTTTCTATCATGAAGGAAACGTATTGTTGACCGCTTTATGTTCAATTATAAATCGGTATTTTTTCGTTTATCTTATTATATTCGTTATTTTAGTTTTATTCTCACATTCTTATATATGGCTTGGTTATTTTACGCTTCTAGTTTAATATTTCTTTACAGATATCAGCATGTATATTAAATAACAAATTATTATAGCTTCAGTTGGAATATAAAGCCAATTGGACTCGGGTTGTGATCGAGATAAGGTCCAATGAATTGTGATAAACGGTCGGGTCGTGTATATTGTGATGTCTTTCTGGTATTGGGCCATTTTTCTTAAACCTAATTGCTGTTCCCAACTGGTTGTAATATTTTTTTATTTTAAAATTAAATAAAAAAATTAGAAGTATTTTTTTTTGTTTTGGTATCAAATGAGATAATATGTGGCAAACAACGTGGCAAATGTGTTGAGCAGTTTAATATATTTAAATATTAAATTTTATAATGCTTACATTATTATTACAAACACATAATAAAGAGCTTGAAAAGGTATCCTATTTACTTCAATATAGTTTTAATAGGTACGAAAATATATATATATTTGTATTTTAAGCTCGCCATAATGTTTGCTAATCATTAATTTTGTCTTCACATCTAATTTCATACATACATAATTTCATACATATAATAGGTCCAACCATTGATACAATGAGTGATGGAGGCTCAGTCGGGCATTTGAATTTATATCGAATTCATTTTACATTTAAATGAAAGCGAGATTCAGTCATTATTATATAATATTCTTGTAAATATTATTCGAAATTGTACACCAACATTAAATTTTGCTTTTAAAAATATT
Organism: Melinaea menophilus ssp. n. AW-2005; assembly: GCA_918358695.1. NCBI lineage: Eukaryota > Metazoa > Arthropoda > Insecta > Lepidoptera > Nymphalidae > Melinaea > Melinaea menophilus. Next base: position 7,170,334 of record OU911050.1, on the reverse strand, counting down.
TTTTTTACCTAAAATAAAACTATTCAGTTGTTCTTATAGGAGTTCCATCACATTGCTTAAAAGTTACTAATATTGCACAATTAGTTATAAGTACTATAAGTAGAGAGCGCAAGACCTTCCACAAGTAAAATTAGTTTTGCAGCTTGTCAACTATAAAGAAACAGCTAAATATAACATTATAATATCTGGTCGATTCAAAAGTTTTAAAAAGTAATGAAAAGTAAATAACACACAACTTCGACTCTAATCTTGTTCTTTCTTATACTTTCTTATACTTGTATATTTTTTATATTTATTTTAATAGAATCTGTATCTGCTGCACAATTTAATATGGTTGAGATTTGCATAATAGAGATTCATTTATATTAAGTTCAATTTTAAATATCATAAATTGCTAGAAGAATTAGGAACTATTCAACTAAAATGAATAAGATATATTTTTCACATTTATTATATTTTAGTTTCACCCTGTTGTAATAAGTATTAATTAATGATTTTTTGTAATTGGTGCTATTTAAATACAGCGGCAGTCGCAAGTCGTATGTAAGCTTAGGTAAAAAGATCAGTTAAAATATTTTTATTTATTTCAAAAACATACATCGTACATCATATAACAATAAAAATAATTGTATACTTCTAAGGTTTGATTTGGTTTATAACAATGGTTAGCTTTAATTGGTATCTTTATTTATTAGAATTGTTACATTGGAATAAGTAAGAAAGTTTTATCCCTTCTCACTTCAATTATTTCGATCTTCTTGAATTTTTACTTAAGTTGTCGAAAATATTGAAATTAGGATTTTTAAATATTCTTCATTTAATATCATGTTTAATATTTTCATTTAAAAACCAGAACTTACTATTTAATAGTCCGAGCAAATTCCCTACTCACTCATAATATAATTATTTACAGTTCTAGTTTTGAAGCTAGAAAATAGTTAAAATTTTAAAATGCGACGAGATAATTAGCTAAAAATTTTCTTATGTATGTTTAAGGCGATCGCGGATGTCGTAGCGAAACCGAATTAAAAAATGTTTAGCCATTCAAATGTTATCAAGAAAAGAAAAAAGGAGAGGGGCTCAGCTCAACACCCGCCGCGCACGGTTGGCGGATCCTAGTTACCTAATAATAAGAAGACGAAATTTCTCAGATTCTTAATTCCAGGTGTAGAATAAATAGGTGTTGAGCTTAGTATTGTTTCTACTGCCTAATCACACTGATATTCATTGGTAATTTTGTCAACACGACTTTTTCACAAATACTCGTACTACTATTTTTTTATACATATGTTAGAATGCAATACAATTTTAACGATGTAAGTATCGCTATTAAATATTGTTTATTTTATTTTCGTAGTATCAAAAGCAAAATTGAAATTAATAACATAAAACGATTAATCGAAAAGTTTTTTTTTTACAAAAGACACGTATTGGTAACGACTTTTAAGAAAAGGATAACTTAATGTTTATCAATCAAATGGTTTATCAATAATGACACCTTCCTCGTTCTTGTAATCCCCTCAAGAGCAATAGTAACGATATTGGTTTCAATTGTAATGAATTTATTTACATTGTAATATTAAATAAAATAAGTATGTTAATAAACGATTGTATTTGCGTTGATATCATATTAATTTAGTGCGTTTTTTTTCTTTAATGTAACAAAATAATCATACTAAAATTAAGTAATTTATCGCGAACAAGATCTAGGTTTAGTGTCTTACGGAGTGATAAATTTCATCCAAATATTTGTTAATATTTTAGTTTAATTATAATGCTTTGAATATTTTTATTAATATGGTTATTAATATGTTATCAGATAAAACTAATTATTGAAGCAATGTATAAATATTTTTTTGATGTAAGATTTGGGATGCCCTAACTGGCAGATTTATATTTTTAGAAATAGTTTTACGAACTTTGTAAACCAAAAATATTACCAAATTTTCCGCAACCGCATATTACTGACCACTTGAACTTGGTCTTGTTAAAAAAAAAAAACTTATAATGTTCTTTAGTTAAAAAGATGGTTTTACAAAATATTAATCCTAGTCAAAAAGCAATTTCAATTATAATTTATTTTAATTATTTAACCAAGTTAATATTTATATATTTTAGATACACATAAAGGATATCGCCTACTGTTTAAGAACTGATTGTAACCTGTATCGTACTGTAACAGTTATAACTGCTTATCAAGAAGTTTTTGGTCAATGACATAAAGTAATAAAAGAGCCGAGTAAAGTTGATTATGTACAGCCTCATAAATATTAATCTTAATCCTGTATAATTATAAATTTATTAATATTACCATTTTGTTCCGTATGAAATGAATAATGGAGAAGAAAATAACTCATATTAAATATCGAGATAAATTTTCAAACAATATATAAATAATGCAAAATTGTATAAACAACTACCAAAAGATTTATGTCAATGCGGAAAAATACTTCCTTAAAGCGATATTTTCCTGACTTAGTAAATTCAAGTAAACACGTAATTTTCTAGAACCCTTTTAAGGAAAACAAGGCGAGTGCATTTAGCAATTAATGAGAGAAGTGAGATACTTAAAACCGTCTGTACGTACGTGACTTGTTACACAGAAAGCAAGGTTCGACTTTTACGACTTTATAGATAGTAACCGTTGACTTAAAAATCAAAGTATTAAAAATTCATAATTTTATATGAAAAATGAACTAAATTAGGAATATTTCATGTAAATGTAATAAGAATATAAAGTGTTTTTTTACCAAACATACTAATAAACTTTTCTTAGAACAAATGTAACGAAGTAACTACTACTGTTTAAAAGTATTTTATTATGATTAGTTATTTAAACGAAATGTACTATAAAGTTGCAACAATACCAGTTTATTTTTCCTAATGTTTTTTACATATCTATTTATCGATAAAATCATACTTACTTTAAGTAATCCATAGTTACAAAAATGTTATCATAATATTGACGTAAAATTCGAAGCCTTACAGTAAAATGAAAACAAACTATAGCCTGTGCTACGAAGATTACGAAATTGTAGAGCAAAAGTGTACAAATTTGATACAACCTGATCAATAACAGGGCCGAAAATACAAAATATGTGTTTAGGTTCAATTTTGCCATAATATATTTGGGGTTATTTACATAATAAAAAAAACAGGTTATATTAACGTAAAAAGGTGTATAACGGTCTCAAAGAACCTCTTCCTTCGCGAGCGCTGCTTAAATGGCTAAGACGAAATGATGTACTAATTAATTATAGGAGTAAAAAAGGTCTACAAAGAAGTTTACGTTGAGTATCCTTCTATAACAGCTAAGCTATAAAAAGCAGTTTTTATATTTTAAAAATCGTTAAATAACCACTGCATATTCTAGAAGCATTTTTCAAGACATCCCATGAAAGATGCGTATTGTTGAAATATCCATTTATCAAGAAAAATGTTAAATTATTACATGAAAAATATGGATTTTTCATTTTGTTAAAATGAATCATATGAATTCTTAGGAATCATATTAATTTTTAAGAAAACTAATGGATTCTTAGGAAATTAAAGTATGTATGACATAATCTCAAGTAAATGTTTTTTATTTGTCTTTACTTCATTAAAATTGGTCAATTTGAATTTACCATAAGTATAAAAATGTACGAGCCGTATCTGGTAATCACGAGGCCCTCTTCTCTATCGACACCCTAATGAAATTTATGAATGTTAAAAAAGTCATTAACCTTAATTTCAACTAAATTTCTTACTGTATGCTTAATTTTATTTTGATATAGTAAGTATGCCTAAAAGAGTAAGATTAAAGTTTTCACAAGACTGAGTGTGCAAATAGAATATGACCTAGAATAACTCGACTTAAGGAAAAACCTAATAAGTAAATATTTGGTACATAAATGACGACATCCATTGTCTGTTAGTTTTTACCGAAAGTTTACGCGGGAAAATCCGCATGGGTCAGCTAGTATTAATATTAAAAGTTTTCCTAAAATAGTAAGAACATATCTCATTTTCATACTCTTTTATTTGTTGTTTTTATCTAAAATACAAACAACATATATTATAATTGGTAAGCATAATGAAAACATAATTGAGGTCATTATTAAATCTAGAACATATTAAACAACTGGGCATTGTGTCAGTCGTCTGTAGCTGTTCTGCTGTAATGAGAAGTTCTAGTGTCTAAGGACAGTGTGTCACAAACCGTCAATTACTTTTATAAGAGAAAAAAATATGTTGTAAAAAATATTATTTTTAAATACTATTTTATGTTGTTGTAAGATTTTATTATAATAAAAGAATTTTTATTATTAAGTAAATATAACTAAGAAATTTAATTTAATATTTTTATATTGCATGTTATTTTTTTTGTTCTTATTTTATGCTTTGGACTTGTATAATAATAATTCAGAAGCTCCTGTATGTGATGGATATAACTCTAGCACCTATTGAACACATCATTACTTGTAATAGAGTCTAGAGAAAAAAAGAAGAGAGAGGATTTATAGAAATACTAACAATGTAATTATAAATATGCCCTTCGCTAACTTTCTTATGTAAATAAATCATTAATTTTCCTACTCATTAGTTTTCATAGTTCCAATAATCGCCCATAATGCCAAAAATGATAGAGTTACTCGTAACAGTGGAACCATCCAAAAGGGATCTGCATTATCGATTATTTTAAGAAATAATTTAAAGTAAAATAGAACTCTACAAATATATATATATACTGAATACTTTGCGGCAAGTTTTAAACTAGTACACAGATACGTAGAAAGTACCCTGTAGAGAGACAGTTACATAAATTCATAGCTGTATTTAACGCTTTTAGTGTATATGTATGGCTGACTTTCTTTAAATCCTTCTCAAAATTATAAGTAAACTGCGCTTATTATTCATAAGACGCACTGTATAAAATAAAGCTTGTTTATTATTATTATTATTTTTATTTAGTCTCCATGCAATGATAAAGAGTCCCAGTCCCAGTCCCAAAGATGGCTCGACAACTTAATGCTGGGTCAATCAATATCAGAATATTGGGTCTCCACCCATTATTCTGATATTTGGCAAGGCATTAAGAGGAGTGCTCTCGAAGAGCGGTGAAATGAAACATGGGATTTTCTTAGTGGTAAACGTGCAAACTTGTGTCTTTATTTTTTATATTTTATTGAACTGAACATGGTTCATGGTTCATGGTGCACCCTACTCAAAGACCATTAACAGGGTAGTCTCTATAGAAGACACAAGTTTCTTTCGGTACTCGTCGACGTTTTCCCGAGAGAGACCTGCACCTTCGGAATGTACCGTATCACCAGTGCTGTCATCCGGATAACAATGTATTATAGCACTCAGCCATGGGGTGTACCCCATTACAGTACATTCATGAGTCTGAGCAAAAACCGTAGATAACGACCTCTATGTACCTGATGTACCTCTATCTGTTGCACAAGCTCCACAAAAATACCCATGCATAAAAACTCAGGAAGCCCATAGGAAGGAAGACTGAATGAATGTCCAGACTAACTGCCAAAACCTCTCCTTTGCTTACAGTAACCCAATGGTGCATAAGGTATAAAAGAAGATCACCAGCCGATCGATCATGGCGAAAACCATATTGCCGGACATTGATGCACTGGCGATCATCGAGGTACGCTAGGAGCTGTTCTTCATTATTTTGGAGAGAAGAGAGGTAATGACGATAGGTCTGTAATAAGTTAGATCCGAGCTACCACGTCCTTTAGCGATTGGATGGATAAGGAAACACTACTATGAGTTCGAGACTTGTTGAGTGCACCTTTATTGCGGCTTGAAATACACATTAATATTGTGTCGGTTAAAAAAGTTATACATTTGTACATCTTTCATCTCCTTCATCTCCTGAATGATGAACCAATCTACTTATGGATGATATAGGTTGAGGTTCAATATTATGAATATTGAAGTTTATATTTAATATAATATTTAATATTTTTAGCAATTTGTTTTATGGATAACTTTTATTGAACGTCCATCGCAATTATTCTGTTGATTTGAGACATACCTTTTGATATCTGTAGACTAAAAAAAATAATCAGTAAGTTAAATGAGTGTTTAATTAATAAAATAAATAAAATTAATTACTATTTTACTGTTTTATAAGATATTTATAGCACTATCCGGACTTTTGCGTCTGTTCTCTCGACTCAGAATGTAGGTAAAAGTGTACATGTCATTTTAATTTATTTTATTTTATTTTAAGGTACAAATTGAGTAAATTATAAGGTTGATTGTAGATTATTGCCATTTTAATATCATTGTACATTCTCCTTTTTATATTCGAAAGTAAATATATTAAATATCTAGTATGTAATACAAATTGTCTTTCAACAATTGATACCCGTGACTGATTGGCGCTCGTCCCATAGCATGTTTTACATATCGCACTCGTTTTACATATGAATTAAACCAAACACGCTAATTATTCTTATCTACATTTTTTAAAAATTTTATTCGAATTTAATCTATTTATCTGCATATCACTTTTGTCTTAAGTTATTTTATTTTTTTATATGCATATATTTCTTACTATATTACAAATATTACTCAATTGGTTAAACATAACCTTATTCTGTCAAAGTAAGAACTCAAGAACTTCGTACAAGTAAGATTACTTGTAAATCTTGTTAGCTGCTAAGGAACAAGAAAAGATAAACTGACAATATCTGTTCTAGTTCTGAGTTAGGTTATGAAAGTAATTAATGTTGATAACACATAAATTGAACTGTAAACTGGTAATTCTTTCTTTTACATATAATTTTATTTTATTTACACAGCTTTTATTAATATATTGCTATAAACATTTAATATATTTTATTTAATTATATATACACATTGTCGATCTTACAAATATTTATATTTAATAAATAATGATTTTATTGAATGTAATAGTTATTTATTCACTGATTTGGATCAACTGTAGATAGGTTTTGATTCAAATGATTTGAATTGTTTTTGGCAACTTGTGTGTTTTGTGATTACCATCTTACTTTAATTCTTCCTTGTAGATTCTGAGGTATTCAAATATATAGCCGTAGTCACAATTTATCAATTAAAATTAATCATTAAAAAAATAAAGTAAATGAATTGACGGATTACTTAGTAAAGTGACTCTCATGAAATCCCTGACAACGGCTTATGCGATTTTTAGATTTTAACCACGAAAAACTTTTATAAGAAAAATCGAGTTTACATTTCTTTACAAAAGAAGAACAACAAAGTTTAGAAAAAAATCCAGGTGATACGGGTATTGATTGTCAGTAAACATCAATTGTACGTGTGCAAATTGAATTGAACAGAACTATCGAAGTTTTAATTATTCGTTATATTTTTTTCCTAACATTATAATGTATCATAATTGTTTTTATTTATACAGAGAATTGAATAACATTAAAATTAGTTTACTCAAAAGTTGAGACATAAACAGTAAACTGTTTGTAGTAAATAACCCCACTACAAATTTTAAAAAATTTATAACATAATTGAGAGAACTGCTTTGAGAATTGAGACGTTTATTTTATTCTTACCTTCATTGATTTATTTTATTTAGTCTATTTTAATTTGAATATGAATTAAAAACATTAATAGCCAAGTATTAGACTGAAAATTCAGGCATTTTTTAAATATTTATGAAGAGGATTCTTTTTTGCTCCATTTGATTTAAACGTTTATTCAATTAATAGATAAAAAAATTGAAACCGCTTTTTCAAAAGCAAAAACGTCTTTTAAGTAAACTACCAGCATGATTAACTTTTTGTAGAGAAATCAAAGTCCATAGTGTCCCTAATTAAAGATACATTGATTTTCGTCTTGATGTCGGCATCGCTTAGCTTTAATTTATCGAGAGATTTTATTAATTAATCGTTAAATTTTTTTTTTGTATACCTATTACAATCAACAGTTGACGTAAGAAGTTTACTGTAATCATGTAACCAAACTGTATTTAATTTTACTGAACTTTCTAAAATTTATTTCAAAATGTATGAAGAATATTTTTCTTTTGTTACGTTTCTTTTACTTGTAACTTCAGCCAACAACTTCATTCCTTCTATAATTGCACCCAAGGCCTTACTTGTTGCTAGTACTGTATGTTATATATTATTATAAATTTCAGCCTGACGCTCGGAGTTGAAGCGATTTAGGTCAAGGTGCTGCTTTTCTTGCCACAGGAGTAGATCGGTTACACTAACAAATTGACCTTGTCGTTGCGAAAAAGGAGACAGTCTCTATGCCTATGACGACCTAAAGATGCTAAAATCACAACATTAAGTGTTATTGAATAATTCAATTATTCATAATGACTACAATCAGAAAATAGTTATCAAAAAATATTGATGGCTGCATAGGGTTTAATTTTCGATTTGTGGTGATATTGAAATTCGATCTTCCTGAGAGCTGGGAATTAGTTAAAATTAATATTTTGAATATAATATAAAAGTAATAATTTTGATAGTATTACACAAAGTAGACAACTACCGTGCTCATTATACTAGGCCGTACAGATTGATGGGACTTTCCAGCATCACACTCTAAGGCAAATTCCTGGTGGTAGAGCCATTTGGCCCGAGTCCTTGTTATTTTTGACGGAGATGCAGATGTCTCAACCTAGCCACAAAATGTAACTTTCATACCCCGGGTGTAAAATCGAACATCATTTTATACCCCACGCTGGGGTATCTATGTTTCTAAGGGAGTAAATCTACTATCGTCGAAACGTGTCCGTACTCTGGCTGCGCGAGGACATGGACGACCACGTCAGCGTCTAAGCGTGGTAATGCAGAAACGGATCAACTCTTGGGCCATGTCCGTGCGAAGATTAACGGCCTGATTTCACAGACTACCTCCGTCGAAGTCGTAGGTTCATGAACTTCAACGCGCCCAATACGGAATGGCTAGGGTCGACCTTTGAAATCAACTTGAGTCAAGTTAATATTTAGAAAATATATAAGTATGTTAACTTCACTGCTTCTAAGTCTTGATGCAACCTTCCAAACTATTCATTCATAGTTAATCTCTCCCAGACTTTTCTAGACACATACCCTCCATTTTAGAAAAACTTTTGGCAAGGTTTGCATATTTTTTAGAAACTTTATTGAAACTTTATTAAAACGACTACTTGACACCGAAAGGGATGCGATGCACTTATCTATAAAATATTGTATACCAAACTTTTAATAATGCAAAATTTAAATGAATATTAATTATTTGCTTAACTTACTTTTTGATTTTTTCAAGAAAAACACAACACGCAAAAGTTGGCTGTTCCCAAAATGCATCACACGATATTAAACTTTTAATTAGAAAAATCACTTGAATAGTCACATGATAATAAACAAGCACCATAGAGTCAAAAGTCAAAACAAACCTTCGATCAGAGCATGACCACAGATTAAACTTTTATTTTAATACTATAATTTAAACATAATTACAGTTATCTTTCATCGGAAATAAAAATATAAGCACTATAGTATCAGTGCAATGTTAAGAATATTTTTTCGTAAAATATTATCAGGTAATTCATGAGACATATCATAAATAAGGCATCGACAAATTATATCGATATTGGTGATCCTCTTGATCCCATCTCTAGTTAGGTGGGCTTACATAAGAATCTCACTTCACTTCGATAGTGAGTACAGGATGCCAAATTCAAAATAAGAACGTTTAATTCAAAGTAAGTGAGATTTCAATTGACTGGCCGGCAGGCCGACTGCACCGTTTCTAGGTAATTGGTAGTGGACAGTGTTTAAATTACAGTTAAAATCCCGGATGTTGTAAAAGTCCACATTTAGAGTGGAGCGGGGTGCCGCTATTTGCCGCTGTTTACTATCAGAAAACACAAAACGCGATTCTCTCAATCATTTTATTTTCCCTCTGTTAAAAAAAAATGCAATATTTGCTACCTAGCAATTAATTGATAAAAATTGGCGACATAGGAAAAAAACATTATAAACATATCTTAAAATAATTGTAACATGTACTTAAATTATTATATCAAAGCTTCATTAATATACACTATATCATAATATCTACGTAGCTTTGTTTTGTAATCCGTCTAAATTGATTGCATTGTCGAAGTTAATCCCCGTACAAGATATATCTTCTCGCTGACACCGTCAAGTGATGGTCTGTACTTATACGAGTATGTTGATAGTTCGCGCAACATGTTAATATGACGATGAATTTTTACAATATTTTTTATGGTTATAGGTCGGATAAACTCGGATAAACTTATAGCATATATTTTCTTCCGGAAAATTCTCTTATATTTACTTGAAAACGCAAAAAAATGTTTAGGATATATATAGATAGATAGATATATTTTGATCTGAAAGACAAGTTCTTTCATGTGTATTTTTTTTTTATCATGCTACTATTACATTATAGTTTACTTCGGCTCAAGAGATTTATATATTGGACAGGCAAATTATATAAAATGCAATATGTATATTTAGTTCGCAATATACAGATTTAATTTTTAACTAAAAAAAGAAGGACAAACGTAAGGTATTTCTATTTACAAAATATTTTAGCTAACTTTACAGTAATGATTTCAGTCCCTCGTATAACTCCATATAACTCGGGGATTTCTCACGTTATATTTCTATACTACGAAATTTATAATTATTTTTTACAGTTCATGTATAGTTTCGCTTAACTTTGCACATTGTGTTGTTATAAAATTAAAAAAAATTAAGTAAAAATTAAATTTATTTAAGTTCTATCTTAATGTTCCATTTAAACCGCCTTTATCGAGAAAAGTTAAACGTGAATTATTTCTACATAACGCGTTATACGGTCATGTGAGCGCGTTATACAAGAATATTTCTACAACGCCTTCTCCTATAATATATTAAGCTAGGGAAAATTCTCTAATTCTCATCGCCCGGGACCACGTGACTTCGAATTACAATTAACTTAAAGACGTGCAAAAGTTACTCAACATATTTGCATCGTGATGGCGAATGTCTATTCACGTTTAAAATTGAAGATTATAAGTCAGTCAAGTACATTTTTATTTCTAACCTTTAAAAAGATGATAACAATTTCTTTTTATTATTATTATTATCGTTTCTTTTTTAAACAATGGTAATTATAGAATAATTAATACATCTGGCAGACGATTCCTCAAATTTATTATTTATTCGTTAATAAGACATACAGACTATACACATACTCGGAACAATAATTAATGGATCTCACAAACAATTATTCCATGTTCGAATTGAACCCACTACCTTTGATTCAGTAGTCAACGTCAGTGAAACCAGTGAAACACCAACTTATATAAAAAAAATAACATGTAGTCGTGTAATAAAAATTTTTGTATATACAAAGTTAATGCTATTTAACCCATTCGAAGAGAACAAAGTTTTTACTAGAATAAGGTTCTTTATACCTAGATCACTACAATATCTGCATACTTATTTTTACAAAATCTGTTTTTTCTATTTTCTATGAAAAATTAAATCCAACAAAAAAAAAATACTTTAACAAACATTCAACGTACATTCAATATATACACAAATATGTTAACCAATATTTCATCAAACAAGAGTTACAATATTGAACATAGAGGAATTTCATTTTGCATTACATAAAAGCATTTTCTAAATACAATATAATGCTATATTGATATTGCATTGGTATGCAATGTGATAATAACACAGGCACACAAAAAAAAAAAACGTCATGAACCAGAGGGGAGACCCCATTATTCTTAGGTTTTTGGGATCGCTGAAACCGAATATGGCAATAAAAACTAATTTTAAATGCCAGTTTTCCCGCTAGCACCCCCTTACTACCTCTTAAGGGGTGAAAATTGAAATTTTTGTATAAAATCAAGATAGATGTCTATTTCTACGTTTTTTGGGTTGCTAAAACCGAAAATGATAATTAAAAATAAATTCATGACCACTATCACCCCCTACCACCCCTTACGGGGGGTGAAAATTTAAATTTTTCTATAAAGCCAAGATAGATGTGTATTTCTATGTTTTTTGGGATGCTGAAACCGAAAATGATAACTAAAAATAAATTCATGACCACTATCTCCCCCTACCATCCTTTACAGGGGGTGAAAATTTCAATTTTTCTATAAAATCAAGATAGATGTGTATTTCTACGTTTTTTAGGATGCTGGAACCGAAAATGACAACCAAAAGTGAATTTGATACCTCTTTTACCCAATACCACCCCCTAACCATCCCTAATGGGGGGTTTCAATTTTGTATAAAATCAAGATGTATGAAGAAATTTTAACGATTTACAGTAAGTGACATGTTTATCAAACTAGTTTGAGGTTACTCTCTCTCTCGCTCTTATATTAGAAATTCAAATGCTTTATCGATCAGAAGTATCTGATATATATTCATGATTTAATTCTACTCTAATCCTGATGGAACCTTGCATCTTGCTCCTCACTGTAGTCTCCTAAATTGTCAGGAAAATAGTCCCTTCTATTTTGGAGGCATAGAATTAGGTTCAGCATCTTTTAGTCTCCTAAATTTTCAGGAAAATAGTAACAATTCTATTTCGGAGGCATAGAATTAGGTTCAGCATCTTTTAAGCGTTTTGCAACACTGCCGGATGGATAACAGTATAAGTAGTATTAAATAGAAAGTAAAATAAAAAAACAAAAAGTGAAAAAACTTGTGAAGAATAGGTCAAAAATCATGATTCAGTCTTAAGGGTTGGTGAGGGGTGTTAATGGGTGATAGAGGTCTTAAATTTTATTTTTAGTAATCATTTTCGGTTCCACCATCCTAAAAAACGTAGAAATACACATCTATCTTGATTTTATAGAAAAAATTAAATTTTCACCCCCTGTAAGGGGTGGTAAGTGGGTAATAGTGGTCATGAATTTATTTTTAGTTATCATTTTCGGTTCCAGCATCCCAAAAAACGTAGAAATATACATCTGTCTTGATTTTATAGAAAAATTGAAATTTTCACCCCCTGTAAGGGATGGTAGGGGGAGATAGTGGTCATGAATTTATTTTTAGTTATCATTTTCGGTTTCAGCATCCCAAAAAACGTAGAAATACACATCTATCTTGACTTTATAGAAAAATTTAAATTTTCACCCCCCCTAAGGGGTGGTAGGGGGTGATAGTGGTCATAAATTTATTTCTAATTATCATTTTCGGTTTCAGCATCCCAAAAAACGTAGAAATAGAAATCTATCTTGATTTTATACAAAAATTTCAATTTTCACCCCTTAAGAGGTAGTAAGGGGGTGCTAGCGGGAAAACTGGCATTTAAAATTAGTTTTTATTGTCATATTCGGTTTCAGCGATCCCAAAAACCTAAGAATAATGGGGTCTCCCCTCTGGTTCATGACGTTTTTTTTTTTTTGTGTGCCTGTGTAATGAATTTAGGAATATAATACGATTACTTAAAAAATCGATGTATTTTAAGGTATTATTTAATTTTAAATGTCCTTGGTATCATTATCTACAATCCATAAACAATATTTGTATTTATTATGAAATTAAAATTAAAGTTCCTATGTCTTAGCAGTTATAATGAGAGCTTTTTATTAAAAGCTATTTTAAGCCTCGTACAGACGGTTTTCACTATATGTTCAGTATAAATGGGATAGTTTTTAATCTTAAGAAATTAATTCCATTTGCTAAGATGTTAATAGATTTAAATAACAACATTTATTTTAAATAGTAACAGTTCACTTTATGAGAATTTATTAATAACCATTTTTTAAATACAAAATATAAAAGGTTGTTTGTTGTCACAATATAACGGGTAGTAAATTCTAACACAAATTACCTTACTAATTAATTAACTCAATATTATATTTCGTATAGTTAAAGATATAAAGATAGAAATGATCCTGGTTTATACTCAACTTCGCAATCATATTCTTGTAATTGAATCCACCAATGGGACATTCGGGGAATAAGATCTTTCTTTGTCAGAGTTGTACGTAACGCGTTACAATCCGTAGTTATCTTATATTTTCATAACTTTAAATATATTCTACAAGGATTTAGAGATACAACGACCGCAAGAACCTCAAATTCGAATGAACGATACTTTTGTTTATCAGCCCTAGTACCCATCCGTACTCCTTTGCATCAGTGTTGATGCAATACCAGTTTCGGATGCATCCGTGAGCAATTCTGTATCTAATTTGGAGTCGTATAAAGGGACGTTCAAATAATCTTTGTTTTAATTTAAAAGCGTTTTCTTCCTCTTTAGTTTATTTCCACTCAAACTTCGTGTGCAATAGCTCTAAGGCTAACGGTCGAGCTTTTAGGGCGAAACCTATTACAAACCTACGGAAAGAACTGGTTAAACCGACAAATCGTCTCACATCATGTACGTTTTATTGTGGCGGAAAATCTCGTATCGCTGCCGTTAGACGTGAGTTTGATCTCTTCCAAACGCATCAATCGACTGATTTTGCTGGAATTAGTACGTTCGTATAAATTATAGTATAATTTACCATATCCAATACTTTTTTCATTGCTCTCTGAAAAACAGAGTGCGTTTGCAAGTAAGTAAGTTGTACTTACAAAGGGTAAATTGATAGCAGTTAGGTGTAAGAAACGCGGTCTTATATTGTGAAGTAACCTTAACTGGTATTTGATAAGACCCAGAAACTAAGGCGAGACTCATGAATACCGCATTGGCTGTCAATTTATCAAGCTGATCATCAATTATAGATAACGTTTAATGATCTTTCTTTGTCTTTTTGTGCAAGGCTCTATAATCGATGCATATTCTCTCTCATACTTATATTCTTAGCCATCTTTTTCTTAATCAATATTATAGCACTTGCATATGACGAACTTGACTCATGTACGATATCTGACTTAATGATCTCATTAACCATGGCTTGATCCTGCACTTTTTTCTGGAAATGAAATTCTATACGGCCGCCAATACACTACAGGCTGAGTATTGTTCAATTGTATTTGCATTTGGACCACGGTAATTAACCCTACTTCTTAAAAATTATCGGAAAAATAATGTCCATAATTCTTAAGTAACCCCTTTAATCTTTTAACATCATGTCAGTAAGTTGTTGAACATAATTTAAGACACCAACCATTTCAGTACTAAGGGAATTTTTGATGGTAATAGCGCGCAATAAGTGAATTTCGTCTCAATAATATTGATTTATTACCGAAATTTTGTATCAACAAGACACCTTTGCTATTTTCTAATTCATAATCACCCAGCCCTAAATAAAAGTTCTGAAAAAAGCCTAAAAAAATCGTTTGACTGCACCTGATCACCCGTTACCCATTATGATAGGCAATGGAAACTATTCCTTTGAAGTTACATACAAGTCATCATAAATTCTTAATTGTGTATTAGTAGAATTTTCACGAAAAAAGACTAAGGAATCGGTAGTTTTCATTATAAATATTACTGGTTTTTCAGTAAAACTTTGATCAATCAATATTGACTATTTAATAACGTTATCATCGAAATCATATGCTTGAACTTTTTCTTCAATCTCCGGTGTTTCAATGTTGACCCGAGAAACTCCTATTGGTATGATTAAATTATTTCCAATGCCCCTCATGAAAGGCAGATTGCTATCAGTCCTACTAACACCTCTTTTTATTGCTTCACTGCTCTATGTAAGAGTACACCGACTACGTAAGTCACCAAACCTTTGAATAGTTTCACCATTGAGTTTGATATTCAATAAATCAATGTAAAAACGGGGAGTGTTATATGTTTATCCTTGGTACATGTGTATTTATTTTCCTGTCTGTGGAAACACAGCTCCCAACTGATGAACGGATTTTATTGCGTTTTTTTTTATTGAAAGCTTTGGCAAAAATAAAAGAGTCGTTTCCAAAATGTTAAGCCCTTATTATAACTAGGGACAGGATACAGGACAATATAGTCTATGGTTATTTATACAAAAACCCTTAAATATATACTCCAACTATAGTGAAGTTATATGTTAATGAAATATATTGTAAAATCAACATTGTTCAATCATATCAATAGCCTGTTATCTCATCAGCGCCTTACCAATTCTTATTATTGTTAATGAAAGACAAATAAATATCCACTTACTGAAACGTATTTTAATAAATTTCGCAAGTAATGTATAATTAATATAAAGTTGTTAATTTTTTATGCATATAAGTATAATTGAAACCAAGTATCCTATTATTACTATAATACATACATTATATATGGGTGACATTGAAGAACAGTCAATTTGGCTCTAATGTCCCCGTGATTTTATGTAGCTCTAGTTATCGGATATTGTTATCGCGTACTTTGTATATATATATCAACTAATTTAATTTCTTTGTACATTTATTAAGTTAAGTCGAAGTTCTTGCTCGAAGTTCAGAAAGATTTTAAAACTTTGTATGTCTTTAATGTAAAGTTACACTAAGTATTGTTGTAATTTATTTTCTTTGTATAAATAATTCTAAATATAAAGCAGTTTAATAACTTTTTCTCCGCTATTTCTCGAAGGAGTGTGTTTGTTTGTTTTTTTTAATACTTTGCTCTTTATCGAGAAACTTAAACTATTAATACAAAAACAATGTAACGTGTTTATTATTTACAGCTTATATTCATATATCTACCTATGTCTACCATAAATATTTAAATAGTAATTGGACTTAAAAACTGACTAAAAAATTAAATAAACGTAATAAATTATCTTGAGAAAAGCAAATATTTACGCTATAATAGAGGATACATAGAAGAAGGGCTAACATGTATGTCTGTGTCACAGAATAATTGAATTGAAAAATAACCAATTCTGGGCAATTAAACCCAAGAAAAAGCTTGTTAACGGGTAAAAATTTTATAAATTTTTAAAACATTACGACTTAAGCATTATTTAAGATATACTTGATAAAACATAAGTGTGTAACCCACGGCTTTAATGATTGTGTAGTGCTTTAAGAAAGTTAAGTTAAAGTTAAAGTTAAGAAAGTTAAAGTTAAAGTTAGTTTTTTGTATGAATAGGTGTTTAACATAAATAAGGAAACGTTAAATACAAAAAATAGGTATTTTAAATTTAACTCTTTTGTGTTAAATTCATTTTTATGAGTTAATTCTATACATAAGCCACATTTACCAAAAACTTAAATATTCTTGTTAAATTATTATTATACACCACTAAGTTTTTTAATGAATATTTTTTCACAAGACTTTTTTCACAAAATGAGTGCTGCAAATCTTTTAATGCTTTTGAAGTGCCCAGTCGGCTAGTGGCCTCATTTCATTTTGTCCATAATGTACGGCTTATTTTGAAACAGTAATATATTAATAGACTCAGAATTCTAGAAGATAAAAGTGGAAATTAAGCAGACTGTTTTGACGATTTAATATAATAGTCTCTGAAAAACTGTTAAGTTTGACATCATACCGTCGAAAAAACCTTTAACTAAATTAACAAAACTCATATTGTCATGATTCATTTCAGTACATATGTCATGTATGATAACCAATTACCTATAACATTTTCTAACTTTTAGTGACTGAGAATCCTTAAATGTCTCAAATGAGTTACGAGTTACTTTTTTATTAAATATGTAATACTTATATATTTAATAAAAAAGAACTAGAAAACAATGAAACTTAAAATGAAAGTTGAAATGTTAAAAAAAAAATAGCAACATTAATCAAAAAACTTCTTACTACAGTTACTCAGGAAAATCTATGATAATATTATACTTTTATATTATCACTATCTATACATCATGTAAATTAATTATTTGAATAAATAAATCGAATGCATATTTTATAGAACTATAGGACATCAGCTTATCGTGGTTTTCTGGAAACGGTATAAAAACTTTAAAATGATTTACATTAAAAATCTATTAGACGTGCTGTTATGACGCAAAAAACATATATATGATTAAATTAGATGGTAGTCAAAATTACAAATTAAAACCATTTAAGATTAATATTTCTTTATATTTTTAAAACATAGTAGAAAACTGTTGCATATATATATTCTTCGCACGTTTCTTGAATATTAAACTGTCAAAAGTTCATAGTGTCTTGGAAGTAACGGCACCGTCCACCTCTCTCCGGAACGTTAAAGTCCCACACGTAATACGCTCAGATTTTGCCAATATTCCACAATGACAGTAATACGAGTCATTTTAGTATTATCTGAGTTATATAATATACATTACTATTATTTTTTTTAGGAATTTGTGCAACCGCATATTTACAGAAAGATCATCAACATATTTATAGAAAGATTAGTTTCAAATAAACAAACAAATCACGTGATGCTAACTGTATATATGTATGGCATTAAAGAAGCTTAGAAAGGAAGGAACGGGTGGCAATACCCCGGCCGAGCCAGCCGATACGAGCTGATAAAATATTTTTTGTGGTGAGACCAAAATTACAAAAATATGTTGGGAAGACTGAAATTGAAAAAGTAAAATTATCCTATTACATCCAAGAATTACACTAATGTACAGCTAGCCTGAAAGTATTTAACTATAGTAGATAAACATTGGCCAAAAACTACTATACATCTAAGAATAAAAAACGGTTAACAGTCTGGTAAATAATTGGATGAACAAATATAAATGTCACCTAATCCCGAATACGAGTTTGATCTCAACATATCATAACATACACCAATAAGATTGTAATTAGGAGTTAGATCTAGTCAATAACTATGAAGGTGATTAAACATACGAGTAGTTTAATATTAAATAACATTAATAATTATGTACTTTTGTGATATAATTTCATCAACTGTTAATGTTAACTAAAGGTTGGTTTTCTGGTGACCAATATACATTTACAATTATAAGAAAAATCTTATTGTTCTACTCGTATTGTTATTCTGCAATCAAACTTGTTATGTTAAACTTGTTTTTTTAAACCTTAACACTGTTTATTATTTATTATTTAGCAACGAAAATAAACTTATATTTCTAGGATGAGAAAGTATATATGTTTGTGTGTAAATTAAACTCTTTTATTTAAAATAAATTCTATGATAAAAACTTTTTACTACATATTTCAAGTAACATCTTTGCTCGAGAATTACCTTTTAGCTGAAATAAATAATTACTATAACCTTGAATTACATCCAGGATCGACATTCTACACTTCATACCAACCTTGACACTTTGAATAATTCACTACTTCTTTGTTTTTATAAAACCACAAAACACATTTATATAACCTAACCTCTAGTAAAAGTTTAATAGTAGCTTTTCAGCAGTATACAATAATGCGTTCCATAAAATACAATATATTCTAGATATGTTGTTATTTTTGTTTTGAAAATATTTATTTATATGCTTTTTTTTCAAACAAAAAATGGACAATGACTAATAGAGTCATTGTCCATTTTTTATGTAGACAAATTTATAAAATTTGTATCGGAATTAAATGTAATTCAAAGAAAACTTTATGTTGAAATACTCAAGAATTTTAATGTAGTAAAGATTTTACGTTCAATAAACATGATTTTAAGTCAGTCCTGTAGCTTAAACGATTACATATTTATCTTAAAATATATTTCACTCACATTGAAATTACTTTGTTTGTTATAAAACATATTTTATTTTTGGTTTCCAAATAGAATTAAATTAAAATTAGACCAGCACAAACAGTATTTTATTCAAGTCACGTTCACTTTTGTGCCACCACATTTCATCTCGACAAAACATAGAGTTCATGTTAGGAGATAAGTGAAATAAATTCTCAATTTTTTAATAACTTTGTTTTATTTATAGATATACAAATTAATAAACATACAGTCCGGAAAATTGAGTAAAATTTTTCTTACGTTAATACAAACATACTTTCTAATGCTAAAATATACCACTAGAAAATAAAACAAATCTTTTTTGTTTTTTTGGGGTATACATTTCTGTGATATTTCATAATTTAAATATATTCGACCGAATCTATTGACGTTGATTATATCTATATTATAAATGTAATTTACAATTGTTAAAAATTAATGTACTCTAAAATAAAATGTATCATAATTATAAAGCAATAACTGCATGCAATTTTTATTACATTATAAAGTAGTGGGACTTCATAAACATTACAATCAAGCTCTATTGATATTTGCATAACGCCAGTACCTCTATAATAGAGTGACATTTTTATCAATAGTAAATGGTTATTGCAATAGACTAGTGCACATATTGGGATTTGTCGTTATTGGATTTTGTATACGTACAATACTGAATTTATTGATTCATTCATAATAAAATTAATAGTCTTAAGCAGATAATGAATGATATGGCGTAATTTACTATGGGTCTATTTACTTAGACCCAGGAAAAAGGGAAACAATTAAAAAGTTTGTAAAGCCTCTCATACCCCGAAGGACCCTAGTAAAATCTTGTGAGCTATCATATTAGGAAAATACTATTTTATTGCAAAATATAAATAGAAAGTATTGTTTACTTCCAATTAACGAATTTGGTTAAATTATGACAATAATTAACGACAGGATTTGAATTATTTACGTAAAGTCGAGATTGATATATATATATATATATATATATATATATATATATATTTATATATATTTACCTCGTCAAAACGAATCTCAGATCAACTTAACGTCAATATAACCAGTCTGATTGTAACGAATTAATCGATATAAATAATATTTTCTAATTCCCTTAAGAATTAATTATAGCAAGGTTGCACTTTTATATTTATAATTTTTTAAATGAAATAGGTTTTCAAATAATTTTTTAGCTATGAATATTAATTAAGTTGGAATATGATGTAATATGCATTTGATAAATTGACCACCTACTAAATTAAATAAATTCAATAAAGATTAAGCCTTAAGCAGTTTCGGGAAGAGGTACGGTCTTATTCACCTTTGTTCTGAATATCTTACTTTCTTATTACAAAAATTCAAGAATTTTATAGAGTCTCACTAAGTATCTTTTAAAATGAATTATACTTAATTTACACATTAGCTTATCAATTTACCGTAAACTTGTTAAAACATTTCTTATTTCTTCCTATTTATTATACTCATATCTAATTTATAAAAATAGTGCTTATATATTGCTTTTGTCTTTTTACCCATCTTTTGCTTCTTAAACAAAGAGGAAAATAAATCTTTTATGGCACAGTTGTGCATATTTCATATTTTTTAAATTGTTACATCAATATTGAGCATTTCATTTAATTATTAATTTTTCCCATGACCACTTATTTACATGCACTCATATTTCAGATGCAATTGTTAACAGGAGTATTGTATTAAATAAAATATTATGTCGCATTATTTTTAAAGAATTGATGTATAATTATAAAATAATTACACAACGAATTTTCATTGTATAAAGAGAATTGTTTAATTGTCGATATATTTTAGTTTAATTTAAAATAAAACTATTATACAAAAATATAGGATAAATAAATAATGCCTGAAAATAGTCACTGTCACCCCTCCTGTGCTTAGGATTAACGAACGAAACAGATTGGCTATAAAATAGATAACAAAACAAATCTCACAAATGAAGAAGACAACTCCCTGGGATTCTGCAAGATTTGAGAAAAAAAAAAGTTTTTTTTATCATGTTTTACTTATTATTATCTTTTTTGTAATATTTATGATATTATTATAGCGATAATATAGTCTTGATTAATAGTGTCTTAAGTCATTTACCTATACTTATAAAATAATTTATCATTACTGACTAGCAACGCTCAAAACGGTTTATTTTATAAATATACGAAAAGAGCCATGCCTTTCAAAATTCTGAGTGGATTTAAGACAAGGAAATTATCAAAATTAAACTATGTTATTTTTTTAGATATATTCATGGTTAAAAATAGTATTTAAGCCTTATAGATACACTGCAAAGTATGAATCTAACAGTGTATTCTACAGTCGATGAAACAGTGCGTCAGTAACACATACAAATCGATCATATTTATCTTGTTCATATTTATTTAATAAGTACCGTTTGAAACATATGTAAGCATTGTGGTTTATTACATAAAATGTTTTTATCGGTTTAGGCTTTCCTCTAGGTCATTAGTCAATCCTACATTACTATCCCGGTCGGCCATACACACTTCTCGGCCGCAGCTATCGGCAAAGAATTTAATATGTTTTATACAAATAATAGCTCGCAAGTCTTTATTTACTGAGTAATTTAGGTGTGTAAGGTATCACGTCAAGGCTTTGAAAATGTTTCAACTTCACAGACTGAAATTGTGTTAAAATTCTCAATTTGATTTCAAGCCAAATAGTTTTTCTTAATCAAATGGAAAAAAAAATCAGTTTTATAAACCAATAAATATATATTTAGATTCTTACTATTTCATAGGCTTCATCCGTAAAATATTTTGGAAATTTTATGCACTTTATTTGAATATAAATCTGACGTCAGCAGTCTCGTCTATTAAAAATAGTCAGTATTAATTCTGACTATTTTTAAATATATAAATACTATTTCTTTATCAATTTTCCTTTAATAGACCAAATATCATATTGTTTTCATGTTTTTACAGATCTTATATTGAGTTTTAGTAATTTCATGTAGTATGAAAGAGGATGACTGTATTCGAATAATTGAATAAAAATTTTACGAATTATGAAACTATGTGAAAACTTTATAAAATCAATAAACAAGATGATCATATTATGCATGTCATCTAATAATTTAATAATAAACTATCAAGGTAAAAGTAATAGTAATCATATTATAGTACTTTTACTAAAATTAAAATGTGTTACTCCAATAATATACTTCACTAAATATAGTTATTATTTCCCAATTGCTAACATATTCTTTTTTATTTACGGATCACAGATAAAGATTTAATGACGTTTGTATATTACCAATATTAATAATTTAAAAAAAAATTGATTAAAAATAACTTTAGCCAATAAAACAGCTAAGCAACGTTTTTTAATTACCAGGCTAATAATAAGAAGAAAATCGTACCTTAAAGTGTATAATGAATTTAGTGATCCGTGTTCTAAAGATTCGTAACTTGAATGACATTAGCATTGCAAATATCAATCGTATTTATATTAAAAGTAGAATAAGTTAGTTAAAGACAAACCAATCAATAGTTTAGTTTATTTGAAAGAATACATATAAAAATATTTTCAATTTGAACGTTGAGTCAATAATGTACTAAATATGTAAAATAAGTGATTAGAAAATATTCAACGAACCGTTGCATTTTCAATAATGCACAACATTTAATGATCGTACAAATGGCGAGCTCTATGGATGCGGAATTATTTAATCGAAAATATCAAACACTATTTATTTATGAAATTAAAATAAACATATTTTAATAAAAGACGTGCTCTAAAACGAGTTAGCATCGAAAGAACTAGCCAATAAAATTACTTTAGAAATTTCGTCTGCCTGAACAATAGAAACCGTTAAATGATTAAAATATCAGTTATTCTGAACTAAAATGTTGATTTTATTTGGATAATAAACAACATTATCTGATATTAAACAGAAATATCTTTTCCCGGCTGAACTACACATTTTTACTGTTTAATTTCGAACTTATCTGCAATTTTTTAATCATGTTCTTGTTACAATTTTTAAGACTATACATAAACATGGTTAAAAAATTTAAATATTTTTTTAATCCAGCGATTTTATTTATTTTATTTTAAGATCTCGTGAATACAAGTCCAAATTAAGAACCTACAAATCAAATCAATCATTTACCATTTCAATGTAATATGTTTGTAATAGGAATTGTTCTTTGTAACTCTAAATTCTTAAATCAAATTAATACACTTTGACAAACCTATATTCGACGGAATTAAGTATTTAAGTAAATAATGAGAAATACTGATATAATAATTACAATGATGAATTCCGAAAATCTGCACGAAATCTTCGAAGACACGACACTTACAGACTTACACTACTACCAGAACTTTCCGTTAACATATTGTATTATAAATTATTTCATTAACATCACATTTTCCTATCTCCTACTCCATTTTTTCCACATTTCATTTCACATTTTCCTATACTATCTCCGTTGTATTATCATATTGAATTCTTCAAATATACATGCCATGCCAATTAACAACAAAATCACTTTGCGGGTTAACCAGTTTTCTGTTTTATCTCAAATGGATATCCTGAAATCATCTAAATGGTAAAATTATTTATTTGAGAATTATGTATATTAAATTTTCATCTAAATGCATATTATTTTCAGTGTTTTCTTTATATCGAATACTCAAATAAAAATTGCTCTTCACTGGTCGCATAGAAAGCTTGATATTGAGAGCTCGCAGTGTTTTGAATGGATGGTTTCATCTCTAAAGTATGTGCTCTGCACGTTCATGACAGCTATTCATTACTGCGATTCGAACACAGACACAGTGAATGATAATGTGATAGTTTCATTTATTAATATATTATTTATTTAAAACGTTATAATGTAAAGGAACATGGTACAGACCTTACAATAATATTTTTATATAATATTTTCTTTGTTTAGTAAAATCTGCTAAAATATAACATGTTTTTAATAACATTAAAAAAATTGTTCATAATATTTTTATGGTTTTTTAATAAAATTAACGTTATTTTTTTTCAATTACACTGATTGGGTAATATATGAATAAGACAATAGGGCAATATTTATCCTAATTATTCCAAGACTGATTAGGTCGATACAATATTCCCTATTGACGTCTGATATACTCGAACGTTGTAAGAGGTTTACGTGTTGAAGGGATGACAGTAATTCTTTTACAATTTATTAGTGTTACCATATATTTAAAAAATAGATTAAAAAATTTGAAGTTATCTTACAAGCCGTTGATAGCCAGTTCAGCTTGAAAATTTAAAATTCTATTTTTCTATAATTTATTATAATATTCTACTACACCTTCATGATAAATATCTATGGGGATTAAACTTCAATGAAAACTATACCAATTAAATTACTCTTCGCAATTTAAATTTATTATAAATCAATATTGTATTATCCTTTCCTTATCAAATATATTCACTCCGTAGCAATAGATTGATCAGCGTACATTGAATAGAGGTCCACTTACGTGATTGATCAGGAAAACTGATATATATAACATGATGCCATATTACTTTCCACTTTATATCTAGGAATTTTTCATTTAAATACCCGGTTCCTAGCATAAAAATACCTCCTGACATGAGGTAAATAACAAACAATTATATACTGTAACTACACAGCTTGTCTGAGTCCTTTCACTTTCTTTGTAATACTAATAATTTAGAAAGAAACTATTTACGTTGCGTCCAAAATCCATTTACTAACAAAGATACCTGGAAATAAGGAAACATTTTGTGGAATTAATTTAAATTATGATTAGTTTAATATTAATGCTGAAATGGAATACAAGTTTATGAATATAAGGATTTTGAAAATAGTTCCTAAATTTACGTAAAAAATAAGTCATTATCGAGTAATGGAATTATTTTATTCAAAAATTAAAAGCTTACATTATCCGCACCTAGTAGTGAATTACGAGACTATTAAAACTAAGAAAAAACATCAATTTACTGATTATGCTCATATTGCTTCATTGTATCCTTTGTAATAATAAGTTGATCATATTGGTAATATAAAAATGTAGTATCATTTTCGATTTAAATTTATATTCCGTGTCAATTATAACTAACCCAATATCTAAAAAAAACAAATGAAAATTAATTAAAGCATAAATTTGTATTCATGGAGTTTTCCCACTGTTCTTTTGCATGGATCTTTGGAACCTAATTGCTTAAAATGAAAGTAAATGTTCAGCCTATCACATTTTTAACTAAATATAGAAAACAATTTTCGATATGGGCAGTATTCCAACATGCGGAAACCATCCCGTCGCTCCACAAATTAAGCGACCGTATCACTACCCGTCCCGTTGCTATATAAAACAACATGGAAAAGATGCCACAAACGAATTTAATATTTAAAAATGTATAGCCTCGTTAAGCTAATTGTTTTTTTAAATAAATATAGAGTGAAATGTTAACAGATTAAAATCCTGCCAGTATCAAAAAATTATTCCTTTTATATTTCATTATAAATTATTAACGTGAGATCTGAGAGTATCTGATGTTATCTGATGTCATAACCGACTTTTTGTGGTTTTAATAACGCAAACTAGAACTTACTTTGTTTTAATTACTACAGTTTACTTAACCTTATTTACTTTACATAGAAATATACATTATTTTACATAAAATGTTCCATTGGCACATAAATTATAATTATATACAGAGGTCTATAAAGAGTAAACTAAAATAAAGTATAATTCTCTTATTTAAACTTTGATGTTTTAACTCATTTAATTCAGTGTTTTCTTTCGAAATAATTACAATGATAAATAAAATATCGACATGATAAAAATATTAAAAATAAAAATATTAAAAAATCAAAATATTAAAACTTTTACTATGACGCTAAAGAAATTATTAGTCTCTGCCTTAAAATTGCACAAGTCTTCTTTTATTTGTACAAGTTTATGTACAAATAAAACATACGAGAGAAATAAACAACAGGAAAAAATACAATGCCTCTTACAAACCCTACTGTGCTCGTTAATAAGAGCGAAACAATTTCGCATGAAATAAAACTGTACTCGTAACTAAAGGCGAACAATTCCAACAAAGCGATCGAGTCAGACGAATAGCGGGTGTACGTCTGCCAGACACCACAATACACATGACCACACATGACCCGCCAGTTTGTCACAATTCATTGGACTTATCTTGATCACTGACTGATATGTACAAAATAACTTTATTTATTCGACTGCAAATGTGGTGCTAGAATTCCATTACTGCTTTAGTTGGCAAAGCTTTTAAACTTATTATAGAAAAAAAGCATTGTAAAAAAAGTTATAATATATTACAACTAGCCAGATATAAGGAAAATTATATAAGAAATATCCATGAACAATAGAAAAAACGATTTTGGACTATACCAACATGTTGGACCATTCATATTGTAATAAAAACAAATTATGTAGACATATTTTCGGTATCATAAATTTTGCCTTGTCGTTTTATGATAAGATGGTAATAATATAATATATATAAAATAAAAGTTTCTTCGACTGGCGAAACAATTAATCAACACAGAAAATTTAACACGGTAATTTATTGAGCTCTGAAAATGCCAAGCTACAATACTTTTTGGTAAATGCAGTTACAAAATTATTTTATAATATTTCTTCTAAGAAGCATAGTCACAAAATATCGGTATTAACTACGAATTATATCTCAATATGGGATAGCAAAACTTCAATAGAGAAGATATTGGAATGTATCTAACACCTGGGCCCTCCTTTTATGAAAAATATAAAATATCACGTCAGTGAATACAATGAATGACCCAAATATACTGTTAGTACGTTTTGTGTGCATCGTGAAGTCTAGGCCCGAAAAATAAGAAAACGTAGAAGGTAGATGACAAACTACATCTCGCCTTTAAAATTTTAAAGGTCGGGTTGTAACAAATATACAATAGTGAAGTCCGTAAAATAGTATATTTTAATTTCTTAAGAATTTTATAAAATTAAACTAACTTGAAAAAAGCTGTTTTCAGTTTTGAGACATTCTCGGAAGATTATAAAATAAGGATACTTTAATTTGAAAGATAAAACAAAATCTTTGAATGAAAACTGTTTAGTAAAATCTCTTGGTAACAAAATTTCCTAACTTCAAACTTTCTAACGCATCATCGTCAGATGGCTTCTAAGTGGTCTTAGTATAAGTTTAAGAAAAGAATGATGTGTACAGTATAATAATAAATGTATTGTATAATATGACAAAATATAAAATATATTCTGAAATAATACTATGCACATATGTTAACATACGTACATAATTTCTACTTTAGTTTATCCAAGAGACTATACACTGTTCACAAAATTAACTTTTTTTACAAATATTTTTTTGGTTTTGATAAAGTTTATTTAATAATAATTATTATTATATCAAATGTAATTTAGTATTAATAACAAACTAAATAAAAATAATAATTATACTGCAAATATGTTTATTATAATTTTCTTAAATCAGTCCAAGTCACGATACGTAGTGACGTTTATACTTCTAAAATAAATTTAAAATTTAAAAAAGTTAAGAGAATAAAAAGAATAGTAATTTAGTTAAAATGTCAGTGAAATCATAATGTAATATTTAACTTATTGCAAGTTACGCAAAATTAAATAAAATGTCTTATTAAAATCCGTCATAGTTCAAGAGTTTTTGTCTACAAATTTTATTATCGTCATTCTTATGCAGTGCAGTAAGTCCCTAAACTAAGTAAATCTACCATATGGAAATGTTTATTAATTCAATATATGGAAAAGCTGTATCTTCGTAGTTAGTTGAGTTATTAATGAAATTATTAGCGAATTATAGCATATCCCTTTTCTTAATGATATGTTCTTTGAAAAGAGCGCTATTATATAACTGTGTTGCAAAATTAGCCATCAAGTGCAACAAAATAAAAAAGAATTTTATTCAATGAATGATTTCTATATTTATAGAGACGGTTTCTCCATAAAGCTCATTGGTGTTATTTTCTTGACGTAAAAACATAAGTAATCATTTTAAAATACTTATTTGTGTGTCACTCATGCTTAGCAATAATCCAGAAAAACTTAGGAACCATTTACAAACATAACTAATTTATTAAGTATTTATTAAGTAAAAAAATCCTAGGATCGTTTAATGGTTTAAGGATGGTTTTGTGGTCTTACACTTAGAAAAAATATGTAATAGTTGATACTAAAAGTCGACATTTGCGGCTAACTAATTTTGGAAGGTTTTGAAGGTAAAACAATATTAATTAATCGTTTGAAAAGAAAAATATATTTGTACGTATTTATAACATTATCGTTTACTGAATAATTACTATATAACAAAATGCATAACTTATCCATAACTAAAATCAGAATTTTCATGTAGTCATATTTATTTCTTAAACAGATTGATTTGAATCGTACTAACGTACGTACACGTTTCAGTAGTCATTATAAAAAAGTAAACAATTACAAAAGAAGGAACAAACATTTTCACAAATTATCTCAAATTAACCAGAATGGCTGGTAGAAAGCCTTTTCTTGTTTTAGATATTAGCAACATCATTATATATTTTATAAAGTTGAAGGAATTTATGAGCTATTTTAAAATTCGTTTAATTAAATGGAAGTACATATAAAACTCAAATATGACCAGTATTTTTTTGTTAAATGAAAATTATTTTAATTCAGCTAATTTATATTAAAGGTATTATTGTAATAAAACTTTTTAGACTGGTATTTTATCGTTATAAATCTTTACATCTGAATACAAGTAATTGATACTATTGCTTTTCTATTATACTTTACCCTATTATTTAATCATCGAATCACTATTTAAATATCATTATAATATATAAATTTTTATCTGTTTAAATAGTTTAAAAAAATATTAGTTTAATAATATAACCTTGTATGGAAAAAACACTAAATTCAACGTGTTTTCTAAACATAAGGCAAATTAGATTTTTTTTTCATATTTCATAGCGTTACATAACATATTTTTGCAATTGTTTTAAAAAAATATATAAGATATTCACTTTTGTTATAAAGAACTCACTCTTAAGTAAAACGATCCGTTACACCATTAAAAGGGCGAAGTTCATTCGAATTTTTAATTATGAAGTTAAATGACTTGGCAGATTAGAAATGTTTATTTACTTATAAACATGGCTATAAAAAACCTGTATAGTATTCGTTTACAAAAACATATTAGGTAATGTCTACTTACCTTATTAGATTATATCTTATATAAAGTATAATTAAAATACAATGGCATATATATTTTAAATAAAAGTTCTTTTAAATTTTTTATCAATTAATAATATACGAAAAAATATAACACATGAAATTCATAAAGCTCTATGAAATGAAATATGAAATGTGGACCAATATTTGATTTTGACTGCGAAAAATATTAAAACCATTTTCAAGTAATACATATATTATATGACTTCAATCAACCTGCAATATTTTTATGGTAGCTACAAATCCTAAATTATTATTATTATTATTATTATTAAAAAATAGCAATCTACCAGATTTTCCATTATATAACTAAACTTTTAAACTTTTCAACTAGAAAAACAATGAAATATGGATGATATCTCCTAATTACGAGTGTAATCAATGACTTGATGTAATGAATTATGAAAATATACGTTTTCATTGATAATGTTGTATAGTTTAAAAACTTTTTTATTCATGTTTTGTTTGAAAGATTGTTATTGTAAAACTATGAACCGTCGGTAAGCCTGTTACCGACAGTCAGACGGGGAGTAATTGGAAACACCGATATTCAATCTGGACATGGCATACTGCGTGTGTGCGGCGATCAGTTTTAATTGACGCTGACCTGGTTTACGTGTGATGAACTAGGTTTCCATTGCTCATATTCCTGTCATTTATGTATATAAAGTGGAATTAATAGTGTTGTATTATTATTGAATATTGTTTATATAATTGTACTTAATGAATTGAAAATGAATACATTAATCATACATTTTATTGCCTAGTAAACATTAATAATAAATCTAGTACATTACAAGTAAGTAATAGTTGTTTTATAAACTTAGGAATAATATGTGTTAGTTTTAATTCATTAATGAACAACAAAAGTCCTGTTATCTTTATATCTGTCATATCGCTAATTAAATGTTCTCCAAGTAATACATTTAAAAGATAGATTAGTTAAAAAAAAGATAAAATATAGTGTAGGTTTAACAGTTTATTAAATTTTGATTGTCAATATGTTTATGAAAAAAATAAGATGAGATACTTTAGGATTACCAAAATAACAAAAATATAGACTTGTAAATTTCTTTAAAGATTTTGTTGTCCATATTTTAGGTAGATTCCATAGATGCATCTACCTATTGCAATCGATGCGACGACGAGACCCAGACCCCATAGTAGGGGCGCTACGCCGTTTATGAACTGGAGATTGAGAATCCGTCGAAAAAAAATACCTCCTTCGACAGGGTCGATCGTGTTAGGTAGATTCCCGTCACGTTAAGTTCTTGAACGGGGTAAATCGGTCGGGGAGTTAAGGGGCTTGGGGAGTTGAAAGTTAAAAATTTTGGCGTCGGAAAAATCCTAGAAAATTAACAAATTAAAAGAGGTAACTTTTTTGTCCGAAGAGTTTTTTGATCCGACTCCCCGTTTATGAGATAGGGGTGGGGGGCGGTTCCCCCCTCACCCAATACATGCAGAGTGATAAGTCATAAGACTCGTAATAACCAGTAGAATACTGCTGGCTAGTTTCTCTTTGTCGATCGGACCATCCCCCCCCCCCCCCCAACAACTAAAGTAAATCATTCAATCTTAAGAAAATAAACTATATATCCTGTTGTTTACTGGAAACAAATGATTTATTTTCGTTTCAGGACAAGTGCGGTGAAATTATTGGTGTGGTGATACCATCTTTTATCATACATTACATGTTTATCGCATTCTCGGTTTCATTGTTACCTTTGCATATTGCATATCAAGAATCGCTTGACGGGAATGTACCTAACACGATCAACCCTGTCGAACAAAGTATTATTATTATTTTTTTATGTACTGATTTAAACTACATATTCATGTTGTCATAAAACACTCTTTCATATTCAAATATTTATTATCCTATTAGAAATCGTTAAGAAAATACACATGGCTTAAATATGTTGGTTTTCTTAGGATTATATGATTATTTAAGAACTCTTGATCCATTTTTAAAATCCTTTAACGTGTGATAAAAAGAAAATATATCAAATATATGATGATAATAAAAATGATAATTCTACATTAAACCAGGGATAAAAAGGCAGAAATTTAATGCCTATATACAATGTATTTCTATATTAATAACGGGTCTCTGAACTAGTAGAGCTCAAGCTTAATGATAAAATTGTTCGTAGCGTGCTTTACAAACGCTTTCAAAAGTAGGGAGCCTGTCTCTATAGTCGGGCTCCCAACTTTTGAAAGCTTTACAACCTATGTCGTAAATTACATAAACAAATTGAAAGAAATATAACCAAAATAGAAAACAATATAGTTGAAAATAAAAATGATAAAAAATTTTTAAAAAAGTAAATATGATAATGAATATGTGAATATGATAGTGAATGATATGAAAAGATAAATGTTAATATTAGAAAAGAAATAAAAGAAATGATTTTAAAAATGAGAAGACCATGAGTTGAGCATGAGCGTGAAGAAAGCTAAATTAAAGGAGTATGTATATAAAATCAAATAAAGTTTGTTAAATAAGTTTATAAAGTTGTTATCATGTTTACAAATGTTTCAGTTGCCGCTCCAGAAGTAAATTATTGTTATACTATTTTTTTTAGAGAATTTATTATATCTCATTTTAAGAAAACTTAATGTTTTTATGAGAATAAAGTTCTTTAAACCTTATATAAAGACTAATATATAAATTCATAATGAAATACACAATTAATATGTACTATTATTTTCAAGATAGAATTTATTAGAAATTATGTTAGGTCTGAATATAATATAACATAGTTTAACAAAATATAACATAATATAATATAACATAATATAATAGTGATGGTTGATATAGACTTCAGGGCTAGGGAAAAAATGTATTATCTTGTATTATTTGTAAAGCTTATAAGAAAGCGATAACATGTCACCATTGAAACTTAATTTGTCCAAAGATATATATTTTTTATTAAAATCTTTGTGTAAAATTAAAACAAGGCATAATAAATAGAATATGCATATTTACTATTAGGTGACATTCCCTGCTATTTGACCCTTAAGTCAGATGTTGTAAGAGTTAGAAGAAAATCGTTGCACTTTGTTCAGATTCGAGCAGAAAAACGGAAAATTTTAAATAAAATAGAAAAAATACAGTACAGAAACATACATAAAACTACGGTAATATCAAATAAATAAATTCATATAACTTCTAAATATAGATATAACTACCTGCAATTTATAAAAAACGAAATTTCATAGTGAAAGCCCAATTGGAATTATAATTCAAAAGTATTTATAAGAATAGATCAGAAAAGTAT
Organism: Melinaea menophilus ssp. n. AW-2005; assembly: GCA_918358695.1. Taxonomy (NCBI): domain Eukaryota; kingdom Metazoa; phylum Arthropoda; class Insecta; order Lepidoptera; family Nymphalidae; genus Melinaea; species Melinaea menophilus. Next base: position 7,137,217 of record OU911050.1, on the reverse strand, counting down.
TTATAAGTATAAACAACAATAATTGTAAGCATTCAATATAACTTCATATTATATTAAAATAAAATCGATATATGCAATATACTCTTACTTCATGCACACATACAGGTACGCTTGCTTCTTAAATATTTTCTGTCTGTTTTATTGTGCACTAGCTGTGCCGATGACTCCAGAATGTTTATTTTTTAATAAAATTAGATTAAGTTAATTAAAACCCTGTTGAAATCGGTTCAGACGTTTCAGATATTAGCCGGAATTAACAAACAGACAGAGATTTTTTAATGTATTTATAGTATATACATATATATGTATAAACGGTAAAATAATAGCTTTTCACTAGATGCTTATATATGCATTTAGTGAAATACTGTTAATTTGGAATAACAAACAGACTTAAATTTTATTTATATATATATAGATGGTAGAACTATTAAATTAATTGATTAGTCTACTCTTTAGAAAAGCTTGAAATGTAGCGGCGAAAATGATATACCTTAAATATTTTTTCGTATCACACATTTTCGTAACTATAGTCTTAGCCCTAGCGGTTACTGAAATATTTAATATTTTGTAATTTTAATAAATATAGTTGTCTTTGTGCCAGTTAAGTGCATTGCTTCTTAGATCATTCGATGACCATAAACTAAGTTGAGTGCTCATCGTTCAAATAAATAAAGTAAGTCAGATCATTCATAGGAAATGAAGAATTAATATAATTCGATAATAATTTTATTTATTTGGTTGGTTTCTTGTTTGGTCTTTAAAAATTAAAGTTTATTCAAAGGACTCTCAACTAGATTCTTCCTAAAATTTCATGTAATTTTCAATATACATTTTGTAATCTGTTAGTGGTACTTCTTTGAAACGAATTTCTTACCGAACGCTGAGAGCGCATCTATTGATGACGAAAAGAGTAGTAGCTCTTGATTAACCTAAATTGATCTAGATTAATGAATACTATTATTGCAGTTAATAGAAGTTGAATAATCTTAGCTTCATTTACCTTAACAATACATAGAACTTAAAAAAAATAAGTTAACAGAAGTAATTTATAGCAATTAATCGTATAAAATCGCTTTGTAATTTTTCGCAAATTTCGTATATATAGCGATAGCATCTGCGTAGGAGTAGTACTTTTCCGGTTGTGAACAAATTGCTATTTCTATATATAAATATGATAAATAATAAATCATTTTACATCTAGCTCTATCTCATTCTAACGAAAATTGAAATATTCGCTATTTTTAGACACATTTTCAAATGCATCTAAAAAAATTAAATCGTGGTATTTGGACACCACTATATCTGATTAAATAATAATTTCTTTTACAACAGTTTAAAAATGAACCGAAGGAGTATCATGCAGAAACTGATTTCAAATAGCAGAGACACAAGATAATTTTAACATAAAAATAGGTCGTTTTCAAAGCTAACCGGAATGACATTTTCCAATGGCAACTGCAGTTGCACAAGATACCGGGCACCCATCAGTCAGGTGGTAATAATATCAGAAGTTTTGCTTATTTACGATAACCCATTTTTACAATATAAAGTATATTTCCTTGCCTAAATATTGATGAATTGAATTGAATTGCTAGGAAAATTAAAGACTTTTGGAATAGATGTGACGCCTTTAAACTTAATTAAAAATATATAGTAAAATACAAATGTTGTCCTATTTTAATTAAATGAGATTTAGGAAGTAATCTTCACAACTACCTATATTATTTTAAAATATATTCACCCATATTTAGATAATTTACATAGAGAAGATTTGTAAACACATTAGTTTTGCAAAGTAGAAACTACTCGGTATCTTTTTATTACGTGTTCATTAAGAATAAAAGTATAACATTTCAATGTCTGTTATGGGAAATTGCCTCAATTTCCTTGGACACCTAACATACGAGTATTATCAATCACTAAATCAGTATTATTTTTTAATTCAATGATAATTCAATGTTCATCTATACTCAGTAATTTAGAAAACAATTTAACAACAACAATAACAACAATGAAAAAAAGTTGATGTTAATGTTGAGGAGTTACTCCAATCATGGCTTTCTTGGAAAAAGTACATTTACGAATACACAAATACAATAGTAACCTAAGAAACTAGAAACTCTGTACAGCTTTGAAGTATTACATAAATTATTTTAACTCTTTGTTTTAATTAAGTTACTCTTTTAATTGTATATAATATTATATATTATATTGAGCACAACTGCCAAGTAAAATAAGGTATTTTTACTCGTAAAGCGAACACATTCAAATCTTCAAAGTGGATTTCAATGTGTTGGCATTTCAGAAGTATATCAAGACCATTAAAGGGTAGGAAATGGGTTGCGGAGATTTGTGAATAGAAGTAACGATGTCTTAAACAAAATAAATTGTCGGCAATGCGGCTATAGGCGGTAATATTCAGTTTCTATACCAAATAAACATCAATAAAACCTAAAAGATAGAAATTTAAAAGAATATCTTTATTATAACATCTTTTTATATTTAAAAATTTCAAAATCGACGACATCCCTTTTGATTTTTGTGGTTTTAATATATATATTTTTTTATTTTATAGACAATTTTTTGAAAATCCATGCTGTAGCTTTCATATACCTACACGATTATACAGATAAACAAATAAACACCATAATATTTCTATTGATTATATCTAGAACCTCAAAATAATCGAATCTTTAAAATACATCATAAAATTTTCATTATAGTATAGGTATAGATTACAGTTTTATGACATTGCCGATTAGCTGGTGTTGGTGTTAACAACTTTTATATCCCGTCTAAAATGTTGTTAAGAAAAATGACCGCGTTTTTATTTTACAGTGCAACTTGTAATAATAATATCAAACTTATAGATTTTATTATTTTTATAAAATGTGCTACTATTTATGTAATTTTTAGATTCTATTCATCAGCAAGTGAATTAAAAAAAAATAATCACATGTTTTTTTTTTTTTTCAATTCAAGATAAAGTGATTTCATGAAGTATACATATTACATACATGTAGTCATTAATTTTTATTTTATTATACCATAATAAGCGAACCTCATTGTTCTAACGGAAATTAAATTTACAAAATAGATTTGCATTACTACATTTAATATTCGTCCCTAGCAATATGTAGCCGACAACTACTCAATTTGAAACAACAATATTTTACAGAACGTTAATATCCTACATGTTTATTAGTTTTGCATAAATTAAAACTGAACGACTACCCTCGAAACTATATAATATAATATAAAATATATAATATTAAATACAGTACGCAGCTAAGTGATACTTGTATGCCTAAAGAATATACTGATCTATATGGCGCTGGTGATAAGGAACGATATATTCACTTGCGGAATAGTAGCACAGTAATCAGTTTTATGATAAGGCTACCTCGTTACTCTAATTCATCTTGTATGTTTATATGTTTCATATTTAATAAAAAAGGTTAACTTCTTTGACTAATATTAATTAGACAGTAAGAATAGTATGCTAAGAATAATATCAAACAACATTAATTTTCATATACAATAGTACCGGAAAAGAGTAGTTGTAGACTTAGGCAATAAATAATAATAATAAATAAATAAATAATACATTAATATTTGTAATACAACAGACGCTATAGCTGTTTTACAAGTATAGCTTATAAAGTCAATTTCTAATAAAATATATATAAAGTATTAATGAGCGCACTTTGTTAAGGAGTCAGTTTATTTCTACGTTAAGTCTTGCATTCTTTGATTTCCAGATTGACAAATGATATTCCGAGTGTATAAGTTAAAAGTTAGAAGTATAAGTTAAAGTTCTTTTGCAATTATTTTAATTTATTTATTAATTATTTTTATTTATTTTTTATTTATTACATACAAATTTCAAATGCAGTATAATATCGTGCGTGACTATATTACACAGTTGAGATTTCAAATAACAATCAACCAGCAGCACTCCCCTGAGGTTGCTAAGTATAAATTGTTGATGCGAAAATTTGCAGTTTGTAACTTTGTCTCTAGAGATATAAATAAAACATTACTATCATATAAATATTATGTTTCAATGAATTTAGATCTTGACGTATCACTTCAGCAATTACAGGTGTATGGTTTGTTATTATTATCTTAATAAAAGTCAATATCATTAACAACAATTTAAGTACTCCAGGTATAACGGTAGTATAAAATGAAATGGTTATAAATGATTACCTATTCTATAAATTTCGCACTGTTAATTATATTACTTTATTTTATGCAGTTGAAGAAGTGACAAGACGAAAATCCTCTTATTATATATATTTCATATAGACAGAGTTAATATATTTATATTTAGGTCTTAATGATACCAAAATTTTACAAATTTTAAAAGATACTATGGCACTAATGTCGGTCTAACAAATTTATATAAGAACGTGTTCACAATGTTTTATTATTGTATTAGCAGACAGAATATTTTTTTAGTCATTAAATTGAATCCTGCTGTATGTGGTTCCTAATCTCTAAAATGATATGATGACGATGATAATGAAATGTGGCACAAAAAAAAAGCAAGCTACAAAACTCCCAAAATTTAAAGGTAAAACGTAAGAATTATTTTTTCACACGTAAATCTTATCAAACAGTCATATCAGGAAATCATAAAACTAACTGGATTTATTATTTGAACTGAATAAATATTTAGAAATGTATATATTTTCCCCTCAGATGATATTTCTGAGTGTACGATTCTTATTCATATTCTATTCTTGATATTCACTCTTTATTAAAACACGATTCCCCACTTTCGTTTATAATTTACCTTTCCTATTTAAATAAAATGTTAATATTTCGAATATTTGAAAAGAAATGGACAAAACTTTTCAATTTAATATAATTATCAATATCACTGTGATGGGTGTTGTCACATTCATCAAGGATAAAATGATAAAATAATTAGTATTGTTTTACTTTTTTGCATTTAAGTTTAACTATATATCCAATACTTCCCCGTGGAGGTTCGTACTTGAACCATATAGATAATAATAGAGGGATCACCCGAACATGCGATATTACATAAATTATGAAATTTTTAGAACCAAAACTTTTCACTTTTGATTCCATAACAGCATAGCCCAAATACAGTTTAAAAATTATATTTTTTTATACATTAATGTTTAATGTTAAAAAAATAATATTTTTACCGTTTTCCCCATTCTACCCTTCATGTATTTGATTTATAAGGTCGTAACGTGATAACGTATTGAGCATAAATATACTTTTTTCATTTAGCGTTATAAATGAACAATAAAAGAACGTGTTATATTAAACTTAGAAAATATTGTAAGTGTATCTCAATAGAAGCACGGGATAATATAACAATTATGTTTAAATCAATAGTATCATTAGAATAGAATTATTTTTTTATTTTAAGTCGAGACCCGCAGCAATTGTCTGTTAAGTTTATTGATTTATTTATAATTAAAGCATTTTTATAAAGTGTATTTTTATTCGGTTTGGGTTTACATTCATCATTGTTCTTTGGGTTATTTATAAATACTAAAAGTATTTATCTGAACAAAAATTAGTCCACATATATCTTATTGAAATAAGCAATCTTAATCTAATGCTACGCGAGAACTCCGAGGGAGAAAAGAGCGCTTTCAACATTATGATTAGTTATGAAACATATGACATTGAATATTTACTAAAGGTTAATAATACGGCATTATCCGTCACCGACAAGCACCGAAAACCCAAGGAGATGTTTGTTTTTCTTTTCTAATTAAAAAAAAAGTCATTATTAAAATTGTACATACAACTAAATGTCCTATTATCTTTACAGGAATAAGTGGATACATAGAAATATTTTCTTAATACATAATATTACAGTGGCGCCGTTTCTATTACTTTGTTACAAATTTAGAAAGACTTAATTATTCCTTTCCTAAAAGTAACATAAAATAATATATTTCAGGAAAATATAAAGCCTAAAAAGGTTTCCTTTAAACGAAAGAAGGATTTTCGCCTGCAATTTCGGTTAATTTAAGATAATTCGAATAACACTTCTGTTACTTTAGTTGTTCATTGTATTTTTTATTAATAGTAATATAAGTCTTATGTTTATGTTTCAACTACCAAAATAGATAAAGAGTTATTTAATTAAATATTAAAGGCGAGTTTAGTCTTTAGAGGTTAAGGCCAGTTACTGTTTACCATTTTTATAAAAAAAAAGTTGATTACCTAATGTTAAATTGTAATACAATAGAGACTAATTAATAAGTTAGGAAAAAGTATTCTTTTCTTTGGATTTTTTTTGCAATTAGTTTTATGTGATATCATGAATATTTAATATTATTTGTTCGCTCACGATACGTTTTTTTTTTAAATAAACTGATACTAAAGGATGAACGTTAAAAAAAACTCCTCAAAATCAATTGCGTAGCTTTAAACAATTTCTTTTAAGTGGAAAACTCATATATCAGTAAATTTTCTAGAATATGTACAGATATATACATATTCTAGAAAAGTATATAGAAGAAAAGTAAGTTAACAATGTTATTTATTTAACACAAATGAGTGACGAAAGAATGGTACAAAAGATTTATAAAGGAAAAATGAGCGGTAAGAGAGACAGGGGGAGGCCTCGAGTGACCTTCGAAAACACAGTATCTAATATACTGAAGGAAGGTCACATAAAAAGCATGAGGACAGCATGTGTGAAGAGATTGATGTCTGTGGCCGAGGCGAAAGAGGTATGCAGGCACCGTAGCGTTTGCTGCTCGGCGTCTCTGGCTACTCCGCAAGGGATATGGCTTGTAGCTAAGTAAATAAGTAAGTAAATGCTTACCTGCCAATTAAATTGGTACAGATATGCTTGACGATATTATTCATTATCTTCTCTAATTATATTTTATTTCGTTTTAAATAAAAGTACTGTGTACGTATAAATTTATAAAGTAGATTAATCTTTTAAATATGCTTCATAATAGTATTCATTAACATTATTACTAGGCCAAAATTACATTCAGTATGCAAAGCGCTGGAATACTCATACCAAGTTTAATTTACTTGTTGCTTTAGTTAGTGAGAGGATTCGTTTTCAATTTGAACAAAGTCTGGTATAGTCTGTGCTGCTTTTATGAAAATCGACTTGATACGATATATAAATACGATGCATGTCTTTAAAATTTATAAAACAAAAAATGTATCAAATATGACGCATAAATATAAGTTGGCAAGAAGTAAACTTTTAACAGAACATTGTTATGACTAAAAGCGGGTTCAATAAATCGCATAGTTTTTTGGCACGACTACCACATAAACTGCAGTCGGCGCGCGACGTGCCTGCGGCAGTGAACCCCCGAAGCAGATGAATCGTAGTATATTACTGGATGGCGTTATGTTTCAAATATTACAATATTAATAACTAATACTTAAAAAGTTATCAATAAGAAAATATTTTTTAATAATTTAATGTAAACATTTAATATACATTTGGGGTAGAAATAGATATGCTAACATAATTATGATTTTGAATTAATTTACATTTTCACTGGCGCCAGGCACAAAAAGCAAATATTTTAAGATTAGGAAATTCCTTACATTTTTCTAAAGATTTAATTTTGTTTTATTTTGGAAGGTCGAAAAAATGTAAATTAAAATTTCTTCTGTTTCATATTCGTAACTCTCAATAATATGAACGTATAATCATACAAATACGTCCATGATAATGAAAAAAACGTGCAAAAGACTTTTCTTCAACATTAAAGATTAGTTTAGTTGTATTGAACAGCAGCAACAATAATATGTATATGATAAGACAATAGGTTTATGGGCCTTTTTTCTATAATACATAACTCCCTTGCCATTCCATGGCAAGATCAAAGGGAAAGATAAAAAATGTATTTCACATAGGCATGCATACTTTTGCACTTATCTTAAGTCAAACTACAATTGTGCGGTCCAAAAAGATAGCTTTATGACGAAGATCCTAAAAGAAACTTTATGAATAACTTTTAAATAAACATCTAATCAAATTAAAATTTAGCTTTACATAAGTAAACATTGTTTAAGACAATTGCAAATTATGGATATTCTCTTAACTCCTTTTATTATTAATTTTAATAAAACTATAATTTTTTATAGTGATAATAAGCCACCACGACAAACTTTATAATAATTATATAAGCTACTACTAATGTTAGTTGGATATCACCTTGTTTATTGTTACACCGTTACATTTAACACCTTAAACATGTTTTTAGATCTGGCATGTCTCTTCTTTTTTATATTAGTGCCTACTATACATTTATAACACATGTAAAGTTAAAAGTCCATTAAGTTCCTATTTTAAAATATAAAGATGGTTTTCATGTTCATCGATTTAAAAGAAAGCATAGTAAATAAGGGGGACAATCGAACAAGCTTGCTGGCACAAGCTAGCTCCTAAAAAAATTAACAAAAAATAATCTGGCATTTCAAGGCAAACCGCCATGCCTATTGTGTTCGGGATGGTAATTAAGATAATATCCATTGAATTGTGATAAATTTAGGTTAGTCATGTCTGTTGCGATATGTGGACTTTCGACATTATATTTTTAGAAACTACTAAAGTTAAAATGTGTTATTTGTAAGAAACTTATAAATCATTTCTATTTAAATGAAATTAGGGATGAGGAAAAGTTTTATTATTTTCAATGACTTAACCTCAGCCATAATATAACAATTATAAAGGAGTTTGTAAGTAGTGGCTGGTTTGTCTTGACTGCTTGAAAAAATGTCTGTTAGTTGAAACTGTTATAGAAAAAGAAATTGAGTTCATATACTTCTTCTTTTTATTCGCCTATAGAAGGTCACTGCAAGGCATAGATAGAGAGATCGCCACATTGACCGGTCTCGTGCTGCCGGCATCCAGCAATTATTCGCGATCTTAATTATGTCACCGGTCTTTCTAATAGGGGATATACCTACGCCGCGTCTACCATCTTGTGGTCGCCATTCAATAACCGTTCGGCTTTATCTGCTGTTAGTTGCACGAGCAATGTGGCTCGTCCACTGCCAATGCAGACGAACAATTTTTCGGTTTGATGGTGATCTTGGCTCTTCTGCGGATCTTCTCGTTTCTTATGAAACCGGCGTGTTCGGGAGACTAAAAGTTATTAAACCTATGTGCGAGATTATATGTAATGACCCTCAAGAACAACTTGGGGACATGGCTCAGAAGTGAAATGGGTCTGTAATTCTTCCTCAAGTTATTATCACCATTTTTGGAGTATAACACCAGCACACTTCTGTTCCATGCCTGTAGAGTTTTCAGCTTCTGATGATGTTTCATAACACAATATAATATATATGTAGCATTTATAACAATGACACTTTTTGAGTAAAAAAATAATGAATATAAATACATATTTTTTTGAAAATATTGATTGAGTTATGATTTTCCGAATTAAATTTAATAATATTTAAAGTAATTGCAATTTTACTTTACAGTAAGCATTTACAATGTCTTAAAGGTGTACGTACACTGAGATAAATTTGTGGATTAAAACTCAAGAGAACTGAGGTCATGGTTATGGGCCTCTGATCAATTAAGCCAATGAACGCCTGTCTGAGTATACCGAGTTTAATGGTGCAGTAGAACATATTTTATTTATTAAGCATATTTTATTTGTAAGCAAATAATCTCGCTTATCAAAAATCCAAATTTAATAAACCATTTGAAAATTCTCTACGAAAATAGTTAATTAAATTTGAATGTGTAGAAATTGCGTAAGGAAGGAAAGGAAGGAAAGGAAATAGCAAATAAAACGGATTTTTTTTCTTTTCACCTGTATTTTTAAATGATGAATTACAAACATTTTCTTTAATTTCTATAATGTTGCTTAAAATATGAATCTCCTAAGGCGCGGCCCACGATAATTGTTCTGCCTTAAAGGTACGTTATGAAAGCTGTATTATTAAATTGTTTGATCATTCAGTACTACAATAAGACTTATGTATAAACCTACCTATAGGATTCAATCTACGCTAATTAAATTTCTGTCGTTCAAATCGCATATGTCTTGAAATGGCTGATTTCACTAGTATTCTATAGACCTAACCGAATTCGTGATGATAAGACGAAAAAATTGCAGTTTATTATTTGACAGTACATATTTTATTTCCATCCAAAAGAAATTCATAAAACTAGATTTATTTATTTAATACCCTTCCTTAACAAGATACAGTTTCTACCATCATTGAACGTTGTATTGAGGAAAAACTGTGTAAAAGTAAGTGTTAAGTTAAAGAAGAAAGAAGTGGGTTTTTCCTATATTTCATAAAATATACTCATCCATATATTAAATTTATAAAAATAATGATTTTGCGTGTTTTGTGTTTATATATTATTTCTTTGACTATTAATTTAAACTATACAAAACAATAAATAGTCTCGAGTACTTTTTACTATGACAAAATATTCATTCTTGCAATATATAGATATAAAAAATATTTAACTGCAATTTTATGGATTTTGAAAAAATGTTATACAATAAAAAATAGTAAACGATAAAAGAATACAAACAGCGAATGAAAATAAACTGTAAAAAATGAAGAAAATTATATCAGAGAAAGACGATGCTTAAACGTCTTGATAAAATAGGTTAAGATAGCTGACCTCTCCCAAGACCGACAGTTCAGAATTTAGTTGGATATCTTCCCACTAGAATAAGATGTGAAATAAAGATAAAAAGCATATAGGTTTAATAAATATTTTTTAAAGAGCTGTGTTTAATCCAAAAGGTTATCTTTTAAATATAAGTTTAGCTGCGATTTTGCTTGAGTAAAAACAGATTAGGAAGCAGAGAGTTACTTAAAAATGATGGAGCTAATTCATAAATTATTGTATACAAAATACCATAATAATATACTCTGTACCTCCTGACAAACATTCAAAAATACAAACTTTCACATTTGTAATAATAGTTCAATATTATAAAATACTATATGGAATAATTGTCTTAAATGTTAATGAAATACAGTGATCTTACTTTCTATTTGGGTTAGTGTTATTATAAATTAGAACAAAACCAAATTTAATAAAACTAAATGTAAAATTTAATGTAACTAAAAAATATTCAATTAATTTATAAATTTACAAAATTGTTACTGTATTATTTAAAACTTATATATTTAATACATTGTATGATTAATTGCCAACTAATATAATTCCTCAAAATGAATAACGGCGTTAACCACAGAGAAGCTATTGAGGCGTTTACGAGAGACACGAGACGCATAACATATAGGTTTGGTCATGCAAGGCCTTGTCACGTACGTATAAAGTCTGAAGAAACCACGTTTCAATAAGGGCTTAGTGATTGATATGTTTGTTTTCTTTTATTTCATGATGAATTTTTGAACATGGTATTTTATTTATTTTCCTTTTTGTCTTCTAGATATACTTCAATAAAATGTTTATTTCATCCTTTTACTTCAGAGAACAAAAACCTTTGTCCTTTTGAAATCCAAAAATAATAATGTTTTGAGCTCATATAATTACTAAAAGATTTACATGTATGCGGTATGTCTATAAATTCCAAACTCATACAAAACAAAAAAAATGCTTCTGCTGTCCCATCATCCACTAAACAACAATTGAAAATTTTTAATTAACCTATTAAGGCTAACCCTATCACAGATGTACTTTAAATATACCTAAATCAGGTTAAACTTTATCTAAAACTAGTCGTTCTGTGAACAGTTGACCTCAGTACGTTAGGGGATGAGACAATGTTGGGAAATTATTTATAGTGGACTTGACGAGGTGCAGTGGTTACGATATTTCACCCGTGAACCAAGTATGAGCGCCACACCAGTAACCTCCGTACACTGGACCTAAAACAAAACAAAAAAAGAATGCTTACACGAAATTTGGCCGCCATTTAGGATTTTAAAAATAACAAAAAAACACCTTAGAGTTCGGCAAAGAATACTTAAACGAAATTTCAGCCTGCTAGCTTGCTGCAAAGTCCCTTTTTGTGGTACGGATCAGAAATCCGCCATTTTGAAATTTTTTGCCCAAGCAAAAAAACGGCTGGACATAAAAATTTTAATAATTCAAAGAACACACCTACCAATTTTCGTGACGATTGCATGAAAAATACGCCGGTTATGCCGGAACAAACATAATGAAATACATACGGAAAAATATCAGAATGGGCCGATCCAGTAGGAATGTAGTCCTTCGGACAAACGTTTCGCTACGCTCAGCATTCATCAATAACAATAAATGCATCACAAATTAATATCGTAAAAAGAAGAAATCGTGAATAATCAAGTCTCCTAATTTGGAATAAACTTTATTTGAAAATTTCTTAAATTTTAATCAGATATAGAAACCAAAAATTAAGGAGTATTGCCAGAGATCATAGGTTTGAGTTCAGAGTGATACACATTACATTTTATATATATTTAGAAGATGCCAAGCTCCACTAATTTAAATTAGCTGCAGTCTGCGTCGTTAAAGAATTTTGTATTTTTACGGTTCAAAGTATTACTTTACACGTTAAATAATATCTTCTTTTATAAAATATATCTGTTTATTTAATGATCATTAATGAAGTCTTGAATCCTCATTTCACTTCGTGCGTGACTGATTTACATTATCTGAGTAACGCGGTGTGAGAATTACAACCATGTAATTACAAATTCCATGAACTCGTGAAATATTTATCATTCATCGTTCGATTGGAATGTGGTTTTTCATTAAATCATTTCGAAAATTCACAGTAGATTTAAAGTACAGCAATTTACATAATTTTGGTAATACTTATATTAAATGTTACTTGTTTCTGTTTATTTTACGGCATATTATAAAAAGTGTTTTTATATAAAATTCTATATACATAAAATATGAAATTTACTAGTTTTTTTGTTATTTTATATAATTGTAAGATTGTTAGGCTATTATTACAAAATTTGTTACTGCTTAATGTTGGGCTTTATTATTACAAAATGATGTTAATATGATAAATTTTAAGCTCTTAGAGTCTTTTGTTCTTTATTTAATTTTGTTTTTAATCAGAGAAAAAAAATGTAGTTTAATTATTATTGATTTACAGTTGGCAGCTATTACAACTATAGTTATTCTAATACTTTTTTTAAGCTGTATAAAATAGTAAGAAAGAATAAACTAAGGACAACAATATTAATATCCAAAATATTCATGAGTGTCAAAATTTTCATTAAATTAATGTTAATAAATAATTTTGTCATAGTTTGAAATCACATAGGTTATTGCATTCTAATTTCCATATACAAACTTTAAAACCCGTAAAATCTCATTAAATTCACAATATCGTAACAATTCAGATCTTAAAGCCAGAATTACTGCCGTTAAACTTTGTTGCATAATAATTTAAACACTCGATAAATCAAAAAGTTACCAGCATCAAAAACATTTAAAACAGTTTTTATTGGGTTTTATAACCTTATTGTCACAAAACTATTTTAATTAAAATTTTATTAAAATATAATATTAGTAGTAAATCGAATATTTTCTTTGTTGATTTTCTATATAATATTCTCCATTTTTTGTTGACATTTCATTACTCTTTGCTGAATTTCAAGCTAGCTCACCGACTAGAAAAATTTCATCCTAGTAGAAATACCTACTAAAGTAGATCCTTGATGTGGTTCATACATCTAATCTAATAAGTAAAATAAATAATACTGAAAGAAAAAAAATCACACCCACAGTTTTACTGAAATCTATATTATAATCATACATACGATTTATTAATGTCATGCATAAATTATATGTATTAATATAAAATTTTCATGATATAATATTTTGTAATGTTTGTAATGTATAGTATCATTGTTCATATAACTATTTAATTCTATTACGTAAGTTATTCTATTAATTATAATTAAGAATTTATAATTACTTAAAACAATTGTTAATACTAAACATATTACATTAAAATGATAAAAGTTAGTGATTTTATATATTGACAGAAGCCATCTTTTTGATATTAAAGTATTATGTTTGTAAAATTAAATTTGTTAAACACAAACGTGTGGGTTATGGTTCCTACAAATACATTTAGGAATTTAGTAACATTCAGAATAACTATTTTCTTAGTATTCAACTTTTTGAATTGTTTAAAACAATGATGAAATGTTATGAACGGCCGCTGGCGCCTCTGTTTCTCTTACATAAGTATAACTACGGCCACGAGCCCAAACTGAATTTGCAAGAACATCCCCACTGGAGTATTTTGATTATATTATTAATATTTTAAATTTGGTGTTGTTACTTTGTATGTATATAAATCTATAGTGTAATTAGTAATTGAGTAAAGAATTGTGAACTATTATATTTTTTTACTATGAGTATATTTTAAACTTGTTAAATAAGTTATTTGGTATATAATATGATCGTGACGACTATTATTCCCGCTGTTTATTTGTCTACTACAAAATTTTAAATTTAGTTATGACCTAATTTCTTTTCTTATGAGGTAAAGTTATAATAGATGACTCTTTATTAAAATTGGATAAGTCAGGTAGTTTAATATCCAACCAGTGGCGTGCCCGCTGAGCCGGAATTAACTAGATTTACAGATTATAATGTCTACCACACTTTATTACCAATATACCAAAAAACAAAAAATCTTTAAATTTGTTTTATGTAACTTTAGTTGACTCGTCTTTATTTTATAACAAAATTTGTACTCGTTTATATCCATGATCTCATGCAAACTAATATATAATTGCAAGCTCGGCAAGCAATTAATTTAAATACCGCGTTTCAAAGACAGATCTCCTTGTAATTAGTAATCTCATCACCTCTTAATTTAAAGTCAGCGCTGATTCATGGCACCGATTATACAAAAAGTGAGGCTTATATTTAGTTGAGCTGTTCCTTATAACCCTCGTTCGTTATATCCTCTTATTCAGCGACGCTTTATTTCGAGAATAATACATTTTGTTCACGATTTTTGGGACAAATATTATTAAATGAAAGGCTTCACATTATTTACGGTCCAGTTTATATTATTAAATGATACAATTAATACAATTTCAATAACTATAATCTTTTATTAAATTGTGAGTAGGTATTTTAACTATGAGATGGACTACCAAACTAGGGTTTGATGTATCTAACAAGTTTATAGTTTCAATTATAAATCTATTCAAATAATAAATAACCTCAATGATTAAAATCATGAATAACGTATACAATCTTATAATATAATAAACAATTATATCAGTTACGTCTTCGTAACTTTGTTTTATAATCCGAGTAAATTGATTGCGATGTTCATGTTAATCCCCGTACCAAGATATATAGCCTCGCTCACATCGTCGCATTGTACACCATTTCTAGTTTCTAACGTTTCGGTTTCTGTTACTATTGAAATAACTTAACTTCATATCCTTTTTTTTAACTTCTTGTATACAAGTTTACATTAAAAGTTTATGCATATATTATGCGAACAGACTTTAATAACATATGATTCAGTACCGATTGTTGTATGGTAATGACATTTCCATGGTTTGGTTTTTTTCATATATTAATATAACCCTAGCATACAATTATTGTATTAATCGAATTATTGCTAATCGATTCAGTTCTTAGTACATTTCCTTTCATTGCAATTTACATTCAAAAATATAAAAAAAAACTAAGACAAAAATTAAGTATGACAAAAAATGCACCGTACCCACAGAACCTTCTTAAAATTTATAGGGAAAATTTTGATAACTCAATTATGAAAGCCTCTGACAGCATTTGAGATGCTTAGAAGGTTTTTTTTATTGACATAACCAAATAGTAAATTAAAAGCATTTTGTAATTCAATATTCTATATAATCTATACTTAACGGAAAATTATGAAGGACACGATGTCTAAATGTAATGAAATTTCTAATAATTATCGTAATCGATTTTACTTAAACGCAATAAAATACCCAGTATTTTTATTTCATGAATGTATAAATAACACGAACAATAATTATACGATATCTGTTAAAATGTGTACGTCAATTGGGAGTGGCAGGAGGGACTTTGATACCATGCTTATCAAAATAAGCCCTTTTCTAAAGACACTCTCACTTAAAATGAGAAAAAATAAATTGCAATACAAATACAGAAAAGAGATTAATGGATATTTTGTCCGAATGAAACAAGTTGTATTCGATTGAGGTGTTTGTATGTGTAATACAATTAAAGTGGTTAACTTACTTTGTAACACTGAGTGCTTTTCAAAGAGTTAACATTTTGCTTCATTACGAAAAATCCATGTGAAGAAAATAACGCTAATATATTATTATTCCTTTAACCTGGTTACAAATATTGTAAAATACAAATATATTTATGAGAGATAAATTTTGTTTTTTCAAATCTTTGAAAATATTAGTATATTATAATTTTAAGTATTTCATAATGGTTAACATATTCAAAAAAGTAACATCTGTTTTAGTATTTTTGAAAGGTCGACCCCTAAAAAATTAATTTTAAGCATGATTACTATTTTAAGTATAACGTGGGTACAGACGCAAGAAAGCACTATCTGGTAACAATATTATCTTAAAAGCAAATGAAATTATAGATAGTATCACACTCAAAATTGAATTCAAAATAGACATTTTATATCAAATATGCTGGAATCGAATATGCAATTAATAATCGCTTGGCACGGCTCAATGTCTCGTATTAATGAACATGTCACAGCATGAGCTGATTTAGTGGTATTAATATTAAATGTATGAGAAACATACAGAACACGATACTATTTACATTAGTAACAAAAGAATGTTCTAGTATTAATTATGACTTCTTAAAACTAGGGAAAAATTAATTACACCTCGCATTCAAATTAGTATTGCTGTTTGTGTTCCTATAAACTGCTTTTAGCAACGTCTAAGCTCGTTTACTTTTTACATGAGCGCGCTCATTAAGATGAAGCCACGTAAAAGCTATGTCTACTCTGGACCTCTCATATGTTGGAACATTATTGATTATAAATTTAATTGTATGTGTAAACCCTTTGCAGCTGTGCAATTTAAATGTAACATTTCGAAAGTATAATGTATGCCTTTAATAAACAAATCTTTGACTTTGAAAAATAATCGGAGTCTAGTATTACATTGATACTTCACAAAGAAAAAATATGTATTCAAATCTAAGCAATGACAATCAACATGATTATAACTTCATAATGTTACTACAATTTTCATTGCACTCATTATTATTGACAATGCGCTGTGAATCAGCTATATATCCGTGATAGTTACTTTATTAGGAAATATAAGTAATATCCATGTATAATAATAACAAATTAGTAAATGGCCCAATTCTTATCATATTATGCAAACATCTCTCACTAACAGCAAAATTTAAATGACATCGAATTAAACGATTATTTCTACAGAAGTCAAATTTCTGTAAATCTTCTGTCAAAGTCTGTCCTTTTCCTATCGTTGAGTTAAATATTATAAGATGTCAAAAAATTAAGATATAAGTTTTTTTTATTTTATGTTATCTTACTTACATTTGTTATTTGTTATGATAGATTGTAAGTTAATATTACATTAATAATTTTGTTTTTAACGTTATGTTAAAAAAATGACATGTTTATTTGCCGTTAATGATTTAATTATTAATATGTAATACAAAGTGTTTGCATTAAATATTAGATCTCGTTAACAAGTTAAATATGGAAATTCAATCAGCGGTCTGATTTTAATGCAAACATTTATTTACATTGAACCTAATTTATTTTACAATATGTAATTAATATAATATTTTAGTGAATTTTTAAATGAATCTCTGGTTATTATTAAAATATTTAAAAGCTTTTTTCAAATTATTTTGATACTAAATGCTTTTGAACTCGGTAGTTATATTTTTTATAATGATGATACACATCTTTATTAGGACGAAGGTGACATCTATTACGCTTATTTTGTAGATCATAATGTTCCTACAGCAACGGGATTATTTCTCAAAAGTGACAGATACGAACCTGTCAAAATAAACTCATTTTTCATTCTATGGTTTAGTTTAGTTTTAAAAAAATATAAGTTTAGCATTTCTAAACATGTTATTGGTATTTGAAATGTTAACATGTTCAGTATGGTAAGTCATTGGATACATGCACGTTTTAGTTTTGATTTCAATTATACTTCTAAATAATTATGTATATTTACATATTTTTTTTAACAAATAGAGAAAGGAAATCAATGCGAATAACAACACAATTACTACGTTGATAGAGCAATAAGTACTATCTGCAAAAGATAATCCATGTTCAAGTGGTATGAACGAAAATTATATCCATATAATTTATTATTTTGTTAACTAGTTATCTATTTTTTTTCGGACATTGAACAAATATTTTATCATCTAATTATTGTATTTTCCCAAGGCTAGGGGAATTTCAGCAAATAAGTTAAAAGTAATACGATTACGATTAACATCTACTTAAGTAGAAATGGTCCTTAATATATTTAATGTTACGAAGCGAAACACTTCTACACAACATAAAATAATACCCTTTCGTAATTCGAAAGCAATTCTGTCCCAACAAGGCGACCGATTCCAAGAGCCAATACGACCCAGACACCACAATAAACATGACCCGACACTTTGACACAATTCATTGAAAATTATCTTCGTTGCGATCCGCATATATACAACAGACGTTTTCTAACTTCTACAGCTATGGCTCCCTATTGACCAGTAAACATAGCTTTTTTTGCAATATGATATAAAATACTGAGAAAAGTAGCAACTTATATCTGAATTGATATATATATAATATTATCATTTACTAAATTGTGGTATTTATGTATTTAATGGTCACAATATAATAATGAATTATTTATATTCTATTTATTACGGAATAGAAAGAAAACGGTAGTTAATGTTAAGTTGCGCTCTAGTAAATAATAATAGAAGTTAGCAGCAGTTGCTGCGTGTTTTGTTTTACGTAGAGCTTTTGTATATTTAATTACATTTTAATCTAACTTCTCAATAGTGCTGCAATCAAAATTTCACGGGTAGTCGAGATGAAGACAATTAGTCGGTTAATGTCATCTTTCTCCAGCGGTTTCTTATTTACCATGGAGTTCAAAATGTACACAAAATAACCTAATATAATCTTGGGTTCTCAGAGTTTGCTTACAGACATGGAATTTTTATTTAATATCCTTTTAACAATGTGGAAATTTTATATTAATGTATTGGAGATATTATTAGGGAATAGTTTTTAGTTATCATGAAACAGGAAATTCACACTCCAATTTCTTCATAAATCATATTATTGTTTAGAAATATATAACATTTATTTATTGTTAAAGAACAAATCATGAACAAATGTGAAATAGACAGATTCTTTTAAGCTTATTTTATGCTACCTAAATATTTAATTCTGCGTATTGTAAACAATTGTATATCATAAGTTAAAATAGGTAGAACAAACGCGCCCAATCGCCGTACATTCTATATTACTTACGGACAAAAACTGATGTCAAAACAATGTATTAAATTTTATTACCAATTATTGTCCCATATTAATTTCGATACCAATTACCTAATTGTGTGAAGTTATATTACGCAAATTGTTTGCAATATTAGATCGATTTAATTAAAATAGTACCTCGAAATAATACTAAACAACTTAATTGATAAAACATACAAAAGTAATATGGAATGATAATATCTTCCTAAAATATAGCTTTATATAATATTTAGCAAACAGCACCTACATAACATAATTATATCTAATGTTATGTGACCCTCTGGCGCATGTAGCTAACAAAGTTTTAATACAACTTCATCCATTAAAATAAGAAATAGTGAGTTTAGGAATAGTCGTTTATATTTCAGACACAAGCATTGTTCTAGAACAAGTCGTGTCTACAATTATAATATATGCATTTATTATTAGAATTTTATTGGATCTTTGAAATTATAGTATATTTATACTGCAACTGATATGGCTTGTTTTCTATGTGAAAACATTAATTGTTTTTTTATATTATTTAATAGTAACGATCTGCCTCGCCTTTGTGTGGATGTCATTTACTAACAAGACATTGAGAGATCTCTTTTAAAGTAATTATGATTGCATAAATGGATTTCTCTCACTATCCACATAATTTAATTAAATAAATCACTGTTTGAGTGATAAAAACTAAAATTTTGATATTGGTAAGAAATTAATATATATATGAGTGAATAAACAGTTAAGTGAGGTTTTATTTTCAAATAGAAATAAAAGCAATACCATCAGCGAATACATTTAATTTTATATGAGTATTTCGAGTTTGTTCCAGTAATGCGCTGTTGTAAAATTGAACGACTAAAATCTCATGGCAACGTTGTAACAGTTTTAATTAAACGCTTCATTGTTTTAAGTTCTGTGCTTTCTAATAAGATATGAGACAAAACAACAAGACAAAACAACAAGAATGCTTTCACATAACAGAAACTATTAAATGATTCTGTTGTGTTAAAAGTACCTGGAATTACTCGATACTCGATACTTTATCCTGATTACTTATTTGAATTTGTAATAAATAAATCTATGATGTTAATTAACGTCCAAATTATTAGAAAAGAAACCTGTGAGTACTAGGATATGAATAGTCTGACACTATCATAACTTAAGTTACTCTAGCAAGATGACGTATTATATCAATTGTATACGATAATATAACTTCTAATTTGACATTTTTCACTGATATGAATATAAAATTTAAGGTCAATTAGTAGAAATATGCACATTACCATACTTTTACTAAAAATATATTTTTCTCCATTGGATTATTGATAACCGCCTATTTAAAGTATATTTCAAGGAACGAATTCTGTTTTAGTCCACGATTATCATCACTTTAATAGGTCAAGTGCAGGCAGAAGGTATTAAGCATCCACTTTTTCATTTACTGCATTGTTGTTGTATTCCATAAAACCTTTCATATAAATCAAACCAATTTGATAATAAAAACATTTGCTACGTATTT
Organism: Melinaea menophilus ssp. n. AW-2005; assembly: GCA_918358695.1. Lineage (NCBI taxonomy): Eukaryota > Metazoa > Arthropoda > Insecta > Lepidoptera > Nymphalidae > Melinaea > Melinaea menophilus. Next base: position 7,116,211 of record OU911050.1, on the reverse strand, counting down.
TTATATATTATTTATATTTTATATAATTGCATTTAATTATTTTCCAATAATTGTATCTGAATACAACTGATTTCACCTTTTTAATGCTTTAAAGAGAAGATGAGAAGTATATACTGTATTTCTAAAACAAAAATTTTGTCAATAGTAATTATTACACATAATATTTTTTTAGCAAAACCTACAAAAGTTTATAACGTCAATAAATAAACTTCTAAGAAACGATAGTTGATAGATAATCATTATATGATTGACAATAATTTAATATCCATTTAGAGCAGACATATGTGGTGATAATATCATTGACAGATCGCAATATCTTTTGTGATATGTTATGAATTTTGTTGCGCTGAAATTTCATAAAACTCATACTCAAGCTTTTATACTATATTACTTTATTTATTGTTTAAATTTGAATGTGAAAGTGTTTAGCGTCGTTTCGTGCAGTAGTAACAATGAGTTACAAAATATGGAAAATAATTAGGTTAATATAAGAAATTGTTACTCACATAAACTAACATAAAAACACCGATTAATATTTATAGCTATCTAGTAAAATATTTAAAGTACATAAATAATGTATATTTATTTTTTATAACACTTTTTTTAAATTCTAAAGAATCGTTTTCACGTCATTGTTTGATTTAAATATTTGAGTCGTATTATCATTACTTATATCATAAACAAAACTCCTTTTCTAGGCATTCTATTGTTGGAAATAAAGTTTGCTTGAATAAAGTCTGTCTTGTATTGGTTTTATTAACATTATAACATAACTCTAAAGATGTAACAAACTTAATAGCTAAGTAACTTAATAGCAACGGAAACTTATGCAGACTGCAGAGTCGACATTTCTGCTATGTTATAAATGTCACAAGTATATTATAATGTTGTGTAAGTGCAGAATTCTCGAGGAATTAACTTCGAAACCACAACCAATGATTAGACATATAGAGGCGAAATTGTGTCGTGTCAAGTGTGTTTAATTTTTAATTATTTAAGTTTTACAAAACATCACTTTATATTTTAGAAAATGTTGTTTTAAAGCTCAGTGATTTCTTTTAAATCAAATTGTGATTACGAAAATGAAACGAAAAAAATAAACTTGAACATTTTTTAAAAGGCTACAAAACTAACATTATTTATTAATATATAAGCATTTATTTATTTAGCGTACGGCTGCCATGTATGTATAATTACTTTTTTTATCCGATAGTAGGGCAAACGAGCGTGCGAGTTGTTGATAGTAAGTGTGCCTCGCTTTATTGTTAACTCCCAATTTCATCGGTTTTGTTTGTTTGTTTGTTTTGGCCTTGTCCTCCAGATTACCATGAAACCGACAGTCGCTCGAATGGTCGAGGCCAGTATTCTGATACTCGGCGAGGCATTGAGACGAGTGTTTTCAAAGAGAGGAGACACGATAAATGGGTTTTTTTAGCAGTAAACGAATAACTTTTGGGTCTTTTGGGAATTAAACTAAACGACGTTTAGTTCACCCAATTCTAAGACTATCTGATACTGAGACTAGAAGACACTAGATTCTTTCGGTACTCGTCGACGTTTTACCGAGACAGCCCTGCACGAACGAAATATACCGCATCCCCAGTGCTGTCATTCGCAAAATAACTTATACATTCACTACGCCATACTAACCTAAAAATCCAACATACCATTGAGATGCAAAATTGGAGATAGCACACAGTCTTGAGGGACACCAGCATTCACGAGCTTGAGATCTAAGCAGACAGTCCAGAATGACATATGTGCTTCGCCTAGAAAGCTGGTGATCCACTTTTAAAAACTCTCGGGAAGTCCATAGGATAGTAACTTCGAAGGAAGGCCCTTGTGCCATACACAATCTAATGCTTTTGCTATATTTAGACTAACTGCCAGACCCTCTCCCTTCCTTTCGATAACAGCGGCAGAGCGGTGCGTAAGATATAACAAAATATCACCAGCTGATCGATCATGACTATAAGCCATATTATCGGTCATTGACCAACTGGTCAAGACGGTATCTTCCCGTGGTCGTCCCTATTCGAATTTTAGGCAAAATGAGTGGTCAAAAGATCGTCTTTCCCTTTTGCCGTATGAGCCAGAAAGTCGTTCCCTATTTACAATGGTTTAAAGACGGCTGGAAAAATTCCCAGAGTGGCTTTGGAAGGTGCCCAGAGTTTGCGAGTGCTAGGCCTTAGGCTTAGGCTAGGGTACTTTGCTAACTGATTCCTAATTTTGACAACATGCTTGAACTTTGCTCTAGCAATTTTCCATTTGATGAATCTAGGGGCACGGTTATATTTATTCTTCAGAACTTTAGAGTTTGGATTTTTTGTGACTAACGCATTAGCCCAAGGTACCTTGGCACCTGCTGCAGCTCTTAGAAATGCAGAAAGCCAAAGCCGTGATCTACCACCAAGTGGTACCACAGAATTTGGTACAAATAATTCCATCCTCGGTATTACATCAGCTACAGTCGCAACGCAGTCTCAGGGATCATGGGAAGAGAAACAAGCAAGTAGTTCCCGTAAGAACCGGACTTTGAATAGGTACTACACTCCGTACCAAGCAAGGATCAGAGGACACTAGGGGAGCCTTGATACTGCATGGTCATTTCTGGGATGTGTAGACAGCGAAAGATATAACAAAGAGGGCATCATATTTGGCTGGGTCGATCGTTAAATAACCTATATTTAGGTGTAGTAACTAAATTTATTTGGCTATGTTCCGTCGGTGAGTGAGTGAGAGAATTCGGGAGCCCAACCCCCTCCCCCTCCTTGAATGCGATGCGATGACGGTTTGATGAAGCCCGAAAACCTCACCCAGAGCAAAATTAGGGGGATTTTTTTTCTCCAAGCTCTTCAAACGGAAACTACATCTCGGCTTTACTACCATAAATACGTAGTAGTAATTTATAAAAGAACATTCAATTTAAATTTAAAAAATTACCAAAAGCATCTGTCTTGTATAGTTTCGACTTAAAGTTATTAATTCTGTTGTTATAAATATATAGAAATAAAATAAAATATAACTTTTGTCATAATTACAAATTCATTTTCGTCTCCTCGATAAGATTGCAGTTCATGTTATAGCAATTCAATATTTTCTTAACATACCTAGAAAACCAAGAAAGAAAGAGGAGATCTACGTCTTATTTTGCGATGTTAACAATTCGAAATGTTAACAAATGCCTCTAGTAGCGCATTCAAGCTTTTTTTTTTGACAAGAATGATATCATAACGATGAAAGAAACATCAGATTTAAGTTTTCTATTGCTCATTTATATACTTATTGTAAATTTAACACAGATTGTCTTATGAATTCATAGGTTTAATTTTTCATATATCTTTATAATCATAATAACAGTATATTATTTCTTGTTTTTTTATAATAATTAAAGCATTATTGGATATATGTACGTACAAGCGAAGTTGAAAAGGGTAAGCAATTTTTATAATAAAAAAAAATTATAAGTCAGAAAGGCAATAAGCGAAATTATGTTTATTCATTGGGAGTCTGTATAATATATATAAAATTTTATTCTATGATCGGGGAAATATTCTAAGAATATTTCATGAATTATGTATACGATAGAGGTAACTTCTATATGATAACGTAACAGATGAAATTTATTCCGGTACGTGAAGTCTTAGAAAATAAATTTGAGTTAGACATTGACCTGGGATTATAATGAACAATATCTAAATAAAATAAACTAACGATAATACGTTATAAGCTTATAACGTAAAATTTATTGTTTATAATTAGTTCAGATCGAGTGTTGCATTAAGTACATTTGGTAATCTTATCTACCTAGTTATCATCATTTATCTTCCCCTATCCCAATTACTTGGGGTTTCTCCTTCTTCTTTCTCGCTCTTATATTATTCGTCATCTTTTATAATTGCATATCATCTTTCGTTTGGCTGACTTCATTAAAATATTTATTACCTTAAAGTAATTAATATGCAAGCGGGTTTCTTTTATTAATGAGTATCACCCCTCTTGTCTTGCTCCTTTATCTGTAATAAAAATAATTAAGTTAATCGGCTTCGTCATTACACGTTTATTCGAGAGTGCTTACATAAAGTAGGGATAAAATAAGTTAATGATTTGTTTTACCTTTTACTACGAGTTGTTAACATTTAGGATTACTAAATCTTAAACGTTATGTATAGATATTAAAAACTATAAAATGATTGAAAAAGTAATTCAATACATTTTTAATTATAATGTTTGACATGTCAAACATTTTAATAAATCTAAGAAACTTAAAGTCTATTTAAAACATCTTTGCGAGTAAGTTCCCGAGCATAGCGTTTTAGTTTTAGAGTTAGCATTTTTGGCTGTGATAATACACAGTCTTGTTAAAAAGAAGCTCTTTTGCTTTAAAGTTTAGACTTGTCATAAAATATATTTATAAATATACATAAATTACATAATTGTGTAACTTTTTAACAGAAGTTGACTGAAGCTTGCTTTTTTGTAGTTTATATTTTGTATTTTGTCTATATTTTACCTTTTATGTCAGTAACATTTCTAAATTAAGCCGCAAAAGGTAGGCAGCACATATTTAAATGTGCTCAAAAAAATGCTCTTTTATCCCACAATACGTAATCAAGCCGCCAAAGGCTTCGGCGGAAACTTCGTTCTGTTTTAGAGACGTCCGGCTATAAATATTCTTTAAAGTAGTCTATTATTCTTTATTTTTACTTGTGTATTTTTGTGATTTAAAGCTACCAGGTTACTTACTGTTTTCATCATTGGTTTTTACTAATCCTGTTACTTTTTTTTTGGAGATATTTAAACTTATAATTTGTAGATTAAAATGTAACTTACTTAATTAAATTAAGTGTATGATAAATTGTATTTTCTAAAGCATTATAAATAATACTTAAAACAATAATATTAATTTCAGATTTCTTGACAATTGCAATTTTTATATCTTTCAATAAAACTTTTAGTGAAACTTTTAACAAAGAAAGAAGAAGGAAAAGGATAATATATTAATATAAAAATAAATACGCTGATCTCTTTTATTTTTATCGCTGGCAGTTTATTTCTTATACCAGTTACTAAGCGGGTCTTATTAATATATAATTTAGTAGTTGATGTACAATACGAAGCGTAAAATTAAACTAAAATTATTTCATATTCCTAAAAAAAGTAACAAATACTTAAGTAATACTATATAGAATTTATAAAATAAAATAAAAACTTTTAATTAAAGCATAACACTAACATGAAAAAGAATGTCGTATTGGGAATTATTACAGAATAAAATATTCGTCTTTTAAATAGAAGTGTATTACTTTAACTGATGGTATTGGTTTTAATCTTTACTAGATTGTTCGATTTATTTTTTACTCATGTCTTTAATTATTGAAAGAATCAAATCTACTATCCAACAAACGGAGCGTCGTAGAACTGCTACCTCTAATTTATATTACAACGAAAGTATTTTCAACAATTTCAAATTAACAAGAAGATAAAACATCGTACGTCTGAGGTACAACTGCAAAATACCGCAACATTTATACATAGTGTATTCGAAAACATGTCTTACAGAGTCTTGAACACTCAAATAGGATATATTTATAACTAGAACAACTTCTCGAACAATATGATGCTGTAGTTACAGAGTAGTAAATGTACATTTACTACTCTGTGACATACTCATACTCTGTGATTTATGTATTATAAACGGCATTTAAAAGTATATAATAAAGCAGTTCAAGGTAGACATTTAAAACAATTACAATTTTATATATATTATATCAAATCTTGCACTAAGGATATATAATACATTTAAACCGAGTTCTCAATAAATATATTCAAAAAAACATCATAAGACAACATTTTATTTTTGTTTCCTTGTGTTTTTCCAAAAATTATTTGATAAGAACTTTGTTATAAGTTATTATAATTTTTTTTTTGAGAGCTTTATGCATATAAATAATAAAAATATTATGTTTATTAATAAATTATTCTTCATAACTTCTAACTTAGTTAATTATTTCAATCTTAATGTTACATTTCACTTGTGTAGTATTAAATGTCAAAAGAAAGTGTAATAAAACTGTATACCACAAAGCTTTCAGTGTAACGAGTCACGTACAGAGCTGACGTATTGAGTTTCTCACTTCTCTCATTAATTGTTTTATGCATTAAATTCGTTTTCCTTAAGAGGAAATAGTGTATTTACTTGAATTTACTACGTCTGAAATATTAGACAGCCAAGCACTACTCAGACTCAGAAACACGTTTCAAATAATGGTTTGGCAACATTAGATACAGAAACTTTAAATTTAAGTCCATTTAAAAAATTTAAGACACGACTATTCTGGCTGTCCTTATTAAATTACATTCATTTTACTCAAACCAAATTAATGAAAAAGGAAATGATCGAATATATAATACAATAAAGTTAAAGTTACGTTTAAGATAATAATAATAACTTTTTTCATAAAATTTCAAATACTATCTGTAGGTCATTACAGATACTGACATTGGATATTACAACCGAACAACGTAAAAGTTAGTTCTTGACGGAATTGAAATGTACTTAATAATAATATAAACAATTCGTCACGATTCGAAAGACCAGTGGCGTAGTAGGTTGGTCTGGTAGTTTATAATGTTTTATTAATATAGGATTATAGGAAATAATTACGTAGCCCAAATTAAAAAAAGATATGCCCCATGGCGCATTTACCTGTTTATCAGATTAAGCTGCTTAAATTTAAGACAAATAAATGCTTCTTTATTAAAAATGAACCGACGTGGTCCAATTTAGTACCCAGTCCGCGTCGGTCTCGCTGCGGTGAATCTGATTTTAACTGTATTAACCGATAATAATATCTGCTATATTGCAACTAAAATGAAAATAAATATCTTTACTTTTTATATTGTGAAGGTAATATCATAAAACTCTGAACAAATATAAATTTAGAAACATCTTTCTATAGTACTATTACTAATATATGTAATATTGAAAGGAAGATGTTAATTAAAACAAAATGTTTATTTCTTTAGATATATATTACATATTCAAAAAAAAATTACTAATCCAAAAAATATACATAAGTTAAAGGTCCGATATAAAAAGTTAAATTTTTATAACTACATCTGTTTTATTTACAAAAAGAAACCTGTTACCTGTGATAAGAGCTTGAAACATTCTAATGTATTAACAGGAGTACTTTTATCCTTAATATTTATCAACCTCTAGAATAAATCACTTTATTTAAGTGGAATAAAATACAACCTATGTCCACTGAGAAAATATTGAACTAGTTATTTATTAAGTGTTACATGCTTTTAAAAGTTTAATCTATGATAAAAAGGTACATTAAAAATATAAATAATATTGCTACCGTTTAACGTAACACTTTAAAATACCGTGTTTGAATTAAATAAGTCTATTAAGGATCAATCAATTTATCTTATGAACGTCAACTCGAGGTTTAAATAATAACATAACATTTATCTTTTGAAAACATTCACACAAACAGATTCGTATCGTCTTTTTTTATTTTTTTGTAATTGCTTTAGTAATAAAATACAATATTATAATTATATATGGTATATATATGGTATCCTTATATGTATATTCATAAATACTCTTTATAAAGACTGCTAATGTAGAACCCAAAAAATTACGTACATACACTATTTAGATTATTAAATTATTTAAGACTGCTTCTTTGTTCTCACGGATTACTAAAATGAGATAATTCAAAATAACCACGCTAAATATCAGTCCACAGATCTTCTCAGGTCGGTGGCAAAGAACTAAGGTTAACTTTGACATTACTACAAATATCTAAATCAATTTGATTTTAATTAAATATTTTTTTTTTACAAAGTGTTCCAATATCATCTATCTCATAAATATTATGATATCAAAGCGGGCGTTAGCTAGCTCAGAGTGACGAAAGCACCCATAGTGCTGAAAGTCTAACTCTGTATATATACGCGCAATATCGATTTTTTTATACAGGAGACCTTCTGGGATGAGTGTGGTATTTTTAGAAAGCCCTTGGCCCATAGACCCAGAAAATGCATTTACACTTAGCAATATACCTACCGCCTCACCTCTACGGCCGTTTGAAAAATGAGACTAAAATTTAGTTTTTGGCTCCGCACCAGTATAAAATCACTTATTTCCACCTTGAAAATGAAGATTTTCCTAAAGGTCCTCGTCAAGACCTTTTCAACAAGCCCAAAAACGCCAAAATCCGACCACCGGTTGATGAGATATGACATTTTGAAAATTTTGACTGGCGCCTCCATCGATGATTACTTTGTCTGTTTGTGGGTATGTTCGTAGTTTCAACTGATTTTGTTCAGGGATTGAAGTACATTAAAAACTTAGACTTTTTTGTTCTACGACATTTCGATTTGGCCGCCATGTTGGCCGTGGCCAGCCCTCGAAAGGCCAAAAATGGCCATTTTTAGTACAGGGACTGTAGCCAAACCAGTTGACGTACATTGAGTAAATTGGGCATCATTGGAAAGGTCTCAAGCTCATCTTTTGAATAATGTCCATTTAATGGCAAAAACATTTTTTGGCGTGACATTTTTGGTCAAAAGGCAAAAAATGGCCAACTGGCCGGGGACAGATCGGCCATTTTCTCGAAAACGGCGCAAACGATTTTTTCGAAAATGTCCTCATTCATAGCCCCAAATTAGAGCTAAAATTTGGTATATAGCATATATCTGAGAAAACTCGTTATTTCGAGATATGGCCGTGAGAAGTTCAAAAAATCATGAAAAATGACCAAAAATGGCCAAAAAATGACTTTTAAAGCCAGAATCGTACTCACAACACGGTTAAAATTCAATGCTAGTTGCACAGTGAATAAATTCACTAACGCATTGCCGTCTGTAACAATAAAACAAAATTTACAGAAAAAAATCCGAATACTGAAGTAATTCTGTTTTGAAGCAATGAATTAAAAAAATAAATGGAAACTGAAAAAATCAAATGAAAAAAAAATCGAGCACCTGTGGGAATCGAACTCGAGGTCTCGTCTTTGTCATTACAATGCACATCCTCTGAGCCAAAACACTCTCATTATGTCAGAGGCAACTATTCCAAATAAATGAGTATATATTTGCATGAAAAATAATCGCACAGCATTTTGTTTCCAATCCTTTTACAAAACTATTATATAAAACAAAACATTATCTATATACATGTACATTTTCTTTTCGATAACAAATGCTTTGTGTAGACAGTAACACTTATTTCATAGGTTATTATTCACCAAAAGCAAATATTGTTTGCCGTTTTTGTTTCTTATTTCAACATAGCTATTATAGGTTTTTCTGTTTTTCTTATTTTTATTTTATATTTAGGATTTTTTCTATATTTTTGTAATTATGTCCCTCCCTAGTAAGTCAATAACAATAAATAATATATAGTTATATATTACAATTATCTCAATCTAATACACAAGTACCAACACACGGTATAGTAAGCTAAGCAACAATGTAGCTACGTCAATATAATTACATAGCACATAATTAAATGAATATTTGTTGTGGCGGTAAATGTTTTTCACTGTTGCTATTATAAATGTATACATTTTGCCAAAGATTATCAAATATAAAAAAAGAAGTCATTTAGTTATATTTAAAAATGGTTTTGGCATGAGTTAATATTTTTTATATATTTACATAAACATTTGCCGGAGTTATATATATTTTTTTAGTAAATTAAATTACGAACTACTTGATTTTTTTGAATTGACACCAATAATGAAGTAAGCACACAAGTTAGAAACGATTATGTTAAAGCCAAATATTCAACTTAACCCCAAAATAACTGGCAAGAAACTTTATTATTTTATTAATTTATAAATTAATTATATATTATTATGGTAATAAGTAATGAATAAATTTAAATGTAAAAAAAATACCAAAAAAAGTTTACAACTAACCACAACACTGCTAACTCTATGATGTTCTAACATTTACAAGGTAATAAAGGATTCTAATTTTAAACAAAAAAAGGGAATACTATTTTAGGAAATAATATATTATGCATATATACTACAGAAATTGGCCTCATCTCTTTCAAACACTTAGAAAGAAATTATACAAATGGGGTTACTCTAAATAAAATATGTTTTTGAAAGCATTCATGTATTTAAAACAAAAAGATTTTAAATTATTAATACAGTAGAATCTGAAATAGTAATTTGTATCAAATATACTAGGACTGTTGTAGAAAAATAATAACTAGTCAGTTCATTAATGTTTCATATTAATGGACTTGGTAAAGGAAAGTGATTTACTGTCGTTATTATAAAATATCATAGCTGTCGGACATTAATATATTTATATGAATAAAAGTATAAACAAATATGCTCCTCAGTTTTTATTAAAATTACTTCGGACCACTGAAGTTTTTGTTAATATCTATACTATTAAACATTAAGAGTATATATACTTAAAATGCTTTCAGCAGCGCGTTTGATCTGATGTACTTTCTATATTATCTTAAGCGCCACGAAAATTTAATGTCAATATTCATCAACTTGTCAGTTTCGATTCTTAATGAATTTGATATATATAATGTAGTTTTTAAATACCGCAAAGATTTAGGACATATCGTTACGTATATATCCAGATTGTAAGCTGTACTAAATCGCTTATCTCGTGTAACATCATACTAAACTACGTCCACTGAAATAGCGTTCTTGAATAACGACACTACATCTACATGCTAACGGCTTTATGATAATATTTTGTTATTTAATGCATTTTGAGTTATTAGCAAATGTGGTATTCGTAATAAAGCACTGTTTATTTGTATGTATTCCAAACAATATTCACTTATTATGTATCGTATAACAAATTATGGTTGATTAGGATAAGGTAATAAAAGAAAAAGTGATACAAATACTGCTTTAAGTATAGACGTGGTAAATGTGGCTTTTAACAAATGGAGCAACAAAAAGATGAAATCTACGCTCTCTTAATTGCAGATAAACGGCGTACAAAAACACATACAGAATGTGGAGGTACGAGTATGTGTGTGTATACAACACGTATAGCAAACAGATAACTTGTATAGGACGGCCAATAAGTAAGTAATAAAAACAGACTTCAACAACACCCTGAAATCTAGTACATACTTTTTCCATGAACATGTTATTAACGGATATACTGGTAACTTGTTTTTTTTACTAAATACGTAAAATATACGAAAATACTTCATAATTGTTGTTACATTATAGTATTTATAATAAGCTATAATTCTTATGTGAATTTAATATAAGTAAGATATTTGTTTTTGAGTAACAACATGATTATAACTTGTACGTAAAATAATATTCAAGATATTGAAATTTTAAAATTCAGTCTATTTAATTTATTGAGTAAAAAATAAGTGTTTAATTGACGCTCCATCATTAACAGGCTGTGAGCTGAGTTCACGTTATCTTTTTAAAGTTTTCTTTGAATAAAACAATTTAAATAATAGTTTTTATTATTTAAATTGTTTTATTCATACATTAATTATATCTTTTAATAAAAGCATTATTAGGTTACCAAATTAATTTGTAAGCGTTTCAAATATAAATAGGATTTTTAAAATAGGTATTATTTTTAAAATAATGTTAACCCCTTGATTAAATTGGCATAATATTATTGTTTTAAAATATATTTAATATTTTTTTACAATATTGTGGTGTAATTATGACATTTACAATGAAGTACAATAAATTCCTTCTCTTCTCTTTATGAGAAATTACATGCTCATTGACATGAACATAGGGGCTTAATTGTTTGTATTTAATATGTATCTAATAAATAAATTAGTTAAATAAACTATTAATGTTTTTTATATTCTGAGAAAATTGGAGGAACTATTCCTAACATCAGTAAAACATAGAAGTCTCACACATTATAAACAAATTATATGTATTTTGTGAAAAACATGATTTTTACTCTTTGTTATGCCTTTTTTCACATACAGGTAAAAATGCTCGACTGTATCAGAACGACTGATGGCCTTACTTCACCGAGATACTGTCGACGTTTTGGTGTATCTGTTAGGCCCAAAGACCGAAAACGCTCAGTGGACGGAAAAAAACGGCCACAACGCATTCTGGCTGTCTTCAAATGCGCAGAACGCGTTTTGGCTGCTATTAAACGCTCGCAACGCGTTCTGGTAATTGTCGAACGGCCAGAACGCGTTTTGTCATTCGTCAAGCGTTCAGAACGCGATCTCAATGTTTGAGTCGTATTATGTCCCACTCTTTACCTGCGTATAATAAGATTCATTTTGTACTTATAAAACAAATGAATTTTGATTATTGTTCTACACACAAGTTATTTCGAAGTACGAAATATACTTATATTTATGATCTTTTCAGTTAATTTTAAATAATTGAACCCTCTACGAGTACAATTAAATACAAAAGAATTATGTTTTTCGAACTTTTTATAACATCAGAACATTACTTATTTTTACAAATACTGCTTCAATGACATTTCGAAATACATTTTACATTCAAATTTCAATAAGTGAATTTCTCATCAGTACAATGTCGTTTACACTTACAATAAACAAAACCTTGTTTGCTTTCTGAAGATAGAGTTGAAGCTAATCGTAAAGAAATAGTTTTTTCAGCGGATACCTCACTTTTTTTAACAAAATTACTGTCGGCAATTGTAAATTCATTGCGAACCTAAAGACGTTCGAGAGTACCATTTTTTGTACCTAATTTGTAAAGACCATTCAACCTGAGTGACAACTGCTAGCACGTTTCTGGGAGCTAATCGTCCGCGATCAACATCGGGCACTCTTACGACAACAATAGTTCCGATTTCAGCTGGTGGAAATTTTAAATTGGACAATGCTACCGTTTTCTCTGCTTGTTTTTGTAAATTCTTTTTTGAATTGCTTTGTTCCTTACGAATAGAACTTGTCACGTATGACGACGATGTGACAAGTGGAACGCACAAATGTTCAGAATGTCACAACTTCGTCCATACGATTTGTGGAAAAACCATGAGCGAAGGGTTCGGAAAATCAGTCATTTGCAATATTTGTGTTAGGAAAAGAAATCAAATGATCATATCACCAGCCTCCAGCTCGGGGCGAGAATTTATTTTGTCTTTTTTCCTTATCTCAATCGCCAATAAAAGCTAAACTAGTGACTGATATTTTTAGTTTTAGACATTCACAATTTTTTTTTACATAAAATATCAGCCTCAACTATTTTTATGATTGTCATCATAAAAATAATTTGGTTTAGATTGGTTAAGTAATGTTTGTCTTTCCGATCCGAAATCTGCGTTGTGATATGTGTAATGATGTGCAATTACTTATATATTTTTAGCTAATCCAATATCAGTAGCCAACTTGGCACAACATCATCGTGATTAATCATTTTTGGTAATTAATAGCATCATTATTGCGACCTGGCTGGCAATTCACCCTTTGGGTGGGTATGGGCGTTACAGCAATTAATAACTAAAAGAGAAGGGCTACCTATATTGTTACTCGTATTTTCTTAAGTCTTTTCTTAAACTGTTTTTTATAATATAATCTCCTCATAAAACAACAATAAGATAAAAGAAATGTATCATAATTAACTATATTAAAACTCTTTAATTTATTATTACTTTTCATTCTAGCATAGTAAAATAATTAATTTCACAAAAATTATGTAGCGTACAACTTCATCTAAAAGAGGTGGTACATTTATGTTAACATAGTTTTATAGGTATTAGGTCTACAACTTTGCTCCCGCTGTTTTCCAAAAGATGGCGCTAGTAGCGAGTAATAGTTCAAATAAATAAATCACAGTTGTTTTCCATCAGTTTTGACATTTATAAATATAACCTTACATCGATATTAGTTAATTTTTGTTTGCATCATATAGTTACACTTAATTAAATATTCCAACTTATAAACCGAATTCACGTCATTTGCGGGAGATTTTACTTTTTCATTTCAACATGAAAAAATCGGCGGCTGAGGCTCATCGGGTTATTTCAAGTACTTATGGTGATGATACTATTAGTGAAAGAACGTGTCGCGAGTGGTTCCAGCGCTTTAAAAGCGGTGATTTTGTTGTTGAAGATCGGCATAGCGTTGGCAGAGAAAAAACTTTTGAAGATGATGAACTGGAGGCTTTACTTAATGAAAACTCTTACCAAACTTAAGAACAGCTAGCAAAATCATTGGGAGTAACTCAGCAAGCAGCTTCAAAACGCCTGGAACAGCTGAGGATGATCCAAAAACAAGGATACTGGTTACCGCATCAGTTGAAACCAAGAGATGTTGAGCGACGTTTATTTGCTTGTGAACAGCTGCTTGAAAGACAACAACGAAAAGGATTTCTTCATCGTATTGTTACTGGGGACGAAAAATGGGTGCACTACGATAACCCTAAACGACGCACATCATGGGGATTGCCCGGCCACACTCCTACGGCGACACCTCGACAGAATATTCACGGATCCAAGGTCATGTTGTGTATTTGGAGGGATCAGCTTGGCGTAATTTATTATGAGCTGCTAAAACCTTCTGAAAAAATTACTGGTGCACTTTATCGAACGCAATTAATGCGTTTGAGTTGGGCATTAAAAGCAAAACGGCCGCAATACGCTGATAGACACGAAAAAGTAATTTTGCAACACGACACTGCTCGACCTCACGTGGCGAAAGTAGTCAAGACGTACCTCGAAACACTGAAATGGGAAATTCTACCTCACCCGCCATACTCTCCAGATGTTGCTCCGTCTGATTACCATTTATTTAGGTCGATGGCACACGGCCTGGCGGGCCAGTGCTTCGATTCTTTTGAAAAAGTGAAAGAATGGATCGATTCTTGGATCTTATCAAAGGATGAAGAATTTTCCCGACGTGGGATTCGTTTGTTGCCTGAAAGATGGGCCAAAGTAGTGGAAAGTGACGGACAATACTTTGAAACATAAATAAGATACCGTTTTTTTTATATAAAATTTAAAATTAAAAAAAAAAACGGCGGGAGCAAAGTTGTAGAGCTAATAATAATCCTGTTATATTATACTATATATTATACTAGGATCCGCCAAACGTGCTCGGCGGGTGTTGAGCTGAGCTCTTCTCCTTTCTGCTTTTCTTCATAACTTTTGAATGGCTAAACATTTTTTCAATCTGTTTTCGCTATAACGTCCGCGGCTCAAACATACATGAGAAAATTTTTAGCTAATTATCTCTTCGCATTCTGGAGACATCTAAACACAAAAATCTTCTCCCAAACGGTTAAGAGCTTCGCTTACGCTCAGCTTAATTTGATAATTTGATAACTTACTTAATATTTGTCTTTGATTCTTCTTTGTTTTTTGTATTAATCTAATTCAATAGTATGAATTGCCAAATTTCAAATATTCTTGGTTTAAAATAAAGAGTTGTTTTTCAATCAATAAAATATATATACAAAAACCTTGAAACTGTTACAAAAAAACGTCTTTGAAGAAAACTAGGAATTAGTTTACTTATAAGAAAGTAAAACTTCACAGTCCCCTTAAATGTGTAGCGCTCATTTGTATGCCTGTGTGTATGTGTTTGTGTGTGATGTCGGCATGTGTTGCATTAATTTTTGTAACAATCGTTAGAACACAAGAAAGTGGAGATTATTTCAGCTGTACATAACAATTTATGAAAAAAACAGATAAAGAATAAAAAAAAGTAAAGTAATTTTAAAATTCTTACAAAAAAATAATAAAAATTAACAATTTATAGTCGTAGATAAAAAGCAATATTCAGATTCAGATAAAAACAAATTGATTTACGAAAAAACCTCTCAGTGTCTCCGGCTGATTTGTTACTATTCTGAGTCTAATTTTCAGAAAACTTTTCTAAATACAAAATTAACGAAAAAAACAATCATCCATAAAAAATATCCTATATAAATATCTAATTACTTAATATGGTTTATAATTTAAAAAAAAAATGTAAAACTATGAAAACTTACTTAGTAAAGTAAATTTAACGAGGTGTAATATCAATTACAAATTTGTAATAAAGGCATCGTAATGAGAGAAGGAAGATCTGCTCAAATGCCATAACGAATGTTAATGTGGTAACTGTGGCTCGCATAATCATTGTCGTCACTGTTTCACAGGACAATCTGGTGAACGCTCGTCGAACTTAGCGCGAACGCTTAGTAATCAATATGAAGAAAGACGTAAATAGTGTGTGGTTTCTTTAATATTATTATAGAAGAACATACCACTTTTTATAAACGTACTCTTGTTTTTTAATATAAATTCATAGACACATGATCAAGATGTGCTATTTAAATTTTTCTCAATCCGCCCCCAGTCGAAGTTATGAATTATTGTGCTATTTTTTATCATGCAATTCAATTATGCTAAGTATTCAATGTTGACTCAAGCATCTCTTAATGAAAAATGTAGTTATAATCATATTGAACTTTCGCTACTTTGGGAGTCTTGTGTGCAACGATCTATGTTGTCTTAGAGTATGATTTATTAAAAAATAGGACTTATATAATATTTTTAAGTGTGTACTATTCGACATTTGTTTAATTTATATAATAAGGAATTGCAAGAAATTTTCTGTTACGATATATTTTAATAAATAAACTTTCTTAAGAGGGAGTCTTCTTTGAACAAATTTTAGAATGCTCCTTTTTATTACTAAAGAAAGATATATCGTTGATAAAATTAATAATCAGATAAGAATTAAAACAACTTTTTTTTTCATATGAACGACGTTGCAACAATTTCCAAGCTCAATTTCAAAACTACTTTAATAAAAAATAATAAAATGTTAAAAATAATTTTATGGCAAATTTACGACTATATGGCTATTATACTCGTATATTAAGATCATATGATACGTGCGATCAATGCGTCGTGGAATAAAATATTATCGGAGAGATATTTTCCACTCACTAAGATGATTCCAATCTAAGTATCAAATAAAACTGAGGGTTATGACATCTTACCTAACTTGTTATGAATTCTGGTGTAAATATATTTATTTTATTATACAAAAGAGCATTCTCACATCATACAACATGTATTAAGAAAACTATTTTAATCCACCAAAACTTTATAAACCTAACCGTTACATAGATAATCGTCTTATAAGGAGTTGAGGGTTTGTGGTGGAACCATAAATTGTATTAGCGTAACCTGTCATAGAGATATCTGGAGATAGAAAGTTTTAGTGTCTATAATTTGCTTACATCGTAAAACTAGCATCTACTGAAGTAATTTCAACTAATATGAATTTAAATATTTATAAAAATGTTGTTTATTTCTTGGTCTTTAACGTTAATATTTTCACGAGAACAAAAGATTAAAACAGAATTCCTTAATCGAAAAATGGTTTTCACACACCTACCATATTTTAAAAATCTATCAAAAAATGATGTAATACTTGAAACATAAAAAGTACAACCCCACTATATGTATAAAAAATTTTCAAAATGTTATTCTACCACTTTGTGTGCGTGGCTAATATGTATGTTCATTACACCTTTTCTACTACTAAGAATCTCAGAGCTACACTGTGGACAGATAGACGAACGGACGTGACAAAACTATAGTGTTTCTAGGGTGTTCAAAAACCCTAAAAACGTACAGTATATTATACATTACTTAATAAACATATTAATTTAAGTTACACCATTAAGTTATTACTCAAATAATACAATTTTATAATGTTGACATTATTACAACTTGTGAGGTTTATTAAATAGTAGTATAAATAGAAAGCCAGTCAATATAAAGTAATGTTGTTTCAAACATAATATACTGCTTGGGCTGTTATTTTGCAAACATCTTACCTTACATTATATAATATAATACTATATATTAAATTGAGACTAAATATAGATTATATTCAGGTCGAATGATTGAATGATTTTAATAGTTTAAATTTATGTCATGTTCAACATGTTTTATATTTAAAAAAAAGTAATTATATTACATATCTTCAATATACTAATTATGCTTAGGTGTAATATTGACCTGATTTTTTTTGTAACAGAATAAGTGCTTTAAATACATATTAATTATTAAGCATCTTATTGGTATTTAAAAAAAAAAAAATATTGTTGTAAGTACAATAATTAGAAAATTTTTCAAGTCATATTTCTAAATCAGGCGTATTAGCTTTCTTATTATACATATTAATAAATTATTATTATTATTTTGCAAGAAAACAAAACCATCAATTATCTTATATGTTTAAATCCAACTCACGATCCGACCTGATTATATTAGATTTACCTCACAATGATATTACTTACAAACTTCGGATATTAACTGATCTATGAGACAGGAATAAGTTAAAAGTTAGGATGTAGTATTACTGATTTTCCTTAGTACGGGTGGTTATTTAGGATTTTCCTAAATAAAAAAGCAAGCAATCAAGTTTTCTAAAAATGTAGTCCAATTATTTAAAACGTAGGATAATTAAATTCATATTCTTTGATAAAATACATCAATGCGAGGTTAAAGCAAAATAAAACTAATTCTACCTAATTCGAAAATTGATGATCAACTGCAATCGATAATAGTACCATAAGTCTCCTATGTCCCAGTTAAAATATATATTGGCATAGTTTGTAACTCACATTGCTATTGAGGATTTAATATCCGCACTGTCAATAATATAATGCAATATAGGCGATTCAGAGCACATTATAAAATTAATACAGTAATATAAGCGGACTACTTATTTAGTTTTTGTCATTGCCATGTTTCGTAAAAATATTATTTCCTTCGTGACGTAAATATTTATGGCCAAACATCCTAAGTTTAATTAAATTTGTCAATCTTCTGATATGGAAATATTAGGTTGCTTAAATATCTATTGATAGCGGTCAGCTGATTAGCTGATAAAAGAGCCTTTTTTGAGATTGATATTTCGTAGTCTTTTAGAAAAAAAATGTTGCTAGCGTGGGGTTACTGTAAGTTTCTCGATATATTAATAAAAGTATACTATTTTATTATTTGTATTTAATGTTTTTCTTCAGTTATAAATTAAATAGATTTATAGTATGCTGCTAATCATTGTAAGTAGATTAAATATTAATCTGAAAGTTACAAAATATTATTATTTGTCCAGTTTTGACAATTGTACATAGTTCATTGCATTGCTTGTGAGATTTTTTCCTAAATGAATAATTATAATCTTAATTTTTTTTAATAGATTATAGAGCAGTTAGTGTTATTCCGTAGATAAAGCAGTATATTATTTATTATTATATAACAGAGTTTTTTTTTATTTGGGGATATATTTTAATATTTCTATTACTTGCATCTTCATCATCATTTTATTTCGAAACACTTCATTATAACCAGATGATTCTATGGATCTATAACTCAGATGAGTTATTGATTATACTCATTATTATTTTAAAATAATCGGTCATTTGGTGTGTATGTTTCTTGAAAGAAATACTCCATTAAACTTTCTGAATTACTCGTATATTCTTTATAAGATAATGCTTTATTTTTCAAAAATATAAAACTTTTAAAATAATTAAAGGTGCTAAATGTTATTATCGACATAACAGATGTTACCGTACATACTAAATTCATGACCAGCTGTAAACTAACCTTACAAACTATAATAAATATAAAACTAGCAAATTAATTAATAGTTACACACTTTTTGTTATATTCAAAGTAGTTCTTATGTGATGTTATTAATCTCCGGATAAAGCATTTTATATAATAATTGAGTTTAACGAGTCAAGAATAACTTCTTTGAAATCATTCAGCACTGTTTTTATACCGAAATAATACAAGAAACCTTTATAGATTCGTCATAGTCCATCTAACCGTTCGTACGTCCTAACGTCTCTCTATCTGTTCGTTTTAGTCTATCACATCGTCATCGTCATTGTACAATTTTTAACTGAAATACATGGAACTTTTCAAATATATACCTTGGGTATCTATCTCAATTATTCAAGAATACAAGTTTTTTAAATCTACCTAAGGACCTCCCTTTGAGAGAGCCGTCTTTAGAAAAGTGGGGGTGATTTTTTTTCACTGTACCTACCCACCCTTATGGAATATCATTGTCAAGAATTTTAGAAAATAAAGAGGAGTCTTTAAATTCTTGTGTGTAGCATGGTTAAAACCATTAGCTCAAAACAGAAAAAGGTCCCTTACAATAAGAATAACAGAACTTCTTGATGCTGTGAATGCCGGAAGACAACCTTGTGGTGGTTGTCTTGCTCCACCTAAGACGTGACATCGTGTAATGTCTGGCATTAAAAATATTATGTCATTAACTTTTAGTAGATAAAATAGCTCATTATAATCAGAGAAACTAGTTTTTTTTTTGTGCAATCTTAAACAGTTTTTTATTTTTAACTATAAATTTTGAAACAGAAGTGATTAAGTTTTTAATGACTGTGTTTAGGTAAAAAAACTGTACAAATTATATTTTCATCAGTAAAATAGAAACATAATGTTTATTATATTTTATTTAATTGTAAAAATGGACTACTTATGTAGTCCACACGACTACTGCTGTAAAATTTAGACTGACTAAAATTTTTCGTGACTCTTGCAAGATGCCACCGTCGAATATCCATAGAAAAACTTTGCTTTATTATAAATATACCTTTTTTACGTTTCTTAAAAAAATATTTTCAATTAATTATTATGAGTCTGTTTAATTAACTGTTAGCAATTAATTTTATTATGTCTCATAATATATTTTTTTTGTTAAAAGCGTAAGAATAGGAATTATAATTACAGAGACTGAGATCTGACAACTATTTACTTTTCATTTAAGATGAATAATAAAAAAATATTCGGGCAATGTTAAATAAATTATAATATATATTAGGTAAAAAGTTTAAGTCTAAGTGGAAGTCCCACTTAAGCTTAAACGTTTTACCTATACGATTTGCATATCGATAAAATTACAAAAGATGCTAATCGACAGCCCGGTTTCATTATTAGACAAGGAACCGATTTTAAAAACATTAAATCCTTCATAATTCTTTTTAATGCATTTCTGTGATTATTCTTAAAAAACTTTTCAATAATTTGGAATCATTATTGTACTAAATATAAAGGTACAATTGAGAATTCAGCATAAATTTTTGAAAATAATCCAATATAAATTTGTAACCTCCTCGGCATTTGTATAATTGGAAAAACGTAGAGAACAAAATTACCAAATTTTCTTTTTAAAATTTTAATCTTGCATTCCCCCTACCCTCTAAGTAGAATCTCAATTGAGTACCCTCGCTTAGGTGCTCGCTCTCGGAAGTCCTTTCACATTCCCTTATATAGAACAAATTAATAAAACAATAATTAAATATTTTGATCTTGTCATAATTATAATAAAAAATATCACCTTATTGACTTGTATAATAATATTTTAAACAAAATTATATAATAAATTTGTATTTTTGCTTAAATGTCCTTAGGTTAATTTTAGATTTTTTTTTTATTTGTTTTGTTAATATTTTTATATATTGATGTATATTGTTTAAAGTAGGGTTGTTTTTGTCTACCCGAAGACTGTAGATAATGTGAGTTAACATATGAGAAGTGATGCCTTGCAAATTATTAACATCAGGTCAATAAAGTCATTTGATTATAAGATTTAATTGATTGATAGGGTATTACTTCAACAGTAAGATAAAACAACTATAAAATAAATTATTCTTCATCTTTTTAATAATAATATTTATAAGAATACCGTAATCGCCGTAGTAATAAAATAAATGGGACTTCTGTTATAATAAATTACAAGTAAATTGAAATTAATTTGTCTTTTCAATAACAAAATCTATATCAATTGGCTTTAAATCTATGTACATATGATAATAATTAATTAATGATAATAATAAATAATATGTATAATGTACATATGTATAATTGTGAAGTATATTTACAAACGTAATGAATATTTTTTGTACTTTACTTACTGTTTGCGCGAGTTTATTTGTCGCGAGTATATTTATTTATTGGTAATAATATTCGACATTCGTTGAGCATTCGTTTTCGGTATTTTATTTGCAATCTGACGTTTGTGCTTTTTTTTCATACTCTTTTGGACTCTGAACGCTTGATTTCACTATTGTCTCAGTTTATTTCAAATAATTAAATAAATAATAAACATTCATAACACATACAATTTACGAATATAAACACTAAACAGTAAATTTTTAATAAGTATTAATTTTATCAACCTATTTTTATAAATCTGCAGATGCTGCAGTTTCCTTATTCAAACTTAATTGCAATAATCAAACAATATGCATGTATGATTTGATACAAATAACAAAAGCGTCTTTCCACAAACTTATGTTGAGTTTATGCGATAAAAATTACAGGGACACAGAAAGAGTTAGAGATACATACACGCACGCACATACACAGCATACAGTATTTTGCTATGTAACAATATCAACTAAATCGCACTACTCGTAAACCGCATAAGGCACTATGTTTTTATCAAACAAGAATTAATTTGTATTTAACAAAACAATTACCATACAGACTTAAAATGACAATGTAACTTATAAAATTTTAATCTCTTTATTTACCAAAAAATTTAGTTATTCAAGAAGTTGCCTTAGATCGTATTCCTTCATCGATTAAGGTACCATATGTTGTTCTTTATCTAGATTACAAATCCCATGTTCAAGATACATTTCAGTTTAAGTAACATAAGTGTTGTATGCATGTAGTTTGAAGAAAAAGGAATGTAACTTATTTTAAATGTTTATATTTCTTATATTCACAATTTAATATTATAGGCAACAGTTAGGTTTTATGTATTGTAGAAGGTAATATAATATGTGTGTGAATGTAGAATCTATTTATTAATAGTAGTACTGCAAGTACCTATGCTATGATATGCTTTTAAACCCTAAATATCCTTTTTAAATTAAATAGTTATAACACACAAAATGAAGATAAAAATGTTCAACATACCTAATGTATGTATATGTAGAATACGCCAACCGAGCGACGAACAGAAAAAGATAGCATCGTCGTTTGTGTAGCTTTTAACTTAATTATACGTCTGATCTAAAAAGTAAACACGCTAATAGAAGGTAACTTAAAGGAGACTGCTTACATTAGTAACTGTCAAAGCATAATGACATATTCTTAACATATATAGAAACTATTTTATATATTTATTTCAAACATTTAAAATATATATAAAAGTATTCAATATTCTTGTACCAAAACTGCAAAAGGAATTTATTGAATTGTAAGATAAATTATTGATCTATTGCAATTGAGTAAAATGATGATGTTATTTCTTGACTGATTGCTTTACCAAATTTTAAGGAGTCTAGATTAGCTGCTTGCAATTCATTTAACTACAAAATACGAGGGGAGGTTCAAAAGTTCGTGGAATGAAAGGGATCTGAACAAAACAATGCAACAAAACTATTTTTCCTTTTCAATATAATCACCCTTGCTCAATACATTTATTAGACCTATAAATTAATTTTTCTAAACCACTATAAAAATATGTTTTATCTTTTCCGTCAAAATGAGCCGAAATTGCCTCCCTTACCTCATTGTCGTCGGAAAATTTCCTTCCCCTTAAGTTTTTTTTTAAATTATGGAATAAAAAAAAGTCACTTGGGACCAGGTCTGGAGTGTAGGGTGAGTGAACTAGGGATTCGAACCCATGCGTGTGCAGAGCAGCCATTGCAATTCTGCTCTTGTGAACCGGCGCGTTATCTTGCAAGAGCAACACACCCTTTGTCAATTTTTCTCGCCGCTTTTCCTTGATGGCATCCTTTAATTTTTCTAATATCGTTGCGTAGTATTCTCCGGTTATAGTCCTTCCCTTTTCTTTGTAATCAATCAAGATTATCTCACAATCCCAAAAAACAGTAGCCATCATCTTTCCAGCCGACTCCGTCACCTTGAATTTCTTTGGCGGTTGTGTTCCCTTTTAATGCCATTACATGGACTCTTGTTAGGACTAAGGCTCAAAGTGACGAACCCATATTTCATTTCCCGTAACAATTCGGTTCAAAATCTGTGCAGGTTTATCTCCACACAACTCCAAAAAATGCTTTGATGCATCGACGCGCTGCTCATTGTTTTTTCTTCAAACGGGCATCCTCTAGTACAATTTCCTCTACTTTTTCGACGATGTCCGATGTGGTGGCCTCAACTGACCTTCCTGAGCGGGAATCGTCTTCAATTGACTCTCGACCATGTTTAAAAGACCATGCCACTTGTAAATCATTGATTTACTAGGGCACTGTTCCCTATAAACGACTCCCATTTCATTCAAAATGGTTTGAGCTCTTTATGTCTTTCCTTGCTTGGTAAGGAATTTTATCACAGCGCGGTGTTCAATTTTCTCCATAGTTACAGTATTCTTCCAGATTGACTGGTTCAGCAGGCGACTGTTCGTAAACAAATGACGCAATTGCGTTGAAACTTGGTATTTATACTAATGATGAGTCTCCGATTCGTGTGACACCAAGCGAGCGCCACTACCCCCGCTCTATCCTCTCCATTCCACGAACTTTCGGACCTCCCCTCGTAGTTTTGACTTATTTTAAAAAAGCATCCTGAACAAAAAATCTGGACATAAAATAATAATATAACACGTGAAAAAATGCCCAAGTCTAGCAAAGCCTTAAAAGGTTACAAAATACAAGTAAAGTACTAAGACACTAAATTAGGTTTTTACACAGGACACTAGTTTATTACTAAATATCAGCTCTCTAGGTTACCGAGAAGTGCCACTCAATGTACCACTTCTATTTAATTGATCGGTGATTCAGTGAACCAGTAACAAAATAAAGGAACTTTGTCTTGAAATAATGCAAATTTTAAATGATCGTCTTTACCTAGACAAATAACTAATATTATAATTATTGTAAGTGGTTGTTTGTTTGTTTACACAGAAAACTGCTTTTATAAAAATAGCGAATGAATAATAAAGAACACTCCGTGACACTAAGTGGTCTCGACACTTAACTAGTGAATTATTATGAATCTTTATATAACGAGTACTAGGAATAAGAGAAAGGTTTTGAAAACACAATTCAAATTTATAGACAAGTAATAATTATAAATATAGACATACTAATTAATGCTCAATTACGTATAAACCAAGGAGGACCAATAATGACTTCAATAAAGATAAAAAAAACATTTTCTCTATTTATCATATTAGGTAGATAACTATAATAATAAAAAATACATATTTGACGAAAAAAAAATAATGGACCGAGTAAATTAAAATGAGATTTTTAAATAAAACCAGGCAAATGCATTAACCAACAATTGAGAAAAGTGAGAAACTGAAGAGTTCATCTTTACGTGACTTGGGACAATGACGTCTGTCTGAACTCTAAATAGCTTGACTCTTAAAAGGAAATTGCTTTCGTAAAATGTACTCTTATGATGGAAAAAAATACACATAGTAAGACGCAATTTTTGGTATCAATTAAAGCCAGTAAATTGAATAACGAGAGGGCTAGAAAATTCATGGAAGACGTTTATTATAAAGTCATTTTACATAATACCGGTCATTGACCTAAACTTATATAACTGGCTAACTTATATAAATTTGAAAATTATTAGTGGTTCATATCAAACTATGTTAGGTATGGTATTAGTTAGGTTAGGTATGTTATAACTTTCAAAGTAAATAAATTTGAACTAACATTTAAAGTTTGGACATTTTGTAATTACTTGAGTATAATTTACAAACCGTCTTGATAAAATAATGTGATTGCTATCAGAATATAAATGTATATGTATCTTTGACGATATATTTAATCTATGAGAGATTTTTTTTCCATAAGTGTGTTTTTTAATTTTTTTTTCATTTACAACTTTAAAATGTTTCGTCTTTTAAAAATTATGTTTGAAATAATACTTAGCTCTGACGGATATGACCGTACTCTACTTTGACCTTTATAAAATTAACTTTACATAAAATTAAGTATGCTGTATGGCAAGAAATAAAAACTGTCTTACTTAGTTAACATTGTAAATATTCTAGTTGAACATTTAAATATATTAATAGTTATTCATTAATTTGAAAATATATACCTTACTTCTTACTTACACACTTGACAAGCCAAAAATTCGTAACAAATTTCATCAGCTTATATGACTATGGCTCGTTATCTTATCATTATCTATTAAAATTAAAAATTTTTACAGTACAAAATATAAAAACGTCAGCTACTTTTAAAATTTCTTAAAATTTTATTATTATGTACTTTTATATAGTATGTTAAAATAGTTATAATAGTTTTAAATAAATATAAATACATTACCATATTACAGATATCAAGTTTACGGTAGTGAATATAAAGAAGTAAAATAAACCTAAATCAAAATAGCTTTGCTGAAAACTTCAGTGCAAATGAACTGTTTAAAAAACGAAAGTTATTTTGTATTAAAAAAACTAAAAATAACCACTTGAACACGTTCATATGAAATGTCGCACATAAAAAGCATTTAAAGCTTTTGTATTAAAAATTTAAAAAAGAAAACATTTTTAAAGGTGTTTTGTTAATTATATTTAAAATGTGACGAATATTTTTAGTAGAAATTTTTATCTTTTTTAATCAAGTCGGTACTGTTATCGTCGACTCTTAAAAACTTAGTTTTTAGAAATGTCAGCATTGTTACACTATTTTAGTAAACCTCATTTCAGAACTAATTATTGATTATGTAGCTTTTTAGCAATAACAAAATTCCTGGGGAATTTACGACTCTTTGGAGGAAATATGATAATTAAAAAAAACTTGTAATATGGAAGCTGACGTAAGGTAAATTGTCTACTACATGGAAGATTTAGTCTTCCCATATCTTTGAAAACATTATTTATAATGTGGAAATCAGAGATAAAATTAATAATTTATATCGAAAGGGTAATAAATAGTAAAACTATCTTATTGTAGTGGTCATATCAGAAAAGGTTGCGGTCATTTTTATATTGGCGTTGATAAATGAGAAAGCCAAAACTATGACATAATAGGCCATATTTACAATTTCCATAGATTTTCATGCCAACCCTCCAACTTTGGAGGAAATCAATAAAATAATTAAAAAGAAACCATCTAAGTCAGCACCAGGTCCGGATGGTATCAAGGGATATATAGTTGTATAGTTTATATAGTTTATCATCAAAATATGTCCGTCGATTCATAAACATCTATTGAATATATTCGGTAAAATCTGGTCAAGAGGACAAACACCGGTAACATTCGGAAATGCTCTTTTTGCCCTCATTCCCAAACGTAACAATGTCTCGGATCCTAGGGACACTAGACCTATAGCTCTTACAAACACAATATCAAAAATATTTTTTTCCTTTTTACAAACGAAAATGACGCAATTCATAATAAATAACAAATATTTCGGGCCTAATCACCAGAAAGGGTTTTTGTCTGGCATTTCTGGATGCCTCGAACATAACACGTTACTATCGGAAAGCCTTAAAGATGCCAGAACTGGTGAAAGACAAATAACGGTATGTTGGATAGACTTAGAAAACGCTTTCGGGTCGGTACGACATGAACTGATGATGTTCGCGCTAGGGTGGTATAACTTTCCAACGTTAGTTAGTAACATGATTGCATCATATTATTCAAAATTCAAATTTTCCATAATCACAAATGAAAATCATTCCAAACCCTTAAATTAACCATTGGTTTATTTCAAGGCTGTTGTATTTCTCCAATAATATTTAACATAGTAATCAATATTTTAATAGATAAATTAATTAAAAACGAAAAGAAATGGGGTTATCGGTTCAAGTTTAACAATAAATATACAGAATCCATACTAGCATTTGCAGACGATTTCGCGATACTGACACGTAATCCAAAACAATGTCAGCTACTTTTAAATGTTGTGGAGGATTTCTGTGTTTGGACGGACGGATTGATGACAAAACCAAATAAATGCTACAGTCTATGTCCGGGTAGGCGGAACACCAGATATATATCTTACGATCCGGCTCTTATAATAGGCGGTAAGTGCGTTACTACAATTACCGACGCAGCTCCGTTCAAATTCTTAGGCAAAAAAATCGATTACCAAGGGCGCACTCCATCGTTAGATATAATAGTCGATAGCTTATTGAATGATCTAAAAAAGGTAGACAATCAACCAATAAGTAACATCAAAAAGACTTGGATATACGATAATTACTTAACATCACGTCTAAATTGGCCTTTGCTCGTTTACGATATCAATAAGACCCTTTTGTTGAAGTTAGATGCAAGCGTCATAAGGACATTGAAGTCATGGCTCGGGTTAGCGCATCCAGAGGACTCTTCTACCTTATTTAGAGACCGACACAATTTTGGGTTAAAATTAAAGAAACCATCGGAACTCTATAAACACCTAAGAGTGACCAAAAGACATATCATCTCAAAATCGAATGATGATACTATAACGTCTCTCCCAAAAGATAAAATTGCCGCAGAACTAGAGTCACGACTTCAATTCTATAAACAATTTATGATAGGTGCTCAAACAAATAAAGCAGGGTTAGGATCAAGTAGGAAACAACAAGACTTAGAAATAACAAAATCCTTTATTCGGCAAGACGAAAACGATAATTACCGGTTGCACGCGATGAGCCTAGAATTGCAAAATGATTGGGTGACCATAGGAGATTTTTGTATTCCGCTAGCTTTGAGATGGCGCACCCTGCTTCATGATTGGTCCCCAGCATTATTAAAATTTTATCTTAATGCATTCCAAATGACTCTCCCAGATCAAAGTAACTTAGTAAGATGGGGCAAAGCCACCGAAAAATCTTGCAACATCTGCGGGGAGGCAGTAGGAACCGCGAAACACTTGCTAGTAGGGTGTAGGGTACTATTAAATAGAGGTAAATACTCGCGTCGCCACGATAAAGTATTAGAAATTATACGAGAAGCGGTTAGTCTTTCTGTAGCAAGAGCGCAGAGGGGTATAACAACCACCAAAAAATCAGTAGAGTTCGTAAAGGCAGGTTCGTCCAAAAAATCTAAATTAAAACCTTATTCCATCTTGGACGCGTCTCCTGATTGGACTCTCACGGTGAACATGTATGAAAGGCAATACAAAATCCCCGGGGATGTTTGTGTTTCGTCATCTAGGCCGGACTTATTCCTGTATTCAAAACAACTAAGGCGCGTTATACTTGTGGAGCTTACTGTACCCTGGGAAACAAACATATCCAAAGATCATACATTTAAGCTTAACAAGTATTACGAACTGTGTAACGAACTGATCAGGAATAAATTTATAGTTAATTTGTACGCTGTAGAAGTAGGAGCGAGAGGTATAACATCAAAATCTCTCTACAATTTATTTAAGGATCTCGGCCTTTCTAGAACGATCATGAGTTCATTTCTTGAACGTATTTCAAAGGCAGCTTTAGTAGGTTCTTACGATATATGGTTAGGTAGGGAGAGGAGCGTGAACAGTGAAGGTGAGCGTGTATGCGCATACTAAAGAAAACAATAATAATTAAAGTAAAACTAAACAGAAGTTTTATATTAATGGATTGTGTGATTTAGCTTACTTAATTGTATTAAGTCGTATTCATTAACTCCATTATGTTAATTAAATAAAACCGTAAAAGAGTTATTTAATTAAATGCAACAACTCTGCAATTTAGATTAGATTTTGATGATGTTTTAAAGAGTTAAAATATTACGGAGGTATATTATATATGTATATTAACTTATTCATTAAATATTTATTGTACCAAGAATTTATACAAATGGCGGACTTAATATTATATCATTCTCTACCAGTCAACCAATGAAATGAGTAGAGAAGCGCAAACATAGGGTAATAAATGTAAACGTACGCCCGAGACTTACAATAGAGTTTAATGTATTGTTATTGAATTTAAATATTTTGAATGACGAACTTCAGCAAAGCTGGTAAATAGCTATAATAAAGTAATTAATAATTATAATTAGATTATTGTTATATTATAGGTAGACAAAATTAATTTGTACTACAATAATAAATTACGTATGTTCTTCTCAAATATTTTTTTTTTATCAAATATTTACTAGGAACCAAAAATATGTATAGAAACCAAAATATACCACCTAATAGTATGAAAGCTAGTCTAGAAACTTAGATACTC
Source organism: Melinaea menophilus ssp. n. AW-2005 (assembly GCA_918358695.1). NCBI lineage: Eukaryota > Metazoa > Arthropoda > Insecta > Lepidoptera > Nymphalidae > Melinaea > Melinaea menophilus. The sequence continues at coordinate 7,086,090 of OU911050.1, read as the reverse complement.
TACACATAATATTAGAAAGTAAACAAAATATTTGTTCGTGTTTCTGATAGGGGGTAAAAGGGTTTTTTTTTTCTTTAAAATATTCTATGTACTTGAAAATGTCGTAAACAACGGCAAGACTGGAATAACTATTGGCACTCAATCAAATTATAATGTGATGGATTATGATAAAGAATAGGCGATGTACAGGAAATTCAGCCTATTTAAATTTACAAAGAGGGCCCTTTAAAGAATGCAATGTTTAATTTTATCTAATATTAATATCTATGTTATTAATTAATTATTTGTACTAAATTAAAGAATTGAACAAAATATTACTAAAATAAAAAAAAATATGAATTTGTTATGAAGTTGTATATTAAGATGTTTTGGCTTTAATCTCAAATGCAGATTACAATAATATTTTCGTATCATTAGCTATATAAAAATATTATAACGATAACTAAGACATCGAATAAAAGTTTTAAGAAAACTTCCAAAACAATTTATATGAACGAGACTAATGAATATGAAGTAACTCCAAAATCCTTTTTAGTACATAGCACTTTGAAGAGATAGGTAAGTTTCATGCCTTCAAATAATTTAACACTCCTATTATACCATAACAGTAGGGACTGGTATTTGAGACTATATACCAAGGCGTAAATTGTTTTATTATTTAAACTAATATCTCACCTTTATTATTCCAGCTTTGTTTTTTGTTTCTTTGTTTCAAAAAAAAACATTTTATGTCATAACATAAAATACTTTTTTTTTATAATTGTTATAGTTAAATTAATTTATTATAAACAAATAGGTACTTCAAAATATTTATCAAATTACTTTTTACAATATGGACTTAAATAAAAAAAATCCGTGCCCGCAGAGGGACACGCGTGGATAGACCTCGTGTGTAACTCGTTTAAAATATAACTCACTTCCTAAGAATAACACATGATGCCGTTGTTTACATCAAAAATTTTCAAGCAAAAAGCGGTTTTTATTTTTTTTCTCGGAAAAGGTATCTTTTTTGGAAATACTTTCGATACTTAAATTTAGAGTAAAAAATAACCTTTCTATTAAAAATATTTGCGAGGAGGGAATGTTTACCAGAAAAAGTTTGCCGTGATTTTACCTACCTTAAATTTTCAAGCTAAAAGTGGTTTTTATTTTTTTTCTCGGAAACGGTACCTTTGACGGAAAAACTTTTGGTACTTAAATTTAGAGTAAAAAATAACCTTTCTATTAAAAATACTTGTGATGTAAGAATGTTTACCAGAAAAAAGTTATGATTTTTTTTCCAAAAATTTTCGGTTTTTTTACCCCCACCCCTAAGTTATTGAAGTTAGGTTTTCGGTTTATGTACATTAGTTATAGGTATTCATCAAAGACATCATATAATATGAACGCGATTGATCTACTTTGTATAGGGAAAAAGTAATGGTCGAAAAAGTGAAATCAGAAAAAGTGAGGCCTTAGCGCCCACCGTGGCCGGATTTCCCTGGTTAACGAACTTGACCTTTATTTTTGAATGGTTGATATTTGTGCAAAGTTTGAAAGCGATCCGAGCGAAACTGCGACCGCTATCGTGCTGAAAAAAGTCGAATCTGGACGCACGCACGCATATATATATATATATATAAACTTTTTGACCAATGGTCATTTCGGACTCAGGGGGTCATAAGAAGACCTGCTGTGAAGAAATTTTTCCAAAATTCGGAAGTCGGGTACAAATGAATGGGCAGACCGAATTCTTCGAGGTCTACCCAAAAGTCCACAAAAATTAACTATAGCTGTCAAAATATTACAATACTCTTTACAATTTACGAGTATTTAAAGAAACATAACAAAAACATGTTTGAAACACATAGGTACTAATAAATATTATGTTACTAGACCAAATAAAATGTTGTATCTCTTCATATGATTATGAGTTATATAGCCTTTTTTTAAATAGCTTAAAATTATATCAAACAATGCTTTTTATCAAGCAAAGTTTTATCACTAAGAGCTATTAGCAGTGCCGACATGTTATCAAGAAGAGTACACTATTAATTACATTATATATTTTTATACAAAGTTTAAATTTAAAACATAACACAGAAAATTAACTTGCTTTTTAATAGTAAGCTAATATATTAATAATGGATGAGCTATCTTCTAGTATTCAAATTACTTACAGAAACATAACATACCTTTGAGTATAAATAATATTTTTGACGACTGATTTGGGACGCCCTAACCGGCAAATTTATATTTTTGGAAATAGTTTTAAGAACATTGTAAACCAAAAATATTACCAAATAAATATGAATACGAATATAACAGAAAAGCTGCAACATAATGTTTCATTTACGAATTTACGAATATTCAAATGCATCCGAAATCAATATTCTGTTAACTAAATACTAATTTTAACTTATCAGAAAATAATTAATAATATCCGTATAGCATTTATATCATTTGGCACAAAGATATAAACTGCTAATTTTCACGTTAATAATTTTTATTTAGGGGTGCTGTGTTATTTAGGTTATGGGTGCCCCCATCAAAGAAAAATATAAAAAGCTAAAATAATATTTGTATCTCAATTAAAAATACTAAGCATGTATATTTAAAATTAAAAATCTTCATATTTTAAAAAGATTACTGGAATAATAAGAACATATAAGAGCAATTGCATTTAAAATATGTAAAGTAGTGTGAGAAGTAGGTGTATGATATGAAGATATGCCTGTCGTGTACCGATTGTAACTAAATAGCTACGCCTGACTAGACACGCAAAGTGAACCTTTGACATCCTCAGTAGTGATACCGGATATTACATACATCGGGTTACGTAGCATTCGATCAAGATTCAATTGGATCTCAGAATTCGCAATCACAGGAGATTAATTAACTGACGAGGTCGTACCTCCATCACACGTTTAAGCAAGAGTATAACCTAGTCTCGCAAGTCTTGTAAAAATATTTTTAATATAGCTTAACTGATAATCATTTATAACTAATTTCAGATTTTAAAATAACCGGACTAGGACGGACGTCACATATTTGGAGCACTAATTTAAATACTGTCCAACTGAGAGACCCACGATATCACTCATGATATTCTTTCAATTTTGTATATTATATCGTATGAAGTCTTAATGAAACAAACAAAATATATGAGGCAAAAGTGTTAATAATGTATAAAGTATACAAAAACCCGTTCTATGTATACATATATACGTGTACATGAGCAAATTGCATAAGCATTAAGAGAAGTGAAAACGATTACACTTTTGCCACAGGCCAAGGACTTCTCGATATATTTATTCCGACTGCGGCATTTTTTTAAATTCTATACCGCAAAATAATAAACAATCATTAGAATTTTCTATTTAAATCTTGTTGCCTCCATCTCCATAAAGATGGTTAAATATCGTATGCTACATTCATCAAAGTGCATAAAGGTGGGGCGGCTGAATTGGTTGCAGGTCGCAGAGCTCGTAGGTTCAAGTTATAACTTTTTATTCAAAATTGTTTACTAATTCAGATAAACTTAATTACATAGTTGTGTAAAAGTTGCAATCATAGAATATCTTATGTGAAACAACTCTTCTATAAATTATTTTATCAGTAGAAAATAAAACTAAGACTCATCTGGGAAGAATGGGAGTATAAATGTATATTATATTATATTATATTATATTATATTATATTATATTATATTATATTATATTATATTATATTATATTATATTATATTATATTATATTATATTATATTATATTATATTATATTATATTATATTATATTATATTATATTATATTATATTATATTATATTATATTATATTATATTATATTATATTATATTATATTATATTATATTATATTATATTATATTATATTATATTATATTATATTATATTATATTATATTATATTATATTATATTATATTATATTATATTATATTATATTATATTATATTATATTATATTATATTATATTATATTATATTATATTATATTATATTATATTATATTATATTATATTATATTATATTATATTATATTATATTATATTATATTATATTATATTATATTATATTATATTATATTATATTATATGGTAGCAATAAACTTTATTTTAATATATTTATAATAAGTACTATTCCACCAACCTATGATTACTTTTATTTGTATCTCTAGTATACAAGCAAAAAACTTTTATTACTAACATTAAAATAAAATAATCTAGAATTCTTCTAAGCTGAGCAATAAAATACAATAATAACATAAAATACAATAAAATAACTGTTACAGCGTCGCACTACACCACCAGAAATAAATAACAATAAAAAATAGTTGATGTAATATAAAATCTTTGTAAATAAGATCCAACCATCCGCACGTCCCGACAAACCGTTAAAACATTAATATAAGTCTGAAATCACCTTAACATACACGGTACAGTGAAGCGCTAAGCGAGATACATGCCTCTATGAATAATTGAACACTTTCTCTGCTCTATAATAGGACTCGTATCTGAGACGACGCGCGTGAACTCAGTTTTATTATTTAAATGGGAAAGATAAATGTTTGAAAAAAAGTATTTCGTTCCTTTTAAGAAAATGTAGCTCTCTGATTCTGGGTTTGTATTTGTGTTATTAAAATATGAGTCGTATTAAAAGTTGTTATTTGTCAAAGAGTTATTTAATTTATATTTTAATTTGGTGTAATTATCTAAAGTAGATAAAATACTCTTCATATTTGTTGGTATAATATATATCTTGATAAATATACATTTTATAATTTATAATGAGAAAACGGAGTTTTCCCGAACCTTAAGATTTATTTTACAAATATTTTAATATTAAACATATATGAATAAAACATAATAATTTATATTTAGAAACAAACCTTATTCCACAAAGACAATAACTGTGAACTGTTTCATACAGTTTGTTAAAAATATTGATATATTTTGTTACAAAGATGAAAGGAACGTTTAACATCATTGACATTTGCAGCGTCCTCGCACACTGTTTAAAAATGGTGATTTTATATTTTTAAACAAGTCTTTTCCATGAAGTATCTGCAGCATAGCAATAATACGGTCAGTAGGATTGCTTAATTGATAATTCGTGTCATGTTATTTACAAAAATCATATTGTCAGAGTATATCACAAACAGATAATAAATGTTGAGCTAGGATATTGTTTTCAAGTATATAATATATCAAGTATATAATTTGAACGGTTACTTTATCGCTTTATTTATGAAGGAATATTATTTACATTCGAAAATAACGATACCCGACTTCCACGAGAAAAGTGATAAACAATTAATTAATTAATTGTATTTCAACAATCTTTGACTACTCTCTAATTAACGTTTAAAAAAGAAGGGCATTGCTTACTGTAAATATATTATATATTAAGACATAGCGATTGGCATATCATTTAAATATGTTTCGAAATATATAAAGTTATTTATATTGCCGCGAAGCATAAGCTAAGTGGCAGAATTACAACTTTATTATTGGTAAATAATACCTACAGTCACTGGCACTTGTACAAAACCTCCAAATAACACACGTGTTGTGCTCATAATTGGTTACATCACATCAAGTGTGGCTCCACTATCCACAATATTGAAGTAATAAATATTTTAATACTGCGTGTTCAGATTGACCACATTACATAGAAAAAGCGTTTAAATATAGTATATTTTCTAAATAAATATAAAATCTAAAATATATTTTTAGATTTTATATTAATTTAAAAAAATATATAAATAAAAATCCAGTCAGAGTTAACATTTTTTACTTTAACTGTAAAATCATGCTGTATCAGTATAGATCCAAGGTGTTAGATAAATAGATGAGAATCAAGAATAAACTTTATCAATACTTTATTTACCAATAACTAATTAAGTTAATAAAAAATAATAATGGTGATGACTTCATAGTAAGAAAAATAAGTAAAGCTAAAAATGTATGAATTAGTTTTGTTTTAATTTTGTAACGAAGCAATAAATATACGCTAATAGAAGTAATGTGAACTGCGGATGCAATACGGAGCGTCGTTAGAACACCTCATTCCATCTCTCGAGTGAGACCCAAAATAAATGAAATGGATTGAGTTACACCATTTCAATATTGTGAATATTAAAGTATACGTTTAGAATTTATGGCAACGTCGTCGTTGACATTTATTATTATTGAATACTGATCATACTAAAATATTAATGTTAGAGTGGCTGTAATGAAGTTATTTTTCATATGAAGAAAGAATGAGTGAGCCATAAAAGACATTTCTAAGTTATTAAGTGTACAGATAACAATAGGAAAAGTCTTCATTTTCGATTAGATTAATCGTCTGCTAATTTTTTCCCTTCTATCAAATAAAACATAAACATTACTTTTGTGACACTTTATAAAATTAATTAAAACTATCTTGTTTTATTAAGCAACCCTTTCAACAATAACAAGCAACACGTGACATGTAATCATAATTATCTAACCTCCCTAGAGTAGTATTAAAATAATTACACGAATTTACTTTGTTTTACTCACAGTTTTATATTGTGAAATATAAACATGGATAACTTAATATCTTTAAAATATGATATTTAATTTTAATAATATTTAAGATAACTTTTTCGTCATCGTATTCTCAAGTAAATATTTTTTTTCTATTTGTCATCTGATACGTAAAAAAAATATTCATTGAAAACCATTACAAGTGAGTGAGAGACGCATGTACCACGACTGTGATTTAAAAATGAGATCTTTTCCATGTTAGCAGATAATTTTGCAATAACAAGATAATTTTGCTGTAAAACTGTTTTACAACATCTTTAAATATTTAAATCCAAAATATCAAATTCACTTGATTTATTTGGGTGTATATAATTAACACCCATAAATTATTGAACACGTTACCAATAATGATCGCAATCTACTTATATACCGTAATTTATCTGACAGACGATATACTACGAGTACCATGTCGATACGACGCCACTATGATATCTATCTTCTTCAATCGCTGTGACTGTATTATCACCTGGCTATAAATTCAATTAATCGTATAAAACTTTGTTATTGCGTATAAATTATATTTAAAGTGTCCGTTCTCTTTTTCTCACTTCTGAGTATTTTAAATATTGATTCAAGGTAATTTTTAACGTTACATGAAGTTTATTTTTTTTAAGGAAGAGGAGGGTAAAAGACGGTCAGTGATGATAAGTTATCACCGCCGCCTACGAACTCTTGGAACATTTTTTTAAAGGTACCATCCAGGTCGTATCGATTCCGAAAAACCGCCGAGGGAAGTTCTTTCCATAAATTCTAACAAATTAAAAGATAGTCACGCATCTAGGTGATTTGGATGTTATTGTAGACGATGACGTGGCATGCGTAAATATTAGTTACTAATCTACTCTATTATTTTATGTCATTTCTATATTCAGTTCTTAATTTTTATTAGATATTAGTTGGACACTAAAAGATATAAATGGACAACATTATAAGGCCGTCCACAGATGTATTATGGAGGATAATTATAATCTCACTAACTGCTGTCATCAATCGTTGTAATCTGCAAGATTGACTTGAGTTGTATTATATATTATTTACTATATCATTATTAATTTATGTTTAATCGCATTGAATAAAGGTGCCAGTGCATTATGTCTATAATACTGAATACTTGGATCTTAAAATTTTTTGGTTTACGGTTACTTATTTAAAAAATGGTTATAAAATGATTTTAATTATTTTCTTTAAAGTAACATTGTGTTGTCATAGTGGAATTAATAAATTGTAGTTTAACATATTCTTTTTATATTTTATGTATGCACTCGAAACTTTTTTCGGTAACTGAAGGAAAACTTATATTATATGAGTTAACTATTTTTCCTAACGATTCCTATACTGGTTCCCGATTATATTCTTACAACAACTACTTCTTTGGACAAGTTATTCATTCTTACTTAGATAAGAATAACAAGATAATCTATACGTATATGTAATATAAAAAAATATACAAAAAGTTCCATTATATAAATGCTAAATGAACTCACTGAAAGAAACGTAATTGTTGCCCGAAATCAGACTCTTTTGAGCCGAACGCAAAGAATAATAGCTATCACAGTAGTAAGAAGGTATCCTACCATTTTTTGTGAGGTAGCATGTGTGTTGGCCGGGACTTTACTGGTATCTTGCCACGGTGAAGCTGATAGTTGCGTAACAACGGAGAAGAGATGATATTCAGGGAGAACATCCTCTATCAGGGGAGAGTAGGCAGTTGAGTTGGCAGAGCGCAGAACGAGTTCCTTGCAAGGTAGTAAGAAAGGTTCAGGGCACCCACCACACATTGCATTTATTGCCCACATTTGCAAGATAATTGGCCCTATTAGATATCAGAGACTTTGTGTAGTCGCAAGTACAGGTTCTGTACCTCCTATCTGATTTAAATCCTCTCGGGGCACAGTTGATTCGGGAATTACCGGTGTAAGGTGAAAAGTTTCGAAGAACTGAAACCAGGGTGGTTTCAAAAACTCGCAAACCAGTATTGGTGATATCACTTTCCTTAACATTATCCAATGTCTATGACTAGAAAACTCGGAGGTATCTCAGCAATGTTAAGTAGCGAAACGGACAATATGCATGGCTAGTTAATTAGTATTGCACCTGTTATCACTTTGGTCTAATCGATCGTCTCCGCTTGATTGGGAACTACAATTTTAAGGAAACAGTACCGACAACTACAGCGCTCCGATATCTCTTTCATAATGTGACAACCATTTGTATTAGTATCTTGTACTATATGTAGTAATAGAATTTCATATAGGCCAATGAATACAAATTAAGTTACTCATAACTGTAGAACCATTGCAGGGGTCAATTATTATACTAAAAGTTCTATTTAATATAAAATCTTAATGTAAAATATAACTCTACAAATATATTTTGAATATTCTGGTACAAATTTTGTATACAACTGTACTGAGACAGTTATTTAAATTCATAGCTGTATGTCGCACTTTTAGTATATGCATGGCTGGCATTCACTCAGATTTATACCACTTTTGCGCTGATATATTATAAGAACGTATTAATTAAAATATTTCATTGCCTATTTAACTCTAATCATGTTATTAAATAAGGTTGCTGACATTTGTTATTTATAACACTTTCAGTAATTATGGTATACCTGAGAGATACATACCCGGTGTATGGATAGATTTTTCAATTTAAGGATTTGTTTGTAAAGTATTAAGCTTTAAAGTACAAATTCTTATTAGATTCAAGTGCCAGCTAAATGAATGAATTTAGAGGTATGAAAAAAAAATATAATAATACTGAATATAACGAATTTAAAAGAAAAAATATCAGAACTAAGTAGGATTTACAATTTAGGAGTAATAGTCAGTTAATTTATAATATTTATATTTTTGTGCGCTTATATTGTAAACATTGGTTAAATCTTAGAAGATAGATCAAAATAATATACTATAAAATTGTATTTCTCAAAAGATCTACAAAAAGTTGGAAAGTATATATCTCTTTCTATCCATCTATCCAGGGCAACTATGAAACCTTACTTTGCTCAATGCCTGATACTCATTTGGTCGTTTTTTATTTTTTTCTTAATAATTATATACTATACACAATAAACCGTAAATAAAATTGATAATATATTGATTTTTTAATAATTATAATCTAATAATTCATTGATCTAACAAGTCTTTACTAAACAGTGTTTGAATTCTATATTCATTTTATATTAATCAACTGTTTTCTCTTGAGATGTAGGAGATTTCAACATTACTTAAAAAACATAGTGATGACAAAGTGGCTAAGTAGCAAGAGAACATGCATACCCTTATATCAGACGGAAATAAGATTTTGTTAAAAGTTCAAAATATTCAAACTTACCAAATTCACTTGAGTTTGGCGAGTTTGAGTATTAAGTGAGGTATATTCGAATAATCTTCACGGTTCCGTTAAATATATTTTGAACTTAGCCATATTTAAAAATATAATTCACGGTAGTTTCTCATCTTCAAGATTTCAGCAAATCTACAAAAATATAAGGAAGCCTATTTTTAAAGGTCCTTTATTTTAAACCAACTATTCGCCAGTCGAATTATCATGGCACTAATAAAGCAGCAGAATAAAAAATAAAAATAAATTCCATGCTTTCAGGAAGAAGTTATTCGATATTGTTTCTGAAGTCTGTGATCTATTTAAAGATTAATATACAACATATACTTGTTATATATTTTGAAAAGATATCAAGTAAAGTAACTACTTTATTATAATAATTCTATGACTTATATTAATAATAGTATTTCTATCATTTTCTTTGTATCTAACAAATAAACATTAGAATTAAACCCGTATTATTTGACTTTTCAAGCATGCTAATTAATCTACAGCGTAGTTTCATGATGAGATCAAGATCTTTATGAACTTTTATATATGTAGTTAACTTGGCAAATGTGTCTAGACAGATTTGATAAGAAAATTTATCTTCTCAATAGTGACACTAATAATTAAATTAATTGCTTATATTAAAAGAGATGGTTATTTCCATGAATTAGTCTTAAGTTTAAAAATTATTGAAAGAACATTTTAAACCATTTTAATACATAGTTTAAAATTTTCAGTATTTAAGACAAATTAGCACACCTACATTTTTACCTTTAATTTTAGTATAAATAAGTTTAATATAATTAGCATCTTCACATATTTCTTAAAGTATTAAAAAAAGGTTTTTAAGACACAACCTGAAATTTTTGAAAACGGAAGTAGCACACTTAAATGAATTCAACGCACATCAATTGACCACTCTAGTAACTCGTCTATAAATTTGTTCAGGTTTATAGGACAGTCTATTTTAACATTATATCATTATATTCGCTGTAATAGGTACTTCAAAATTAACCATTCCGTCATCATCATCATTCAGATTAATATCTATTAATCTGATGAATGAAGAAAAATATTCTAAGAAACTGATGATATTGAACTTACCACCGGGCAGGCGTACGTAACGTTGCATGGTTGGTTAATGTTATAGGGCTTTGAAATGGGTTATTTACCAATATTGGAACATTAATATACGTGCAATATACTTTTATGGTTAAATGATAATATTGAATCTGGTCTAAAATGTAGTAGTATTAATATCATAATGTTATCTCGATTTACTTTTGATGGAATTTACATGTTATATTTGATAGTTTACGCTGAACCCAAAAACGGAAACGAAATTTACTTAAATTTTAACAGACATTTTTATAATACGTCACAGCATTCTTTTCACGGGAATAAAATATCTTAACAGCGAGCCTAATTTATAATCAATTCGACGATATCCTTTCTTTAGTCCAACTATACTATACTACTATAATCATACTATCATACTTGATGTTCGATACTTGATATAATCAGACTATCATACCTGCTATTCGATAGATGTTATCATTATTCTCAATCTACAAAATACCTACTATAATTACTTATCTCACTCCAAGCCTCCTTATAATAAGATGAGTTATATTTCAACAGAGTTAATAGTTCTAAATTACTCTTCAAGCAATCTCTTGAGTATTTGAAAGATTATATCTTCGTTATTTTGTAGTTGTTAAGACATTGAAATCTCAAAGGTTCCATTATTCAATGTAGTTAGAAAATATTCTCTAATAAGAGAGCTAGTAATAATCATGTTTGTATTATTATTCTTATTTCTCTACATTTTATATTTCATATAATAAAGTATAACTGCTGATATATGATTTCCATTCAACTTTAATATTATTATTAATACTCAAAGTAAAAATAATTAAAGCTGATTAAGAGATTATTAGAATAAAAGCTAAAAGTATTGTTGTATTTAACAATATATTTAATATGGGTCTGTAAATAAAACACTTATATCTTCACCTAAAATAACCATTTAAAACTAAAATTTAAACCCATATATTGGGATTCGGTGACAGCTTATATAACATTCGGATTGAAATTGAATTCAAAATTTAAATATGTAGTAAAACTTATAGTCCTTTTGCGGACATTGTTATGACAACTGTATATAATTTATAATTGTGCATCTTTTAGTGTGTAAATCTCTAACACACAAGTAATACTTAAAATTATAGAATAATTATTTTGTTAGAAATTCATAGACTTTTTTTTTTATTAGTAAAATTGTAAAACAAAACAAGAAATAATGATTATATTGCCAAACAACTCCTGTATAGTATCCGATGAGAAAACTTCAAGACTATTCTTTCCTCATGTCTTGGATTACGTATAATTTTTTTTTAATTTAGTTTATAACTATAAAATTATTAAGTTGAACCTATTATTAAACTGTTTAGTTGAATTTATTATTACTTTGTTATTTTTATTGCAAACCAAATTAAAAATAAAATGTTTATAACGTTTTGTGTAGGCAAGCGAATGTAAGTCAAACATCGCCTATATAGAATGCAGTGTTTATTTTTTTTCGTAATTCGTAACTGTTGTTGAAAATTAATGAAACATATTAAGGAGAAATATTATTAAATATTTAAATAAGGCTTATTGTAATGTAAATGTAATTAATCATTTCAACAATAAGGGGATATAATGAACTATTTGCAATATAATATAATGATATATTTGTAATTCATTTTAAATGAACACATTTTTCTCGTCAGTTTAGCACATTTAGTTAAATAAAAAGATCATCGAAGGAAACTAGCCTGAACCTCATTTATTACATTTAAATGAAATACATAATACTTAAGCAAAACTAAAGATGAAGTTTTGCTTATGTATTGCTCATGCAATAATATGAAAGGATGAAAAAAGGGGAAGCCAGGATATGTAGAGGTTAGTTTCAAACAGGAAAGCAAAGATAGATGTAACAGGTATTTTAAGTCGACCTCCTGTTAGAGGATGATTCTATCCTGGTCTAACTGACCCTATACAGTCAGCTGAATACAATGAGGCTCTACAATGAGTAAGAGTGTCTTATAGCTAAATTATTGCCTACCCTATATTTATAATATTTTTCTGCAACCCTTTAAAATTTCGCTATCAATTGTGTTTATATTACAACAACATAATACAATAGTGATACTAATAAAATAAATCATACAATCAACTGACGTAATATTCTTTTCAAATATCTAGAACAAAATATAATTTAAATTTAGTATTGTGATAGTCAATGAATTTGAAAACTTGGGCGACGCGGTGTTTCCATTATATTAAGAAATTGCTCAGAAAATAATATATCCAAGTAACTTTTTCTTCTCCAACTGATGATCCATTTCCTAAGAGCAGAGCAACATTAAATAAATATTGACAAAATTATAAAATATTAGGGCATAAAGTACAAATTTATATACATTTTTGGCAGTAGGCATATATTTACTATACACTATTAAGTGCGATACTTAGAGACATACATTTAAAAACTAAATTGTATCATTAACTTTATTGTTTTAATTATATATTGACTATTATGCCTACTAATCCTACTGATTACATTTAAAGTATAGAATACAAATATAGATTCTTCATATTTAATATCTTGATATAATGTACACGAAGACCTAAAAAATAATTATTTATTCAACACAACGGAGAGGGCGAAAGCGGGATTAGCACTTTGATGTTTTTCACAAGGCATACAAGTTTAGACTGACACGAATACAAGTAACAAACATGGAACGTCAAAATATAAAAGCAAAAATAACAAAACGAGAAAATGCATAAATTCCCCGAATTTTTATAATAAAAATAAAGCATAAGTGAGGATGTGACAAGCTCACGTGTGTCGAGTTCGCAAAATCTTACTATTTTCATAAAAGACCGTAAGACCATAAATGTAGTTTAATCAAATACATTGAAAATAAGTAATACTTCTTACGTTTTTTTTAAATTTCAGTCTATTGCTTTTAACCTATTTTGAACCTAATTCTACTTCTTAACCGGTAGAGGTTAAGAAGTAGAATTAGGTTCAAAATAGTTCATTTTATATTATCATAATTTGACTTTAAGTTCTTGCAATATACAACGCTTTTATAAATACAGATTCGCCATCAAAGATTTTAGAGATCGGCAACAAAATAGACTGGCTAGATACGAAAATAAAATCGTAGCGTATTATGTTTATAAATATAATAATATCTCAAAGTCCATAATTTGATTTATATAAAAAGCAATAAATATCATAGATAGTGCTTATTAAATGCTTTTAATTTAAATTATTTGTCTGAAGTTTACATGAAACAATGACAATTAATCGAGTTTTTATGTATACTAACTGTCATGTTTGTAAAAGTTTTGTTAATGTTTTATATAAAGTTAATTCATGAGGCATGACATGAGGCATGTTTCAATAGAGTTTACGTGATACACAAAAGTAAAATATTCTCCTCTAACTATGCCCTTTAATTGAGATTTATAGTGAATAATATAAAAATTTTCGTTTTATTTTCTTCAGTATTAAATAAGATCAAGGTTTAAAAAAAATTACATAAAGTTTTTGAGGCAAAGAACTACTCTAATTACTGGTTGTCGGGAAATCAGAGCTCAAAGAGCTCGTAATTATAGGGAAACTTATTCATGTTTTTATGTCGGAGTCACCTTATTTCCGTATCTATCGTATCGTATCGTAGATTATTATAGTCAGAAGACTTATTTATTTTTTGTATTTAACGTGTCAACAAAACAGTGAGGTTTTTATATAAGAACTAAAGTTTTATCGTATAAATATTATTTTATTAAATATGTATTGATTGTAATTAAAACTATAATTTATCTAAACAAACATATTCAATTTACAACGCAGCGGCACCTGACCCCACTGTATATGTAGACTTCTGCAACATATAGGGACTTCATTTCAACTTAAACGTCGTCCACTATCACCTAGAGACGGCGCAGTCAGCCTTGTTGTTTGTGACGGAGACGTAGATATCTCAATCTAGCGACCTCAAAATTTTTATTGAATAATCATATTTAAAACATAAAGACATGGGCAAACAAAATATAAAGGGTATATTTGTCATCAAGTATTTAAATTTTAAAAAATATATAATACTAAATTATCTTTCATATAAGGTAGTATTTTCTTCCCCAATTGTATTTAAATTAACTATCAAATTAATAGTAATTATATCATAAATTGTATGAGGTCCATGTTTCAGTCAAACAGGAAATTTATTACAGGAATGACACAATACGATATCGGGCCAATTATTTAAAGTGTATGATACTTTTCACTTATTATGCTAACATCTTAATATTTCCTTTACCTAATGGTAACCTTTTGCGGCAGATATCTGTCTGTCTGCTATAGAAGTATTTCACTGATATTATTAATACGAAACGTTAATTTTAGTATTTACATAAATGCATCATTCATCAACTATATATAATTAAATTATAGTGAAAAAAAGACTGACCCAGTAACCTGAACATATTCAAATGCGTTTCAAATGAGAGTGGTAAAAGTGGTCTCTTGACAGTCGGCCGACTTCATTTATGTATGCTTTTATCTCTTAAAAATATCCAGGTCGCACTTCATTTATAAAATCAGTCCTGTTAAACATTCTGTGTACCTTTGGCCTGGTAAGTTATAATTTTTAATTGAAGTTACTATATCTATCCTATAAGGTGTATCGATGAGTCTTACTTATGTTATAATAACAACTATTTCTTATCCTTGGATCGCTGCACTTCTGTATTACGTGCATTGGAGTTTTTCCAATTACTTGCTGTCGTATTGACGTGACTGGCAGTTAATTTATTGTGGTGTTTATTTGTATTGTGATAAAATAAATGTAAAAAAGTTTTTCAAATAAAGTCAATTAAAGTGTGATATTTCAGAATAATCCTTAATATATATTTATAAATAAAAAGAGAATGCATAAACCCGATTTTTTTTATTCAAATCTTAATAAAATATATGCTTTCATATCCACAACTTCGTCCATGTAGAGTACTAAAATTTAACCAAAAAAGGATATTTTTCATTTAAAAGACTTTACTTACTTACTTAGCTTCACGCCATATCCCTTGCGGGGTAGCCAGAGACGACGAAGCGCCAAACGCTACGGTCCCTGCATACCTCTTTCGCTTCGGCCACAGATATCAACCTCTTCATACATGCCCTCCGGGGGGTCCTCATGCTTTTTACATGACTTTCCTCCAGTATCTTAGATACTGTGTTTTCGAAGGTCACTCGAGGGCCCCCCCCCCTGTCTCTCTTACCGCTCACTTTTCCTATATAAATCTTTTTTACCATTCTTCTTCATCCTCACCGTAACATCTTCGCTAGTACCTGCCATTCTGTGGATCTCTTCATTGTGAATTCGATCAGCTAGACTGACTCCGCATATTCTGCGAAGAGATCGCATCTCCACAGCATTCATCTTTCTTACTTTTTTCTTCTGTGTTACCCACGTTTGGCTGCCGTATAACAGCGTCGGTAGTAAAACCGCATTGTGTACAGCCAAACGTGCAGCTATGCTGACGTTTCGCCGTCTCAACAATGCAGCCAAAGCACCGTTGACTCTGTTACCGGCAGCAATACGCCTTTCCACATCCATTACGTATCTTCCGTCTCTGCTAAACATACTTCCCAAATATACCACTTCATTCACTTGTTCTATTATCTTATCATTCTCGTTGATCTTACATTCTGTTCTTTCTTCATTCTTCTTTCTTTCAAATATCAGAACCTTCGTCTTATCTGCATTCAGGGTTAGACCATTATTTTCACACCCACCTTTCAGAGTGGTGACCAATGCCTGCAAATCGCATTCTGATGATGCAATGAGCACTGCATTATCTGGCTATAGCAAGCAATTGACCTTAAGGTCACCTACTTTCACTCCCATGTTACTTTGTGTACCATGTTCTTTCACGCCTTGGAGACAACTATCCAAATATAAATTGAACAACCAAGCTGACATAGCGCAACCTTGCTTAACACCCGATTGGATGTCAAACCAGTGCGACATGACAGCTCCTCCTCGCACACAGGCTGAGTGATATCTGTAAAGAGACTTTACAGCCTTTAGCAAGGGTCCGCTCACATTGTATCGGAGCAGTATCTGCCATAATTTCTTACTCACAACCCTGCCAAACACCTTTTCCAAATCCACAAAAGCACAGAAAACCTTTTGGTTTAGGGCCAAAAAACTTCTCCATGATCATGCGGAGGGAAAAGATCTGATCTATATACCCTCTTCCAGGTCTAAAACCTCCTTGGGCTAATCACAACAGCCTTTCAGATCTCTCTTGCATTCGTCTCGCTAATATTTTAGCATAAATTTTACCGCCCAAGCTAATCAAACTGATAGCCCTATATCTTGCACAGTCTATCTGTGAACCTTTGCCTTTATACAAAGGTACGATGACTGCACCTCGCTAATCTTCTGGAACCTCCTCTGACTTCCAGCATAAATTGCACAAAAACCAGAACATGTCCAAGACGCGTGGCCCACTATATTTGATCATCTCGGCAGTAACTTCATCTGCTCCCGCAGCCTTAGCACATTTCAGACTTCGAATCGCGCTCTCCACTTCTTCCAAACTGATTTCACCATAGGCTACATCCGGACTCAGCATTTCGCTGGTACTCGAGGCCGAAGCGTCCTCACATTCATACGTCTCCTTGTAGAATTCCTCCCATCGCTGCAAAATGTGTGCTTGCTGTGTTAAAATTTCGCAGTTCTTCGAATGCACCCCTTTCATTCTACAGGTTACCGAACTACCACGAAAGCTGAAGCTTCCAGCTTCTTATACGATAATTCGACTCCAAGCTTGGACACGTCGTGCGGCTGCGCTAACCTGCAAACAGACCTCTTATTCTAGCAATGACTAGATAATAGTCTGTTCCCTGATCAGCACCCCTAAACATTCGCGTGTTCATAACTTGGCTTCGAATTCGCTGATCCACCAGGAATAAATCAATCATACTTCTTTCTTCCGCTCACTCCCATGTGTACATGCGAATATGTTTATGATCAAACATCGTGTTTGCCACAAATAAATTTTTCTCCTTACAAAATTCCAAAATAAGCTCTCCAGTCTCATTTAGTCTCTTATCACCGTACTTGCCTAGCACGCTTTCGTAACCACTTCGCGCGGTTCCAACCCATCCATTCATATTTCCACGTACAATCAACTTTTCACTATCTCTGACACCACTTAGAACATCCCTGACACTCTCCCAAGACTTCTCGAACTCGCTCACTGGAGCTGAGGATACTGGCGCATACATGGCTAACAAGAATGCTCTTGTTATCCCCAGCTCAAAGCGAACCTAATGAAGCCTCGGGTTGATGGCCTTGTATTCTACCATTGCATTGACCATTCTAAAGGACAACAATACGCCTACACCTTGGCAACCTCGCTCACCCTCTGGAACCCCAGCCCAAAAAGCGACCCGGTTGCCAGGCAAATCGGTCATATCATTGCCTTTTCGCTTAGTCTCAGACACACAAATAACATCCAGATCTTTGTCATCCATCACATCTAATAATTCAATCATTTTCTGTTCCATTCCTCCTCTTACATTCCACGTAGCTATTTGTAGGTCCGACTTCCACCTCCCGTCGTTCGGAACATGGCGTTTTGGTTGGCGGTCCCCAACGCCACATTTGTTCATATTGTTTTAATAAATTATTTGTTTTCATTAGATTACATAAATATTACAAAAAAATTAGTAACAAGAACAATAAATTAAATATTTTCAATACATTAAACAACAATTACAAAAAAATTAAATGTCAATTTCTGAAATTAAATAACAATAACATTATTTAAGGATCTCGGCCTTTCTAGAACGATCATCAGTTCATTGCTGGAACGTATTTCAAAGGCGGCTTTAGTAGGTTCTTACGATATTTGGTTAGGTAGGGAACGTGAACAGTGACGGTGAGCGTGTATGCGCATAGTAAAGGGGCTCCTTAAACCTACATCTGGGTCACAAGTCCCAGGCATTGTTTGCGCTTCTCTTCTTGCAACTCGATGGGCCCGGCACCCGCACGGTGAAGCCATGGAGGGCTAAGAAGCTTCGTCTCATAAGAACAACAACAATAAATTAAAAATTTTCAGTACATTAAATAACAATTATAAAAAATTTAATGACAATTACAAAAATTTTATAATATTATTACAATAATTGAAATATAATTACAATAATAATAATAATAATAAGTGTTGTCGGTGCTATTGATGTCGGAGGAGCTATACGGCTTGTAGGCCAGAAAAGAGGAGTTTCCTTCGGAGTGCGCGCGTTCGTCCAGGCGGATCGACATACCGGCCATGCTGATGCTGCGCTGCTGACTCGGTGCCGCCGCCGCTACTGAATGCAGTCTGCGAGACTTGCCCCGTAGAACTTTCCTTCGCGATGACGCCAGTTTCACGAAATTAGAATATCTTTATATTTTCTAAGGAGGTTAGATAAATATTGAATATTTTTTCTAGATAATTGTGTATTTTGAAAATATTCACTTTGATTTGCAACTGTAGACAATGTATTTAGTAAAAGTATGTCGTATTAAAAAGATTTCTAAAGATACAAATGATTTTAAGATAGTTTATTAAGACAAAGTAATCACTCAATCCAATTATCTTTTGCTGATATTTTCTCTGCTTCATGATGTGACACTTTCACTACACCACTGTTCCTTCACCATTTCCTCCTTTGATTATTTATTCACTGCTACCAATTATCCGACAATCTAATCAACTTAAAATTAACTGCTTCAATCCGTAAGTATGTCGTCTTAGTCATCAATTTGTCGTCGTATTATTTTTCCAATATTTCGCGAAATTCTTGAATTTTCTTAAAATTCTGTTTGTGCCCCTTTTGGGCCATTACTTATGGTACTTTAGTGATACTTGGTGGCGAAATAATAACATTTTAATCTGCAAAAACGTTTATTAAAATGGGGAGCACACGTACAGCGTTTAAAATTTTAAATTCATTAATTAGGAAATAACTTTAAATTCATCAATTAGGTGTCTCTTTTCTTTTTTAAAGATATTAAAATATATAGCAGATGTAAAAACTATTGAGATTCTTGTCTAATTTAAGCAATCTTAATTAAATTAAAGATATCATCATAATGTAAGACACATTGAATGAAGTTGACCTTTTTTACTTTAATAGGGCTAATGATTTGTAAATAAATCCTACCTAAAAGGGAAAGGAAAAATGGAAGTCGTTTAAGAGAGATATATATTTATTAATTATGTCTATGTTTTAAGATTTTTCGAGAATTGTAATGTAAATAAAAGATATCTAAAAGGCTTCTTTTTAAGTGCGAAAATGCTTTCTCCGAGCATTTTTTGTTAATCCGCTGTAACTGAAATTGCTAACAGTTTAAAAAAAATCCAGTTTTTTTTTTCTTTTTGGAAAGCAAACTTTAATTACTATTATTATAACTACATTATAAAAATGATGCACAAATTTAAGTAAAAATTGTATATTTAAAGATCTAACCAAAACATTATTCATTTATTTGTTTTTAATTACTTAATACTGTGGGTGATTCTAATAAACATATAAAATATGCTCTACCCCACCAGTCTTCAATACTTATTGAACTATATACTTACATATTCGTATGGGAGGTGATTAAATATTTGATTAAACCACAAATGGTGATAAAATAACAACTGTGTCATTTTCCAAAAGAGAGTAAGTTATTCCACAAAATCTTGAATTATATTGTTGAAAAGATGAAATTATATTAATTCGATTTTATAATCTTTTTGTTTAATATTTTATCTTTAGGTTTAGAGTAGATATAAGAAAAATAACCAGTGCAACATAAACTACTGACTCGAAAATGACTAATTAAAGAATTTTTGTTTAAGCTGATATTTTTAAAAACATTTTTAGTATAAATTTATTCTCTTTTGTGAATGGAATTCATTTATAATATTGTTCATTCGTTACCATTTTTACTAGCATATTGTTGTTTTAGATTGTATTTTGTATTGTTCCCAAGTTGCAGAATCGTTTCACTTGTCTGCAATACCACAATTTTTAAGTTATTTAAATAATAATAGTAAGTCTATAAATTCTATTCTATTCAGAACCTACAGTACCACATAGGCATTAAGTGGAATGTACTGGAAAAATTTAAGTTAATTAATAACGAAGCTCCTTTTAAATTATAATCAGATCCCAATCTTAGTCTTATTAAACTGTTTCACTATATTGCTGCCCAATCTTAACACCATTAGGACTACGAAATTCATCAAAATAATTGTTATGGTTATGTTACTTCATAGAAAACAATTACTCAATTGTTATATATTATAAATTAATTTGACCGTACGTAAAACCTAAATAATTATTATATTTCTAAAAAATGGATTGGAATATGATAAACCTTAAATGTGTTATTATCTTATAAATCTAAACAAGGTGCAGCCTTAGTAAACAACATATTAATATGCTAAGTACTAGGTTGTTGCTAACTAATTTTATACAAATTGGCATCGATACTATTATCGGCAATAATAAAACTTATCGAAATATAATTCTCAGAATATCAATGAAATATCGGTTTCTAAAGCTGATAATTGTTTTCTCATCAGCTTAAGACATATAAACTGTATATTTAAATTAACATAAACATCAGAATCATATAGTTATTAAAAATATTAGAATTTGTTTTATTTTTATTACTAATATAAGTATACATATTATCTAATCCAAAAAGTACAAGTTAATCAATTAGAGTAGAACTATTTCCATTATAATACCTACACATAATAGGAAATACAGAAACAACAATTAAAAAACAAACCCTTCAATACTTTGTCGTTAGGAAATGTAGTTCTAACAAAAAAATATTTTCATATTGCATAATGTTACTTTTATTCTATGCTATATTTTACGTCATGCAATCAAATTATTTTTTATACGTATCTTAAATTTGCCATATCTTTAAATGGAGTCATATTTTTAAAGCATAGATTTCGGAAGATAAAATAGATTTAACATCATTGCATTAATTTAAATCAAATGGTAACAACACATTTTCTGTTATAAATTAATGTGGAACGACAAATTAATTGTCGATGCAATTAATACAGAGTTGTTTAAAAAGTTTGTTGAATAAATAAAAGAGTAGAACGAAAAGGAAATCATTATAAATGTTATTGTGTAAGGATGATACGAGTAGATACATATACATATTATTTTATTTTGACTGAAGTCTGCACTGTCTGTTGGCTGGAATTAGCTGATCACCTACCTTGAGACCCTCAAGGAAAGGAAGATTCAGCATCCTATTTAGTTTAATAAGAAGGTAGTGTTTCCCAGAACTTTAGCTATTATTGTAGTTGTGTGTATCGTAGTCGGTTTTTGTAGGATATGTATATGTATTTGTATGTATGCGTTTAGTTGATTGCAGTATCGTTAAAGGCTTTTTGCGACTAGTCCTGTGGCTCCAATGACTATTGGTACGTCTGTGTTAGTTTTTCAAAGTCGTGTTATTTCTAATGTGATGATACTAACTTTGCTTCTCTATTTCTTAATAATTAATGAAAGAAAATAAAATACTTTCATTACAACAATTGGTCCACAGTATTATTACGACATCGGTCCAAGCCGGCCGTCCTTCACTATCGATTGCTCCGAGACGATACAAAAATATATGTGACAGCGATGCTCTTATATAAAACTTCCTCTACTGTTATTGGATTTTATATTGAGAAAATAACAAGCAATGATTGCTCAATGCTCGCTAGTCTCTAGACTATTACGACATTTTGATTGGATGCTCTGAGACTTTGAACTGAACTGGTAAATGAAACAATAATTTAAGGCCTTTTAATAAATAATTGTAATTTATTTAGGAGTATTGATTAAAAATTACGTAAGGTATGTTGTTATATCTTATATATATTATTTAATAATCTCTGCATTTCTTCTATTTGTTGTCAACACCGAATTCAAACATAATAACATAATTATGTGACATAATTTACGAAACTGTTCTTTAACTGCACAATTAAATCTTACCTATTAGAAGATTCTAATATGGCGTTGCTGCAGTTTAAAGAATTAATATTTTTTTTTGCGGTTATTTCATTTTATTCGATAAAAAAATGTTATCGACTTTATTTACTGGATTAGTTAAATTATAATATTCGTTTATTTTAACGACTAAAGTCGGACCTGCTTCAATAATCATTTCATGCGCATTCTGGGCTTCCCGACCTTTGCGGACGCGTAATAAAACTGGATTGGCTTCCCGCGCAAAAGTAGAAGTGGGAGTTTTAGAAGAAACTGCAATGTCTTCATCTATGAGAAATATATTAAAAGTACTATGGATAGGATATATGTGTTTGTTTGGCTGTAACATTTCCGGGTGACCCGGTGGGAATCCGCTTACTCAACTCCTTACCGCTGACGGATCGTATGTTGTGGCACTCAGCGTCAACTCCAAGTGCGCCCCGGGGCTCGCCCTCGAGAAGCAACTCTGTAGGTTTACGTTTCTAGTCTCAGTATTTATGGTCCACGTTGCCCGCCCCCCTCGAGTTGTTCGAGTCGCGCGTAAGGTATGATTTTAGTAGGTGTATTATCATTATCGTTATCATTTATTATTTAATTATTTACCTTTATAATGTTGCTCCATTACCCGTTTCTATACAGTTAACTTACTGCCTTTGAGAGCATCACCCAGTGAGAGGAAGGAGAGATACGAGTATGATTCGACTATTGTAGCTGTTTTGACATAAAAAAGCAAAAATATAATAATACAAACTTAATATTTTAAGCATTTAATTTAATGGTATATTCGAAAAATCGTAACATTTTCCTGTTTTAAAACAATTAAACAATATAACTATGTTTAAAGTTAAAAATTTAGTTAATTTTGTCCTAACCTATGAATGAATGCTTGCAGAAGTTGTAAACAAATATATTCAATTTCGAGATACCACAAACATCGAATACTGCTAGAAGAAGTATTAATATTATTATATATATAGTAACTAAAACTATTATAACGGATGCAGTACTAATCCTTATCAAATTAAATACGTTAATTAACTATAACCTCTTCTACACATTAGGATAATTCTTACCACCAAATATTTTAATTATATCTTAGGAGTTTTCGCAAAATTAATTCTAACTCGCGCGAAATGAAAATTATTTAAACTTAACTGTAATTTTAACACTAAACCGGTCCGTAGTACCGGTCAAATTGACCGTTCTTAAACTTTTGTAAAACTAACACATTTTTAAACGTTATAATATCGTTATGACATGACAATTCTTAGAATATGCATATAATGTTTTCTTCACTCTTTACTTTTAGTTATTTCCATTAATACCTGCGTTATATAATAATATAACTTTTAATTACCGGTCAATTTGACCGCGTGCGGTAGGAACAGGTATACAAGAATTGTCGGTAGGTTTAGTGTTAAACGTAGCGATTATTTAAGCTTATCCTATACAAGTACATTAAGTAGTGATTAGATTAGATTTGAATGTAACATATACCATGTTACATCTAATCCATTTTTGATATAATGAGCTGATGCAATGTTACGACAGCACAATCCTATTTGCGAAGCCGGAAAGGGAAAAATTAAAAAAGATATCATGCTGTTGTTTATCTTTTTTTATTTTGTCAAGAATAAACCTTGCATTGTTCTTTTGTAATGAGCAGATCTAATGCGTACGGACAGGGTGTTCAAAGCTTGCGTCTCAAGAAATATCACATATTTATATTATTACGTCTACATATACGTATTACAATATTTTACGTCTACGAAACTAAACCGTCTTTTATTAATACATTGATCTTGTAGATTTATTTTATCACTTATATTAGTTGGATTTTGATATTTATATTTGTTTTACATAATTTATGTGCACATTATTTTTGGTGGTGCCTAATAATAATTCAACCGAACTGACATCTGTTTTGACTGACTGACTAACATTTGATCTGTTTGTAGGCAGTCTTAGGTCGAAAATATTACAAAATAAAAAGCCTCATTTTTGCAATTTTGTTGTTAAAAAATGATAGCCTATCGTAAGTTTTATTTAAAATTGTTAGTTTGAAGAACACCAATTACATTTATACCTAATGTTTGTAAGCTGCAAGATCAATATATCGGCAGCTGCCGACTATAGCTACAGCTCTTCGATATATCTTTGATAACTTAACAAAGGCTAACCCTACTGTTATCTTGAACTATATATATTAAGTAATTGGATTTTATAGGAGCCCAATGATCACCCTATATACCCAAAATAACATTACAAATATGTATCTGTACATTTTTCAAATTTTACTAAAAGTTTATGAAGCGTTATATTATGTTAAAATACCGAATTTCATCACCGCACAGCACGTCATCGCTTTCAATACCATCCTTACCACCTGGATACGTGGCGATCCTCTACTTTGCGATTTTCAAGGACTTTTCTTCACACATACTATTAAAATGTGGAACGAAATTCCTTCGGCAGTATTTCTGGATCGATACGACATGAGTGCCTTCAAGAAAGGCGTTTACTCTCATCTCCATGGCCGGCAACGCTCTTGCGATTCCTCGGATGTTGTATGAGTTCGTGGGCGGTGGTGAACACCTGTCATCGGTGACCCGCAAGTTTGTATGCCCTCACATAAAAAAAAAAGAGTCGAATGAACTTATTTATAATTAACTTGAAAACCTTAATGATTAATATATGTTTTTAATGTTATAGAACACAAAGTTTAAATAATATAATCTATAAAAACTGTTTTATTGCATTGTAATAAGAAAAGTAACTGAACCTTTCGTAATACATTCACTACCTTACTTACTACTAGGCTATACCCTTTAGGATGAAACGAAAAAATAAAACACTTAGTACAATAATAAATATGATTAAAATTATAATGTTCAAATAACATAAATTTAATATTTTAGATTGACCACCGATCGTAATTCTTATGTAAGATAAAAAAAGTTGAGTGTATATTTTAATTTTATAATTATTCTTAAAAAGCGTGGTTGTTTATCAAACATTATTTAATACCTAATAACAGAAGGAATCATTTCAACCTACACCTTCCCCGAAGTTAACTATTTCTCAAAAGATGATAAAAACCGTCGTCATTGCCACTACATTACTCAATAAGTATTTTGTAAAAATTTTAATTCAAATATGTATATTTAAAATGTAATTATTATTAAGATATAATTGTTCCATTAGAATTTAATATGAGAAGACAACAATTGTGGGATTAATAAGACCATCTGCGTGTTTTGGAGTAATTTTGATAATATCTAATATGCCCTGCATTAGGCAGTTGCATAAAATTGTAATATTTATGAATGTAGATATAATTAAAGAAGTTTAATAAAATTAACGAAACAAAATTGCAATAACTTAATGACTGTTATTATCTTTCTTAAATAACACATTTCCAAATGAAATATTCTTATCATGACTAATCTCGAAATAAATGTGTAAGTTGGCAAATGACCAGGGATAATTTTGGTTCTATTGTGAGCTAAACATATTGTCGACCGCGTTGTTATTTATTACAAATCAGTATTTTTTCCTTTATCTTCTTATTATATTCGTTATGTGTTTTTTATTCTTTTGTCCTTATACATAGCTTGGTTTAAACGCTTCTAATATAATATTTCTTTACAAATATCGGCATGTATATTAAAGAACAAAATATTATTTCTTCCGCTGGAATATAAAGCCAATTGGGCACGGGTTAAGGTCAAGATAAGGTCCAATGAATTGTGATAAACAGCGGGTCTTGTATATTGTGATGTCTAGTTGGTATTGCCAATCGCATCTTTCTTGAAGATAATTGCTTTTCGTCCATTCGGCGGATAGTGTACAAGAATTTTACATTGTAACGTAAAATAAAAAAAAAAACTGTAGTATTTTTTTCGATATTGTTAAATGAGATTTCATATACAATATGTTGTATTATGTTATAAATTTTTTCTAACAAATATCGGGTTAAGACAAAACACAAAATTAATTAATGATTAACAATTTTTTTTTATAACCCTTCATATATAAGTCAATAAAAATCTGAAATTATTGATACTTATGCAATGGCATCAAAACTATTTACACAGAAAGATGTAATCTCCATGTATAAAGCCTAAACTTATAGCAAACACCGGTTCTTGAATTGATGTAAGGAGTAATACTGTCTCCTGAACGAGAACCAATAAAACAGGTTCAGTTGACTACGTGGACTTTAATATACTTACTTGACTATCATATTTATTAAAGACTATGTATACAATTTTATAGGTGTTTATTACTTTTTAATTACTCTTCAACTTATATCAGAGTTATTAACTGTTTTACAACATACCACCATATCTCTCTCTGTCGAGGGATCAGAGATTTGAATTGTTATTAGTATTATTATTCTTGTTAATATTGTTCAATTCGAAATTGTTTATCAACATATTAGTTTTGTTTACAATGTAAAATTCATTTTTTAATAAAAATAAAAGTGTTAATTTGCTTTTTTAATAGGAATAATTACTTTACATTTTTTTTACTAATGTTGCACAATTGGTTAAACACATTTTGAGATAAAAAAGAAGGTGCAGGAACTTTCCACAAGTGTGATTCATTTTGCAACTTGTTAACCGCAAAGAAAAGTTAAGGATAACATTACAATATCTGGTCCATTTCAATAAAATTTAAAAGCAATGAGTAGTTATAATATATAACACACAAATTCGATCATAGGTTATTTTTAAATATTATAACCTGCTTTTATAGTAATAAGCGCATTATTTTGCATGAAACAAGAGTTCAGAACATTATTAGTTATTTTATTTGTATTTTTTAGTTTCACCTTATCATAAAAAATATTCATTAATAATTTCTTATAATTGATGTTATTAATATAATATTTATCTCTAACTATGTAGGACACAAGTGTGGTGATAAAATCTTTGTAAAGCAAAACCTACGATAAGTGTCCTAGAACAGGTTAATCGAATTAATAGGACCAGTAAGACAGGTTAAATACTTTAAAGAATATATATTATATGATTAAATTGATGTGGCTAATAAAATGCTGGATGATATACTATTTTTTTTATTTAAATACATATCCTTGTAATTAGAGCAGGGAGGGGGAGCGTAAAATCGTTAAAAAAATTATGGTATTTTACAAATATTTTAATAATAACAATAAGTAATTACTTCTAGGGTTTAGTTTTTATATAACAATGATCATTTTGTTTGTGTCTCTTTTGTTGTTACATTGAAGAAGTAAGAAAGTTCTATTTTATTTTAAATGTTTAAAAAATTAAGGTCATTTCAATATTCAATATTCAAATCCCACTCATTCACATAATATATTTATTTATAGTTATAGTTGCAGAGACAGTTCTATTTACTTATATTTAAAAATATTACGAGCAATAATATCTTATTCTCCTATTTAATACGTGACTACTGTATAGTATCTGTCGAACTAAGTATGTTTTATGTATTCTATAAAGTATACAAAATACCATTGCAATGTGCCACGAATAGTTAAGTGTTTCCGTACCACAATTTGAAAGCGTGCATTATACAAAACTTATAAGAATTGATATATGAGATTCGATGATATAGTGTTGTTGAAGAATGAGAAATGAGATAAGCTAGTGTTATTTGCTGAATATACTTTTGCGTATTTAAAGTAATCAGCATCAGACAATATATGAAATGTAAACTATGTTTTCTCTAAATTAGTGCATTAATACAGAGTTATAAAGCTGTTACTTAATAGTAAGTAACAGATGAAAACTAAAATATTGTTCATCGGGGAAACCAGCTCGGTTAACGATTGTGGCAAATATTTGCTGAGCCGGTATTTATGAGGTTTGATAATAAAAAAATGGTTTATATAAAACTTACTTTGAAATTAACTTTATATTGCAAAATTGACCTTCTGATATATATTGATGCCACATATATGACATATTTATTATTTATTTATTTAGCTTCACGCCATATCCCTTGCGGGGTAGCCAGAGACGACGGAGCGCCAAACGCTACGGATATATATGCTACAAATAGCTACATGGAATGTAAGAGGAGGAGTGGAACAGAAGATGAATGAATTATTAGATGTGATGGATATATAACATAACAATCCAAATATTGAATAAATAGTATTACCTTATACACATGAAATCAAAGATCAACACTCAACTTCCTGGTAAACTATGCAACTAGGTTTAGAATATAGATAAATCTAGGTTTTTGAATAACACTTGAGTTTAGAGTGTAGTTAATTTTGACAGTACCTTTAACAGAATGTTGGATCCTTATAAATTTTATTATTGTATTACCAATATGAATAATATTGACAACATATAAAATTAATATACTCTGTTTATAAATATTGATTAGATCATTTTATGTATCAATTATTATGCAAAGAAATTTCTGTTTTCGGTATAATAATTATAAAAAACCGTCGTTGATATTTGTGAGTTTATAAACTAGCTTATAAGAAACTAGTTTATAAACGTAAAAAAAAGGACAAAAATAATTATTATATCTAAAAATTACACCAAAGTGTAAACAGGAAGAAACCCTTAACAGAAATAATATAATCTTCTTTACATTTTTCATTTTTTTATATTATTATCTTTTTTATAGGAATTCAATAATAAAATAAACAGTTATTGGGTTTCTAGATTTTGACGTGCACTGAATGTAGCTGATGTTGCTAAACTTAATATTAATATAACCACAGACAAAGTCTCAAATTAATATTTGAGTAATTTATAATAACAAAAGTTTTCAACATGTCCAGATTCACAGAAAATTTCTATGTTATGTGACTAAAGATATACAAAACTATGTTTGCATGTATATGTTCATTTACATAACTAAAGTAATATTCTCAGATATCTAAGGATTTACCAAAAAAAATCAAAATAGGACTATAATCACAAATAGAGATAAAGGGGAAGTTTAAAAAAATTCGAGTAAAATTATTTTGAATCGAAACCTAGTAGATGGAAAAATATTGGTAAAAAAATATTATTTGTTTGATATAATCACTTGTAATATCAAATTTAAAACAATCAGTATACCTTTTGTTGTTTCTTAATATCTAATAATCTGTAATCTTGTTGTTCAAAGTTCCCGAGTTATTATTATAACAATATGAAGCAGTATTTAAAAATGCATTTTTTTTAACATATAAAAATTTAGAGTTTTATATTAAACACAAAAATTATATACAGATAGGGTATTTGGTTTAATTTATATGTTAAACGAGTGCGATATGTAAAACACGGCCCGGGTCGAGCATCGGTCACTCACTTGTATCAATTGTTGGAAAAAAATATATTACATATCGGATACTGAAAAGTATGATTTATAATGTTGATTGTAACCAATCAACATTATATTTTCCCCAATTCAGGATATGACATAAAGTATATTTATTTAAATTTTTATTTCACATTATACATATCATGAACACAAATAAAAAGTTATGGCAACAAAAAGAAAAACTGAAAATGGCAATATTAAAGGGAATCTTATCGCCTACTGGTGATTTCTACCAGGAAACCAATAGTGCTGTTGCCACAAATTTTAAATTATATAGACCAATATTTAGCGTAAATATATATTATGAAATAGACCTTTTTAAAAATAACTACACATGAATACATAGATATAATACATAAATAAAATTATTACGTCGTCCTATTCTTCATATACAAACGTCGTTCAATCCATAATATGCTTGATATAACATAATATTCCGGAACAGATTTTTTAAATATTCTTATAAATTTAAATTTTTGAATATTTAGATATATTTTTGGTGTCATTCAACAATTTGATGGAATGAACTGTAAAAGATAATTTGTAAAATCTGGTACTGGCATTCTGATAATTCAGGACTGTGATGTTTTCCTTCAAATATGAGGGTGTTTTTGGGTGAAATGAAATACATTACAGGAGAGAAAGAACATGTGATTCCTTGCGATAGAGTTTAGGGTCCTAACCTTGAGTTTTATAGCGTGTAGCATTATTAAGGAGGCGCTCAAGAATATTTAGATCGTCTTCGGTAAAATTTGGATAACTTTGCATAGACGTTAATTAAAATACAGGGAAGAACAGAGTTGTTTAATATAATTTTAGTAAGAATTTGAATAAAATATAGCAATTGTAGTTTTGTTCTGGAAATTTTTACCTAAAAATAAGCTCCGTGGACGATCGGAGACCCAAGTTGATAATTAAGGACTGAAGACTATTGCGGAAGAGGAACCATCGAAAATTCATGTCATTACTAACCACGAGTTAGCTGCAACCTGCGGTGTTAGTGATAAAACTGTTTTTATCCACTTGAAGTAAATTGAAAAGATTTTAAAGCTTAAAAGGTGGATACCTCACGATTTGAGTGAAGCAATCCGGCAAACACGCATCGACTGCTGCGTTACATTAACCGACAAAATAATGAAGTGTTTTTAAATCGATTCATTTTTTGAAAAATTGGTAAAAAGTGGATTCTCTACGATAATCAGATGATCTCATCTCAATGTGTGGACTCTGTCAAACCAGCCAAATTTTACCTCATGCGAAAACAGACCCAATAAAAGGTTACTTTTAAGCTTTTGGTTGACTAGTTCTAGTACCGTTCATTACATTTTTCCCACATCTGGCCAGAAGATTACGGCAGACATCTATTGTCAGCAATTGAAACCATGTTGGAAAGGCTAGCTGCTAAATAACTCAGACTGGCCAACGCTAGACCACACTCGTCACAACACATGACTACCAAATTAGTAGAGCATCAATTGGAATGTCTAAGACATCCACCACATTCTTTGGACCTTGATTACCATTTTTTCGAAATTTGGATAACTTGTTGCAATGCCCGATGGGACAATCCAAACCGTCTTTAAAGATTTTGTTGATTGCTGTCTGAATGGCTTTTTTTGTAAAGGGATCAATGAACTACTTATGAAAAGGCAGAAGTGCATACTTGTAGATAACAATGATTCATACTTTGATTAAATAAATAGATGATCATAAAAGATGTTCGACTTTACCAAACGCTAATTTCATATGTAAAGACCTAATATGTATCTAATCAATGCCACAGCTGTCAAGTGATTTTAGTGATTATCATGTCTTTTGTTAATTAAACCAAATCATTTGTATAAGCTTTAGAAAGAGAATAATATAGTGCCTTCTATTTATTACTTATAATTAAATTTATCTATATTATATTTATATATATTGAACTAATTAATCTAACTGTTATTAAGTCCTTTCTGTCAAAGACAGAATTAATATTTGTTGACATTCACTAATTAAGTGGTAAATTTATAACAAACCCTATTACCAGCAAACAAATAACAATTTTATTCTGGTGTAGCTAAACAAGAAAAAAAATTGTATCTTACTTGATGACAAAGTTTTTAAGACTTACTAAAAGAGATGTTCAGATATTTAAAAAAGCGACGACGTGATAATTATATAATATTTCCAAACTTTAACTACTTACAATTTTACAAACTTACAATTTCGTCATTTACATTTAGTACAGATACGATACGGGCGATAATATACTTATCATTATTATTATCCACATTTAATGTGTCACAAAAGTTATAATTTTAATAATTGCAATGTCAAGAATACAGCCAGGAAAAATAAAATTTAAAAACTCGTACCTAAGGTACAACTTGAATATTTTAAAAGTGGCCAGAGCAGACCGCCTGTCAAGAGACCACTTCTTCCATCTCTCATATGACTCGCCTTTGAATTATTCAAGTTAAAAGGTCAGTTTGTTTTAACTTTGTATCATTGATACTCGCTGCAAATGTAGTGTATAATTAATTATTTCATTTTCACATTATAATTTGCCAATATTGGAATGGAATAGACTATCAATATTTTTACCGGTAAAATGGTACTATAGCCTACATATATATGGTGGTACCGCTAATTATTGCTAATGTTATAATGTTGTTGTGTAAATTGTTGTGGTATATAAATACCTTAATATTAACCTCTAATATTAAATACCTTAATGATATAATCTAATGTGTAAAAATGTGTAAAAACTTTATCCATTCTCAAATAATTCACCATTTTTAAAATCTCTCAGTCCGTTTCCAGCAGGAGAGACGTGATTTACATTGCTTGTACATTTTTCTTGACTCAAGTGGAGCTCCCTCTTTTAGTAAATAAATTATTTTTTTAATAGTATGCACAATTAAATGAAGTTATAAATTTCAAATGTGATGTACGACATATATATTTAGTTTTTTACTCCAGTCCTGCTATCTATGAAATATTATCATAGGTATCAGTCAATGTCTAGATAATATCCAGTAATGTGACTTGGAACAGCAACCAACGTTTATATAAAATTATCTCACTTCTAGCTGCCTTACTATAAGATAAATTACATTTCAAGAGGCTAGATAGCTTTCAAGAAGCCTTAATTATCAAAGCAAAGTATTTGGTTGTTGAAAGATTATATAGTTGTTGTTTTGAAATTGTTAATACACTGGAAGGTGTTAGATCTTGTTACTTAGAAAACACTTAGCAGTAATATAATATATAATAAATTGTTTTCTGTTTTTTTTTCAGACCTCATAAGTATCATTATTATTCAAAAGAAATTATTACGATATTTGTTAAAATTGGTTTGGTTAATGTCTAACGTATTTTTAAAACTCGTAATTACATCACAGTAATTAACAAATAGCACAAGGGAGATTCTAACATCCTCGTACACACGAGTGAAAATGTGAGAATTCGTTAACTAACATCATATGAAACTCACATATATTGCAAAGAATGATATGACATGTAAGGATCTTGAGCTCGGTAGAAGGACCTGCTTACTCCTATAAAACATACTTACGTAAACTGATATTTTTACATTTAGCGTGTAACGCGTGTAGAATTTTCTAAAATTAATGAGATCGTAAAATGAAATAACAATTAATTTCTATTCTAAAATTTTTCTATTCTTTCATTTAACATTTACATATAAAATATTATTATTATAGCTATTTAGAAAGTAACTGTGTAATTTAACAAATAACCAGTAATAAGTTTAGTTTTTGTTATGAAAAAATAGACATTGTTACTTTTGCAATAAAGATAAGAGATATTGTTTACTTTTTTCACTTTATTACTATTCTTATTTTAGGTAGATTCCGTAGATGAATCTACCTATTGCAATCGATGCGATGACGGGACCCAGACCCCAGAGTAGGGGCGCTACGCCGTTTATGAACTGGAGATTGAGAATCCGTCGAAAAAAAAAATATATATCCCGCTATATATATATGTATATATGATCCATCATTCCAAATTCTTCGTAGGCAAAATCTGACTTCACAGGTCGATAGGATAAATTAGTAGGACAAACGTAGCATCTCGTTTTTTTGGGAAAAGTGAAAGGAGGGGCTGGAAGGAGTGGTGAAAGTGCAAACCTTTGGGACACGCTACAGGTCGCAAATATTGACGGAGGATTTTCAAACTCGGTAAACACATTCTTAAGGACGAAATAAGGGGTTAGTTCTTGAACGGGGGAAATCGGTCGGGGGGTTGGGGAGCTGGGGGAGTTGAAAGTTAGAAACCGAAAAAATTCACATAAGAAGGCAAAATTTTGCGTCGGAAAAATCCTAGAAAATTAACAAATTAAAAGAGGTAACTTTTTTGTCCGAAGAGTTTTTTGATCCGACACCCCGTTTATGAAATAGGGGTGGAGGGCGGTTCCCCCCTCACCCAATATATGCAGAGTGACCCGTCATAAGACTCGTAATGACCAGTAGAATACTGCTGCCTAGTTTTTCTTTGTCGATCCGACCACCCCCCCACCCCTCCCACAACTAAAGTAAATCATTCATTCTTAAGAAAATGAACTATATCTCCTGTTGTTGACTGGAAACAAATGATTTATTTTCGTTTCAGGACAAGTGCGATGAAATTATTGGTGTGGTGATACCATCTTCTGTCATACATTACATGTTTGTCGCATTCTCGGTTTCATTGTTACCTTCGCATATTTCATATCGAGAATCGCGTGACGGGAATCTACCGAACACGATCGACCCTGTCGAACAAGGTATTTTTATTGCGAATTTGAGACTTCTTACAAGGCCTACAAATAAGTTTCCTCTGTTTTATATTGAAAATAGTGTATTTATAGTCAAAAAAGCATACCTGATGTTTCATTCCAAGTGTTGTCCATCGCTTTTCACCACCTTTTCCTATATTTCGATTGACTTCAGCTGCAGATTTCTTCAAATGAAAGAAATAAATCAAATTCTCGCAAATGAAGCTTATTAGTCTCAAAAGTCGAAATTTTCGCAAACAAAGGAATATATTACAGTAATAAAGAGTCCCTTATATTTTGAGGTTATCTTGTTCACAGATTTCCGACCTAACTATAACGCCTAATACGTCATCAGTTTCGACCATAATTAACTAGTGGTGCTTCTTCTTATCAAACGGCGGAAACTTTAGATTAGAGCTATACGGTTGATTTCAGAGTTGGTTTTTGATACCTGTAGAGTAAAAAGAAAATTCGTCGTCTTGGTAGTACAAGTTGAAATTTAAGTAATACTTAAAATACCGTTTAAATAAATAAAACAAATAAAATGTTTTGTAAGATATTTTTAACTCTCTCGAAACTTTCGCGTTTCTGCTTTCGACTCAAAATGTAGGTGTAATAATTATATTAATAAATAATGTGGTGTTTTTTTATTTTAAAATTGCGTGCCATTTAAATTTTTTGTTTTATTTTATGTCATGATTTAAATTCGGCTTATTATAAGGTTGATTGTTGATTACTGCCATTTTAATAACATTGTACAATCGCCTTTTTATAACAGTAAATAATGGTTTTAATTATCTGACATATTACACAAAATGTTTTTTCAACAATTGATATAAGTAAATGATTGACGCTCGTCCCGGACCGTGTTATACGTATCGGACTCGTTTTACATATAAATTAAACCAAACACGCCATCTGCATGTAACTTTTGTCTTTAATATTAAATACTTAATTTTCATTTATAAGAAACTTTTTCTTTATAGACATACATTTTTACAGTTTTCAAAATTAAAAAAATTGCTCAATTGGTTAAAAACAACTTCATATTATTAAAGTAAGAATTCAAGAACTTTGCACTAGTAAAATTAGTTTTATACGTTGTTAAGTGCTGGGTAATAAGAAAAAATTAACTGATGTTATCTCTTCTAGTTCTGAGTTAGGTTTTGAAAGTAATTAATATTCATAACATACAATTTTAATTGTTATTTAGTTATATTAATTATACATATTAGTATATAGTTATATAAATTTTAATCATTTATTTACATTGCATTTATAATGATATAGCTATAAAAATAAATTATCTTATTTGGATTAACAATGAAATAAATAATGATTTAACTGAATGATATGACGGGATGTTGTGTGTAATCAGTTCATATGTTTTAAATTAATTTTTCTTTCTGCTTTTATTTAATAATCCTACACAATTGTTCACATCTTAATTTGTTTCAAATATTTAAAGTCAATGAAAATCACCTCCTACTTTTTTTAAATATAAGTGTTACCATCAGGTTGTTGTCTTAATATATATTATATCCCGAGTATTTTAGAAATCGAGAAATTCATTATTATTTTTTGGAAAATGGTTTGTTTTTAAATAGTTATCTTCCCGCAGTACTTCCTCGTATTGATACGTATAAAGTGTTAATATGAAAATGTGTTATATCACAATTTATTAACTTAATATAAGTTAATTATCGAGATTACTCATTAAAAAAATCAATTAATTTACTGGCGTTTCCTTAATATTTTCCCTGTATTGGCCATGATTACATAAATATATAAATCAAATCTTTTATTAAGGAGTTTATAATTATGACTGCAATGAAATAGAGTAGCATGCTTGAAAAATATTTAAAAGCTTTTGTATTTTATTAAATAAAATTTAAAGCTATCATTGTCGATATAAAAATACTTTTATAAATTAATTAAAATAAATAAATAAAATATATTTAAATTTATAATGGATATATAAATCTAACTTTACATTTCTTCAGTAATATTAAGTTTATTCCAGACTCGCAACTCGGTAATTTAATCTGGTTGTGGATTTAATTGCAGCAGTATGCTTGAAACGCTACTATGTTAGTCCCACTGTACTGATAGAAATAAATATTACAGAACAAGTTATATTAATTAAAAAATATTTTAATCATAAATCTGTATATAACATTACAAAATGTAACATAATGTTACTTGTTAAACATTGTTATCATGATTAAAATCGCATTGTGGGAGCACCATTACTCATCTTATAATAAGGACATTAATTCCGAGATAATATTATACAATATAAACGCTGGATGCTGTGCCAACTCGTACTGCTTTATGCTATATATGCAGACATTGTTACCAACATTAATGTCTAATGTCATCAAGGGTCCGAAGGCAGAGCAGAATAACATGGTGTATTTCATTTTATAATGTTTTCAATGTATAACGCAAATGTACAGTCTGGTAATTTTTATAAAAAAAACTAAATAAATAAATAATTAAAATATTAATAAAAAATCGTACTTAAATATTTAAAGACAGACTAGCTTTAAGGGAGAGAAAAGAAAAATATTGAATTGATGTTAGTTGTCTCGTCTATAAAGAATAGATGTAAATGTGATAGATTTTTTAAAGTGAATTAAAATTTTATCATTCTTTTGAATAATTTATTAAATGTAATGAATATTTGTCATAGCAATATTACACTGGAAAAATCATAAAATATTCTTAGCAATTTTTTTATTGTTATTTAATATTAAAAATTGAAACATCAAATTTAATTTAAAACAAAAAAACCTGTTTAAAATCTTACCATATAGGATATTGATACTGTCCACATAGTTTTTTCGAAATTTGATGATATTGTATAAGTTTAAAAAAATATTCTAAATTTGTGCATTACAAAACCTAAGTCTTAATGAATTTTTATAGTATGTTTACTAATTAAGTGTTAGTGTGTTATTATGTGTGTATGTTTATTGATTAAGTTTACGCACCTATCTATACCAATTGCTTTTTTACTAGATGGCTGTAACGTTGCCGTTAGGCGATACCACCACTCGTTGTACTTTAAATGTGTTTTTGTGTTTATATATTATATTTTGTGGTGTACAATAAATAATAAATAACTATAATCAGCAGCAGGTCAGTATACTTATAGTAAAAAGTCTAGTTTTCAACAAAACAGAAAATCTTTGCTTATCATGGGACTGCAACGATGCCATACTGAAATATCCCTTTTTACACTGTATTTTCATATTTAATTGAAGTTATAAGCTATTTTTTTAACAATTTGTGATGTTTTTGTTCGTTGTTTTATTTTGTAATTTGCATCGGTTTTAAGAATTCTTAATTAAAGGGCTAAACGGGAGTCTAATACCACACCCTTGGAGACAACTATCCAAATACAAATTGAACAACCAAACTGACATAGCGCAACCTTGCTTAACACCCGATTGGATGTCAAACCAGCGACATGCCAGCTCCTACTCGCACACAGGCTCCGTGATCTCTGTAAAGAGACCTTATAGCCTGTAGCAAGGGCCCGCTCAAATTGTATCGGGGCAATATCTCCCATAATTTCTTTCTCACAACCCTGTCAAACGCCTTTTCAAAATCCACAAAAGCACAGAAAACCTTTTGGTTTAGGGCCAAAAACTTTTCCGTGATCAAGCGGAGGGAAAAGATCTGATCTATAGACTTTCTTCCAGGTCTTAAACCTTTCGGATGTCTCTTGCATTCTTCTCGCTAATATTTTAGCATAAACTTTACCGCCCAAGCTAAAAAGGTAGGATGACTGCACCTCGCCAATCGCCTGGGACCTCCCCTGATTTCCAGCATAAATTGCACAAAAACCAGAAAAAGTCCAAGACGCGTGGTCCACCATATAGTGACAAAATTTTACCATTTTTAGTGAAATACGTTATCAACATAAATTTGTTTTGGATTTTATTTTGTATTGCTCCCGAATTGTGGACTCCCAAGTTCGGTTAATTTGCCTGCCATATTATTAAATTGGCCGATGTTAAGAATTTGATTATATCCCCTTTATCTTATTTTGCGGAATGTGCACCTTTTACTTATAGATAAAATAATTATTATACGCCTTTTAACTATGCTCTTTTCAAGGTGGAGATGATACGCATACATAGTCTACGTGTTAAAAATATGCATATTTACGCATTTAGCCGACCATATTCGTTAATTTCTATTAAGGAAATTAATAATGAAGCCTGTCATTCAAGCATGTACAAACCGTTTCTGTCGCCGAGCCGGGCCCACGTCAGTCCATAAGTTTGAAGACTTCCTTGCAACTTTCACTGCCGCGGTGAACAGTTTCGGAGAAATAACATCTTCCTGTCT
This sequence comes from Melinaea menophilus ssp. n. AW-2005, assembly GCA_918358695.1. NCBI lineage: Eukaryota > Metazoa > Arthropoda > Insecta > Lepidoptera > Nymphalidae > Melinaea > Melinaea menophilus. The sequence goes on along the minus strand of OU911050.1, from coordinate 7,046,615 downwards.
AGCATCTCTCTGCAACTGTATAGGTTTTGAGCTCTGGCCCTGTAGTCGGACTGAACTTGTGAAATTTTCATACAAGCACTTCAACACTTGGATGTACCGATTGATCTGGCATTTTCGGAGCGACAGCAGTACAGCCCATGCCTCGACCGAAATGAAACATAATCAAAAAATGTCAAGCATAGTAGCCGATTATTCCCTTTAGTCTTCTGTATAATCTGCCGCAACGTATGTATGTGGTCGATAGTGCTCAAGTTTTTACGGAAACCGGCTTGTTCGGCAGGCTGAAAGTCATTAAATTTACTATTCATAATGATCCTGAGAACAGCTTGTGGACATGGCACAGAAGTAAGAGGGGCTGGTAAAATTTATTCTTAGTAGGTATCATGCTAAGCTCCTATGTTCTAAGTTGTTTCATCTTATTTTGTACAAATAAGAAGTGATACAGAATTTCTGAACTTGTCAAAATATATCTGAAGATATCGTTTATATTTAATAACACTATTTGTAATCACTATTATTTCGAGAATCAATATCATAAATCCTTTAAGTAATTATACTATTAAGACTATGTCAAAATGTATTTATACACTAGAAGATATAGTTACTCTTTAAAAACCAGTCACTGAGCAGAAGTAGCAGATAACAATTATCATTTATTAACCTTTGTCTGACTATTTATTTATTTATCGGAGCGCGATACCGTCACTTCTGTTAGTTCTATTGGTTCCGCAGGTTCTCGATCAGCTTAAGACTAGTTAAGGTAAATATAAATTGCATTTTTGGAACAGTTTTTAATTTAAAAAATTAAGATGGTAAACATAATAAGAATTTGATATTACTATACTAACTGTATGCATATTGTCTAATCCACCGAATGCAAATTGAGAAATTATCATATCATTATTTCCATAACGTTACATACACGTAATTGAAATTTCAACAACAAAACACGATACTTGAAAACAGAGAGTTTGGCGTTACGAAATGTATCTTTAGGATCAAAATAATTTCACTTTGTATAAAATTATTTTGTTTTTATACTACGTAAGATGCTTAATTAAATTATATGGTCTGGAGCCCAAAATAACTAAAATGTTTCATTTAATAAAGATTAGATTATATAATAGATATTAAAGTCTCACAAGCAATATTATATTTTTTGACGAGTAACTTAAATCTGGGATATCTTTATTCGTAAATGTATTCGTGCCTTAAAAGTTGCTGACTTCGTGAGCTATGATGTAATTAGTAATTTAACATTACAATTTGCTATGAATAGAGACATTATTTGTCGACACAATTCAGACTGTGTTGTTCAAAATGGCTGATTGAATAAAATAAAAGCAGCAAGATAAAACAACAGCATTGTTATTGTAAAAGAATACATATACATATAATATTTTATATATCCAAACTATACAGAAACTATCGAAAGGCGTATAAAATTCACAAGAAGCATAAGATATCAGTTCAATCATATGTTGTCCAGTCACGTACTACATAAAGATTAGGAAACCTTGTTTTTATAAGAGCTTAGTGATTGAATGTATTTGTTTATCTTTATATATTTTATAAGTTGTACTGTTGTATGTAATAAAGATTTTTACTTAATATAAGTTGAAGTAAAAGAAATTATTTTTTTGTTTTATGTAATAACTAATATAATTTATTTTACTCAGCTTTAAAGTAATTAATGTTTCACATAAATTTGATGTATTACAAAATTACTCGTATCTCTATCTTTTAGTAGTAACGCTATATTTCTTTTTTAATACTGGTAGTAATAATTAAATTGAAAATAGTGCGACAATATAACAAATGAAATCACTTAGTCCAAGTAACAAGTGGGTGTCTCGTGGTTGGTCACATTTACGAGTAATTTTATAAAAGAGAGCAAATGTTAAATCTTTAAGTACATACCTCAAAGTAACATAGAAATGCAATTTGCGGTATTCATCTGCAATCCGTACTTTTTTTTACGATATGGGAATGTTGAAGATTATATTTTTTTTGTATTCTTCAATAATATAATTAATCTGAAGTATCAAAGTATACAAGTGTATTATAATAATCCAAAAAATAATTAAACACAACACACAAAACTATTAAACAAAAATAAAATTTATATTCAGTAATCTACCTAGTATTACTTTATTTTTTTATTTATTTATTTATGTTTGGGAAACATACAATTATAATAGCACCTATAAAATAAAAATTACAAAATGTTTAACATAAATTAATTAAGTTTCCACTGAAAATTAAAACAAATAATTGAAATTCAATACTAAAAATACTAAAAATAAAAACAGGAAGCAAAACTATGAAACAGTTTAAATATTACAGCCTTATGACAATTTACACATAGTTTTCTTAAAATTACTAATTTTCATGTTGAATATATCTAAAGTTTTACAGTGTTTATTATAATTATTACACGCACGGTATAAGAACACATTTTGACATAATCATTTCTACAACAAGCTACAAAAAATAATGATTGATTTCTTGAACTAAGATTCAAATAAAATTTTACTAAGGAGGCTTTTAGAATCAACAAGATTATGGACAATTTTGTAAAGTAATAATTGATCTCTCAAGCCTCTACGTATACTCAATGGGGTAACATTAGGAAGAACTTTACTGTTGGAATAGTCGGAACAGGCATCTCTAAATCGCAAATGTTTTTAAAATGTTCATTGAATTTTTTCAATTTTATTTATATATTTTTTATAAAACGGTCTCCAAACCGTAGAACCATATTCCAAGAGGGAGGGAAAGTAAAATATGCGTGCGGCAATCTTTAAACTCCCTTGTAGATCTAAAACGCTTACGCTAAGTAATGGTAAAATTGGCTTTAATAAAGAGATTGAGTTTTTTAAAATATATTTCAGAAGTCTGAATTTAAAGTTTAAGGACAGTTTCATCTGTAACGAGTCAAATTCAGACGAACGATATTTAGTTTCTCCCTCCATTATTAACTATTAAATAGACTCAATTCTTTTTTAGAGAAATAATGTGTTTTTAAAATTTTCTGTCTCATAATTTTATATTTACTTTTCTGCAACATTAGCTGGAACCAAAACCAATCTTAGATAACAAACACCTCGACGGTTATACAAATATTATTTTAAATATTACATTTTATTACGAATGCAATAAATTTTCAATTAATATGGTCCTATTCCAATGCAAACCCATTTTACTTCTTTAGGTATACATTTTATAAACTTCCTTATGTGAAAATCAAATTCAAGCCTTGTGCAAGAAGATAATCGTCAATCATCAAGAAGTGAAGAATAACTAATTATTATTTTATTTATATATACTGTAGCTGTTGATTAAAATGACACCTATGCTGTCATATATATAATTAATGATAATAATATGTTCTTTATTGTGTATTGTTCAGTCTAACACATTGCAATATTTAATTGATTTAATAAGACGTACTATCAAAATATGTTACAAAGTTAATTAGTGAATTGTGGTAACACATGCTTCTACCCTAGATGCCACGAGACTGTAAATTAATATTATGTTATACCAGATTTTAATAATTATACATTCAAAATGTTTTAGATTACACGAATGTCATTTTATTATTTATTACAAATATTTATGACATTTTATTTAATTTTTTAATTACTTGTAATAGTTAGTACAAGTATTTACTTGATGGTGCTAAATTTTGCCTATTAAAATTATTTTTATAATCTCTGTTAGTAATAATGTTAAAAAATTAAAGTGAAGTATTCAGATTAACAAAGATGCTCATATAATTATTAAAACTGAGAACAATGAGAAGTGATACTTTTACTACAAAACCACATATATATGATCAATAATTTCTAATTTTATTCGGATACATTTTTCAGATAAATCTTGTACGTAGATTCAATTCGATTACGCTACGAACCTATAAGGATTATGTCTCATAATCCTTATAATCTTTATCTATATCTAAACCTATATAGATTTGACTGCTATAATTTTATAACAGATGTTTAAAGTTTCAGTAGCAATAATATTTTAATAAAGCTTTATGTAATTGATTGAGTTCAATCAAATCATGGAGTTTCATGCTTTTATTTGATTGCTTTATAAATCCGTTGTCATATAATATATTTTATTTGATTTTATTGATCAAACGGTATGACCGAATGTATTGTGTTTTATATGATGTTTATATAAAAAACTTATTTATTATCCTAAGCACCTCGATTAATTTAATTAGTCATTGTATCATTATTTTTGTTTTGTCGGCTTTTTATTATGCATATATAATGCTTATATAAAAACACCACGAATAGCTTCTTACATTTGATTTTGCATGTATAAATGTTTTTATTAAATATTGTGTGATAAACAATAAGGCAGTCTACTTAGTGGTATATGGTCTATAGATATCGGTAACATAAAAACGTACACGCAGGATAAGACGAATTTAGAATCCGGCTCGACAATGATCGTTAAATTGAAGTAACACTAAATAGATTCCGCAAAATAATTAACATAATTAAGAGACGGACCATTATAATTTTCTCACTTGCAAATTATGCCCAAACATAAAACGAAATATACATTTCAATCTAATATACCCTTACCGGAAATTAATATTAGTTAGGCTCTGCCATTGTTTCGTATGGGAGAACGTGACAAACTAATACTGATTAATTATTATTATTACTAAATAATTAAGTTATATTAATAAATTTTAGTACAATCATGTTTTAATATTAATAAAACACTGTGGATTTGTGTAAAAACAAAGTTATAGTTTTTCCATTACATATTTTTATAATTATATCTCTCATTACAGTTGTTATGTCATTTGATTGAAGTTTTCTTAAGAAAAGTAAAGATTTTATTTTAAACTTTTAAGCTACTACAAGTAATAATGCAGAATTACATAATCTAACTCACCCTAACTGCAATAAAAGTCTCATATAAACTTAAATGTTTATCACATGTTATTATTTATTCATATTATATAACTCAACTATGACTATCATTCTATCCGCTGCATTGACGTGTTGCCTCGCGGCTGTCACTACAGAACAGAAAATGTAACGCAAAACTTTGTACTATATATTGATATATATAATAAAAATGTACATACATATATATATACATGTTTATTATCTTCGTAATATATATTTATCAATTAAATTGGTTAAATTGGTTAAATTGGTTAAATTGGTTCTTCTGACATTAACACTATTTACATTGAACAATAAAATCAATCGCACAATCACTTTTATTCAGTTGAAAAACGGTTGTGAAGTGATAAATTAAAAAGCATGATGTGATAAATTATGATAAAATTATTTAAAGAGATTGCGATTGAAATAAATCTACTTGCAAATTATTAAAGAATTAAAAAGAACTTCTTCCTGAATGTTTTCTAATTTTAACGACAAAATGGCTGGCAAAGCTAGTTACAAATTTAAACAAAGTAAATCTACTGACGGTCGATAATAATAACAAGTAACAATATTATTTAAATTCACAAACAACTTAACTTCAAATAACTGAGAATTACATTTCAAATTTTGTTATGAAAGCTATATTCAAGTTACTTAAACTTTATTAATAACTAGAAGAAACTTTAACCTTTTCACTATTCGTTTCATAAGAGATCACTATATTATTGTAGAAATTTATGTTATTATTACTTAGTTTTGCGTTTTTGTTGTAACGTATTATTATATAGACTATAATATTCCTTAATAAATAAAGAAAAGTGACAAAAATTTATCTTTAATAAATATAATACTATCGTATAATACTATATCCTATTTCTCTTATAAATTTATAATGCTGCAAAGTGTTAGTATCATGCGATGTTATGGTTATAATGATTTTAAAAAACTATGTTATTATCAGAAATATAACAGATAATAGTAGTAAGTTATTTTGATTTTGAGGGTTGTGATAGCACGTTCTTTCGTGTAATTAATATCATATTATTTCACGGTCGTCAGACAAGCAGCGATCACTTTTTAGTATTGATTATCAATAAATAATTTTACTACGACTTGTTGACGAACTGTATAAAAAATTAAAATTGGAGATTGTTTTAGCTGTATTTGCTTTAGACATTTATTCAATCAAAAGATTTTTACAAAGAAATTATAACTATTAAAGAACGTCTTTGTGTAAAGCTACTAGCGTAATTTTCTTTTTGTAGAGAAATCAGAGTTCAATGTCCTTAATTAAAGGAACGCTCATTTGCGTCCTGATGTCGGCGTCGTTTTGCATTAATTCTTTGAGAGATTCTATTACAAAAGTTTTAAGTTACCCACTTTTATATCCATAAATTAACAGAAATACTACAAAAATAAATAATATAAATACTGCTATACTATATCTTATTTTCTACACTTTTTAAAAGAGGGTCGAGTTTGAACACTCATTTTTTTATTAATTAAGTTCAATTCCTTAGTTCCTTCTTAGAGAGAGATAGAGAAATATATATTTTTTTAATATTCTGTAACTTTCGTATTGGCTGGGGTACAACATGTAGGTATCAGTCAGTGAGTTAGTTAAAATACCATTTTACTTCCAATACTTTCTTAGTTTCCAAGCATAAAGATCTTCATATATACATTCTAAGTCTCGGAACACTAAAAATATTTATGTTTTATGTAAATTTATTTATACCCGAGTTAAATCATTAAAAATATCTTATCTTATCTTATATATGTTTGATTAAAAATAAAGAAAGAAATTTTGTTTGTTTTGTTTGATAGACAATTCTATAAAAATCTGATTTTTTTTTGTTTTAAAATTTTTGTTTCTAGTATTTGAAATTGTCATTTTTATTTATTATTTATTTAGCTTCACTCCATATCCCTTGCGGGGTAGCTAGAGACAACGGAGCGCCATTATATATAATATTATATATATATACTTATTATATATATATATATATATATATATACTTATTATATATATATATATATATATATATATATATATATACTTATATTATTATTAACATTTGGTAAATGTTTATAATAAAATAAGTATTTTTATTTAAACATTTTACTAACAGTAGTGTTAAAAATTCTTTAAATATATTAAGATAATTAAAATGTTCTCTATATTAAGTTAAACTTAAGTTATATAAATAGAGAAACTTCCTTCCAAATTATTATTGTTGACTTCAGAGAGGAATGATATTATTACTTTTACAACAATAAATTTAAACAACATATCTTTTCCTTTCATAAAAAGATTTTATAATTTACATGTAAAATTAATTTAAAAACTCACACTTGAATAAACTCTAACATTTTTGCAGAGCGCAGTACGTATATTTTTAAAAGCGGGCTCTATTCAGTTAGGACGTTCTAAAAAGCTTTGATTTGAAGACATTTGGTGAAACTATAAAAGGAATCCTAAAAAAATACAAATTAAAATATAAATGATATTTTTATTTCATTGCCTTCATATTTATTTTAGATTTTGGTATTATATTATAACTTAGCTAAAATGTTTTATGTACGTGAGATTATTTGATAAAATTTTTATATGATCGAGAAATCGGTATTAGCAATATATATTAAAGCCTTTTTTAAATGTCTTAATCCAATTTAGTGTCGATGGTATTTGCTCATACTAAAATCAACAGTTCTGCTCCTGCTCTTAACTAAATTATATACTTTAATCATTTAGTTGAAAAAAAGAAAGCTTTCGAGACGATATATGAATTTAATATGTTGTGATTTTTATGATTACTTTATATGCGATTGAATGACACTTGTGTACTTCTTTGAGATGTAAATAATTGGCTGATTCTTCTTATTAAATAAAACTGACTAGTAAGACATCTTATCTTACTTTTTACGAATGTACTTATTAGATTACACAAAGTAGCAGATTTTCAACAGTTATTAAGAAATATACAAATCATTCAAAATATTATTATCTTTGCAATAATATGAAATAATAAATCAATTTTAATTATAAAATCTGTTAGTAACAAAACCTAATAAACCGAACCATTTCTATGGATAATCGTCTTTCAGGATGGTGAGGCTTTTGTGGCGAAACCATGAATTGTATTAGGCTAACCTGTCATAGAGTTAGCAGGAGTTAGTAAATTTTAAAGTGTTTATAATATGCTTACATTCTAAAACTGTACTCAAATAGTTTCAAATAATATGAAATTTAATGTTTATTAAAGTATTTCGCTTATTTAAAAATTCAATTATTCTCTATTTTTGTTGAAACAGTTTCTTAAAAAAATATATAATAGTATATGTAGTATATTAAATTGTACTCTCATTCTTACATAAGAGTTATACATATTATAAAATATTTACCTTACGCCCATAACGTTGACAACACTGTAGAATGTTGTCTATTAAAGAGTAATGGATTATGAAAGTCGGTGAATATAAAATAATGTTGTTTCAAACAGAATATATTGCCATAGCTTTTATTTTGCATTAATATTATTTTCTCTCTATAGTATCATATTACATCATATATTAAAATCATAGTAAAAGAAAATATACAGATAGAGGTACACATACTAATAAATTTGGTAAACTTATATTTTAAACCATCAGTTATATTTTATTATTGTAGATACCATACAAATTGTATATAATTCAAGACAAATTACTAGATCTGATCTATTGATATCTATTAAAGATATTAATAAATAATAGTTATCATTATACAAGGAAATAAAACCATCAATAAACTTATATTGATATATTTAACTCCAATTCACGATCTGACCTGACTATATGAGATTTACCTCATCTTGTTATTACTGACAAACTTTAGATATTAACTGATGCGTGAGAGAAGAATAAAACTATAGTATTACTAGTTAAGGTAAATAAAAAAAATAGTGGAAATGTTATCCAAATGTTTGAGATAGGAAAATATTATACGCGGTTTTTTCTTGAGTTTTGCTGCAGTTGAAAATAGTACCGTAAGTCAATTTAAAAATATTTTAACATAGTTTGAAACTCATATTGCTATTGGGGTTTAATATCAACACTGTCAATAATATTATGCAATATATGAAATCGTAAATTATGTTGATAAAGTAATCGACGCCTACTAATCATTTTGTTTATTTACTTGCCACTCTAATTTAAATATGTATAATGTGCAATTTATATTTTAATATTCATTGTTTAGTAAATAAATAACATTAAATTAATATACGGAAGGTATAGTGATGAATATTTAAGTTAAATTTGTGAAGAACTTTTGGCAACTCTATTGTTTCCAGTTTTGTATATAATAAAGCAACATTCGTTTTGAATATTTAGTGACTCTTCTATTATTATAAATATTTTTTCATTTAAAACATTGTTTCATTTTAATGTATTTTACGGTCTTGAGACGTCTTTCTATCTCGATTTAAAAAAAAAATTTCAGTGATGGTTGTGGAATTCAGACTATAAATTTGTTGGTAGAGCGAAGCTATAGAAATAGATAAATAAAAAATGATAGCAGGTCGTCCTGTCCATTAAAATGACTGTTATATAATAAAAGTCTATAGTAGTAGTATATGGTATAGTTATAAAAATATGTTTGTTAATAAAAATGCTTATATATTTTACTCTAATATTTTTATTTTTCATCAAGATAATCTATTTTTATCTCTATCTTAACATTATTTATTCAAAATATCGTTAAAAAGACAATAACATGTTCATATAGAACGTCTGCTTCACTCACATGCAACTGTTTTATAACAATGCGTCCTCTTTGTAAGTGTATTGACGCAGAAAGTATAACGTAGATCTACCATACCAAACGAAATGAAAAATATTTATTAAAAATAAAGAAATAATTATTGGTTACAAATCATTGGTGTGCTATCGACAGTCATTGTCTATGTAGATGCTAGCCGGTATTGCACAGGTACTAGGTTTGCTTAATATCTGAGCGGAAAATAAACTGTTCTACATCTATACTTTATAATAATACGCGTTTCATATTAATTTTTAAACTACCTTGGAAAATATTTCTAATTTTAGTTTTAATTATTGTTGTAGGTAGAAACCTATCATATAAGATATTAAAATCGAATGCATGTTCAGGCTTGATTACTGAAATGTTTAATAACATTCATAGTAATATACTTCTATTAATTTCCGGTTAATGCACGTCATTAAATAATTGAATTTCACGAATCGGTGTTTATTAAATAAAAATATATATTTCATTGAAGACTTGAACTATTTTTAGACGTACACGAAAGTATTTTTGATGTTACTAGATCGTTATTTATTAATCATTTATTCATATATTAAATTAGATATGTCAAATGCTTCATATATGCTTCAAACATATTTTCTTGAATGATGTATAACGAACACAAACAAAATAAACTTGATAGTCCAGTCCAGAAACATGAAGTATAATATTGAAGCAAAGGAAAAAAATGTAAAATTACAAAACAGTTATTATAATATTAATATTGGCTCATTCAGCACTTCTTTGAACTGTAAGAATTAAAAATCTATAAAATTGTAGAGGTGAGCTATCTTAGTTTAAATAAGTTACTGCCCCGAGCCGAAATAGCCATATAGAAACTTGCTCATTATAGACCTCCCTTTTGAGGTATCTTTAATCTCATCGGTATTATAAAAAAATATTTATAACTAATGAAACATAACCATAGTATGTTTTAAAACAACATTCTTTTACATAACACAAAATAATAGGAGTTATAATTAGATAGCCTGAGGACCGGCTATTATTTATATTTCAATTAAGATTTGAACTACTGTTGTAGTAAATGTTAAATAATTTATATTATATGTAAAAAATGTATATTTAATTATTCGGTTCAACCATAAATAGTGAAATATTAATTAATAACGTCAAGATATTGACAACTTATGACGTATTTTTAATGCGATTATATTGTTACTATAAATTAATATTTCAACATAAAGCGACTATAAAATTAAATTTATAATATTAATCTATTATAACAAGAACGGAGCCTCCGTTGGAAATAAAGAAATGTGATCCCCAGCAGAATTAATTACAAGTAAATTGAAATAAGTTTGTCTTTTCAAATAAGAACCTTATTTTCACCTACCCATAAATTTAATTGAAATGTAAGAACTCAACTGGCAAAGTACATAAATATTTTGTTTTGTGTATGATTTTTTTGAATAAATTTATTTGTAAGTTTTATATGAAATTTTAATATGAAATTCAGAGAAGCTTCAAACAAAATATGCTGTGAAAATTCATTCGCTCTAGGAATTATTTTAACACGGATTATACTAAGTTAGAATGAGTCAAAGGAAGGATTTGAAATTTCAACATTACTTTATACATAACTTTACTTGTATAATATTTTAATTTATCTTATCACACGTTTTACTCGGTACAAGATATACTAATAACTTCACTGTCGCATAATGCTCAGATGTTGTTTATAACCTCTCGTTAACCAACTACCCTCTAAATTAAATTTAAGTTATAATACAAATAAAATAATAATGTTAGGTACATTTTACCAAAAGATAAAAAACAAATATTATTTAAGTAATTTAAATGAAAACAGGGACGTATTCCTTATCAAATAATAAACTACCATACAATCTTCTTATTTTCCGTATCTATTATACAATTCCAATATTCCTCTGTTCAAGATTCACTTTTATTCAGTATGAAGAAAAATTTATCCAACACATTTTAGGAAGTTATAATTCGTGTATTTTTATTTAAAATTGTAGTTGGGTTGTGCGTAGTATAAAATGTAATATATATTTTATTAATAATATGTTTATATATTTATATTGTAATATATACATTTATTTAACGTAAAAAAATATTCTATTCATTATGTATGTAGAATAATTTTAAAAATTTTAGTAGAATATACCAAGGGCACAGCGGGCAGCAGAACATTGTACTACATCCTTTGTGTAGCTTTTACCTTAATGATATCTATGATGTGAAAACTAAACACGCTACTATGAAGACTGCTTACATTGTTAACTGTCAAGTTATTTACGTTACATTTTACTAAGTTGTACAGACTTAATAAATTCAAAATATAGTTTAGAAATTTATTTATACATATTTAGTTGAGATTTTCAAATATTAAAAATTAAAAGAATTTCACTTTCGTTTTTAAAATAATTTAGACCTATTGTAATAGAATAATTGTAATGATATTTCGCAATTGATTTGTTTTGAAAATTGTAAGCGACTGCTTACAATTGTATAGAGTTATACAATGTATTGAAAACCAATTAATTCAGCATGAAGGGTAGCACAAAAAATAATTTAATTTCTTTCGACTTAACAAGGGGAGAAGTTTATAACATTTTGATTTATATAACTTCTTTATTAAATGTATATTCTACTTGCTTTAGTAAAAATTATTTAAAATAAAAAAAAAAGTGTAACTTGTTATAATGTCGACGTACTGACGACGAAAATTGTTTTAATTTATTACAGTAAAAAATTTCTTATCATTTATACAACAAAGAATTAAATTTAATTAAGCTTCGAAGGCTTTATTCCATTTATTTTATAATATATTAACGTTAAAGTGGATGGACATGGGTAGAGTTTTATGAAATGCAGAATCTTCCTTTGTTAAAATTAAACGTCAAGAGTCGATATGTCTGACATTACTCGTACAACAAGCGGTTGGAATTGAAAACATATTTTATGTAAATTTGACATCACAATTACTTGTCCCGTTTTAATTTAAATGTACAACGAATCGTATATTTATTTAAGGTGGATAATGATTTTATATATTTTTTATAAGTACAATATAATATAAAACAAACAAAACTGCGATCAGATAGCGTATTAATGCAAAAAAAATGTTATACTAATGTTTTTATTAAATTAAATGATAATTCTATAATCGACATATCACAATGTATACATGTAACATCATGCTATTAAAACTTGTTTTCCTTTACAAAGAATCTTGATGTAGAGTAATCATAAGAGTAGCATGTCCGATCATTAATAGAAGTACCTTAAATTATTCTTAAAGTATTATGTATCATTGAGCAAATTGAAACACGTCTTTCGAACCTTCACAGGAGGTTGATTATAAAGCACATGGAAGTTCTATCTTCAAAATTAGTGAACATAAAATTAACAAATGTCGTAGGATAATAATCGTTATAATACGATGAAATACTTACTCTTAATAATTAGTTGCATTATTATAACTTCCAACAACTTCACAAATACTTTTTCCACTTCAATAATTACTTTTTTCTCAATCCTTCAATCTGTATCGCAATGACAAGATCTGTTCAGTGACAGACTTAGTAGATAAATTAATAATTTCAATTGTTTATTTAAAGACAATAATTCAAATTAAAATTGTTTTAAAATTGTATTAAGTCATTTTTGTATAAGATTTTAAAGACAATTTTATATTCTAAATACTAGCTTATTATATTAGTGTAATCGTGTTTATATTTTGACAACACATGATAAAAAAAAATGCTTGTCTATATTTCCAAATGGATGCAATAGTTATCTATGTTGTTTTTATATAAAAAGTCACAATCGAGTGATTGTTATTTAGTTTATCTTAATATTAAAAATATGTTGCTATTACTTTGTTGAAAATATTAAATAACTAATAAAAAAAACTAATATAGATATTAAAGTAGTGAATTATTACGACACTTTTGTATTACAAAAGTGTCACGGATAAAAGAATGATTTTAAAAACACAATTGCTAATTATTAGATAAGTAGAAACTATAAATAGAAGGATAACAAACAATGGTGAATTGCGTTTAAAACAAACGGAATGCTAGATAAGACCTCCTGTCTTTGAAATAATTGCTATAATAAAAATTACAGTAATTAACAAAGGATATTTTTTAATAATTTTATTATATGGTGGTATTGACACATATAACAATAAAGAAATAAATATTTAGCCAAAATAAATCTATCGGACCGAATTTATTAAAATGAGGTTTTTAAGGAAAATTGTCTACAGCATCGAGAACTAAGTGAGGGAAGTGAGAAACTGAATACCGATTATGCTAGTATGAAAATTTTAATACTACAAATAATAATAAATGGCAAAATTATTAAAATCGTATATGGTTTTCTATATTGCCCAAGTATTTTGAATTCATCATCAATCACTAAAGGGTTGACTATGAGATAATATTAAAACTAGGAACTTGCGTATTACGTAGAAATTTTATTATATTTCTCTAGTAAAGTAAATATTTATCACAACTTCTGATTTGAATAATATTTGTAGATAATCTTGACTGAAGACATTAGGTTGATTGATTATCTGTATCAGCTAATTAAAAGGACTTAAGTAGTCTTTAGAATTTCGTATTTTTTTTAGAAAAAACATTTTACTGGCTTAAACTGGATCAGATAAATTAGAAGTTAAAATTCTTTAGTTTCCAATAATGTGTATTTATGTCCCACTTGAAAAACTCTATTTTACAAAAATGTTTCTGATTACAAAAACTATAATACTTTCAAGGTTTTGATTAAACAAAACCTTAATTATATAATATTTAAATTGGTTACTAGTATAGCTTTAAGCCGTGACGACATTCGAAATATAAATTAATCATTTAAGAGATACTTCTCCGAGAATAGTATGTTTAATTTGTCAAATCGTTTTTTAAGTAGAATAGAAGCATGTGAAAAATATAATACGATACATGAATTTCATAACATTCATGAACGTATCATGCCTGTCTATGCAGACACCTAGAACCTTGATAAAGATTAGTAAAAGTAGAATTTATTTATTTATTTATTAATTTCAGACTACATTCAGTAAGCATAACAATTTTAAAATACATTAAACATAATAACTGACCGTTGTGAAGGGAATCTATAGAAGATATGTAAACAAAATATTATGAGATCTTGTAAGATGTGGGTTTTCACATAGTCTTAGATTATAATATTTCTGTATAAGTCTATCAAAATATATTTTATATATATATATATATATATATATATATATATATATATATATATATATATATAGTATAAGTGTTGGCATGTTTTAAAACGACTTACGACAAACTGCGAATACTGCACAAAATATTTGATAATTTTTGTAGGAAGTGACAATTAATAAACTGCTTAAGAACTGAAGACTGTGATAAATATTTATAAAGGTTTTAACAAATCGACCTTAAAAAATAAATTAAAACATTCCGTCCATTAGCATAGAATTTGAAGAGAATTTTCTATACGTAGCAATTAGCTTCATTATAAACAACTTCTTCCTTATTTGTTAACGAGTTTGTGTGTTTAATATAATCAAGGTAAAGCCACCATACTTTAACTCTCAAGTTTTCTACTTTTTAAATATTGTATTTCTTAATTAATTATATAATTATTTTCCGACATCATATTACATATTAGGACAGTTTTAAACGTAAATGCAGTATTCAAATCAATAATCGACGGTATTTAAAATAATTAGTACAGCTCCAGATCTATTTAGAACAATGAAAATTCTTTAACATAGTAATTTATTTATTGTGTCATTGTCTTTTTACCAAATAATAAAAAAACCAACTGTTTTAAAACAACAATTTTTTTTGTGTAATATATTTCACATTGCAGTTTTAGGATTTTATTCTCTATAACACCAAATAAAACTACATATCCTAATCTATTTATGGTTTTATTTAATTATTTAACATTATATAAAAAATCTAAATAAGCGTATAAAGCTAACATAACCTTTCGTTAAAACTCTAACACTGTTCAAGTTTAAACAGTTTTGTGTGCGTTTATATCCATTATATTGGCTACATGAAAGATGCAAGAAAGGCAGTTAAGTTATTATACATTCCAATTAAATAAGCATTTTGCAACCGAAATAAATTTGAGGTGAGTGTCACTGAGAAATCACTGACAGGATTTAATTTACATGTAAAACGATTTCGATATCACTTCTCAGTCGTGGAGCAAACGTTCATCACTCTTGTATTGATTGTCAGTAAACATCAATTGTACGTGTGCAAATTGAATTGAACAGAACTATCGAAGTTTTAATTATTCGTTATATTTTTTTTCTAACATTATAATTGTTTTTATTTATACAGAGAATTTAATAACATTAAAATTAGTTTACTCAGAAGTTAAGATATAAACAGTAAGCTGTAGTAAATAACCCCACTATTTATATTAACATAATTGAGAGAACCGCTTTGTGAATTGAGACGTTACTTAATATTTTATTCTTACATTCATTGATTTATTTTATTTAGTCTATTTTAATTTGAATATGAATTAAAAACATTAATAGCCAAGTATTAGACTGAAAATTCAGGCATTTTTTAAATATTTATGAAGAGGATTCTTTTTTGCTCCATTTGATTTAAACGTTTATTCAATTAATAGATAAAAAAATTGAAACCGCTTTTTCAAAAGCAAAAACGTCTTTTAAGTAAACTACCAGCATGATTAACTTTTTGTAGAGAAATCAAAGTCCATAGTGTCCCTAATTAAAGATACATTGATTTTCGTCTTGATGTCGGCATCGCTTAGCTTTAATTTATCGAGAGATTTTATTAATTAATCGTTAAATTTTTTTTTGTATACCTATTACAATCAACAGTTGACGTAAGAAGTTTACTGTAATCATGTAACCAAACTGTATTTAATTTTACTGAACTTTCTAAAATTTATTTCAAAATGTATGAAGAATATTTTTCTTTTGTTACGTTTCTTTTACTTGTAACTTCAGCCAACCACTTCATTCCTTCTACAATTGCACCCAAGGCCTTACTTGTTGCTAGTACTGTATGTTATATATTATTATAAATTTCAGCCTGACGCTCGGAGTTGAAGCGATTTAGGTCAAGGTGCTGCTTTTCTTGCCACAGGAGTAGATCGGTTACACTAACAAATTGACCTTGTCGTTGCGAAAAAGGAGACAGTCTCTATGCCTATGACGACCTAAAGATGCTAAAATCACAACATTAAGTGTTATTGAATAATTCAATTATTCATAATGACTACAATCAGAAAATAGTTATCAAAAAATATTGATGGCTGCATAGGGTTTAATTTTCGATTTGGGGTGATATTGAAACTCGATCTTCCTGAGAGCTGGGAATTAAAATTAATATTTTGAATATAATATAAAAGTAATAATTTTGATAGTATTACACAAAGTAGACAACTACCGTGCTCATTACACTAGGCCGTACAGATTGATGGGACTTTCCAGCATCACACTCTAAGGCAAATTCCTGGTGGTAGAGCCATTTGGCCCGAGTCCTTGTTATTTTTGACGGAGATGCAGATGTCTCAACCTAGCCACAAAATGTAACTTTCATACCCCGGGTGTAAAATCGAACATCATTTTATACCCCACGCTGAGGTATCTATGTTTCTAAGGGAGTATATCTACTATCGTCGAAACGTGTCCATACTCTGGCTGCGCGAGGACATGGACGACCATGTCAGAGTCTAAGCATGGTAATGCAGAAACGGATCAACTCTTGGGCCATGTCCGTGCGAAGATTGACGGCCTGATTTCACAGACTACCTCCGTCGAAGTCGTAGGTTCATGAACTTCAACGCGCCCAATACGGAATGGCTAGGGTCGACCTTTGAAATCAACTTGAGTCAAGTTAATATTTAGAAAATATATAAGTATGTTAACTTCACTGCTTCTAAGTCTTGATGCAACCTCCCAAACTATTCATTCATAGTTAATCTCTCCCAGACTTTTCTAGACACATACCCTCCATTTTAGAAAAAACTTTTGGCAAGGTTTGGATATTTTTTAGAAACTTTATTGAAACTTTATTAAAACGACTACTTGACACCGAAAGGGATGCGATGCGCTTATCTATAAAATATTGTATACCAAACTTTTAATAATGCAAAATTTAAATGAATATTAATTATTTGCTTAACTTACTTTTTGAATTTTTCAAGAAAAACACAACACGCAAAAGTTGGCTGTTCCCAAAATGCATCACACGATATTAAACTTTTAATTAGAAAAATCACTTGAATAGTCACATGATAATAAACAAGCACCATAGAGTCAAAAGTCAAAACAAACCTTCGATCAGAGCATGACCACAGATTAAACTTTTATTTTAATACTATAATTTAAACATAATTACAGTTATCTTTCATCGGAAATAAAAATATAAGCACTATAGTATCAGTGCAATGTTAAGAAAATTTTTTCGTATAATATTATCAGGTAATTCATGAGACATATCATAAATAAGGCATCGACAAATTATATCGATATTGGTGAACCTCTTGATCCCATCTCTAGTTAGGTGGGCTTACATAAGAATCTCACTTCACTTCGATAGTGAGTACAGGATGCCAAATTCAAAATAAGAACGTTTAATTCAAAGTAAGTGAGATTTCAATTGGAATTATTTTCTTATGGAATAGCCTAAATTGTTTGTTCCCTATTTGATTTACATTCTCCCCTCACAGTGCTTTGTGAATGACTCTTACGTCATTACAAGTTCTAGAACTCGCTATACTACGTATACGTAGTACATATACAAATATAAACACAAATGTTTCCTCTTCATGAAGGCTTTTTATTATTTAAATATAAAATAAAGTTATAAAAGTCATGCTTGAATAAACTCTAATATTTTTGTAGAGCTCACAGTACGTATATTTTTAAGAGCTGAGTCAAACGAGTTGGAACGTTCTAAAAAGCTTTGACGTGACGACGTTTGGTGAAATAAAAGTGAACCCAAAAATAACAAATTAGATTTTATAATGCATTTCCTATTTCATTAACTATGTGTGTATTATTAATTCGCTGTATTTTTATGTACCTGATGTGTACATAATTCCTATTAGTAGTAGACAAAAACCTTTAAAACATGTCTTTATCCAATTTACACATGATGGTATTTGCATATAGTAAAATTGACATCAATGTGGTACCCGTATCATTCAACGATAACCGCAAAAATATAAAATATTTTGAATAATAATAATTTTAATCTTCCTCTCATATAACATGTTCGTTTATATTTAATTTGTAGTGACATTTAATAACAAAAACAAAAAATATATATTAATATAGAATATTCCTGCTAAAAATTATCCTGAATCAGACTTTCTAAATGACATTATTTATTTTGCTTATATCGAAATTTTATAAATAATTATGACACTAAATGCTTAGCAACATGTTTCAAAATGTATCTTCAGAATATATTATGTGGTCGCAGGGTTGAGTCTGACAGATATTACAGCACGTACTGAATTCATGACCAGCTTTAAACTAACTTTTCGGACTGTGCTAAAAACAATAACTAACATATTAAGTAACAGGTTTAATAACCAAATATTTTGAAATATTTTTTGACTTTGATAAATTTTTGATAGTTTATTGAGTTAAATATTTTCTAAGTTTCGTATAACTCTCATATTACTTTTCCACATTACCTTAGGAAATGAATTTATTATACATAATCATAGCTTACTTTAAAACGACTTTCTGTATAACATAAAAGAAAAGGAATTATAATTAAATAGATTGAGGACTGACAATTTTTTATTTATATATTTATTACTTTATTGAGCAAATCTACAACAATAAAATTAAGAAGTACGAATGGCGACCTTAATGCTAAAAAGTTATTCGCTTAACCAAACTTAGGATACATCTTAAATTCCCACTTGTGCAAAATGAAAAAATATGTAATAAATAAATATAAATAATAATTTAATAGCGAAAATAAAAATATATAGATAACAAATATAAACATATTCATACATACATATACGTATATAAAATAATACGGAGGTTAATTTCAATGCCAAAAATCCCGGACCAAACTAGTTACTGTTAAGATGAGAAATATAAATTTAATACACATACTTTACAATATCAATGTTAAAAAAGAAGTATATCTAATTATTTTATTTAGTAATAAATAATAAAATTTTACCTTATTTACATAATATTTGTCCAGTCACAGCAAAAATAATGCCTCCATAGAGCATGTAGTTATGTCTGCGGTCAGATAGTGTATTAACGCAAAACAAATATACAGTAAAAAAGTACTGATTAAATTAATTGATAATTCAGTAATCAACATATCACAATATATATATATATATATATATATATAACATCTTGCTACTACTATTTGTTTTCCTTCACGAAGATGCTGGATATAATGTAATCATATAAGTAGCAAGGAAGTTCTATCCTCAAAAGCAGTTGCAACTAGTTGTGTATAAAATAAACGATATTTTTAATATAATAATCGACATAATACAATAAAATACTTACTTTTAAATGTTATATAATAATTGATTGAATTATTGCGAGTTTCAAGAACTCCACAAATACTTTTTCCACTTCTTCACGTAATTAGTTTTCTCTCAATCCTTCAATTCTTATCTTAATGGAAATAACAGTTCAGTGAAAAACTTGAGATTGAGTTGATTATTTAAAGCCACAATAATTCAAAGTCATAATGAAGAATATTGCAATTAAATATTAAAATAAATGTTATATTGAATAATTTTTTATCAATAAAATAAAGATTATTTAGATTAACATACCATTTTATACTTTAATTACTAGATTAGTATATTAATATATGATGAATTTAAATGAAATCTACTGAAATATGAAATCTACTGTGTTCTTGGGAATTACCTTATATTCTAAATTGCTATGGGGCCCTCATATATTTGATTCTTTGAACAGACTTAGTTAGGCCCACAAGTCTTTAAGTTCAAAGAATTCAAAATTATTACCATCTACAATAAATAGTTTTATGAAAATTTAATTTATGTACATTAAAATATTAATAATAAATTCAATGAAAATTGTAAGACGCACAAAATTAATATTAAAAATAAAAATAAAATAAGTAAGCTCCTTCAAATAGATAATTCCTTTGTGTGGTACTTCTAAGACCAGGGCAAGTTTGGAACTTAAGTCTTATATATAGACACAGTAAGTATTGATGTTTTCCTATTAAAACAACTCGAATGATAAATAATGATGTCATTGAAATAATTGCTATAATAAAAATACAATAATCTCATTACAAGAGATATTCTATTTTATTATAATCTTATGACATCAACATTTATGTTTGAACATATATAACAATAATGAAATAAATATTTTGCAGAAATAGACTTATCTAACTGAATATATTTAAATAAAAAAATAATAAATGAAAGTTAAGAAAAACTAAGTTATTGCATTAAACAGTAACTTAGAAAAGTGAGAAACTGAATACCGACCACTTTAACGTCACTAGGGATTGTGACGTTTGTATGAACTCTAAACAGATTGACTCTTAATTGAATCAGTGAAGGTGTGACTCCGAGATGTATCACTCACAAGATTAATTTAAATTTAATTGCAAGAAACGAGCGTCTATTTCTAAGCAGGTATGTAGTAACTTATAAAGTTAATAAATTTATACTAACATTTAAAGTTTGGAGAATTTGTAATTACTTGAGTGTAATTTACTTACAGCTCCTTGACGAGATAATGTAATTAGTCTCAGAATACTAAAGACGTATATTCGACTATATATTTAATATATGTGACCACACTTATTATTTAGTAATTATTTCCTTATTTGAAACTTTTCAATGCTTCTTCTTTTAAATAGATTGTAACGGAAAAATTACGAAAAAATTATGATGATATATACTTTGAAATTCTAAAATCAACACTACACTATATATTGTAATATATTTATTATGTAATTTGAAAACTTATACGGTTCTTCTACACTAGACAGCACTTTGTAATAGAACGATATACCTACTACTACCTACTAGTTATGAGTTGTAATTTATAAAAAATATAAACTCTTTATCGCAGAACTTATCTGGTGACCTATGTAGAATATTTACTTAATTCTTAAATAAGGTTTGAAAGTTTCAGTTAAAATAAATGCTTATGTTATTAAATTCTTCAATTTAATAGTTTTATCATTACTTATTACGTTGCACGTTCGAAGAATATTAAAAACTTAAATAGCTAAATGAACTCGACAGTTAAGGTATTACATTAAAGTACTCTTGTGCGCTTTTAGTCAATTTATATAATCCACAAAGTTGATGAATGCATGTCAAGCTAAAAGTACACAATCCGATACTTCTCATATATAACATTTATACTTACTTCTGCTTTAATAAATATTTTATTATCGTACTAAATTTATTTATTAATAAAAAATGTATTATACAAATATCAATATAACTAAAATTGTATTATATCTGAACTTAAAGCATTAGTTACTAAATAATCGAAATAGCATATAGGAAAAAAAGCAACCAGCGTTTCATTTCATTCAGCAAAGCACTTTGAAATCTATTAAATGAAACACGTTTGAAATTGTTTTTATAACGTTTTAAATATATTTTTTTATATTGATGGAATTTAATTAAAACACATGCAGTTCAAAATGCAGAACTTTAACAATACTAAATAAATTTTATCAAGTTTTGCGGGATCACTTCAATATATTCTTGCTCTGTTTTATAAAATGATTTTGGGTATTTTTGATATTTTTTATTATTTTTTTAATATTTTGATTTCTTTACGCATACTAATTAATAGTGACATTATAATAAATTTAAAATATATAAAGTACTTAACCTGTAAAAGTAAACATCGGCATCCGAAAAAATATAGAAAAAAATCTATATTTTTTCGTAAATGCTTTTCAAGTTTTTAAAATAATGTGTAAAAAAATATAGATCTGTATTTTTTTAAAGAAAATAATAATAGTTTTTTTATATTTTATTTATATTACTGTTACAAACTTTTTACATCAATCAATCAGTCAATCATCAATATTAAATAAATAAATATTAAATAAATAATAGAAATTCGTAACTTCATAGCACTTTATTTCTTAACTAGTAGATAACTTTATTTTAATACATGAATTGACTTTTTATTTCATTCTTTTGTATGAAGTTATCAATATTCTAAATATACTGTTCTCAGATATACTTGTACAATATACTACTTAAACAGCCTATATACTTACAATATGATATCAGAAAGATTTGAAAAGATATTATGTATAGTATTATACCTACGTATAGTTCGTTATGTTAATGTTGTAAATAACGGAGAGACCGGAAGAAAGTAATTAAATATACTCGTATAACGGTGTAATAGGAAGTAATTAAATGTACGAGTATAACAGTTAAATATGAACTAATTAATGATATAACGGTTTACTATGAACTAATTAAAGGTATGACGGAAGAGATTTCCGTATAAGAAACGGTCCTTGGGCACGGACACACTACGATTCGGACAGTCCAACTAGAAAAGCCTCAAGATTCCAATATATCACTATTTACTATACATTTTAAATATCGATAAAATTTATAATTCAGTTAAGTTCAGCTGAATCTGAAAAGAAAATTGAGTTCTGATATTTTTGGTTGTGGCTATTTTTTAATTTAAAAAAATGATGTATCTGTAAATGAATTCTAGATAATTATTGTCTATTTATCTTTGTGTTAGTCAAAAATGTTTTAAAAACAAGCAAATAATCTTGATTTCACGTTAAAGTTTAACTATATTCAAATTATTAAGTAATATCCAACCAAATATTTCTATTGCATTCATTCTGAATAAGTAATAAATGAGTAAATGTATGAATGAAAAGAACAAACTTCCAGTTATTATGAAATATACTTATGTAGATTATGTAAATTCATGAATACAAAAAATAGTTCTAGAAAAAATCTTCAGTGTTTGTTTTTCTGTCCATTCTCATCTTTTCTTATTAATAATATGAAGTTATTTTTATTGAAACCTCTCTATAATATTCTGAAATTATTATAATAATTTTTATATTCATTATTTTGAACTTAAATTTAAATTGCAATGTATATTATATTAAGTATTTCAACAACAATTGTTTGCTAATTGTCGGTGCCAGGTGAGTTTATATAATTTTTGTATTTAAAATTTGTATTTATGTTTAAATAAAAATATGTGTATGTAATATTTAAAATGAACAAATGCGGCGTTGGTGATCGACAACCAACACGCCATGTTCCGAACGGCGGGAGGCGGAGGATGGAGCTACAAATAGCTACGTGGAATGTAAGAGGAGGAATGGAACAGAAGATGAATGAATTTTTAGATGTGATGGATGACAAAGATCTGGATGTTCTTTGTGTGTCTGAGACTAAGCGAAAAGGCAATGCAATGCAATAAGACCGATTTGCCTGGCAACCGGATCGCTTTCTGGGCTGGGGTTCCAGAGGGTGAGCGAGGTTGAAAAGGTGTAGGCGTATTGCTGTCTTCTCGAATGGTTAATGCTATGGTAGAATACAAGGCCATCAACCCGAGGCTTCTTTGGGTTCGCTTTAAGCTGGGGATAACAAGAGTATTCTTGTTAGCCGTGTATGTGCCAGTATCCTCAGTTCAAATGAGCGAGGAGTTTTGGAAGAGTATCAGGGATGTTCTAAGTAGTGACAGAGATAATGAAAAGTTGATAGTATGTGGAGATATGAATGGATGGGTTGGAACCACGCGAAGTGGTTACGAAAGCGTGCTAGGTAAATACGGTTATAGAAGAGTAAATGAGGCTGAAAAGCTTATTTTGGAATTTTGTAAGGAGAGAAATTTGTTTGTGGCAAACACGATGTTTGATCATAAACAAATTCACATGTACACATGGGAGCGAGCGGAAGAAAGAAGTATGATTGATTTATTCCTGGTGGATCAGCGAATTCGAAGCCAGGTTATGGACACGCGAGTGTTTAGGGGCGCTGATCTGGGAACAAACTATTATCTAGTCGTTGCTAGAATAAGAAGTCTGTTTGAAGGTTGGCGCAGCCGCACGACGTGTCCAAGCTTGGAGTCGAATTATCGCAGAAGCTGGAAGCTTTAAGATCCACTGATTAGAGAGGAATATCAAGAAAGGGTTTCCAAGAAGCTTCAAAGCTGTGATTCTGGACAAGAAAGTGCTGAAATATGCTGGCAGAACCTTAGGAATGGTATGGTGAAAGTAGCGACAGAGGTATGTGGTAAAAGGAAAAGAGGTTTTAGTAAAAAGCGCGATGAATGGTGGGATGATGAAGTGAAAGACGCTTCGGAGTTAAAGAAGAAAGCATGACTGGATTATAAAGCATCGGGTAAGGATAAAAGTATGAGAGAGATAAGAAAAAGAGAGTACAAGCTGCAAAAGCACAAAACGAAAGCACTTATAAAGATGAAGCGTGAAAATTCTGAGAGAGAAGGAGATGAAAGGTTGATGAACAACTTCCGGGAAAACACGAAGCTTTTCTGGCGAGAAGTTAGTAATTCCCGGGGTTGTTCGATAACTTGTAGGATGAAAGGGGTGCTTTCGAAGAGCGGTGAAATTTTAAACGAGCAAGCACACGTTTTGCAGCGGTGGGCGGAATTCTACAAGGAGACGTATGAATGTGAGGATGCCTCGGCCTTGAGTACCAGGAAAATGCTGAGTCCTGATGTAGCCTATGGTGAAATCAGTTTGGAAGAAGTGGAGACCGCGATTCGAAGTCTGAAATGTGGTGAGCAGATGAAGTTACCGCGTCTTGGACTTGATCTGGTTTTTGTGCAATTTATGCTGGAAACCAGGAGAGATCCCAGACGATTGGCGAGGTGCAGTCATCGTGCCTTTGTATAAAGGCAAAGGTTCACAGATAGACTTTTCAAGCTATAGGGCTATCAGTTTGATTAGCTTGGGCGGTAAAGTTTATTCTAAAATATTAGCGAGAAGAATGCAAGACAGATCTGAAACGCTGTTGTGGGAGGCCCAAGGAGGTTTTAGACCTGGAAGAGGGTGTATAAATCAGATCTTTTCCCTCCGTATGATCACGAAAAAGTTATTGGCCCTAAACCAAAAGGTTTTCTGTGCTTTTGTGGATTTGGAAAAGGCGTTTGACAGGGTTGTGGGAAATAAATTATGGGAGATACTGCCCCGATACACTGTGAGCGGACCCTTGCTACAGGCTGTAAAGTCTCTTTACAGAGACTACTCAGCCTGTGTGTGAGTAGAAGCTGGCATGTCGCCCTGGTTTGACATCCATTCGGGTGTTAAGCAAGGTTGCGCTATGTCAGCTTGGTTGTTCAATTTGTATTTGGATAGTTGTCTCCAAGGCGTGAAAGACAGTGACATGGGAGTGAAAGTAGGTGACCTTAAAGTCAATTGCTTGCTATACGCAGATGATGCAGTGCTCATTGCATCATGAGAATGTGATATGCAGGCATTGGTCACCACTCTGAAAGATGGGTGTGAAAATAATGGTTTAAACCTGAATGCACATAAGACGAAGGTTCTGATATTTGAAAGAAATGAAGAAAGAACAGAAAGTAAGATCAACGTGAATGATAAGATAATAGAACAAATAAAGTGGTATATTTGGGAAGTATGTTTAGCAGAGACGGAAGATACGAAATGGATGTGGAAAGGCGTATTGCTGCCGGTAACAGAGTCAACGGTGCTTTGGCTGCATTATTGAGACGGCAAAACGTACTTACGTTTAGCTATACTTATAGCTGCACGTTTGGCTGTACACAATGCAGTTTTACTACCGACGCTGTTATACGGCAGCCAAACGTGGGTAACACAGAAGAAGAATGTAAGAAAGATGAATGCTGTGGAGATGCGATCTCTTCGCAGAATATGTGGAGTCAGCCTAGCTGACCGAATTCGCAATGAAGAGATCCACAGAATGGCAAGTACTAGTGAAGATGTTACAGTGAGAATGAAGAAGAACGTGCTCAGGTGGTTTGAGCACGTCGAACGAATAAGTGATGAAAGAATGGTTAAAAAGATTTATACAGGAAAAGTGAGCGGTAAGAGAGACAGGGGGAGGCCTCGACTGACCTTCGAAAACACGGTATCTAAGATACTGGAGGAAGGTCACATAAAAAGCATGAGGACCCTCCAGAGGGCATGTATGAAGAGATTGATGTCTGTGGCCAAGGCGAAAGAGGTATGCAGGAACCGTAGCGTTTGGCGCTCCGTCGTCTCTGGCTACCTCGTAAGGGTATGGCGTGAAGCTAAAGCAAAGTAAAGTTTATTTTTTTTTGTTTGTTGAGTATTTTAGTCATGAAAAATTATTATCAAAGCAAATAAAATTAAATTTATTTTAAGGTGTTATTTTGACGTCTATTGAGATAATAATATAGTAACAAAACATGATAACGTATCATTAATGACAATAGAAAACTCGAGATAAACATTGATTCTTTATTGGGTAGGCTTTTTTCAATAAAAATATAATAAAAGTAGTGAATTCTACTGTGAGCATATAACACATACACATAATATTAAATCAACACCTGATAGCGTCAAATACTGATCCTAGATATTTAAAATATACTTTTGAGAACACTCTCTCATGTTATACTGGATAAATGTGAAAGATAAGGATAGATTTGAATTAAAGAGAGATCAATCACGCCACTTATTTAAATTTTATTCATCGTTCGGCAATTTAAAGCCATGCCATTTAAAAAATTCTTTTCGAATATTAGGGAAGTATTTAAACCTTAACTTATATAGACTATTATATAACTCTTATCGCATTACTTTATAAAATTTTATTTTTTTTAACATAAAAATTTTATTGAATAAAATAAATATAATAATAAAATCTGAAATTTTATTTTATAGTCAAACTTTATGACAGTGGTGCTTAATTTCGTAGATTAACTGATATACTGTTAACAATTCACTGTTATAAATATCCAAATGCATCCAAAAGTAATATTCTGATAACTAAATTCTAATTTTATCTTATCAGAGTTGAATTATTAATATCCATATAACATTTATACCACTTGGGACTATGTCATAAACTGCTAATTTCCCGCTAATAATTTATATTTACCAACCTCAAGGGAGTGCTGTGGCTGGATTGTTGTTCAGACATAAGTGCAAAATTTATAATTTCAACATATAGAACTATAATGATACGACTTGTATTTGGAATTTATATTAAGGAATTTATTTTATTATGAGTTTTCTTTTTAACAATGAAAATAAAAATCGGCAATTTAAATCATTTAAAATTAATATTTTAAAATATTTAGGGATATTCAGGAATATACAAATAATATTTACATCTTATTAAAAAGTTTTTTTTTATAGTCAAAAGCAAAATATGATTTATTTATCTATCTTCATACTTTTAAAACAATATATTGGTATAGTTTCATGCCTTGTTACCTTTTTTTTATTAATATTCTCTTTAAATTTCTTTTATTTGTTTATATCAGAGAAATCTTTAGATTTTGTATGTAACATTGAAGAAGTAACTGTAGTAAAATATATATTGCAAAAATAATCAAAAATGCAAAAAAATACAAAAGATTAACAATAATATAAAAAAATTGAACCAAAAGCTTGAAATGTAATAGAAATATCTACGAACTTTTGCATTTAAAATATGTATGTTGGTAAAAAAACCTTTTTAAAAATATATATCCCACATATAGTGTAAGTAAATAACTAAGTTTGAAAAATGATATCTCCATATTTCAGTTGTTACGTAGCATTCAGGAAAAATCCGATTGCCAAATATCTTCCTGGATTCTATAACTTACATGAGATTAATTAACAATTGATATCGTATTGAAATATAAGCATGGGAAATTTATGTTTTATAAAAACTTAACTAACAAACAAAAGAACAAATTGCTATGAAGATTTAACTAGTAAATATTGGTTATAGAGTCAAACACGTAAAAATATAAATATTTAAATTTAAAAACCATCATATTATTTAGAAAGTAATTATTTTCTAAAAAGAAGTCATGATTAATTAATATTTGTAATACACTTGATTAAAGTGCTTCAATTTCTCACGTCTCGACAGAGCCAGACCGTAAGTTTAGTAATAATAAATTATCTAAAATAATTCAATATACTATTAATAGCGACTTCCTATAAAGGAAAAAGCTGTAATAGCAAATTAATGAATCAACAATTGTGAAATAAAAATTCTTAAAAATATAAATCAATTAAAATCAAGTATAATGTTAGCACAAGCAGTTCTTCTAAGATTACTCGACAACGCTGATGTCTGTTATTAAGATTCATCTGAGAAGCTGCTAAATAGATTTAATTGACTGCAAAATTTATGCTTCCGCTTTTTTAATTAATAATAAGAATATGATTAATTAATTAATTTAGTAAATTTTTTAAACAAATCAGCAATGGCCTACGGATTAGAATTAAAACATTCATGCATTCCATTAACCAAAATTATTTTGTCCAATATATTTATAATTATGGATTTACAACACATCATTATCTGGGAAAAAATTAAAAAAAAATTGAAAAATATGAATTTATCTCAAAGAAATCATAATTGAGAATTCATTGAGGTGGCAACAGAACCTGATAAAGAAAGTTTTCAAGACATTACTCAAGACACTAGTCTTATACTTATATTTTATCAGCAAGATATCTGAAACTTAATATCACTTTCTGCGGTAGTGTTATCCATTTTTGTTTTTAAAATGAATGATCCCGAGTTCAATTCTTTGGTATAAAATTGCCTCATAAAATTGTTATTTATTCGTAACATTTCATTTATCACAAATGATATTTTATCACGAAATGTTCCAATAGAATAATTCCACTTCCAGTTTAATTGATAGAATAATTTTATTAGATTTGTGGTTTATATTGACTTCCTCCAGAAATCATGATATTAATAAGGTCAATACATTTTTTTAAATCCTTTATAAAGTTAATGAATTTTAATTGCAATTAAATAATTGTATTATAAAATAAACATTAAGTTATATTATATCATAATATTCAGTTATAAATCAAAAAAGTTATATATTTTAATATAGAAATCAGACGTATTGACTTAATTTCATCGTCAAAAAAAAAAGAAAATTTAAACGAAAAATAAGTGTAATAATTTATTGAAAAACTTTTAATTAAAATACCACAAAGAAAAATATACAAAAATATATTATTTTGAGAATAGCGTTTGGAATTCTTAAAATTAGGGCGCTGTCGCATCCACGGCTTTATTCGGTGGCTAGATAACTCATTGTAGAGTAAAACACCAGTTTTTCGTGAAAATTTAATAAGTGCCGCCTAGTGGTATTTAATTTCGCACTGTCACTGACAAAAGAGAGAAAGTAACCAAAATAAAAATAACATTTAAATGGCAGAGAAATTTTATATTTCTAATTTGATTTGTTATTAAGAAAATTAATATTCTTTTTATTAATTTGACATACTTTAAAGGCTCAAATAGTACAAACTCAAATATGTTCATTTCATAATTAGCTACTTCGTTATTGATGGAATAAGACAGTATATTTTATAATTCTAATATGACATAAGGAAACATAAAGTTATTATACAACATTTTTGGAGTAACATTTATTTATATATTATATTTTTTAATATCTGAAAATGCATTGAAGTATATCATATCATAGAATAAACAATAAATGGATCTAGAAGATATGATTACAATGGTTGTGCCCTAAGGATACACAAATGACGAGACACGTACATACAAACTAAGGTTGCATTATGCATCAACAGCAATTAATTAAAATAAGATGATCTTACTTTAAGTCGAATAAATCATATATGAATAAAGCTAATTTACAATTTTGAAAGCAGAAAAAAATACTCTACACAATCAATGAATCAAATGACAGTCTTCTTACATTTAATTTCAAGCTTTCTAACATCACTGTAGCTTAGAAATTACAATCCGATAAACATCCTCTTTTCGCGCTTAAAATACATTAATCTTAATATCAAACTTAAGTTATAATTTAATATCTATGGAGAGTGTTGTCGTCAGTCAGTTAATCTAAGCTATTAGAAGCTCTACAGATAGCAATAAGGACTTGTTATTTAACTGTATCAAGTAACAATAAAATAATTGAAATAAAATAAAATCTGCACGTCTGCGTTCATCAAAAATAATTAACCAATTAATATAAGTCTGAAGTCACCTTAACATACGCTGTACAATGAAGCGCTAAGCGCTACATGCCGCTATGAATTATCGAAAACTGTCTGTGCTTTCTTACAGAACTCTTATCTAAAGAGATGCTCGTAAACTCAGTGTTTTATTATTTAAATGGGAAAGATAAATCTTAGAAAAAAAAGCAAAAAAGCATATTATTGTACGTTTAACGAAATGCACCTCTTTGGTACTGGGTTTATATTTTTTTTTATTAAAATATGTATAATATTAAAAGTTGTGTCTCATTAATGAATTAATTATTCTACTTTACATTTTGGGCAATTATTTAAATCAGGTAAAATATCATTAACATTTATCTTTTAATCATCCGTAATTTAAAACTATATCTAATTAATAAAATTTTTAGTTTCTAAGTAAATAAATGAACCAATCGCACAATTTAACTTTATATTTCGTTTTAATAATACATTGTATACTGGATATTACAATGTAGTATAATAAGTAATTATAAGAAAACAATTTTATTGTCAAGGTCTGAGGAAATTAAATTAAATTATGAAATAAAAGATGACACAAAATATTTTAGTAAATTTTTTTTTTTATTATTTATAAATAGAAAACTCAATTTCCTCTGACCTTAAGTTTTATATTACAATCATTTTTATATTAAACACAAAAATAAAACGGTATAAACTATATTCAGAAACCAAATTCAATTCCATCAAGTTAATAACGATTCCGACGATATTGAGGAATCTAGTCCCTTTAGATTTTCCGATAATTGCTCACTTATCAACCGGCAGAGACCATCGTCCGATTACAATATTATTGAAGACCTTCTTTTTGCATTTTAAAGATTTAGAAAGTGCTGTTAAATAACGAGATCATTGTTTGTAATTTCAAATATTTATAGAGTTTTATAGTTATGTTTGTAAAGATAAATCTGTTTTAAATATTGATATATTTTATTACAAGAAAGAAATGAATAACTAAAGTCATTGCGTCATCTTTGCACATTTATTTGTTTATTAAGTTATAAAGCCCAAGTTATTAAGCCTAATGTATAACAACATAGGTTTATGCATAAAAGCAGACATATAGGTAATAAAGGTAGTTCTTCCAGTCGATCTTTGAGTAAATGAAAGACAAAATAATAAAATAACATGGTAAATTAAGGTGAAAAGCCTATTATAAAAAAAACTCTGTTTCTACAGATAAAAATAATGAAAATAAAATTAAATTAATTTTAACTAAAGTGCTACTCAGAACGTTGTATCGTCAATACGGGATTATACTTTCAAATGTTTAACCAATAACGATATCAAAATATAAATAAAAAATGTATAACATATATTACGAGTACTATAAACAAATGCAATACCCATAAAATTAATTCTATCACAATAGGTATTTATTATTTAATTTCGTACAACGTACAGACGTTTTTCTTAAAGGAGTCTTAAAAAGAGGACTGTGCAATGAGTTCTTTCAAAAATACCTTTATATGTTATTTCAAGTGCACCATATAGAAGAAGAATGTTGGACATTTATTTCGTCTCCAGGGTATCCAGATATTTGAATATAATATCTAATTGGCTCCTTATTAGACAACTCATAACACATAACAATGATAAAAACATTTTCTTCATTTTTCATATTTTATTACAACTTTCATTTTTCATATTTTATTACAAGCGTATACGAAATATTGAACTAGGATACGGCTTACAATAATAACATTTTTATATTTGGTCTGTAGGGTAGAACTAGATTGTACTTTATCGCTATATTTATAAAGGACGTTTATTTAAAATCTAGAATAACGACACCTAACTTCAATTTTCTTGGAGAAACGAATCGTAATTAATTGTATTCCAACATTATTCCTCTAACCTCTAAAGAAGGGCAGTTTCGTTAATAATATTATATATCATCACAAAAACATTACTCTTTTATATAACACAATATAAATATTGAAATATCTAGTCAAGAGTATGTTTACCAAAAAAATATCTAACACATGTGTTGTTCTACATCACATTAAGTGTGGCTCCACTATCCACTATATTGAAGTAATAAATATTTTAATACTTCGTGTAAAGACCGGCTACAGTACACAAAAGAGCGTTGAATATCATAAAATATAAAAAAATATTAAATATAATATTTAACGATGAATAATGTTTTTTTGTCATTGAAGGTCCCCCGTCAGATTTTTTTATTTATTTCAACTCTAAAACGCCATACTGCAACAGTAAGAATCCAGCATATATAAGAAGATACTCCTTTTGTTTTTTCTTTTTATCATCTATAAATAATGGTAATCAATCAGCAAGTAAAAACGATTGAATAATAATGTTGAAAATTACACAATAATAAAAAATAATTAATTGAAACATGTATGAATTACTTTTGTTAATATACAAAATATTAATATTATCGGTGCAATAAATAAACGCTAATAGAGGTAATGTGAACTGCGGATGTAATACTGAGCGTCGATAAAACATGTCATGCCGTCTCACGAACGAGAATCACTAAATGAAAAGTATTCAGTTACAGTTTCAATATTGTGGATATTAAAGTATTTGTCTGAAATTTATGACATCTTTATTGAAATTTATTAATATTAAGTACTGAACCCCGACCAGGGTAGTATTATCATTTTATAAAGACTTAACTTTCAGTTGATGTAATGGAGCTACTTTCCTGTCTCTTTTTGGGTCCTACCTATGTTGCTTAATGCCTATATAACTTCCCAAAAGTAGTATTAAATTAATAACTCTAATTTACTTTGAGTTATTTATTATTTTGTACAGGGTAATTTAATAATTTAAAATGAATATACTTTATTTAATAACGTTAAAGAATCTTATTCTGTCATCGTATTTCAAATAAGTGCTCTCTTCAATTTGTCATCCGACACGTTAAACAAATTGTGTATCGAAAATCGATTCAAGTGAGTGACAGGCGCTTGTATTACGATTGTGAATTAAATAGAAATTCGTTTTTCAAATAAGCTAATAACATATTTTGCTCCGAAACTGGTTTAAAATATATGTTTAATAACATTAATATATAATTCATATACACATATTCTATAAGGAAAAAAATGTTTTAATTTTATTTAATATCTTTTATTAAATATTATTTTCCGTTTGGCTAAGAAAAGTGTTCATCATATATTTCAAACTACATAATTTAAGATATTAAAATGCAAAAAGCTATTATTAATAATTTAATATAAATTACAATACATTTAAAATAGTGCAGCCGAGAAATCAAACACAGAAAAATAAACAGGAATTTATAATTCACTTTCTTTAGGTGTTAGCGTATTTACTTGACACAAAACTAGCAAAGTTTATATCTAGTCTCCTTCAATGATTTCGAACACGACCGAACTTTAACTTCTCAGCTGTATATATAAGTATAATTGTCGTACTCTGTAAGATAGTTTGACTCGATTATTTTAAATACTATTTATCACATTAAAATATGTTTCTTGTTAAGTTATGTTTTGTATATATTACTGAATACTTGGATCTTTTAATTTTTTCGAGGTTATAACTTTCCAATTTCTCCCAAAATTTTGTCGTCTTATTTGTTGTTATATGTTTTTTTTAAGTAAAATTTTGTTGTTAACCTTCAAATAATATGCTTTATAATATATTTAGTGCTTATGTAATTTTAATTGTTATTTTTTTTATTTTCAGTATACGTCTCGAAGGTAATCTTCACACAAAAAAAATATCTTTCACCGTACAAGACTTATATAATATCTATTAGTTTATACAATACATCACCTGACATTATATATGGACTTGAAGTACTGTAACTTAAGTGAAACTCTTATTATAACTCTATGTGTCATAAATGTACCGATTACAAAATACTTACCCCTACTTAGTTAATATGAAAATTCATACTTATCAGTATTTGTAAATAAAAATAATAAAAACTAGCAATGTTTCAACAATTGTTTTATATATATGAAAAAAAAAGAGAAAAACGAAAAATTTACATTTTCAGACTATTTAAATTCACACCTTTATTTTATGATGTTTCATAACGAAATATTTCATAACTTTATCAGATGACTAACAGGATAATATAAACAACAAAAACTGACATTTACCTGGATTTAGTAAAAATATATGAAACATTTCGTATGGACACAAAAAACTAGCTACTAAAAGCAAACTACGTAAATTATTTAAAAGAAGAGTTAGAATAATTTTAAATAATTTATGATGTTGTATTTAAAATTATGGTTTAAATGT
This sequence comes from Melinaea menophilus ssp. n. AW-2005, assembly GCA_918358695.1. NCBI lineage: Eukaryota > Metazoa > Arthropoda > Insecta > Lepidoptera > Nymphalidae > Melinaea > Melinaea menophilus. Next base: position 7,011,375 of record OU911050.1, on the reverse strand, counting down.
TTATATCCCATGTAATTGCTAGTTCATGTAAACAATATTTCTAATGCTTAAGACAACTTAAGCAAACTTATCAAAAATGAAATTGCCAAACTTGATTCCATAATCCGGTCTTCCGTGATCCACTAATATATATTAGTGAATCACTTAATATTAGGTAGATTCCATAGATGAATCTACCTATTGCAATCGATGCGATGACGGGACGCAGACCCCAGAGTAGGGGCGCTACGCCGTTTATGAACTGGAGATTGAGAATCCGTCGAAAAAAAAAAATTATATATCCCTCTATATATATATGTATATATGATCCATCAGTCCAAATTCATCGTAGGCGAAATCTGACTTCACAGGTCGATAGGATAAATTAGTAGGACAAACGCAGCATCTCGTTTTTTTGGAAAAAGTGAAAGGGGGGGCTGGGAGGAGAGGTGAAAGTGCAAACCTTTGAGACACGCTGCAGGTCGCAAATATTAACGGAGGATTTTCAAACTCGGCATACACATTTTTAAGGACAAAATGAAGGTTAAGTTCTTGAACGGATGAAATCGGTCGGGGGGGTTGAGGGGCTGAGGGGGTTAAAAGTTAAAAACTGAAAAAAGTCACAGAAGAAGGCAAAATTTTAACGTCGGAAAAATCTTAGAAAATTAACAAATTAAAAGAGGAAACTTTTTTGTCCGAAAAGTTTTTTGATGCGACCACCCGTTTAGGAGATAGGAGTGGTGGGTGGTTCCCCGCTCACCCAATTTATGTAGAGTGATCCGTCATAAGACTCGTAATGACCAGTAGAATACTGCTGGCTAGTTTTTCTTTGTCGATCCGACCGACGGGAATCTACCTAACACGATCGACCCTGTCGAACGAGGTATTAAATTGTTAGTAACCCCTGTAAAGAGAGTACAATTAATAGTTTTTTGTATTGTTGTTATCGCTACGAGCTTTGTAGGCATCACAACTTAAATTGAAATTTTTGTTCTGATGCAAACTATTCCATCAAAATGATAGTGTAACTTTAATTTTAAAAATATATAATCTATAGACTTGAGGTATAGTTTTTCTGTTTGGGAAATAGATTTTTATTAAAATTACTATATTGTGTTTCAGTTATAGTTCAGTATGAAAATAATAAATAAAAAATGTATATTAATTATAGGATGTCGTCGACGAGTATAAACTTATATTATTTTAAAATAAGGGGTAATAATTATATAATTATTCTAATAATCACCAAAGGCAAAGGAGTAGAGTAATATATTATATGGATTATTAATTGAAATAGTATCTGATATTTACTTCATCATAGAAAATATTTTACTTTTATTTGTTTATTACTAAAGAATTTTTAAATATCGAATTTTTTCAACAGGTAATTTTTCAATGTATATAAATTCTCATACAATATCTAATCAATGTCACAGCTGTCACGTGGTTTTGATTGATAGTCTTAATTACACCCAGTCATTTGGATACGCCTTATCAATAGAATAATATAGTGCCTTCTCCTTATTATTTATTACTAGAATTGACTGATATTGAACCAATTAATTTACTGTAATTGAGTCGTTTATATTGAAGATAGAATTAGTGCCTATTGTAATTCACTAATTAAGTGATACATTTCAAACAATGTCCTGATTTTTGCGGGTAGCAAATAAATTAATAAAAAGTTCTTTAGCCAAGTCAGATTTAAATTTGATTTGGCATACTTACTCATAGTTAAAATAAAGTAAAATACAATCATCTCACTTGGCTATAAAGTTTATTATTTGTCTGATAGGAAATAAAAAACGAAAGTTAAAATTACTTAGGTTCAATACTTCATAATAATCTCGATAACTGACGATATTTAATATTATTTTGTTACTAAGATCTAATAGAAAATTTTAATTCATTAAATTTATAAATATTTTTTCAACTCCAAATAAAGCATTACTAAACAAGAAAAAATACAAGGTTTATTATGAATAGCTTTTTTTAATATAAACCTATCTGCTCTACCTATCTAAATCGAACATGCTCTATATGAGTTTTGGCTGTACTTTGTAATTATTAAGGCATCAGTCCATACAACAGAGTGATTATTTGACATTGATTTAATGACAAAATTGTAATCACGGAAGCACTATTCAATTATTCATAATTACAGATAATGTATAGGAATATAGTATATGTAAATCTGTTTTAACGCGATAGCACATATACATTATTATTATTTTTATTTTTGTTTATTAGTTACAGTACAAATATTGCGATAAGTTAATTAAGTAAACATTAGATTAACCACCGACTAGGATTGAATAATAGACTCCCAATAATGCTTTATAAATTTGTACTTATAATTATCCTAGAATTTTCAGAATACCACGAGATTAGATTTTTTTAATTTACATATTTAAGCGGCATAACGTTTGAAAGATATAATTTGTAACATCTATCTAGAACAAAAGAGTAAAGGAGAAAAATCTTAGAAAAAAAAAACTAATGTTAAACTACTACATGTTAAATAAAGAATTCAAAACCAAAAAGTGCTTGCAATTGTTGTCTCGTCATAGTGGTTTTAAAAACTCGGATGCCAGTAAAAATAGCCAGTGATCCCTTTTGCTCCAACCGCTTAAATCCATCTTACTAGTAACTTTTTTTATTTTGATTATTGCTATTATCGGTATTTATTCTATCACCAGCAAGGGTAGGCAGTATTTTGATTACGAAAACCACTCACACCCACTCTTCCTCCAGCAACCCACACACATACTCTTGGGATTATCAAACAAAGAGGCCTACGATCACGTCGGTTCTAAAAGTGCCGATAAGAGACCGGTTTTAGATCTGAGACCTCTTATTGGTGGCGAAAGATACTGGGTACATTGACAATAATATCTCTCCAAGACAGAACGCCGGGACGGCATAAATATTTAATGACTTCAGGAGGTACCTGTTGTCAGAAGTCTGTACCGATAAGTATCGATGTGGGTCTTTTCTCATAAAGTAAGAAAATAGGCGTAAAAATGAGTGATGTTCGGTAGGATAGCTGTATTTATTTTAAGCTATTGATTTATTCATTACTTATTATTATCCTGCGCGAGTTAGGACTGTGGCTTTCTAGTTTCACTAGATCTTATCCCTCGCGATTTTACGGTTCCCTCATTTGAAAGTTTCCTCAAAGATTGGAAATCGCTATCTTGACCGGTTTCTTTTATTGTGTGATACCAATATTAGTATGCTATGTAAATTATAACAGTAATATAATTTTTGCATACTATTAAATTTTTTTCTTGAGTAGTAAGTTTAAAGAGATTTATTTTTTCTAACATATTTATTTTCTTTTGTTTTTTAACTACAAATCTAGATGATAAGCTCCATGAAAACATAATTTAGGTCATTACTAAAGCTAGGATATACAATACAACGAAGCACAGTTTCAGTCCTCATTCGCGACTACTTCATGTAATTGCCAAGTTTCTGTTCTGTCGAGAAATAAGTCTTGCATTGTTCTGCTGTAATGAGCAGTTATAGTGTCTAAGAACAGTGTGTCTCAAACGTAAATCATTTTTAAATAAAAAAATATGTGTTCCTCTTAATTCCAGTATAATACCATTTTAAACTATTTTTATAGTTATAAGATGATCAAGTATTTTTAGTAGGACATAAAAAAAAAATTACATATTTCAATTTTATGAATAATGTGATGTTGATCTCTTGTTGCGTCTATTTTACTGATTGGATTTGTGTATTAAATAATAATATAAGTTAGATATCGGCTTAATATTTGAGAAGCTCAGATTGCATTTGACGGACATAAGTCGAGCGCCTAGTGTACACATCGTTACTTGTGAGTTAGAGTACCTGCTCTCCCAGCTTGCTTTCATTATGCTATATGAATTTATAAACAATACTAACAATGTAACTATAAGAATTTCCTTTGTAAACCCTTTTATGTTAATTTATTATTAACTCAGTTTAATTAGTTCATAGGATCACAGCATTAGAAAAACACTCAAGAAAAATATATTTATAATTTTTTTATTTATGGGATCTTAAAAAAAAATTGGCATAATTGAAATTATATGTTATTTACATTTATTATTACTCTAAAAATAACACTGAGTGCAAATGGCTTTTTCATTGCTTTTTTATGATTCATAGCATCTTCAAATTAATATTGTTTCCTGATATAAATAACCTAGAATACACATTATCGCATATTATATGTTATTTAAAAAAAAATTACTTTAAAATACAATAGAGTGACTTATACAAAAATTCAATATTAAAAAACAACAATAATATAAAAAATATATAAATTACAACAATTCATAGTATCTTTGATTGACAACTAACATTTAAGATAAATATACATAACCTGAAATAAGAAATTACCTACCACATTTTTAAATTGAATTATTATAATTACTTTGATGAGGTAGCAAATACATTGATGTCTAGTAGTCGTGAGCTGCTTGAGGAAACAATACCTAAACCAACAGCTATAGAGCCCCGACATCTCTTTGATAGTCTAACCAAAGTTATTGTTATCGTGAACTATAGGTATGGAGTAATTGGATTTCGTATAATTCATCACCTAAAACGCCGGTGCAAATTGAATTACTTTTAATAGTAGAACCAGTTAGGTGCAACATCGATAATATTGGTAAATTTACTGATCTTATTGATTAATTTAAGATGCAATCTTAAGATAAAATAAGTCTACGAATATATACATTCTTAATGACTGCTATAAGTTTTGAACTTGTACGTAGATACATAGAAAGTACCCTGTCGAGAGACAGTTATATAAATTCATAGCTGTATATCGCGCTTTTACTGCTATGCATAGCTGACATTTACTAAATCCCACTCAGATTTATAGGAACGTTGCGCTTCTTCTTTAGAATAATGTATGTAGAATATTGCGTTTCAACAACAAAGTAAAAATAAATCAAGGTTTTAAACAATGTTGTTAATGTTACTTATGAAACATACATGGTATGTTTCATAAGTAACATTAACAACGGGGTTAACAAACAATGGTATGTTTCATAAGTAACATTAACATGGGCACGTTAAGATATTATGATATACCAGAATTAATCATCAATCCATAGGTCAACTCCAATGCTTTGTAAAATTACACAGAATGCATTTGCTAACATAACTAAATATAATATTAATATACCTATCCTTCACGTGTGTCTAAAAACAACAAGAAAACACTCTGAATCTAAATATATTTGCTCCTATATTATTAAGACGATAAATAAATACATTAATAAAACTATAAATTGAATTAAAAACTTAAAAAAAAAACAAAGAAAAACAATAATAATTACCTTACAACACTCTAACTGAATAACTTTTTAATTACATCTACTACAATACTTATAAATACTTAATTGAAATAATTAAGAAAACCCTAAATATTAACAAAACTAGTTATTTCAACAAACAAAACAACAACAAAACAAAGTTGAAAATAAAGACCATAAAGACTAATACCAAAACATTACGTCGCAAAATTGCTTTGATGTCAAATGAAATAAAATATAAGACAACAAGCATGATAAGTGATAGATAATTTTAATATTATTATGCATGGACATGCATTTAACACTTACATCTTAAATAACAATATTTACCTAAACTGTGCACTAAATAAGTACCAAAGCACAATACTTACTCATTATGTAAGAAAATAATATATAATATATTACTTAAGCAACTTAGGAATACAATTTCAAAATATATTTGTAAAAATACAGCGAACCGTTTGATTTCCAACTATCATAATAATTTAGTATCGTGAATAATAATCATAACAAATAAATAAAACGTAAATTTATAGAAGGTCTAATAAAATAACAGTATGAAGGCAAAGCTAGTTTACTATAATTCTGCAATTAAATAAATAAAATATTTTAGTAATCTGATGTCGTGCCAATTTGGAAAATAAACGTAAGATTAGCCAAAACAAACAACAAAAAATTGTTGACAAAACAAACAACAAAATGGTAAACAAATTGTTAGCTTTATAACCTTTCCACAATATTATAATAAAAATATACGAAATGATTGCTAGAAGTATTATGGTTTAAAGAAAGTAAATTAAAAATTTAATTACAGGCGATGACCCTTTAAACAGTTAATTGTACCTGATTCTGAAGTCAGTAGCTTGCTTACGGACGGACTACACTGACCTTTTTTGTATTGTAATAATTGACGATTCAAAAGTGCGTGTAAATGCCTACTTGAATAAAGATATTTTGAATTTGAATTTGATTGGGAAATGAAAGGAAAAAAGAGGTTGATTTTAAATTATTGTAATTTTAATAACTTTGCAATCTCATTTTTATATCAAAAGTAATAGTTTAAATTATCCGACATGTATTATAAAATGCCTTACAACGATTGATACAAATGAGTGACCGACGCTCGACCCGGATCGAGTTTTAAACATCGAAATCATTTTACATATAAATCAAACTAAACACGCCATCTGCATATCACTTCTGTCATTAATGTAAAACTCGTATTTTATTTTTATAATTGTTTTAATATTGATAACATAAGTTTAATTGGAACCTGTTTTTTTCTTTTTTCAATTTAATTAATTTTCTTTCATTTACAGTGCTTTATAATTTATATATTTATTTTTATGCTTAACAGTATTTTCGAATTGTCGATGAAGTTGTTGATAAGTAATTAAATTTAAAAAAAAATGTTTTTAAATTACTTTTTTTTCACCGGATTGACTAACAGTCAATCTGACTGACTAACAAACAATCAGTCAAAAAATCTGATTCAAATTTCTGGCTTAAAATATTTGAATTGTATTTGAAACTTCGTCTTTATCGCTGTTTGCGAATATAGTCCTATTTTGATTTTTAGATATCCGGGAATATTTTGGTTGTATCAATGATCTCATACAGTCAAAATTTTATATACATACATCCACACATTTACAGTTTTGTATATCTTTAGTTATTTTACTTAGAAATTTCCTGGACATGTTGAAAACTTCTATAATTATAAAACTCAAATATTAATTTGAAACTTTGGCTGAGGTGCATAACGTTATTAAGTTTAATAGAATCACCTTCATGCAGTGCATGTCAAAGTCTAACAACCAAGTAATTATTTATTTAAACAAAAAAAAATACTTCAGTACCATAATAAATATATGTATATATAATTACGAAATCTACAAATGATTTTATTATTTCGGTTAGAGGTCTCTACCAGTTACCCTTTGGTGTCACACAGTTTTAAAGTAAATATGTAGTTGGAAACTGTTATTTCTAGACATAATATTTATAATTTTTTATGTCTATAAACTTATCTATCAAACATCAAAGCACAAGAACACCGGGTTTTCTAATTATTCCACCGAGAACGATCAAAATTTTGTTCGACTAATATATAACATAATTTATTAAATTTTTGCAAATAAAATGTACCAACAGATACACAGAGCCGCGATTAATGTTATATTATTATACTTTTACCATATATACAAACTCAGATAGAGATAATATAGATAAGTATAAACTCAGGTGTCATTTTAATATCACGATGATTAATAGTTTCACAGTTTTCAATTAGGATATTTATGTAACCATTAATGACTCTTTGCAGAGCTATATATACTAGAAATTCAATTTGTAATGCAGAATTAATCTTAAGATTGCTTTTACAATAACAGATATAATACTGATGCAAGAACTACGGACCTTTTTAAAATTTGACATTTTTCATTGAACAGTATTTTTCTGAGATTTCTGGCAACAAATTTTCCAAGGTTTAGTAATGACAATAAAAAAAGTTTAGTAAAGAACTTCTTTTTAATAAATAATTGTTACTCTAAACACTTTGCAATATGTATATATTCATACTACAGCAAACTTTTAGAAGATCGACTCCTAATACTAATATGACTCAAAGTCGAGGTCTGGTCTGTAAAGGAAAATCGTGACAAAATATTTTTAGAATAAATCCTTTATTCTGTAACGTGCAGTAGAGCAGCTCAGATCTAACAAGAAATTATATTATTATTATTGTACACTATATATATGTCAAAAATAAACAAAATTATGAAGATTCAAAGAGCGGATTTCTTCCAGACAACATATCGAATGATTAAAATACACACAACATTTATGAGATTAGATTAAAAATAAATACATCTTTTTAACAAGAAATTATATGGTAGTTGCAGGTAGAGCTACAATAAATATCATTTTTTTTATTATATTAATGAGTTACAATAAAAACTTATAATTAATTAATACTAAAGAATGGTTATTCCAGGTAAACGATTGACCCAAGGACGCCTGTAGTAACAGTAGCTTATTTCCCACCGATCGAAGCAATGCGAGCAGTGTCGTACTCACTTAATGTGTGGTGTTTATTATATAGATCTGCATGTTAAACAAAGAAAAGTCGTCTAAGTAATAAATATTGATACACAACTAGATTATTTATTTTCATTGTTTTTTAAATAAGAGGTAATTTATACTATTTCGCTATTAATTGCTAGAAAGTTTAGAAAATACATAAAAGTAATATATTTAATTTAATTACAAGAGTTAGTTATATTATTAAATTAAAGCTTCATTAATATAATTGTCACTAATAGGTACGTCACTTTGTTTTATAATCCGTGTAAATTGATTGCCATGTCGAAGTTAATCCCGGTACAAGATATATCTCTTCCCTGACACCGTCTCGAGACGTAAGTATAGATAATAACAATTCTGTTAATATTATATATTCATTTTTTAACTTTCGGATTATCTTTTTATTTACATAAATCTATTTTTTCCGTTTGTCCTTTAATCTCTTGGTTGGATTGGTTGTTCGAGAATCACGAGATATAACGACGGTAAATTTTTATAGTATTTTATGGTTAGGTTAGATGGATAGGTCTTTGTTTTCCAAACATATAACATATATTTTACTCCAGATATTTTTTTTCAATTTTATTTGAAGACAAAAATATTGATCTCTATATTTACAAGTAAACTATAAAACGTAGGAGTTTGTACAAGTACACCTTTTTAAGCGACGATAAATATTTTATGATTTCAATCTGAAGAAGAGGAGAACAAAATAAGTCGCAAACAACAGCCAGTACACTATATTAATATATAGAATACAATAACGTATCATATTGTATTTTTTTTACAATATTTCAAACTTTTATAACAAACAATTCCTACTCCAATACCTAAAGTAGTGTCAACATGGACCATTACTAGAATGATATTTATTTACTATCTATGTTAAAATAAATAATACAATTTGTATATCCCATTTTATATTATAATACATTTGTTACCATACCTTATATTAATAACTGAGAACTAAAAGTTTCTTACTTTACACAATTCCTCATATATGTTATGAATACAACACCGGATTTTTTCGGAGAAAAAATCGCTTCTGTTTTGGATGTTAGAATATTTAGTGTAATTATGGAAAGAACTTAAAAGTATAAAGCTAACCCCAAACTATTTTTTTGTGTAGACTATTAAGAACGAGCGTACATTTAGTTTGATATCAAAATTATACTAAGTATAATATATTATACAAAGTGTATGTAGCAGTAATTTATTTAAATGAAAAGAATCAATGGAAGCAGTAAATTTTTCAAAATAAGATATTCAGCAATACTGTAATCACATCAGCCAACGCGCGGCTTTTAAGTGGCCAATTATAGGAAAATCCTGAGGCTATAGAATAAATCTGTCGTAAGTCTAAAGTGACAGTTATTTTATTATTCTTATTTAGATTATGCCAAAAAAGAGTTTACATTATTTTACTCATGCCTGTATATAATATTATTATAAAATATTACCTAATTACTTTTCTAAGAATTAGGTGCCCTTTAAATTACAGTATAAAACTCGAGTTTAGTTCATCGATTTTTTATAACTAGAATATAAAAATAAATATGTCAGATAGATTCAGCGGTGTGCTACTTTAAGTAAACGCTGAAATACTTTTACTAAATAATATCCCTATTATAATGAAAATCTCTTTAATCAAATTTGTAAGTGCTCTGAGAATAAATAAGTGAATACAAATACTCAGCCCATTGTTTGTTCGTGCCCCCAGGATAAGGGGACGGCAATAAAACACTTATTGTTTATATGTCAAAAGTTACTATTGGATAAATAAAGATAGAAGTAATATGATAGTAATTAAAATGTGAATGCTTCGGTTAGAAAGATATAGAACTTTCACGTCATCGAATTCAAAATTCAACATATGCTATATACATAAAATGTGTTGCTATACTTGCAGAATGTCATACTAAATATAGATAAATTAGAAATAGCAATAAAGTAAAGAAGAAAATTTAGTAATTTTAAAGCGAGGAACTGATTATTATTAATCTAGATGGTATAAAAATAAAAAAATTAAAAAAAAGTCTTTTTAGGCTATAGTTCCGCCTAAAACGTATTTTATTTAGTTCAGTTACTATTAAGTTTTTTAAATAAAAAGAAGCAAACATCAAAGAGATGTAATAATATAATGTCAAATAGTGATTACGTATTTATAAAACACCGAGAGAGAAATAGGAACAAATGAAGTCATTTTCTTGTAAGACCACTGAACCCATTTAAATAATAAAGAGTGTGTTCACGCGTCGCGTGTGTCGTCTCAGATATGAGTTTTGTTATAGGACAAAGCGATTGTTCAATTATTCATAGCATTATATATAACGTTAAGTGTAGTATTGTGCGTGTATGTTCGGTACTTTTAGACTTATATTAAGTGATTCGTCTGTATGTTTACAGTGAAGTAAAGTGAAATGAAGTATTTTATTAATAAGTCTTTATTCCTTTTCAAATTATTATTGTTGTTAAATCTTATTTTTATTATTTTGTGTGTATGAAGGAAGCAAAAAGGATTATTGTGTAAGAAAATAAATGACAATAAAAGTTAAATAATAAACATACATTAAATTTTGTAAAATAATTCTAATTTTCAATGCAGTAACATGATACTATAAAGCTGAACATTTCAATTCTAATTGCGTTTAATTAAATGATCTATTATTTAAATTACTTAATCTTTTCAACAATAAAAGATTTAAATTATTAAGTCTAGTAAAAGTATCAGCATATATTGGGGATTTTTGAAAATATTATATAACTATATATTAAATAACTATCTACCATTGATTTGTGTGAACTTATTTCGTATTTTTTCCAGGTGAATTCTGAATATTATTTATTATGAAATTGCCTAACTTTAACAGAAACAGATATACAGAATATAAAAATACACTACCGTCTTGTGAGATTCACAGTATTACTAATTTTATGAAGCGTTCTCCGTTAATACAGCGAAAATTTTAAAAAAAATCGTTATGTTCTGTACATTGACCGGGTATAATTAAAACAATGTACATTTAGAATAACATCTATGTATAAGAAATATTTATAAGAGTCAGTTTTACTGGAGACTACTATGTCAGAAATATATTGCTTCAACAACAACAACTACGTCAGAAAACATATATCATAATATCAACTAAATATATTTTCATATTTTCTATTTATTTCTATAGTTATAGGTTTTAACCAAGTTGCACTCTTTTACTCCACAATGTCAGTAAATCAATCTCCGTAGCACCGGCTATAGTAGTTTGTTTTCAATTATACAGTATTCTTTCATATTTGTATCTTTAAAAACTTATGATAATTTTTTTGTAACTATGAAGTTGTTAGTTTAGAAAAATGTAACTTTATATATAAAAGGTATTTAAAACAGATGATCGATAAGAATATTGGTATGGTTGTTATTTCATATTCGTATTACATTTAAATAAGTAATTATAGTCAAATACGGTTTAGATAATAGACTTCATTCAGTTTATTCCAAGAAAAGTGTACTGATATTCTTGATAAAAGAGAACTTTGTATTCTTATTACATTAAAATTAGATATCATAATTTCATTCATTCCTCATATAAAGGTTTTTCATAGTTTGGTGTTTATGCCAAGAAGTAACTGTAATGTTGTGAAAAGCTTAAAGCTTGCTTTCTGTATAACAGTATCGGATCACTTAAGAACGGACGTTATTGAATTTCTCACTTCTTTCATTTGGTGCTAAATGCACTCGCGTTGTTTCACTTAAAAGGGTTCTGTAAAATAACGTATTTACTTGAATTTACTACGTTAGAAAACTTTCATTTCATGGAATTACCTTTCCGGATTGGAATAATGTTTCCTATAGTTGTTGATTCGGTTCGGCAGCCATTTAAATATTATCTGAAAATGGTCCCGATATTTAATATGAATTATATGCGACCTAATTTAGCGGATGCAAATCCAACACTTATTTTTATGTAATAAAATATTAATGTTATCACCTAAGAATCTAAATGATAACCTAAATACGGCCCCTAATGTAACTGAGAAATATGTTAATGCAAATGCCATTTATAACTATATTCCTAACTGAAACCCCACGGAGGGTTTTATGCTAATAGTAGTAACCGGATTATCCAATTGCAATATATTGTAAGAATGTAACAAGCATATACAATTTCTTTTTCCAATTTTAATACTATGAAAGGTTAAAAATTATTACAATTTAATAGGCAACTTAATTCCTTAATATTATAATTGATTCTGTTTTTTTTAACACTTCATATTTTATTATAAATATAAAATGATATAATATATAAAAAACAATAGTTCTGTTTTACTAACTTTTCAACGCACGGCCGCTTAAAATCTTTCAAGTTACAATATATATTGAATATAGATCAATGTGAAAGTCAAGACACTAGACGTAATTTTTAACAGGAATATCGGAAGTCGTAGGCGAACTTCTAGTATAATTCATTTTACTTAGATTAATTAAACACAATTAAAAGTAGGTAACGACAAAACAAGTTCAGTTCAAAAAACTAATCGTATTGTTATTTAGTAGTATAATTGTTTATACACTGTAAGGCTACAGTATAAGTTTATATATAAGATAACCGTATAAAAAATATAGGATATGCTATTACTATCTAATGTGTAACCGCTGTCCCGTCTCTATTACCATCGATATCCGAGCACTAGTACGCTACAATGCTCGGATATATCAATCTCATATTAAGATAAAAAATAACAATAATGCTTTTACTTGACGGTTATCCATTCAGTTAATAATTTACGTGGTTGACGGCAAACCTCTTGATGATAAGCAGTTATGACAGTTACGATACAAGTTATAATTGAAGTTGTTTGACAGTATCTAATGTATTGTCTCTAAAAACATTAAAATATTAATTTAGTGCAGTAGTGAGATTATAATTGAAATTGATTTTTAGGTATAATATTTTGTAAAACTATATTTTAAATAAAGAATTTAAGATGCTTTTTTTTAACGAGACGGAGCTAAAGGTATCATTATTTTGCGGTTAAATAGGGCTTTGGTTGATATTTATCACTCCGTCAGTCTCTAGAACTAGACCCTGTAAAGATAAATTACTTAATTTAAGTGAGATTATTTTGTTATATTAATGAAAGTAATTAATAGCCAAAAATGTATAGCTATACTACGGTCGTGAAAATTGTGTTCCGTTCGAACATCTTATATACATCGTGTAACTTATCTCAAACATTGTTTGTGTTTTTGTCCATTCATTATAAAAAAAGCAGTAAAAAAGGAATCTTATAATATGTCTTATTATTTAGACGTAACATAAGATTCATTCCTTACATTCGCAATTCTACATATTTCTATCTTCACAAACTACATACACTGAATGTGTTTCTAAAAATTTGTGTTGCATTGCATTTTTTCTTAACATTGGCCTGTAGTTAAATTTAATCTGTTATATTTCCTCTATATGTAAAGATAAATCATATTATATTATTAGATAACTTTTTTGTATACTTTTGAGAAATTATCATGTTTGCAATAATTTACAATGACGATTAGTGTAGAAACTATATTGAAGTTTAAAGTTGTATTGAAAGTAAGTTTCATACAAACCGTTTTTTTTACAGCAAGTTCCCTGCAAAGTCAAAGCATCAGCTCCTAAAGTTATTTTCCACAGTTCTCAGAATAGCAGGCAACAGAAGCTTTGCGGGATTCCGCATTTAACAGTTTACATCTGTTTTACATAACTGACTGATAACTCTTTACCAATGCACGATTTTATAGAAAGCATGGTTTACGTTTCATACTTTACCTGATGCTAACTGTTTTAAAAACCAAATAAGTAATATCGTCAAATAAGTGGCTTATCTCATTTTTAATTCTCCAAAAACACAATCTCATCTAATAATATCATATATCAATTCTTGAATATAAGTTTCATATAATGCAAGATTTTATATTGTTATACGGTGAACACTAAACTATTCGTAGCACATTGCATTGGTATTTGTTTACTTCATAGAATACATAAAACATACTTAGTTCGACGGCGAACATATTATACAGTAGTCACGTATTAAATAGGAGAATAAAATATTATTGATCGTAATGTGCTGTTTCTGGCACTAGAAATGTAAATAAATATATTGTGTCAGTGAGTGGGGATTGTGATAGTATCGTTAAGTTAAAGTTCAGATTTTACAATGAAAATATTAAATATGATATAAATTTTTGCGATCTTAATATAACATAATAAAAACTATTATTACAAAACATGTTTCTTATACTTTTGCCTCTTTGTTCAATAAAAGTTTGAGAAGATCGAAAGGTGTGATAATCTGACGTGAAGATGCTTGTTCGGAATCATTGAAGAGAGAAGAGATAAAACTTTGTTACTTGTTCCAATGTAACAAGTCCAATAAATAGAGACTAAATAAAAGCTAACCATTGTTATATACAAAATAAACCTCAGAAGTATGCACCATTTAAAAAAAAAAGAATTACAAGTATTTAAGTTACTCTTCTTATTCGAAGTTATACAACATTCTTAGCTAAATTTAATTTAATTTAATTTAATTACAAGAAATCCTAAATTAATTAAATTTATGAAAAGTTGAAGAAAATAATATAAATAATATGATTTTAATTGCGATAAATAATGTTCAAAATTCTAGTAGCTTGCGAAATAGTGCGTTTATTAAAAGCAATTTATGATATTTAAAATTGACCTTAATATAAAAGAAACCCACCCATAAATTTGTGAAGTAGGTTCAGATGTTATTAACATACATATAAAAATATATAAATGTAAGAAAAACAATAACCAGATTAGTATCAAACTTTTATGTTATACTATTCATTACTTATTCAAACTTGGAGAAATGGACCAGATATTACAATGTTATCTTTAGCTTTTTATTCTCTGTTAGCAAGCTGCAAAACTAATCTTACTTGTGGAAAGTTCTTGCGTTCTCTTTACAGTTTTATCTAGATTGTTTAATACCATCTTAATATAACCAACTGTGCATCAATTAGTAATTTTATAAACAATTTAAAGTAATTCCTATAAAAGCAAAAAATATTTTAATCAAAAAAAATACATTAAAAACGAAACTTCATATTAATAAACAATTTCAAATTAAACGATATTTACAAGAATATAAAATAAGAACAATAAAATATTTTATAAATAAAATTTAATTTATATGTAAAATGAGTCACATATTAATTCAAATCCTTAAAGAGAGGCTCCTCATCATTAATAGTATCAATTGTTCGACATTTTGTATTGTATGTATGAAATTACATATGAAAACAATATTTACGTCAATATTTATACCTTGTTGAATTTATTTGTTGAATCGATATGCACGTCGAAGAAAGCCATGTGGTATGAAAAATTTTATAACTATGATGGGATGATCATCAGAGTCATTACATAAAATATTAATATTAATAAATACCTATTTGATAAATGTTGTCACTATAGTATTTAATGTACATAATATTCTATATCTGTACGTATCTTAAAGTCTACGTAGTCAATTACACCTATTTCATTTAGATCGGTTCTTGTTCCGAGAACAGTGTGACTCCTTACATCAACACTAAGAACTAATGTTTGCCATAAATTTATGTGAATAATTTCTGATTAAACGATCTTCATCTTTAATGGACTTGATTTGTATATAATTGAATTTATAATTAAAATCTTGGTGGTTTGTTAGTTTTTGTTTTAGTTTTTATAATTTCGTTGAAGGGTTGTAAATAAAATTATTTGTGTATCATACATACATTTGTTTTTTGTTTTGTGTTTTGTCTTAATCCGACATTTATTAGCCAAATGGGCACAACATGAAACATTTTATGTAATGAATAGCAAACATAATGGCAAGCTAGCTTTTTCTTTATAATATATTATAAAAGTATATTCTCACAGTTCCTGTAAAGAAAGATTAAATGTTTATTTCATACATTAAATATTAGTATTTCACATAAAACATCTTCTCATTACCACTAAATATATATTTAAAGAAAAAGGATATCTTTTAAGGTTGTTTATTTCGTGTTTGTAATAGCCTAAGTTTCATAAAAAATATATATATAAACAGCACCACAAATTTGTCAGGTTAAATGCTACATATATATATCTCATGTGATATCAAAGCAAAAGAAATACAATTTCGTTTTTAAATACTTTTTTTACACTATTCGCCGAGTGGACGAACAGCAATTAGGTTCAAGAAAGATGGCCCAATGCGATTGGCTACACCAGCCAGACATCACAATATACACGACCGACCGTTTATCACAATTCATTGGACCTTATCTCGACCATAACCTGAACCCAATTGGCTTTATATTCCAACTGAAGCTAGCTGTAATATACATGACATTTGTAAAGAAATATTATATTAGAAGCGTTAAAACCAACACAAATAACGAATATAATAAGAAGATAAACGAAAAAATACCGAATTGTAATAAAACACAACGCGGTCGACAATATGTTTACTTCATAATAAAAACAGAATTATCCCTGGCCCTTTGCCAACTTACGCAATTACTTTGAAGATAGCCATGATAAGAATAGTTCATTTATAAATATACGGCTTAAGAAGAAATATTATAAGACATTAAATGTTATTGTAATTTATAAAACTGTTCTAATTCATCCACATTTATAAATATTACATTCTTATAACACAGCCTATAGCAAATCTCATTAAGCTGCTGCTATATGGAGATCATATAAAATATTGTCAAAATGACCCATAATTATTGCCTTCTTCGATTAGATTTTAATGATTATCAGCATTCCTAACTTGAATTAAAATTTCTACAAACTACTTATTAAGTAATGGGTCTTCTTCAAACGTTGCGTTTTCTTAATCTGTAATCCGAAAAAAAAGAAAAAAAAACCATTTTCAGTTCAAAATCGCTTTTTAATAATGTTTATAAAATTAAAATATAAAATCAATTATAAAACCGAGTAGGGATTTAATTTTACATAATAAGTAATTTGGTGTTAAATCTTAAATACCAAATGTATGTAATTTGAATATTATATTTTTAATCATATTTATTACTAAATGTTTTTGTTTTTTAATTTTGTATACAAATTATGTACAGATCATTAACGATATTTAAAAGTTTAGAAATTTAAAAGAATAGACAGGTTAATTAATTTGTCTATACCTCACCTAAAGACCTTTTTGAATATCCTATGGGAAATACCTCGTTCGACAGGGTCGATCGTGTTAGGTAGATTCCCGTCGGTCGGATCGACAAAGAAAACTATCTAGCAGTATTCTACTGGTCATTACGAATCTTATGACGGGTTTCTCTGCATATATTGGGTGAGCTGAGAACCACCCCCCACCCCTATCTCCTAAACGGGGGGTCGCATCAATAAACTTTTCGGACAAAAAAGTTTCCTCTTTTAATTTGTTAATTTTTTAAGATTTTTCCGACGTCAAAATTTTGCCTTCTTCTGTGACTTTTTGTCGGTTTTTAATTTTCAACCCCCCCAGCCCTCCAACCCACCGACCGATTTCCCCCGTTCAAGAACTTAACCTTCATTTTGTCCTTAAGAATGTGTATACTAAGTTTGAAAATCCTCCGTCAATATTTGCGACCTGTAGCGTGTCCCAAAGTTTTTCACTTTCCCCCCCCTCCCAGCACCCCCTTTCACTTTTTCCAAAAAAACGAAATGCTACGTTTGTTCTACTAATTTATCCTATCGACCTGTGAAGTCAGATTTCGCCTACCATGAATTTGGACTGATGGATCATATATACATATATATATAGAGGGATATATAATTTTTTTTTTTTCGTTGGATTCTCAATCTCCAGTTCATAAACGGCGTAGCGCCCCTACTCTGGGGTCTGGGTCCCGTCATCGTATCGATTGCAATAGGTAGATTCATCTATGGAATCTACCTAAAATGTCTAGTTATTTTTTAATTAAATCATATGTTTATTTACCCGAAACAAATATTGAAAAGATCGTTTTAAGAACTTTAGCAAGACAGACAGAAAGTTGAATTATTCATAAGGTCTTGTGGGTAATATAGCTACATTACTTGCTTATTTATTGATTTCGTTCTGTTGGCTATTTTTATGCCAATAAGTTCGGTGTAATAAGTTCAGTTAGTGTTATACAACTTTAAAATAACAACTAATCTGAGTGGGGTGAACTGAACCACGTTTAGTTCAATCCACTAAGGATACAAGTTTGCGCGTTTATCACTATGAAAACCCCATTTGTCGTATCACCGCTCTTCGAGAGCACCCCCCTCATTGCCTTGCCAAGTATCAGAATACTGGGTCTCGACATTTCGAGCGATTGTCAGTTTCGTGGTCATCTGGAGAACAAGGCCAAGTTGGCCTCAATGAAATTGGGATTGATCAAAAGAGCGTGGCAGTATTTCAATCATGGCCAAAAACTTGCGCTCTACAAAGCGCAGGTTCGGTCACACATGGAGTACTGTTCTCATCTCGGGTCCGGATCACCCCAATATCAGCTTCTACCATTTGACCGCGTACAACGGAGAGCCGTTCGGATTGTCGGGAACTCAGTGCTCTGCGAACAGCTGAACTCTTTGGCATTGCGTAGAGACGTTGCTTCTCTGTGCGTCTTCTACCGCATTTACCACGGGGAGTGTTCCAATGAGCTATTTGATCTGATGCCTACCGCCGAATTTAATCACCGCACAGCGCGCCTTCGACTCCTTTACCATCCCTACCACTTGGATGCGTGGCGATTCTCCACTGTGAGGTTCTCAAGGACCTTTTTGCCACGTTCCACTCGCTTGTGGAACGAACTCCCTTCGGCGGTATTTCCAGATCGGTACGTCATGGGTACCTTCAAAAAAGGCCTTCAAGGCCGGCAACACTCTTGTAAATCCTCGGATGTTGCAGGAGTTCATGGGCGGCGGTGATCCCGTACACCTGTGACCCGCCAGCTCGTTAGCCCTCCTCTTACATAAAAAAAAATCTAATTTGGTATTTCATATTTATAATAATTATTATTAATCATTTCCCAACCTTTTTCTATAATTATATTGGCGTTATTTTGTCATATTTGTTGCCACAAAATATTACTGGAAGAAATTATTTACATAACACGTAACAATAACAAGTTTTGTCTCAGAGTATATATTAGTTTGTCTATACTATACTATCAACATATATATAAAATAAACATAGAAAATCGAGAATGTGAGAAATTATAAGAGTTCACATTTTACTTCTTAAGTTCGAAAATAGTAGTTGATCACTCCCTACTTCATCGAGGCCAACTCAGTATTGCTCTTCAAGTAACCATGAAGCAGAAAATAGCACCAAATTTTTGATAATTGCAAAATGGCTGCAAAATCGAAGAGAACGAAGAAAATATTTAACATTGTTTGCATTTAATAATAGGTACGGGTATATAAATTGTTTTTTTTTTTTTTACTAAACGTGAATCACAATCCCGAAAGGTTTATCAGTAGCATTAGTTAATCCAATACACCTTTAGATCCCCATTTTAAGGACAAATTCTATAATAATTCTTATAAGTCTTCTTTATAATATTAGTAATTTGTGTCACATACGAGTACCTAATCTATTTGTACTTTAAAAATCCTATAATATTACTTAATTATTTTATGACTTCAAGCGAACTCTGAACGTTTCTCATTTGCCAAGTCAATTAACATTATGATTAAAAGTTCTGATCGTGATGCTGAGGCTACTAGTTTGACAACACCTCGTTTATTTTATATTAAATACTTCTATCACGAATTATGCACATGCACATGCATTTATCTACATATTATATATCTAATGCAGTGGTTTTTTTTAATCATATCCAATTTAAAAGTTCTATTTGATAATATCGATTAAACTCAAAAACGGCATGAAAATTTACATTTTTAATTTTAACCGACGTTTCAAATTCGTAGTAGCAATCTTATTCACGGGAATCATAATGACAATCTTTAATATTAAATATTGAATCCATTTGTGTGTTAAAAGAGTGTAAAATCTAAATTCATTCTCATAACAACCATAATTATTAAACCTGCCAGACCATCTCATCTACAGCAGAGGCGTGATTTATATTGTTTGTAAATTTTTATTTACATTATGTGGAAATTACTTCTTCAAAAAATTAATACTCTTCTCTTTACGTTATGCACATTTGACCCAAATAATACATTTCAACCATAACTCTTGTATGTCTTCTTAATTAGGAGCCGGAATATAGTTTTTATTTGCCAAAGCCAAATTTGTTTAACAAAAAAAAAATATCTACGACAGATACTTATTTTTTTAACGCAGTCTTTCATGATCATTTCATGTTCTTTAGATTTAAATATCATCTACTCTCTAACGTCTATATAATATCCAGTATTCGACCTGTCACTGCATTCAACATTTATATAAAATTATCTCACTTTTTTATTACTGTCACTACATTCAACATTTATATAAAATTATCTCACTTTTTTATTACTTCTTTGGAGTTACATTTCTTAAGAATAGATTGTATTCAAGTAAGTATTCCTAATTATCAAAGCAAACTATTGAGTTGATGAATGATTATATGTTCGTTGTTTGGTTGTTACGTTACTCAAAACTCAATGTTTCTACTATGAGAATGTGAGGTTTCATTTAAATATTAATGAAAGAATCCAAGATTAAATTGTTAAGTTTAACTTATTATAATATTGTTTATTTTATAGTGAATAAAAATTTAGAGAACCGTTAAATTAGGGATTAAGTAAAACAATATGGCAGTGTTTATTTATTGTAATAAGTAGGTACTATTATTTAAAGTATTCACCCTTTGAGGGGACATATATATATAAAAGCCAATGTTGTTTTAAAGATATATCTAAATTAGAAATTTTGAAAATACTTAACTCGTTGGGTTTGTAATTCAAAATGGAAATATATTTTTATCCTACTTCACGCACCAAATACTGCAACTTTAAAATGCCCTTGTAATCGTAGATTGCCTATAAGGCCACCTTTGTACCACTTGTATATAGACATAAACTTACTGTTCTTCTATTATACGCATACTGTGTGCATTAAAAAGTTACAAATAAAATAAAAAAATATAAAATTGATAATATGCTTTTATAAATTTTTAATAAACATTTATATTTTTATTTTAATTTGTGTACCTCTCGTGAGAAACTTTGAAATTTCTATTTTTCTTTTTGGCTTATCTCTACAATTAAAACATGTAGCCTTTTTTGGGTTTGGTCTGATTTGTTTTTTATTTTCTTTTTTTTAATAACGTTTATTATATTTCAAATTAAATAGCATAATTTTTTCGCTTCCTAGGAAGTAATCTAAACAACATATTAAACATAAACCTAGTCAGATGGGGTATATGACGAGGCTAACTAGAAAAACCTGCAAACTGGTTACATCTACTTAATTAAAAACCTTAAATTACGTGCAAACTGAAAACCTATTAATTATCCCCTTCTAAGTAACTACAAGCACTCCTAGAATTATAAAATGTCTGTTAAAGGTCAATGACATTGTAATTCCTGTATGAGCTGTTCGATTACAGAATTGACTTTTCAAATATGTTCACTGTTACAGGTACGTTACAATATGAAGTAGTTATTCGAAGATTAACTGCGTTTCCTTAATCAACTAACTTAATTATGAGTTTACGTGTGAAATTAATTGATTTCCTATGATTTGGTGTCTCAATGTTTCATATTATAAACGGAATTTGGAAATACAAGAGAATAAAGTATTTTAGCTTTAATATTAATTATCTGTGGAACCTAATTAAGATCTGTGGAATTAAATTTTCAAATAACTATTTGCTGTCTGTGAAGTTTATTTTAATGGATGTTATTGAAAGTCAATGTAGTAGTATTATTTTATTCTTCGAACTCCATTTTGATAACTTTAAATTAAACATACAATTTTGGTACGTTAACTATATTTCAAAAGAATGAATAATGTTTCAAGTATTTAAAACTTTATTAACGTTTGGAACTAATTTTACTATTTTCACTATTCACATCATAACGAATCACTAACTAAAAACTGGCTTATGTGATAATACAAAGTTCTTATTTGAACGAAATAATAATATATATGTGGTTTTGATTTCATTATCATGTAACTGGGTATATTATTATTTTCATTGATAAATTTTATCATTCTCGTCTTGTTCCTTTATCTATAATAATGAGCATTAAGTTAATTGTCTTCGTCATTACACGTTTATTCGAGGGCACTTACATAAAGTAGGGTTGAAATAATTTAATGATTTGTTCTACCTCTACTGTTAGGATTGCAACGTACTAACTTTTATGTATTATTTTTGACAACGTATACTCGTAATACAGTGGACACACCTAATTGAAGTTAAATATTTTATTAAAAAAAAACGAAATCATTTTTTTTTATTCTTAATATATAATTTTTGAACAATTTGAGGTTGTTACTTTTTATAAAATAATTGTATTTGAAGCATCGTAAATTTTAAATTTTAAATTTATGTTTTCGCGTCATTTTTAAGTTCAGTTGATATTATCAAATATAACTTTTAAATTGGGTAGGATTTCAAAAAAACACTACATTATAAAAGTAGATATTATAGACATTTCAACACATTATCTTAAATTTATATTTAAAACACAATATATATTTAAATACTTTTAAATGGTTCTACTATTAATAGTGATTCAATTTCTATTGGCATTTTAAACATTTTTGATATAATAATTATTTTTAAATATGAAAGTTGGCAAAGAAGATCTGATAGTTACATCGTTAGTATTGTTTATAAATTCATACAGCATAATGAAAGCAAGTTTTGAGTGCAGGTACTCTGGAGTCACAAGTAACGATGTGTACACTAGGCGCTAGAAGTATGTCCATCAAATGCAGGCTGAGCTTCTCAAATGTTGAGCGAATATCTAAACTTGTATTACACAAGTCCAAACAGTAAATTAAGGATAAATACAACATCACAATATTAATAAAACATGTTTTCGTTTTCTTTACGTAATACCCAAAATTTTTTTTTTTTTTTTTTTTTATGTTATAGGAGGGCAAACGAGCTTGCGGGTCACCGTTGGTATGTGATCACCGCCGCCCATGAACTCTTGCAACATCCGAGGATACACAAGAGCGTTGCCGGCCTTGGAGAAAGGAATATATGCCTTTTTTGAAGGTACCCATGTCGTATCGATCTGGAAATACCGCCGAAGGAAGTTCGTTCCACATTTGAGTGGTACGTGGGAAAAAAGTCCTTGAAAACCGCACAGTTGAAGATCGCCACGCGTCCAGGTGGTATGGATGATAAAGGAGGCGATGGCGAGCTGTGCGGTAGTGAAATTCGGCGGTAGGCATCAGATCGAATAGTTCTTCGGAACACTCCCCGTTGTAAATGCGGTAGAAGACGCACAAAGAAGCCACGTCTCTACGCAATGCCAAAGAGTCCAGCCGTTCACAGAGCACTGGGTTCCCGACAATCCGAACGGCTCTCAGTTGTACGCGGTCAAATGGTAGAAGCTGATATTGGGGTGATCCGGACCAGAGATGAGAACAGTACTCCATGTGAGGCCGGACCTGCGCCTTATAGAGCGCAAGTCTTTGGCCAGATTTGAAATACTGCCTCGCTCTATTGATCACTCCCAATTTCATCGAGGCCAACTTGGCCTTGCTCTCCAGATGACCACGAAACCGACAATCGCTCGAAATGTCGAGACCCAGTATTCTGATACTTGGCGAGGCAATAAGAGGAGTGCTCTCGAAGAGCGGTGATACGACAAATGGGGTTTTCTTAGTGGTAAACGCGCAAACCTGTGTCTTTAGGGGATTGAACTGAACGTGGTTCAGTTCACCCCACTCAGAGACCATCCCCAGGGAGGTCTCTATTGAAGACACAAGTTTCTTTCGGCACTCGTCGACGTTTTCCCGAGAGAGACCTGCACGACCGGAATATATTGCATCCCCAGTGCTGTCATCCGCATAACAATGTATGTTGGAAATATCCAACATATCATTGATATGCAGGAGGAACAGAGTTGGGGATAGCACGCAGCCTTGGGGTACACCAGCATTCACGGGCTTGGGGTCCGAGCAAAAACCGTCGAGAACGACCTGTATGCTCCGCCCAGTGAGAAAACTGGTGATCCACTTGCATAAACCCTCGGGAAGCCCATAGGAAGGTAGCTTCGAAAGAAGCCCCTTGTGCCATACACGATCAAAGGCTTTTGCCATATCCAGACTAACTGCCAGACCTTCTCCCTTGCTTTCAATAACCGCTGCCCAACGGTGCGTAAGGTATAACAGAAGATCACCAGCTGATCGACCATGGCGAAAGCCATACTGCCGGTCATTGATCAACTGGTGATCCTCTAGGTACGTTAGGAGCTGTCGGTTTATGATAATCTCCATTATTTTGGAGAGAAGGGAGGTAATGG
Organism: Melinaea menophilus ssp. n. AW-2005; assembly: GCA_918358695.1. Taxonomy (NCBI): domain Eukaryota; kingdom Metazoa; phylum Arthropoda; class Insecta; order Lepidoptera; family Nymphalidae; genus Melinaea; species Melinaea menophilus. The sequence continues at coordinate 6,986,531 of OU911050.1, read as the reverse complement.
CGATAGGTCTGTAGTTAGCTGGGTCCGAGCTATCACCTTTTTTAGGGATCGGATGGACAAGGGCACGCTTCCATGAGACCGGGACTACGCCTCTAAGGTAGGAGTACCGAAATAGACGCGTTAGCACTGGAGTCAACTCAGGGGCACACGTTCGTAGCACTAATGGAGAAATGCCATCCGGCCCACTCGACTTATGAACGTCCAAGGAAAATAGAGACTGCCTGATAGTTTTTTGGCGAAAAACTATTTCCGGCATTGAACTCTGACACCGCGGGATGATAGGCGGTGTCTTCCCCTGGTCGTCCAAAGTCGAGTTCGAGGCGAAAAGAGTGCCCAAGAGATCGGCTTTCTCTTTTGCCGTGTGGGCCAGAGAGTCATTCCCCATGTGCAACGGCGGTAGGGACGGCTGGCTAAAGTTTCCCAGAGTGGCCTTTGAAAGCGCCCAGAATTTGCGCGTGCCAGGCGGGTACTTTGCCAGCTGATCCCCAATTTTGACGACATGCTTGAACTTTGCTCTAGCGATTTGCCGTTTGAAGAATCTGGAGGCACGGTTGTATTTCCTCTTCAGAACTCTAGAGTTCGGATCCTTAGTGACTAACGCATTAGCCCAAGCTTGATAAGCCTGCCGTTTGCCAGCTGCTGCTGCCCTGACAGACGCATCAAACCAAGGCCGCGATCTGCCGCCAAGCGGTACCACAGAGCTTGGTACAAATAGTTCCATGCCCTGAAGTATCACATCAGCTACAGCCGCAGCGCAGTCACTAGGATCATTGGAAGGGAAACAAATCGGCCCCCATGGGTAGGATGCAAAAAAGGACCGCATTCCATCCCAATCCGCTGACTTGTAGTGCCAAACGCGTCGAGTCGCAGGTCTTGTGCGATCAGGACGTCGAATGGGCACTACACTCCGTACCAGACAGTGATCAGAGGAACCTAAGGGAGCCTCGACAGTGATCTGGTACTTTTCTGGACGTGTAGTCAGCAGAAGATCCAACAAAGAGGGCGTGTGGCTGTCCACGTCCGGTAGACGAGTGTGCGTCTTTACCAGCTGGGACAGACCATTTGCCAGAGCAAAGTCAAACACAGATCTCCCCGCGTAGTCGGTGGCACGTGACCCTAGCCAATCGGCATGGTGCGCATTAAAGTCCCCGAGGACTACGACTTCGGCGGAGGGAGTCTGTGAAAGCAGATCGTCAATCTTCGCCTGAACATGGCCCAAGAGTTGATCCGTTTCTGCATTACCACTATGGGACCTGTAGAGGCACGCGTAGACTCTGACATGGTCGTCCATGTCCACGCGTAGCCAGAGTACAGACAGGTCCCGACCTTCAAAAACCTGAAGGCGACGGTAGCAGATATCCTCCCTTACGAACACAGATACCCCGGCGTGTGGTATAAAATGATGTTCTAGTTTATACCCGGGGTATGACAGGTACGCTGTGTCGCTAGGTTGAGATATCTGCGTCTCCGTCAAAAACAACAAGGCCGGCTGCGCCGTCTCAAGGTGGTAGTGGACGGCGTTTAGGTTCGAGTGAAACCCCCGAATGTTGCAAAAGTCCACATCTAGAGTGGAGCGGGGTGCCGCTGTTTGCCGTCGTTTTTTTACCCAAAATTACTTGATCATCTTAAAAAATTCAAAAATTATATGAGTATAATAATGTGTAATGTATAATAATATATAATAATAATGTGTAACTAATATGTATTTAAAAATGTTATTTTTTTCTCAGATAAAGTGATTTACGATTTGAGAAACACTGTCCTTAGGCACTACAACTGCTCATTACGGCAGAACAATGTCAGACTTATTTCTCGACGAAGTAAAAGTTATATGAAGTACTCGCAAATCACGTCTTGCTATATTAACTATATAGTCTATGCACGTTTTTGACCAACTATATATGACATCTATAATCTTGGGGAAATTGACATTAACCGTTCTGACAGCCGAGTTTTTAAAACTATCATTAGAAATCACAACAATTGCAAAACTCTTGATCTAAGGCAATTTTCCTCAATAATATTTTGTTATAAGATAAGTATATATTACAAATAATATTTTTTCAGTAAAAGAACGCATGAGGTGTTTATTTGGAAAGTAAACGCAGCGAAGGTGGATGTCAGTCATAATAAAAAGATAAATACTTCCTATTCAATTTTACCAACGTAGACGGAGCTGATATCCAAGAATCCGCTGCGATGAGTCGGATGATAACTGGATTAACTTATCCCAATATCCACTATATTCTAAATAATATATATACATATATATACAGTTATTTTAGTCGCTTGACTTACTGTGATTTTAGATTTATATACATTATTTATAATTATCGATTATTGCATTCGTTGAGTTATTTCCGTCATTATAATTTCGACACCTAATTTATCACACAGGTACCCTTTTAATTGCAAAGTTGTGCCAAGACTTAAATAGTGCACGTCCAATATGGAGCACAGAGGTATATATTTAGGAAAGCTATTAGGGGTGACTTACCCGAATAGGTTTCCTTAATGGAGCAAAAAAATATTTATAAAGATGATTAAATTAGATCTTAGTTACGAAAAACTATATTATCGAATATTGTCAGTTATCGAGATCATTGCCTAAACTCTTATTATTATCATCTAAATATATTTTAAACAAAAGGTTAAAACATAAATAATCCGCTTTTTAAAGACCTTATCACCACGTCAGATATTAATTTCCATTAGTTATATAAGAACTGTTTTAGCTAAACCAATTTTTTACTGTATATTATTTGAGTTTAATAGCGACTTTGTTCAAAATGTATCACTTAATTAGAGGATGGCAACTGCCATTAATTCTATCTTTGATATAAATGACCCAATTACAGTACGATTAATTGGGTGAATAGCAGCCAAATCTAGTTATAAATAATAAAGAAAAGCCACTATATTCTTCTCTAGACAAAGTTTATACTTTTATTATATAAGGTAATTAACAAGGCATACGACAATCACTCAAAATCAGATATCAGCGGCGGAATTGATTACTTACATAATAGCTATTGTATGATACTTTATATAGGATTAGAACATTTCCTATTTAAGGTACAGAATTTTTTAAAGATAGTCAGGTATCATCAGGATCAACAGGTATTTTACGGTCAGATTTTATTTAAATCAAGAATTCAGTTCTTATAGGCTGGCCTTTAGCCTTCGGAGATTACTAAAAAGAGGTATTATAATATCCCTTGTCTTCAAATAGTTTCACTTTTAAGTGAATTGACTATTTAATGGCTGATTAAGTTTTACTGAAATAACAACTTTGTTAGATTAAATTTTTGGTCATTGATTTAATAATATAATAATATAAACTAAAATTTAAATTTAGTTACGATTCGTTAATTGAAATTCACTTATTTCAGGAATTATTATATTTAAGTATACAAAATCATAAATCATGTAAATTATTAAAACTTTCATCTCTATGAATTTACACAGTGATACATCTTGAGTACAATGTATGTTACAGGAGTACCGACTTTAAGTATAAGCTTTAAAAGTATTGAAATTCTTATATCAGAATGATATTATATGTCATAGACAATATATTTTTTTAGAAGTTTTATTTAGTTATCTAAGAGGATGTCCTAGATTACTTCTGTTTTGTACATTTAAAACATAATTTAAATTTTAAAATAAAATTTCGGTATCTTTTTGTTCGAAATTCTCCACCGCCTACAAGTAAAGTTCAATTTAATGAAATTTTTGTTTTGCTTGGTTAGCTTAGTTAGTTTAGGTAGCACAGCACAGGACAATGGTTCGAGTACATGAGTGATATAATGTATAAACGTCTTGTACAAAGATATTAAGTTAAAGCTACATAAATACTATAGAATATTTTATCTAGACGCTGACAACACAGTTCATTAAAAAAAGTTTTGAAAAAAATTGTATACCTATAATCTCCCAAAAATTTAAAAGTATTTAATAATAAAGATAAAACATACTGGACACTTTATTTACTGCCAATAAACTTAACTTCATGTGATATAAATAGTGAACCTTATTTCACCGATTACAACGATTGATGAGAGCAATTAGTGTGGTTATAATTAACCCCCAAAATACATCTGAGGACTCGCACAGAGTGATGCACGATTTTATCCTTTCATATATACATTTTTTAAAAAGAAAGGACTATACCATATATGAAAATGTACTATAGTACAAAAATATAATTATCCGTCAGTTACGCAGAAAGTACTAAATGAAAAATACAGGTCTAAAAGCTTACAATAACCGTTGGTCAACAAACATGTGAGGAGGCCGCAAATATATATAACACATTGTTTTTAGTATGAGTGAAACACTCAGATAACAACAGTTATTATATATGATAAGAAAGAAAATAATAACAGAATTAATTTATTGAGGTCTGTATAAGATTTCTTTGATATTTAAGTGACGATATTGAAACAGAAGCTTCCAACGAATCAAAATTAAACCTTATGTTGTAATTAGTTCATATAGTTATAACACACTAAATATACTGGACATCGACAACAATGGCTATTTTATTTGAAAGCAATTTCTGAAGCTCTAAAATACAAAAACAAGCTCTTTAGTAATAGTGTGTTCGAATGACGATCGCTGGCGGATGGGAAATAAACGATTATCGGAAAATCGTCCCTTCTATCTTTAAAAAATTACCCCAACTTTTTTTAAATATACATTTTTGCCATTTAAATAATATAACAGTGAGTTCGCGCGCGTCGCTTCAGACACAAGTTCTATTATGCAGCACAGGTAGTGTTCAATTATTCATAGAGGCATGTATCTCGCTTAGCGCTTCTTTGTGACGTGTATGCTAAGGTGATTTCAGACTTATATTAATGTGTAAACTTATAGACTTGCAGGACTTAAAGAACGTTTCTTGAAAAAGATTCTGTTTTATTTCAAATATTATTTACTGTTATACTCTCTGATGGTAAACTGTTGTTTAAAAAGTTACAAGTTTTTGTGTAAGAATATATTTTATTAAAGTTGATGAAGTTAAACTGTATATTTAAATTAATTATTGGAATAACAACTCCTATTCATACAAATTATTTTCAATTTGTATAGCGAAATATATAAAGTGTATCCTTTGTTGTTTATAATAAGTTAATATTACAACAATAAAATAAATTTTGGCCGATTATTTTTATTAATAATTAACCCTTAAATTATTTAAAAAAAATATATAATATTATTTATAGTCCAGCCGAATTTCTAAAAATAAAATATTGAAACGGCGTGTGTTTAAAATTGTCAATAATTGCTTAATCAAGCGTTTCGTCCGGTTTTTTATATATCTGAAATAGTATAAAATATTTATCTTCATGTAAAAATACATATCGTAGAGTTTTAACCATTAATGTATTACCCACCTTATGTCAGTTACTTGTGGTTGACACAGCATTTCAAATCTCCGTCAGTCGTCATTTGTGTGTCTGCACGTCACACTCCATCTAATATCATCTTTTATACAGTCCATCTTAATTTTTCTCTCAAGAATGCTACTTTGAGGCTTCTATTACGTAATAAAAAGAATATAATAAATAAATTTACTTAATAACAAATCAAAACGCAAACGTTACATATCATTTCGTTTTAAATTTTGTATTTTTTTTTGTTTTGCTACATTATAGCTGTGTGACAGCGCGGAGTTAAGCAGCACTTTGCGGCACTTATTCAATTTTATCTAAAAACTGGGATTTTTCTTCACACGTAATCTTGCCGCCTATAAAAGCCGCAGATGCGGCGGCGCCTTATTTATAAAAGAATTCCGGGATATTTGCCAAAATAATAATTTATTGTTTATTTCTCTAAACTAAAAGTATGTCAGTAATATTTTATATTTGTTTCTTATTTACATTATATATTTTTTAGCTCAAACTTGATAGTCAGCACAATTAAATTCATCTAATACATGAGTATAAAAATAAAATATATTGTATTTTTCATTTGTAAATGAAATTGGAATTTTTATTTTACATATATATAATAATTTCTTTTATGTTGTTATATTTAAAAAATATCGAATTCATAAAGAATTAGCATTAATTTATAAATCCTACGACTTTACGACTACGGTTTTACGGCTAAAGTTGGGTGTCTCCGACTATACTACGTAAACAATATTACAAAATCGAGTGATTCCTGGATATTTATACAAAACAAAATGTTCAATATAACTATAGACTTTGAACCAAGGTCATACATCCTTTAATAGAATATTAAAAGTTTAAAAAAGATGAATGATAAATATGATGTTATTTACGAATAATATTGAAGTCTTTGAATGAAACCAGTCATTTAACACCCAAATACAAAATAAAAATGTTTTAAAATTAAACCTTTAAAAAAGTATGAAATGTCACGAATGAAATCATTTTAGGAGGCAACCGAGGGTGCCCAAAGATATTGAGATTGAATCCATGCATAAAACATTTGCCGAGGCAGAAAGAAATTACAAAATAAGAAGCATTATTAAGAAATGAGATTTCAAAATAATTTCATGTGGATATTTAATTAAAGTGATGGAAATTTAATAACTTTTACTGTTAATTTAAAACAAAATAACGCCTAATATTTCTTTCAGACTTGGCCTATGAAACAGCAATGAACTTTATCAGTTTCTGTTTCTATGTCATTGAATTCTCAATTCCGGTTCCTTTGAGACTGATTCATATTCTCTGCCTCATGTGGTTTGTTAATTGCTTCCACACAATGATGTGTTGTAAATATATAGGGATTTTTGACAAACGAATTTTAGCTGAAGGCTGTGAGATGTTTAATTTTGAGAATTTTTATTGTGGAGTTTAGGGGATCAATAATTTTCTGTTTCCTCTTCTTTTTTATATAATACATTTTCACTAATATTGTAAATCTTGCAAAACTTATATATCTTCTATTAATAATTTATAAATATTGAAAGTAGCAAATCATTTACCACCTGGCGCCCTCCGCCCTGGAATAGATTTATTGTGAGAAAATTACACTTGAAATCAACTTTATTACAGCTATTATTAAATATTACTTTTAAAGAATACAAAATATTGTCCTTTGATTTTACACATTTTTAACTACTTCTTCAACCACCTTTAGGGATTTATCATTATATCCAGGTAAATCTTAAGAGTATTTTTATTCAAACAGAAAATAGTGAAGTTCTTAGAAAATATAAACGTTACGTTAAGTCACTTTTAAGTTACATTTTCGTTTAAACGTGTGGCGAATATAGAATCTCATCAGAGGGGATTGTTAATTAATCTCACGTGAAAACGAATTCGGGGATCCATTAAAATGTTTCGGAAATCGAATCTTGATTGGATGCAATGTAAGTAAAAAATATAAATTATTGTAGTATATACATACAGGTGTAACAGAAAAGTCAATAAATAAATACGTATTATACTGTCACAGATTCATTAATTAATATTCCTCGTATGTGGAACTACGGTATAAACACACAGACAGAATGTGTAAATAACACTAGCTCAATCACGAATCCTGGAAACCATAAGTTAACATTTGAGAATTACTAATTGCACGTTAGTTGAGTCGTGTCTATAATCCTCAAATTCTATGATATGGCGACGTAAAATTATAAAATTTATTGATTCTCTCATCAAATTTTGTTCAAAAGTAAATTCAGTAATACTTAGTTACATCGGTCCAAACATCTGATTCGAAAAGTCACACCTGTAAAGACAGCTGAGTCAGCATCTAGCAACGTTCACACGCTCAAGTTATGAGGATGGAAACAATGCCCTTCTGAATGGCCAACTCATTACTATTTAAGACATTGTATTAATATTAAGTGAGTTTGAAGGTAGGTAGGTTTCTCTTATAAATAAAACCAATTATATTTAAAATAAATTCTTTGAAAATGTCAATCGCCGTACATAAAACTTCATTACTTTACTAGTTATATACAAAAAATAATGCGACTTATTGCGACTAATATAATAATCTACATAAGTTAAGATTAAAAAAAAATCCTAACATTCGAAAAAGCATTGGCCTAATTCACAGTCTTATTGCTAAATCGACAAAAGTTGAATAAAATTCAAATAAGTGTCGTGATTGATCCCTCTTTATTCAAATCTTTCGTAGTAGTCTAGATTTATCAAGTAAAAGACGAGAGTGTATTCTCAATCTCAAGTACAAAGATTTATTTTATATATCTAAGATATTTTTTAACGCTATGAGATGTTGATACAATGTTATGTTTATGTTTGTGTTATACACTCGTAGTCGAATTCCTAGTTTGATAATGAAGTAATATGTAGAGAGGAGCACGGAGACAATTATTACATGAAAAGATTTATATGAAATATACAAAATTTCTTGTACATTCCTCGTCATCATTCGTGTCATATAAAAATTGATTGACTGCCAAAGTTCTTCTGATTTCTGTTTTCTTTATAATATTTACTTACAGAACTAGAAAGATTAAATAATGATTGGTATTACTCGTACTACGAAACTGATTTTTTACATCCTCCAAATTCAGACACAGATCCATATTTGTGAAGTTGTGAGCATTACATTAGAACGTTGTTTTCTTCTCATAAAATATTATAATGAAAAATCTATTACCATATTAAAATCAATTTATTTTCTGTTAAGAAATGTTACACTACGCTACGTAGTATTACGATAATTGATTGATACATCTAAAAAGTGTTATGAACTTTTTACTACTGCTACTACTATTACTCAAAAGAAACAAATACTTCGTAAAATTTTTAAAAAAGTTACGGTTATTTTAAATTCGTTTTTCTTTAGAGTTAATAGTATATTTAATTGAATTTACTACATCGGATATATTAAACAAGCAAGTGCTACTCAGACTAAAAAGAACGTTCCAAATATAATAATAGAAGAGGTCACCTCTTCTATTATTATTATTTTGGTATTTTATACAAGGCAAATTAATGGAATCATTGCGTTTTTCAGTTTTTACTTTTCCATTCATCTATGTGATCAAATATATAAAGCAATTGAGTATAAAGGTACGTATAAGGTAAAACTATTAACGATAATGTTATATTCTTTGTGTTACTAATATAGGATAATAGTAAACTCTTACATAACCCAAATTATATAAAACATGTTAATTTTTAAAAAGTTATCATACGCATATATGGCACATTTCATTTACGAGTTTATTTGATTAAGCAGTTTAAAGCTAAGAGAAATGCTTCTTTATTAAAAATGGACCGACGTGGTTAAATTAAGTATCCAGTTCGTGTCGGTCGCGGTGCGGTGAGTCTGATATTAACCGGATTAACTGATCGCAATATCTTCTATATTGTAACTAGTATGAAAAAATTCTTTGGTGATTATATTATAAAATTAATATAACAAAAATATTAATGAAATATATTTATTTAACATCGTTACATAATTGTCTTACCTATGCGGGAAGTAAGATTTTTTTTTTTATTAAAATTACATTATTAAGAATTACCCATGAAGCATATTTAGGTTTATTTTATTTTTGTCTCTTTTGCTAAGTGCCTGAATTTCTATCTCTATCTAGGTAACCTCAAGTTCACGGGAATTACTACAAATAAAGGCAGAAGACGTGTACAACTGATAAAATAATAAAAAAACAAATACCATCTAACATATATATCATATACACATACAATATAATAAATATTAAATATATATATGCGATATAATAGATCAATACCGATTACTATAAAAACAATAATAGTTTACAATGAATATGAATGAATTGATTGGTGGAAGAGTAATTAGTTCGAAAAAAAATATTTTTTTTTACAGCATTTTTGAAAATATACAGGCCACGTCGAATATGTAGAGGAAAGGAATTCCAGAGACGAGAAGTTTGGACTGTGAAAGTTAGAATAAGTATTAATTTTAAGTAATAAATTGTCTATGGAGCGACGTGAGCGGTCATGCCAATCTTTTAAAAACTGCATTCGTTTTTTTAGATAGGAAAGAGTAACTAGGTTGAACAGTTTAGAGTAGAGAAGGCAAAGTATATGAGTATTCCTGCGAGAGCGAATCGGCAGCCACGTGAGTTTTTCGCGAAAAAGAAAAAAATGGACATACGAGTATTTACGCAAATCTTTTGCTAATTGTTTCTGGTACTGTCAAGATTTGAGAGTGGTAATAGATTTAGAGATCGTCAGCGTATATATGGTAGAAAGAAGACATATTAGTGCCAATCGAGATGAGAATACAGAAAAAGAAGGGGAGACAAAACGCCACCTTGCGGAACTCCGGTAATGATCAGGGAACAACCAGAATATAAGTCATTCACTCTTACTCTTTACCTTGGTCCGCACAAGTATGATTGCAACTATTCAATCACTTCATGTTAGAGAGAAAGTAGAATAGCTAAAAGTACATAAAGGTCAACGTTACTAAAAGCGTTACTAAAGTCTAATAACGTTAAGATCATAAACTGATCCCCAGCAGGAACACCTTCCATGCCACCCCTGATATCATCTGTGGTTTTAACCAATGGATGGATACCAGATTGTCGTGAATTGAGAGGACTATGATTTGAAAGGAAGCGACTTAATTAATCATGAATAAGACGTTCATTGATCTTGTACAAAAGGGGAAAGATTGATATAGTTCGATAATCAAAAGGAAATTTTGGATTGTTTTTTCTAGGTAATGAAATAACCGGAGCATCTTTCCATGTCTATATTAGGGATGATTATTTTACGACTTAATCAATCGGACCCAACGGAGTTAGAGGTAATCGCTAGAATATTCTTCTTAAAATCACATTAAGTGAATTGATTAAGATAAAGCATAGCAGTATCAGGAGAGGACGCTGCAGAAAGTTGGCTAAGGGTAAGAGACTTGATAATTTTGTCTAATGTATCGGATGACGAAAATTGTTTTTTTTGTTTTGTTTTGAAATTTGAAAATTGAAGTTTTGTGAATTGGTTCTTTGAGGAACTTTGCATACTCCCAAAGATTTAAGAAAATTCAAAACTTAACATGAATTGTTTTTCTCTATTACAGATTTATAGATATGGTGTCCTTGTTTGTCTTTACTCATATGACTGCAACTGTTTCGAGCAGTTACATACTTTTCCCGATTCGTATCGTTAATGTTTGCTTTAAATTTGACCTTGGCCTTGTTTTTTAAATCCTGAAGTTTTTTTAATGCTCGATGTTAACCAGGGAGCAGGAACATGTCTGACTCGTTTTGGTCGTATAGGAGCTTACTTGTCTTACAGCATAGTCAGAAAACGATTTATTCATTTTTACTTGTTCGTCTCAGCAACTCTGTAATTAAATAAGATATCAATATACTTTTAACGAATCGACTTTTAAAAGCGTCTAAAAATGGATCTAGATCTATCACCGCAATTTTTTTTTTTTTTATACCCTCTGGGTTAGTGCTTGACTACATTCCACCTGATGGAAAGTGGAAATGTAGTCATAGATGGTAAGGCGCAATAACCCAGTAACCTATTCACTATTTTCTTGAAGACACCCACATCGTATTGGGATGGAAATACCGACGCAGGCAAGCTGTTCCAGTCCTTCGCTGTACGAACTAAAAAAGACGAAGCAAAGCGCTTTGTTCGGACAGGGGAAATGTCCACAACGTAAGGATGGATATCTGCCGTGCGTCGGAACGTCCTGTGATGGAAGAGGGATGGAGGAATTAAATCATGTAATTCCTGCGCACACTCACCAAAATGTATCCTATAGAATACTGAGAGGCTAGCAATTCTACGCCTGTGTTCAAGGCTGTGGAGGTTGGGTTCAACCAATTCAGGGTCGCCTATAAGCCTCTTTGCTCGCCTCTCAATTGAGTCCAGAACCGCAAGATGAGACTTAGCGGCACCAGCGAATATATGCCCACAGTACTCCACACACGACCGGATCTGTGCTTTGTATAATACAAGTAGCCGTCCCGGTGTAAAGTACTGACGGATCTTCGCAAGAACGGCAAGCTTTCCTGCAGCTGCTCTTGCTCTGGACTCAATACACCGACCAAAGTTGAGGTTCGAGGAAATCTCTAAGCCTAACAACTGAAGCCGGTCACTGTATTCCAAAGATACACTCCGGAAAGTAGGAGCCAAGGTGAAAGGGCTTCTTTTGGCGGTGAACAGACACGTCTGCGTTTTGGTGGCGTTGAATTTGACAAGATTGGCTTTGCCCCATGCGGAGACTGCCTGAAGTTTGTCATTCAAACGTTGCACCATGGCTTCTCTTTCAGACTGTACTTGATCTCTACTAGCCGGACTACTCGGCAGGTATCTTTCTACAACTGTGCTGTCGTCTGCATACCCATAGATAGCGGGCTTCAGCAGGTCGTTAATGTGCAGCAGAAATAGAGTTGCAGAAATCGGTCTATAATTGGCAGGATCGACACGACTGCCTTTTTTGGGCACTGGTTGCACGTTAGCAAGCTTCCAAGATTTCGGCACTATTCCAGACTTGAAAGAGAGACGATACAGACGTGTCAATACAGGAGACAACTCAGCTGCGCATGTCTTGAGCGGAATGGCTGGTATACCATCAGGGCCACTGGCTTTATTCACATCAAGACAACACAATGCTCTCCATACCTCTTTATTAGTGATGCGGATTTCAGGCATCGAAATACCGCAGTGAGGAAGATGCGCTGGAGAAGCATTGCCAGTGTCTAGATATGAATTATCAGCGAACAGAGAAGCAAATACATTCGCTTTCTCTGTCGCTGTATGGGCCATAGATCCATCCGGCTTCAGCAGAGCAGGTAGTGAGGGTTGGCAGAAGTTCGACTCGATCGCTTTGGCAAGAGACCAGAAAGCTCGACTGCCAGTAGGTCTGACAGAAAGCTTTTCGCCATTCTTAGCGATACGATCGCGACGAGCCTTCCGTAATGCCTTTTTATAGGACTTGGCAGCTTGGTTAAAGGCTTTCTTCTTTAAACTTACATCCGGAGCTTTGCAGCTTGGAGCATCAGCCCAAATTAGGTATGCCGAATGTTTTCGGTCTTCAGCATGACCACATTCGGCATTAAACCATGGGCGAGCTTTGCCACCGATGGGTACGTCAGCAAAAGGAATGAAGTACTCCGTTGCCTGATGTACCATATCGGTTATAGCATCCGCGCAACTCGACGGATCCAAAGAAGAGAAGCAGACCTGCCGCCAAGGATAAGACGCAAAGAAGTGCCGCATCTCATCCCAATCTGCTGACTTGTATTTCCATACTCGCCTAACACCAGGTGGTTCGAAAGCTGGTGGGGAATATGTAAATACAGATTTCACCAAACAGTGATCGGAGGTTCCCAAGGGGGAGGTCACCTCAACACGATACCTGTCCGGATCAGTTGTCAGCAAAAGGTCCAGGCAATTGGCTGTATGGCCAACTACATCTGATACCCTTTTCGCTTGCCTCACCAGCTGAAAGAGGTCGAAAGACAACGCAAAAATCCGTGCTTCTCTTCCAGCATGGTCGGTCTTCTGGTACGGGAACAGCCAGTCCTGATGACAGGCATTAAAGTCCCCCAGAAAGACGAGCTGCACTGAAGGGTACTGATGCAGAGCCATATCAGCAGCCTCACCGAGATACTCAAATAATTTAGTTGTCTCCTGATCACCGCTGTGCGAACGGTAGACACAGCAATACAGGATTTTTTCGTTTCCTGTCTCTAAACTGTCTCTAAACTAAAATCCATAAGGAAGAAAAAGTGGGGTCTTCAAATTGACGGAGACGCAGGATACAGAGGTCATTCCGTGCGTATACACAGACCCCGGCACGTGAGCGAAAGTTGTACTCTAACGAGTAACCGGGATGATCCAGGTACGCAACGCTTAGAGGACATTGTATCTGTGTCTCCGTCAAAAAGAGCAAGTAGATCAATCGTAAAAAGTAGATTAAATATATAAATAAATATATATAAATAATAGTAGATTAAATATATATATATACTCGTAAATATAGCTTTTTATTAAAGAACAATTAATTTACTTTACCAAAGCCGATTCGAGATTTAAGTATTAAATTAAATGTATTGCAATTGTTTCTTTCAAATATTTATACAAATTGTTTTCACTAATGCTTTCATTCACCAACTTAGCTTCTTTAAATACCTTAGTAGTGGAAACGTAATATGTTATTAGGTTGTTATTCAGTTTCAAAGAAAATTAACTATATGATAAACATGATCTTATCATCGCGTATAATCTAAATAAGTAAAGATCATACACTATTTAATTTATTAAATTATTCATGACTGGTTCTTTGTTCTTACTGATTAATATAATGAGATACTCCTTATTAATGATGCAACTAAGGCTAGAATTATAGTCAATGCTGTTTTAACTTTTGCTACAAACATTGAATTAAGTTTCAGTTTCTTGAGTTATCATTTTAGATAAAATATTTGTAATTTGTGTTTATAGAAATTATTTTAACATAGATTTTCATGTCAGATTACAAATTAATACAATTTAATAAACATCACTAAGACTATCTATCGACATTTTAGTCATATTCATAAAAAGAGAGTGTTGTTTTTTATACAATGTTTTAAACAAGTCATCTAGATTTATTGTAGTTATTATTAAATCTTAGAGCTATATGAGACAAATATATTTATATTAATAAAACTATAAATAAATATGTTCTTTCAGATCAGAAATACTTGTTATTAGCTCTACTAATACCATTAAACTCTTTTAAGTTAGTATATACGTAAATTGTATATACGTATATATCACTATTTAATAGCTCGTATATATTATGGCATCATATTTTCAGTACATGCAATTGTATGACTTAATGTATAGTTTCTTAACTCTTAGGAATAAAGTATAAAACACAAGTGAACAATAAATTCAACACATACTTTATTATTTTGGTCGCGCATGCATACGGAATAAACATAATACACATAATATTATAAACGACAGTTAATAGTTTTCCATGTAAGGTAGTTAGCCTAAGTATACACAGTGAGATAATCTTAATTTTTAATAACTTTTTATTTTTCTTTCACAAATTTTAAACTAAATCTATTAGATAGAAGTAGGTTAAAACAAACTCCGATACTTTATAAATTAGAGGGATTTTTTTAGTTTACTTTGGTTTAGACGTTTATACAATAATTAAAAGTCTTTGTTGAAAATTACTAGCATTATTTACTTTATGTAGAGAAATCAGAGTTCACAGTGTCCTAATTAACGGAACTCTTGGAACACGGACATCGTTTTGCATTCATTCTTTGATCAGATTTTTTTACAAATGTTTTATAAACTTTTATATAAATTAGCAGAAATTTAATGCTTCAATATATTTTACTTTATCAGAACTTTTTAAAAACGGAGTCCATTTTGAACTTGATTTTAAACGTCATTATTTATGAGTTAAGTTCGTTGATTTCGGTGAGTTATTTAATATGCAATCTTTTTTATAGAAACAAAGAAAGAAATCTTTTCGGAATTAAGTATAGTAGGCAACTATAGTAAAAGTTATTTCTAGAAAACAGTCATTTTTTATTATAAGATTTTTATTCCTTGTATTGGAAACCAGCGTTGTTATGGTATTTGTAAAATGAAATTTTTTTTTGTAGTTATAGTGCAGAATCTGCTTCTAAATGCGAATTTAAGTATGTTAATTTAAAGTACTATTTGTAAAAATCATTTAAGTATAGTAAAATAGTAAAAATGATCAGAATGTTATCTCCTATAATTCTATTGAAAACGTCGTATTTCATCGTATTGGATAACTTCAAGGTGCAATCATTATACGAAAAAATATGAATATTTAAGTTGATAATGACGGCAAATGTATAATGAATTTGAAATCATGTATAAACATTTAAGGACTATAGGCAAATGTTAAGAAAAATATATAGGCAAGCCAGTTTATCGATATCCTGTTCGCTGGTTAGTGTCACTAACTTTCATTTTCTCAGTGTTTAGTAAATGACTCTCGCAAGTTACGTACACATACTCCAGGAGGATCGCTGACTGGAATTTAATTTTGCATTTTTATTAGAATATAAGTTTAATTAATGTAATAATTATTTCATTATTTTTTGTACTTACATCGAGTAGGTCATACTTTGTATTAGTTATTAAGTTCTTTATTTTAATTAAAATTAGTTTTAAATCAGTTTTTCTTTTTTTTTCGACTCTACGTCTGTAGCTAACCTAATTCGCGTCACAACAAATTCCCTCGTCGTTCCTTCATAACATTTCTTAAATAACCTTAGTGTATGACAACGGAAGAAGCATTCTCTTTCCTTTCGTTTAAACAAATATATGTTAAACTTAAGAGATTTAACAAGAGGAACTTCCTTCCGAAGTAATATTATAAACTTCAGAGAGAAGTGTAATTATTACTTTCACAATAAATTTAAGTAACATTATCAATCACAAGATCAACACAATTATGTCTTCATAGTGACCTCTTGGTTATAAATGCTTTTTATAATTTAAATATAAAATAAAGCTACAAAAGTGATACTTGAATACCTCTAATATTAGTACAGAGCAGAACGTATGTTTTTAAGAGCGGAGTCAAACGTGTTGGAACGTTTCAAAGAACTTTGACGTGACGACCTTTGGTGAAACTATAAAACTGAACCAAAAAATTACAAATTAACATATAAATGCAATTCTTATTTCATTAACTATATATTTAGTTTAGAATCTCGTACATTTACTTATAAAATATAAGTTATAAACTGCGCTATAAAGTTTTATGTAACTGAGATTAATAGATAAAATTATTATACCATTGAGTAATCAGTATTAACAGTAGATACCAAAACATTTTTCAAGTGGTATTATCTAATTTACTCATGATTATACTAGCGTCTAGTAAAATAAGCAGTCACCCCTCAACTCGATCAGATACTTTAATCGTGATGTTAGTTGAGTTGGAAAATGAGAAACGTTCCGAGATGATATGTGGATAGCACATATGATTATGTAGTTTATGATTACATCATGTGAGTGAGCTATACGAGTACATGTATGCATCTGTATTGGAATACTAGTGGAATAATAAATTACTGGAGAAAGATTCCTGATCTACTAACAATTGGCTGATTCGTAATGAACTTTTTAACACAGAATGATGACATCTTATTTTAATTTTGACGAATACTGTTCTAAATATTACTTAGATTATTAACTTATTGTAGTATAAAAAATACAGAAATTATTTTAATCGTTCAAAATATTGTTTTTTAATATGTATAACAATATATCAACATATTTTTTATCATAATAAATGTATGTATATATAAAAATACGTACTCAGCATAAAAACTTCATAAACCAAAAAAAATCCACGGATAATCGTCTTCCAGGGTGGTGAGGCTTATGGCGGAGACATAAATTGTATTACGGTAACCTGTCATAGAGTTAGCACGAGTTTGTAAGATTTAGTCTTTCTATAATTTAATCCCGATACTGTAGTGAAATATGTTCAAATAATATGAAGTTAAATATTTATTAAGTGGTTACATTATTTATATCTTTTTTATTTTAAAATCATCTGTATAATAATAATAAAATTGTATATTAGATTCGTCTATTGTATATATATGACAATAAGTTATACTATAAAAGTAAATTACCCATACACTGAAGTGTTATAACGTTGTCAACACTGTAATACGTCACGTCTACTAAAGAGTAATGGATTGTGGAAGTCGGTGAATATTAAATAATGCTGTTTGCAAACATCTTACTATAATATATGCCATGAAGCTACATTATATATTAAATGAATAGTGAATAATACTTACGTTCTCGTGATGGCTGCTGGTGATTGAGCTTTAATTATTTTAATAAATGAAATACACGACACTTCCAACATGATTATATAATTAATATTCAAAATAATTTTCCCCAATAATTGTAACTTTGTAATATTTAGTATATTACAAAGTTACAATTATTGGGGAAAATAATGAAGTAATCTAATATTTCAAATAAATTTATTATTGTATCAGTTAAATTAATAAAATTAAATAAAATAATGGTTGGTATTTCAAAAAAAAATATTTTTTTATATCAATAAATAATAATAAAGTTTTTGCAAGCAAACAAAGCCTTGAATAAACTTATATTGAGACGAAGCTTCTTAGCATTCCATGGATTCACCGTGCGGGTGCCGGGCCCATCGCGTTGCAGGAAAAGGAGCGCAAACAATGCCTGGGACTTGCGACCCGGGTGTAGGTTTAAGGGGCCCCTTTACTATGCGCATACACGCTCACCTTCACTGTTCACGCTCCTCTCCCTACCTAACCAAATATCGTAAGAACCTACTAAAGCTGCCTTTGAAATACGTTCCAGAAATGAACTGATGATCGTTCTAGAAAGGCCGAGATCCTTAAATAAATTGTAGAGAGATTTTGCTGTTATACCTCTCGCTCCTACTTCTACAGCGTACAAATTAACTATAAATTTATTCCTGATCAGTTCGTTACACAGTTCGTAATACTTGTTAAGCTTAAATGTATGATCTTTGGGTATGTTTGTTTCCCAGGGTACAGTAAGCTCCACAAGTATAACGCGCCTTAGTTGTTTTGAATACAGGAATAAGTCCGGCCTAGATGACGAAACACAAACATCCCCGGGGATTTTGTATTGCCTTTCATACGTGTCCATCATGAGAGTCCAATCAGGAGACGCGTCCAAGATGGAATAAGGTTTTAATTTAGATTTTTTGGACGAACCTGCCTTTACGAACTCTATTGATTTTTTGGTGGTTGTTATACCCCTCTGCGCTCTTGCTACAGAAAGACTAACCGCTTCTCGTATGATTTCTAATACTTTATCGTGGCGACGCGAGTATTTACCTCTATTTAATAGTACCCTACACCCTACTAGCAAGTGTTTCGCGGTTCCTACTGCCTCCCCGCAGATGTTGCAAGATTTTTCGGTGGCTTTGCCCCATCTTACTAAGTTACTTTGATCTGGGAGAGTCATTTGGAATGCATTAAGATAAAATTTTAATAATGCTGGGGACCAATCATGAAGCAGGGTGCGCCATCTCAAAGCTAGCGGAATACAAAAATCTCCTATGGTCACCCATTCATTTTGCAATTCTAGGCTCATCGCGTGCAACCGGTAATTATCGTTTTCATCTTGCCGAATAAAGGATTTTGTTATTTCTAAGTCTTGTTGTTTCCTACTTGATCCTAACCCTGATTTATTTGTTTGAGCACCTATCATAAATTGTTTATAGAATTGAAGTCGTGACTCTAGTTCTGCGGCAATTTTATCTTTTGGGAGAGACGTTATAGTATCATCGTTCGATTTTGAGATGATATGTCTTTTGGTCACTCTTAGGTGTTTATAGAGTTCCGATGGTTTCTTTAATTTTAACCCAAAATTGTGTCGGTCTCTAAATAAGGTAGAAGAGTCCGCTGGATGCGCTAACCCGAGCCATGACTTCAATGTCTTTATGACGCTTGCATCTAACTTCAACAAAAGGGTCTTATTGATATCGTAAACGAGGAAAGGCCAATTTAGACGAGATGTTAAGTAATTATCGTATATCCAAGTCTTTTTGATGTTACTTATTGGTTGATTGTCTACCTTTTTTAGATCATTCAAAAAGCTATCGACTATTATATCTAACGATGGAGTGCGCCCTTGGTAATCGATTTTTTTGCCTAAGAATTTGAACGGAGCTGCGTCGGTAATTGTAGTAACGCACTTACCGCCTATTATAAGACCCGGATCGTAAGAGGTATATCTGGTGTTCCGCCTACCCAGACATAGACTGTAGCATTTATTTGGTTTTGTCCTCAATCCATCCGTCCAAGCACAGAAATCCTCCACAACATTTAAAAGTAGCTGACATTGTTTTGGATTACGTGTCAGTATCGCGAGATCGTCTGCGAATGCTAGTATGGATTCTGTATATTTATTGTTAAACTTGAACCGATAACCCCATTTCTTTTCGTTTTTAATTAATTTGTCTATTAAAATATTGATTACTATGTTAAATATTATTGGAGAAATACAACAGCCTTGAAATAAACCAATGTTGTAATTTAAGGGTTTGGAATGATTTTCATTTGTAATTATGGAAAATTTTAATTTTGAATAATATGATGCAATCATGTTACTAACTAACATTGGAAAGTTATACCACCTTAGCGCGAACATCATCAGTTCATGTCGTACCGACCCGAAAGCATTTTCTAAGTCTATCCAACATACCGTTATTTGTCTTTCACCAATTCTGGCATCTTTAAGGCTTTCCGATAGTAACGTGTTATGTTCGAGGCATCCAGAAATGCCAGGCAAAAACCCTTTCTGGTGATTAGGCCCGAAATATTTGTTATTTATCATGAATTGCGTCATTTTCGTTTGTAAAAAGGAAAAAAATATTTTTGATATTGTGTTTGTAAGAGCTATCGGTCTAGTGTCCCTAGGATCCGAGACATTGTCACGTTTGGGAATGAGGACAAAAAGAGCATTTCCGAAAGTTACCGGTGTTTGTCCTCTTGACCAGATTTTACCGAATATATTCAATAGATGTTTATGAATCGACGGACATTTTTTATAAACTATATAAGGGATACCATCCGGACCTGGTGCTGACTTAGATGGTTTCTTTTTAATTATTTTATTGATTTCCTCCAAAGTTGGAGGGTTGGCATGAAAGTCTATGGAAGGACTCTCAGGTTTTCGTTCGTTGGGATCCCCATACAGCCTTTGATTTTTTGGCACTTCGTATGTGCTTTTATAATAATCAAAAATTTGCTCGTTGGTCAAGAGAAGCTTACCTTTTTCGTCTTTGAAAATGTTTTTGGAGTACTTAAAAGGATTTTTGTCAAAGTCTACTTCGTGTTTTGCCCGGTCAAAGCTATCACGGTTTTTTGTTATTTGTTGTGATATGCCTTGTATTAATTTAAGAATTGACCTTAATGCCCTAGACAGTTGGTGACTAAGTTGGTTGTCGCCCATGGCTTTGGCCCTACGAAGATTCTTTATGAGGTCTCTTTTTTTCCTTCTCATTTTCAATTTAAAACTGTTTTCTTTATTCTTGTGAGCATAACGATTCGAAGGTGGATAGTGCTCATTGAAGTAATCAAAAATAGTGTTTTGTAGTGTCTCTACTTGCGCGTCGAGTACCTGGTTTGAGCCCGGATGCTCTAACAGGTCCGCTATATTTTGGTCGTGTATTTTCCATGTTGATTGTTTAATATTGGGAATGCTAAGACGCGTCCTGATGGTCATGGACTCCTGGTGATTCGCATTCAATGGCTCACCATGGGATATATGAGGGTAAACTCTATCCGAAGTGATAACTGAAGATATTACCGGCGATTGCCGCGCTTCAGCACCATCGTGTGTTTTGAGATGTTTAATGAACCAGGCTCGTCTTTTGTAAATTTTCCCGCACGTAGGGCATTTCAATTCCGTTTTCGCGCCGTTTTCGTCGTTAATATCAACCGATGGACAGTTCTTCCGCCCCTCCTCTCGGACTGTCCCAGGGGTATTTTTCTTATTTGGACTTTTAGCTTTGAACGAAATTCCCGGGCTTGGCTTGCTAGGCCGTCGCCCTCGGCTGTCTTTCCAACAGTCATCTGTCTTTCCAGCTGCCATCTGTCTTTCCAGCGTCATCTGTCTTTCCAGCGTCATCCCGTCTCTCCGGGCTGTCAATTAAAATGAGACGAAGCTTCTTAGCATTCCATGGATTCACCGTGCGGGTGCCGGGCCCATCGCGTTGCAGGAAAAGGAGCGCAAACAATGCCTGGGACTTGCGACCCGGGTGTAGGTTTAAGGGGCCCCTTTACTATGCGCATACACGCTCACCTTCACTGTTCACGCTCCTCTCCCTACCTAACCAAATATCGTAAGAACCTACTAAAGCTGCCTTTGAAATACGTTCCAGAAATGAACTGATGATCGTTCTAGAAAGGCCGAGATCCTTAAATAAATTGTAGAGAGATTTTGCTGTTATACCTCTCGCTCCTACTTCTACAGCGTACAAATTAACTATAAATTTATTCCTGATCAGTTCGTTACACAGTTCGTAATACTTGTTAAGCTTAAATGTATGATCTTTGGGTATGTTTGTTTCCCAGGGTACAGTAAGCTCCACAAGTATAACGCGCCTTAGTTGTTTTGAATACAGGAATAAGTCCGGCCTAGATGACGAAACACAAACATCCCCGGGGATTTTGTATTGCCTTTCATACGTGTCCATCATGAGAGTCCAATCAGGAGACGCGTCCAAGATGGAATAAGGTTTTAATTTAGATTTTTTGGACGAACCTGCCTTTACGAACTCTATTGATTTTTTGGTGGTTGTTATACCCCTCTGCGCTCTTGCTACAGAAAGACTAACCGCTTCTCGTATGATTTCTAATACTTTATCGTGGCGACGCGAGTATTTACCTCTATTTAATAGTACCCTACACCCTACTAGCAAGTGTTTCGCGGTTCCTACTGCCTCCCCGCAGATGTTGCAAGATTTTTCGGTGGCTTTGCCCCATCTTACTAAGTTACTTTGATCTGGGAGAGTCATTTGGAATGCATTAAGATAAAATTTTAATAATGCTGGGGACCAATCATGAAGCAGGGTGCGCCATCTCAAAGCTAGCGGAATACAAAAATCTCCTATGGTCACCCATTCATTTTGCAATTCTAGGCTCATCGCGTGCAACCGGTAATTATCGTTTTCATCTTGCCGAATAAAGGATTTTGTTATTTCTAAGTCTTGTTGTTTCCTACTTGATCCTAACCCTGATTTATTTGTTTGAGCACCTATCATAAATTGTTTATAGAATTGAAGTCGTGACTCTAGTTCTGCGGCAATTTTATCTTTTGGGAGAGACGTTATAGTATCATCGTTCGATTTTGAGATGATATGTCTTTTGGTCACTCTTAGGTGTTTATAGAGTTCCGATGGTTTCTTTAATTTTAACCCAAAATTGTGTCGGTCTCTAAATAAGGTAGAAGAGTCCGCTGGATGCGCTAACCCGAGCCATGACTTCAATGTCTTTATGACGCTTGCATCTAACTTCAACAAAAGGGTCTTATTGATATCGTAAACGAGGAAAGGCCAATTTAGACGAGATGTTAAGTAATTATCGTATATCCAAGTCTTTTTGATGTTACTTATTGGTTGATTGTCTACCTTTTTTAGATCATTCAAAAAGCTATCGACTATTATATCTAACGATGGAGTGCGCCCTTGGTAATCGATTTTTTTGCCTAAGAATTTGAACGGAGCTGCGTCGGTAATTGTAGTAACGCACTTACCGCCTATTATAAGACCCGGATCGTAAGAGGTATATCTGGTGTTCCGCCTACCCAGACATAGACTGTAGCATTTATTTGGTTTTGTCCTCAATCCATCCGTCCAAGCACAGAAATCCTCCACAACATTTAAAAGTAGCTGACATTGTTTTGGATTACGTGTCAGTATCGCGAGATCGTCTGCGAATGCTAGTATGGATTCTGTATATTTATTGTTAAACTTGAACCGATAACCCCATTTCTTTTCGTTTTTAATTAATTTGTCTATTAAAATATTGATTACTATGTTAAATATTATTGGAGAAATACAACAGCCTTGAAATAAACCAATGTTGTAATTTAAGGGTTTGGAATGATTTTCATTTGTAATTATGGAAAATTTTAATTTTGAATAATATGATGCAATCATGTTACTAACTAACATTGGAAAGTTATACCACCTTAGCGCGAACATCATCAGTTCATGTCGTACCGACCCGAAAGCATTTTCTAAGTCTATCCAACATACCGTTATTTGTCTTTCACCAATTCTGGCATCTTTAAGGCTTTCCGATAGTAACGTGTTATGTTCGAGGCATCCAGAAATGCCAGGCAAAAACCCTTTCTGGTGATTAGGCCCGAAATATTTGTTATTTATCATGAATTGCGTCATTTTCGTTTGTAAAAAGGAAAAAAATATTTTTGATATTGTGTTTGTAAGAGCTATCGGTCTAGTGTCCCTAGGATCCGAGACATTGTCACGTTTGGGAATGAGGACAAAAAGAGCATTTCCGAAAGTTACCGGTGTTTGTCCTCTTGACCAGATTTTACCGAATATATTCAATAGATGTTTATGAATCGACGGACATTTTTTATAAACTATATAAGGGATACCATCCGGACCTGGTGCTGACTTAGATGGTTTCTTTTTAATTATTTTATTGATTTCCTCCAAAGTTGGAGGGTTGGCATGAAAGTCTATGGAAGGACTCTCAGGTTTTTGTTCGTTGGGATCCCCATACAGCCTTTGATTTTTTGGCACTTCGTATGTGCTTTTATAATAATCAAAAATTTGCTCGTTGGTCAAGAGAAGCTTACCTTTTTCGTCTTTGAAAATGTTTTTGGAGTACTTAAAAGGATTTTTGTCAAAGTCTACTTCGTGTTTTGCCCGGTCAAAGCTATCACGGTTTTTTGTTATTTGTTGTGATATGCCTTGTATTAATTTAAGAATTGACCTTAATGCCCTAGACAGTTGGTGACTAAGTTGGTTGTCGCCCATGGCTTTGGCCCTACGAAGATTCTTTATGAGGTCTCTTTTTTTCCTTCTCATTTTCAATTTAAAACTGTTTTCTTTATTCTTGTGAGCATAACGATTCGAAGGTGGATAGTGCTCATTGAAGTAATCAAAAATAGTGTTTTGTAGTGTCTCTACTTGCGCGTCGAGTACCTGGTTTGAGCCCGGATGCTCTAACAGGTCCGCTATATTTTGGTCGTGTATTTTCCATGTTGATTGTTTAATATTGGGAATGCTAAGACGCGTCCTGATGGTCATGGACTCCTGGTGATTCGCATTCAATGGCTCACCATGGGATATATGAGGGTAAACTCTATCCGAAGTGATAACTGAAGATATTACCGGCGATTGCCGCGCTTCAGCACCATCGTGTGTTTTGAGATGTTTAATGAACCAGGCTCGTCTTTTGTAAATTTTCCCGCACGTAGGGCATTTCAATTCCGTTTTCGCGCCGTTTTCGTCGTTAATATCAACCGATGGACAGTTCTTCCGCCCCTCCTCTCGGACTGTCCCAGGGGTATTTTTCTTATTTGGACTTTTAGCTTTGAACGAAATTCCCGGGCTTGGCTTGCTAGGCCGTCGCCCTCGGCTGTCTTTCCAACAGTCATCTGTCTTTCCAGCTGCCATCTGTCTTTCCAGCGTCATCTGTCTTTCCAGCGTCATCCCGTCTCTCCGGGCTGTCAATTAAAATGAGACGAAGCTTCTTAGCATTCCATGGATTCACCGTGCGGGTGCCGGGCCCATCGCGTTGCAGGAAAAGGAGCGCAAACAATGCCTGGGACTTGCGACCCGGGTGTAGGTTTAAGGGGCCCCTTTACTATGCGCATACACGCTCACCTTCACTGTTCACGCTCCTCTCCCTACCTAACCAAATATCGTAAGAACCTACTAAAGCTGCCTTTGAAATACGTTCCAGAAATGAACTGATGATCGTTCTAGAAAGGCCGAGATCCTTAAATAAATTGTAGAGAGATTTTGCTGTTATACCTCTCGCTCCTACTTCTACAGCGTACAAATTAACTATAAATTTATTCCTGATCAGTTCGTTACACAGTTCGTAATACTTGTTAAGCTTAAATGTATGATCTTTGGGTATGTTTGTTTCCCAGGGTACAGTAAGCTCCACAAGTATAACGCGCCTTAGTTGTTTTGAATACAGGAATAAGTCCGGCCTAGATGACGAAACACAAACATCCCCGGGGATTTTGTATTGCCTTTCATACGTGTCCATCATGAGAGTCCAATCAGGAGACGCGTCCAAGATGGAATAAGGTTTTAATTTAGATTTTTTGGACGAACCTGCCTTTACGAACTCTATTGATTTTTTGGTGGTTGTTATACCCCTCTGCGCTCTTGCTACAGAAAGACTAACCGCTTCTCGTATGATTTCTAATACTTTATCGTGGCGACGCGAGTATTTACCTCTATTTAATAGTACCCTACACCCTACTAGCAAGTGTTTCGCGGTTCCTACTGCCTCCCCGCAGATGTTGCAAGATTTTTCGGTGGCTTTGCCCCATCTTACTAAGTTACTTTGATCTGGGAGAGTCATTTGGAATGCATTAAGATAAAATTTTAATAATGCTGGGGACCAATCATGAAGCAGGGTGCGCCATCTCAAAGCTAGCGGAATACAAAAATCTCCTATGGTCACCCATTCATTTTGCAATTCTAGGCTCATCGCGTGCAACCGGTAATTATCGTTTTCATCTTGCCGAATAAAGGATTTTGTTATTTCTAAGTCTTGTTGTTTCCTACTTGATCCTAACCCTGATTTATTTGTTTGAGCACCTATCATAAATTGTTTATAGAATTGAAGTCGTGACTCTAGTTCTGCGGCAATTTTATCTTTTGGGAGAGACGTTATAGTATCATCGTTCGATTTTGAGATGATATGTCTTTTGGTCACTCTTAGGTGTTTATAGAGTTCCGATGGTTTCTTTAATTTTAACCCAAAATTGTGTCGGTCTCTAAATAAGGTAGAAGAGTCCGCTGGATGCGCTAACCCGAGCCATGACTTCAATGTCTTTATGACGCTTGCATCTAACTTCAACAAAAGGGTCTTATTGATATCGTAAACGAGGAAAGGCCAATTTAGACGAGATGTTAAGTAATTATCGTATATCCAAGTCTTTTTGATGTTACTTATTGGTTGATTGTCTACCTTTTTTAGATCATTCAAAAAGCTATCGACTATTATATCTAACGATGGAGTGCGCCCTTGGTAATCGATTTTTTTGCCTAAGAATTTGAACGGAGCTGCGTCGGTAATTGTAGTAACGCACTTACCGCCTATTATAAGACCCGGATCGTAAGAGGTATATCTGGTGTTCCGCCTACCCAGACATAGACTGTAGCATTTATTTGGTTTTGTCCTCAATCCATCCGTCCAAGCACAGAAATCCTCCACAACATTTAAAAGTAGCTGACATTGTTTTGGATTACGTGTCAGTATCGCGAGATCGTCTGCGAATGCTAGTATGGATTCTGTATATTTATTGTTAAACTTGAACCGATAACCCCATTTCTTTTCGTTTTTAATTAATTTGTCTATTAAAATATTGATTACTATGTTAAATATTATTGGAGAAATACAACAGCCTTGAAATAAACCAATGTTGTAATTTAAGGGTTTGGAATGATTTTCATTTGTAATTATGGAAAATTTTAATTTTGAATAATATGATGCAATCATGTTACTAACTAACATTGGAAAGTTATACCACCTTAGCGCGAACATCATCAGTTCATGTCGTACCGACCCGAAAGCATTTTCTAAGTCTATCCAACATACCGTTATTTGTCTTTCACCAATTCTGGCATCTTTAAGGCTTTCCGATAGTAACGTGTTATGTTCGAGGCATCCAGAAATGCCAGGCAAAAACCCTTTCTGGTGATTAGGCCCGAAATATTTGTTATTTATCATGAATTGCGTCATTTTCGTTTGTAAAAAGGAAAAAAATATTTTTGATATTGTGTTTGTAAGAGCTATCGGTCTAGTGTCCCTAGGATCCGAGACATTGTCACGTTTGGGAATGAGGACAAAAAGAGCATTTCCGAAAGTTACCGGTGTTTGTCCTCTTGACCAGATTTTACCGAATATATTCAATAGATGTTTATGAATCGACGGACATTTTTTATAAACTATATAAGGGATACCATCCGGACCTGGTGCTGACTTAGATGGTTTCTTTTTAATTATTTTATTGATTTCCTCCAAAGTTGGAGGGTTGGCATGAAAGTCTATGGAAGGACTCTCAGGTTTTCGTTCGTTGGGATCCCCATACAGCCTTTGATTTTTTGGCACTTCATATGTGCTTTTATAATAATCAAAAATTTGCTCGTTGGTCAAGAGAAGCTTACCTTTTTCGTCTTTGAAAATGTTTTTGGAGTACTTAAAAGGATTTTTGTCACAGTCTACTTCGTGTTTTGCCCGGTCAAAGCTATCACGGTTTTTTGTTATTTGTTGTGATATGCCTTGTATTAATTTAAGAATTGACCTTAATGCCCTAGACAGTTGGTGACTAAGTTGGTTGTCGCCCATGGCTTTGGCCCTACGAAGATTCTTTATGAGGTCTCTTTTTTTCCTTCTCATTTTCAATTTAAAACTGTTTTCTTTATTCTTGTGAGCATAACGATTCGAAGGTGGATAGTGCTCATTGAAGTAATCAAAAATAGTGTTTTGTAGTGTCTCTACTTGCGCGTCGAGTACCTGGTTTGAGCCCGGATGCTCTAACAGGTCCGCTATATTTTGGTCGTGTATTTTCCATGTTGATTGTTTAATATTGGGAATGCTAAGACGCGTCCTGATGGTCATGGACTCCTGGTGATTCGCATTCAATGGCTCACCATGGGATATATGAGGGTAAACTCTATCCGAAGTGATAACTGAAGATATTACCGGCGATTGCCGCGCTTCAGCACCATCGTGTGTTTTGAGATGTTTAATGAACCAGGCTCGTCTTTTGTAAATTTTCCCGCACGTAGGGCATTTCAATTCCGTTTTCGCGCCGTTTTCGTCGTTAATATCAACCGATGGACAGTTCTTCCGCCCCTCCTCTCGGACTGTCCCAGGGGTATTTTTCTTATTTGGACTTTTAGCTTTGAACGAAATTCCCGGGCTTGGCTTGCTAGGCCGTCGCCCTCGGCTGTCTTTCCAACAGTCATCTGTCTTTCCAGCTGCCATCTGTCTTTCCAGCGTCATCTGTCTTTCCAGCGTCATCCCGTCTCTCCGGGCTGTCAATTAAAATGAGACGAAGCTTCTTAGCATTCCATGGATTCACCGTGCGGGTGCCGGGCCCATCGCGTTGCAGGAAAAGGAGCGCAAACAATGCCTGGGACTTGCGACCCGGGTGTAGGTTTAAGGGGCCCCTTTACTATGCGCATACACGCTCACCTTCACTGTTCACGCTCCTCTCCCTACCTAACCAAATATCGTAAGAACCTACTAAAGCTTTAATTCCAGGTCCACATCCGACCTGACTATATACTGAGATTTACTTCACAATGTACGCAATTTCTTACAAACTTCAGATATTAACTGATCTATTTTAGAAGAATAACTTAAAACTTTAGATTTAGTATTACTGTTTTTTTATTCCGTTTTTTCCGTAAATAAAAAAAGCAAAAATGTTTCAGGAAAACATTAATCATGTTTTTTGTTTTATACGCAAGAAGTCTGAATACTGTGGCTAGTTTTTGCTATTTATATCCTTTGTTAAGATGCGTTAAGACGAGGTTAAAGTCAAGAAAATCTAGGATATTTAATTCCAAAATTTATGAAGAACTGCACGCGAAAATAGTAGCTTAAGTCGCAGCTGACTTATGGTACTATTTTCAGTCCTAGCTTAAATATATATTAGCATAGTTGGTAAGTAAGTGAGATTCAGAGCGAACAAGAAACTTAATACAGAAATCGACGTCTATTAATAGTAGTAAATAACTATTTAGTTTATTCAATTGCCACTCTCATTTAAATATGTGTATTGTATAATTTATAATTTAATATTCGTAGTTTAATAAATGAATTACATTCAAATTCATATATGCAATGTATAATCATGAACATTTAAGTTCAATCAGTCAAGCTTTGGCAATTCTATCGTTTCAACTTTTGTATGAAATGATGCAGTGTTCGTTATGAATATTTAGAGACTTTGATATTATTATGACGTGATGATGACTTTATAGCATTGAGATGTCTTTTCGCCTTGAGATTTTTAAGTTTTGGTGTTAGTTGTTGTATAAGGTTATACCAATTGTTGATTAACAAAAACATGATTTTCAGTAAATTTTAATTATTAAGTATTATATTTTACTAGAAATTTGCAAAAATCAAAGCTAAAAATATATATTAATAAATTATTATAATATGTTTGTGTTTAAAATGAAAAATCAAAACAATTTTGAAATTTCTTTATAAAAATATCACCTAATTCTATATGTTATGTATACTTATACTTACATTCTCTCTTTAGAGCAGTGAACAATTTAAACTTCAGTAATTACGAATTCTGGAGCATCGTAATTATTGTTTGAACTCACATTGTACTTTTAAAGTTATTCTTAAATAGAATATTCACATTTCGTGCTAGATTTCATACACGGAATACAAATTTAAATTAGTCCCTTGAGTGATATATCTTTGAATCTCACCTTTAATAATTCACATAAATTTATGACGCGAATACGGCGCTTAGCATCTTCCGTCGCTTCTTGCGTCGTAAAATTCATATAGACATATCAAATAGACATATCAAATTAGAGACATCTAATTTGATACTCGATAGGATTATGTGATTTAGTACCGTCTTAATTGTAATGAATGTATTAAACTGTATTGATGAGTATTATTTTGTACTTTAAAACAATTCGACGTTGCCAATATAACATATATTCCGTTAATATTTATTTATTTATAAATTTTCCACTCTGACTACCAATAGTAATGATCATTCGTGTAGGTCAGATGTGGCAGCAGGGTCCATTTTGATCCCATACTTATCGAAATAAGCCCTGTCTCTATAAAGACACTCTCCAACTTAAAATAAGGCTACGAGGGCTCCAAACGCGCCCTGGTCTGAGAAAAACCACACAATAAAATCAGCCGCGTTTATTATTTTTTTGTCATCACGGTTTCACAAACGTCAATATATTCAATGAGCAATATACGAACATGTATTAGAGGAATATAGGAATATTCAATTGTGATTATTTGAAAATAATATAGATAGAAAAATTACAGGTAAGACAAGTACATTAACTAGTATAAATTATTTATTAAGTGATTTGTATCATTCGAGAAGTATTCATATTTTTAACTAGAAACCTTTTTATTGCGAAACGTATACAAAGATTAGTAATATTTATTATTTACTGTGTGAACGTAAATCTTGGGGATACTTCACAATTTACATAAAACCAAAAGAAGACTTTAAAATATATATATGTATAGATTGATAATGAAGTAACTATGTAAAAAGACAAAATTATTCTAATTTACTTGTAATTATGACTAATTCTGCCAGAGATCACATTTTTTCCTTTCAAAAGTGTTTCTTATAATAAATAAAAAAGAAAATTATTAAAAAATGTTTTAAACATACGAGTATTAAACGATTAAGAGTCTATCAAGGCCCAAAAATAATATAATATATATATACTAAACCTATTATTTAACATGCTAGTTTCTATTTGGTTACATTTTGAAAAGTAGTTTTAAAGCTGCTCATGAGTTCAGTACGTGCGGTAATATTCGTTACAATCAAAATTGATACCACATTATATGTATTCTGAAATTTCATACCAAGCATTTAGTTTTATTAATTGTTTTTAAAATTTTGATTAATGAACAATAAGGTTTTGGAGTAAAAAGAATCAAATATAGAAAAATTCGGGAATAATTAATTATTAAAGACAATGTTTATTTTAAATATATATATTTTTGTTTCATTACTAAATGTAAATGTAATAAATAGAAAAGTATGTTATTTTATATAAGAGACATAATATCACGTAATAAACTAACAAATATTGTTTTTTCCACAATTCCCATGTTCAAGATACATTTCAGTTTTAGTAACGTGAGTGTTATATGTTGAGTTAGTATGAAGAAAAATGAATATAACATGTTTTTGAAAGTTGATATTTCTTGTATTTTCAATTTAAAATTATATGGAACAGTTGGGTTGTATGTGATGTAGAAGGTAATATGATATGTTTATATATTTATATTGTAATATATATATATTTATTTACTATAAAAAATAATTATATTCATTTAATATAATTAGATTAATTTGTAGGTTTTAATTATCCTTACATATGTCATGTCTTTAAAAAAAAACGTTTAATTTACATTGGTATAGAATATATATACCACTTGAGCAGCGGATGGCAACAGAATGAAATACATCGTTCAACTCAATCATATCGTCAATATAAAAGGAAGCACGCTAATCATACTTCGTTAAGACTACTTAATGTAAGTAACAAGTTAGTTGTTAACTGTCTATATTGACAGTTTACTCGAGTATCAAGACAACTATTTTAAAAGCTAGTTAATATTTTTATTTATAAATAATAAAATAATATTCAATAAAAAAAATATCATCCGTAAATAAGATATTGCTCTGACCCTCCCTTTTGCGTACCGCTTAAGTTGTTGTTGGACTTCAGCACCCTATTCTCTTTTAAATTATCAGTTAAAAAATTACCAGTGCATCTCTTATAGGCTGCAAGTCCTTAGTCATCTTTTAAAATATGCGACATGGGACTAGGTACTATCTTCATTTATTCAAAATATTTTGCTTTCGGGCAGCATTTCTTCGTTTTCTTTCCCTTGCCTGATTGCCTTTATCGTACGAACTCTAGGTGGACAGCCAGATCTTTTTCTGTTACAAACAGATGAGGTTTTATTGTACCTATCAATATCCCGGTACACAATCATTTGACTAATACTAAGCGTGTGGAGGATTTTAAAAGTTGTATTTAGCTCCATACCTACTTAATGTAATGCAATCACAGCGATTCTGTTCTCTTTATCACCCCATCCTATTTGAACACAACAAAATTCTTTACTTTATAAAAAATAAGAAAACAATGAATATAAATGTCAGATCATAAAATTCTAAAGTAAATTTTAACTATAACAGTATTTATGGCCAGAATAAGTATTATACCAGTTATTTGTAGATTTACGTGAAATTAAAGTTAATTTTAGTGCCATAATACAATAAATTCAATAGCGATTGAATTTTAAATAATAATTAATTGAATCATTAGGACTATCAACAACTGACTAATTATAATTCCGACTTCTGTGTAGCCATTAATCAGTTTTCTCTCAATCCTTATTGTGATGAAGAGGTCAATGCGATGCCAGACTTGAGAGATAAATTATAATATTTAAATAATGATTCAAAGTGGCATTGTTATAAATGTTATATTGAATCATTCATCAATAAGATATAGATTAATTATACCAACAGACCGGTTTTCATTTTCATTACTTTATTCAGATAAGCGTCTATTTCCAAGAAGTATGTAATAACTTATAAAGTTAATAAATTTGTATTACATTAAAAGTTTGGAGATTCGTAACTTGAGTGTAACTTGCACACTGCACCTTGACGAGATAATGAGTCTGATACGAGTATATTTCTACGATAAATTTAATTTTTGAGGCAGATATTTTTTTCCAACACGTTTATTATTATTAGTAATTATTTCTTTATTTAAAACTTTTCAATGGTTTTTCTTGTCGTCATCGTGTGTACGTCATGACCCTACTTTTATAAACACTGAACTATATTAATTAAACACAAGCTTTAATTAATTTTGTTTTACTCCCTACTAGTGTGAAAATCACAAAACGTTTGATGTAAATAAATAAATGTATTTGATAAGTACATTGTTTTTTGGCACATCTCATAGCATAACTAATAAAAGGTTTTAAGACTTCAGATAAGATCAATACCTATGCTATCTAGGTCTTAATTTAGGATTTTCATATATCACTTACTTAAATAGTCTTAAATAAACAACGCAACGTCGAACAATATTAAAAAACTCAAGCCTCTAAAGGAACTACTCTAAAGTTAATGCATTAAATTAAAACAATCTTGTACGCTTTTATTAAATTTGTGAAATTCACAAAGTTGTTGAATGCAACTCAAACTATATCACACAATCCGTTACTATATAACATTTATACTGACTTTTACTTTAATGAATAAATGATTACCGAATTCTTTTTTTTTATTTATTAAACACTTTCTGGACTTAATGTTTAAGAATTATTTATTAATTAATCGAAATAGTAATTAGAAAAAAAGCAGTACAGAAAAAATAGATTAAATCTATGATACACGGTACAAAATTAAAATATAACTTACATCTTAAATAAAAAATATACTAACATACATACTAAATATAATATTGTATACTAAATATAAAATATAAAAATATATAATAAATACATAAAATAGTTACACAAACTTATATCAAACAAATAATACATTATTACGATACAGAAGAAACTAAAACTTTACATGTCTTTTTCGAGGGGATTTTTTATTTAAATTTTTACTAAAAAATGGAATAGAATAAAAAATATCTAGATAAGGGTCAAGTGGAAAAACGTTTACCGCTGCTTTCATGTACACACAAATATAAAGTAATCTAATTTAGAGCTACATATATTATATCTTGTATGTACGCATTATATCTGATGGTATATGTGACTTTCTCATTTACCGTACGAAAGGATGACGTAAATTATAACTGTCGACGACCTTCTATGGTCAGGTATAAAATAACAAAATTATATCATTTATTGCACAGAGGATAAAATAATATTTTTAAAATCATCGGAGGGTTATATTTTACATAGAGTAAGAAGTCACTTCTTGCAAAAAAAAAAAAACTAATTTATTAATTTTATTATACAATTCCAGAACCTAGTGATTACTAATTAGCGCTGAAATGAGGTGTAATACAATATTGAGTTGATAACGATTCTGCCATTACTATAAAACTAGGTCAATAGCCGTTACAGCGTAGTTTCTGTGAGTGGACGCCAACACTACCGAGCTGATTGAAAAATATAGAAATTCTAGCAAAAAATATTTGTCACGTTTCGAATGAAACAAGTTTAATAATGTTTTTTAATAAACAAAAGTATTGAATGTTTATGTTTTTGATACATGTGTTACGTTTTGTATTTATTTCAGAAAATAATTAATATTCGCAAAATATTGTTTTGCAATTGAATTTAATTAAAATGCTCGCAGAAATATGCTTTTCACAACTTGTTATTTATATATCTTTTAAATTCAAAATAATCTCTTGTAAATAATTTTCACTAAATTTGTTTTGGTATCGACGCTGCTAGTATTTTATATTTAAATATTTAAAATATTATAGTAAAGTTTAAAAGGAACGTAAGTATTTAAAAATTCCATGGATTATTTGTTTTTTTTTTTTGAGGAATAGTAGTAATAGTAGTAAAGAGTTCATAACACTCTTTAGATGCAACAATCAATTACCGTAATAATACGAAGCTTCTTAGTTTGACATATCTTAACATACATAAATTTATTTTAATATATTTATAGACTTGGTTTTCATTATAATCATTTATAAAAAGTAAACAATGTTCTAACGTAACATAATGCTCTCAAATGTTCTTGTATAATATAGTACTTAAACAAAACTCAACCCCGAGACTAACAACAGTGTTAAAAATATTGTTATTAAATTTATAGATTCAGTAAAGCTTATTAAACTATTTAATAGGATATATTTAGGTTAAGTTTAAGGATTAAGTACTAAGTTAATGTGTGCTAACCTATGAGACGATATATTGTTTAATTTGATTGCGATTGATGGTTTTCAATAAGTAAGGTGTAAGAAATCGGTTTTTATAATACAATAACAATCATAATTAATTGTTTCTCTAGTTATCTAAGTAAATATCATACAGAAAGGAGAAATCGTAAGAACTATTGGCACTCAATTCAGCTTAACATGAGATAGATGATGATAAGGAATAGACGATGTAAAATAAATTCTATAACATTAAATCAACACCTGATAGTGTTAAAATTAGTCTGAGATATACAGATTTTTTTTTACCTGATATTGAGAATTACCTCTCGCCTTTTACTTGATAAATCTAGAGGATTACTAAAGATTTGAATAAAGAACGATCAATCACGACACTTATTTAAATTTTATTCAACGTTCGTCAATTTATCAATAAGACTATGCGATTTAGAATAATGTTTTTTTGAATGCTGGGGATTTTTTGAACCGTAACTTATGTAGAGTACTAGTGTTATTTACACGTTTTGTCTGTGTGATTATACTATAATTACACGTACGAGGGAATTAAATTCATGAATTTGAGACTGTACAATACATATTTATTTAATTACTTTTATGTTTATAATTATATTTTATATATACACACACGCATATAAAAATAATAATAGTTATATTTAATTATATAGTGTTTTACGTTGCACTTACTATAACTCGATTACAAGCTATTAATATATACTGTAATTTGATTTATTTATTATTGATGTAAACTACAATTACAATTTAATATTAAATAATTAGTAAAAAGTATATCATGAATATATAATGTAGAAAGAAATGACAGCCACAAATTAATCATTTATATTAATACATTTTTGTTAATAATATAATTAATATTAAAAATAATAATTAAAACTAGGATAATTATTATTATATTATTTTTTTCTATTAACCAAGCTTACATTACTTATTTTTACCATTTATACATTAATATTGTTACATTAAATAATTTGTACAAAAATAATAAATAAAATGGTAAGTGGTAGAAAACCATTTTTGAAGATACGATACCCATATACAAAATGTAAAGGAATAACTTAGTTTGACTCAGGTACAAAAGTGAAGATATGACACCCTCAGCGGTGATAACGGATATCACACACCGGGTTACATAGCATTCAATCAAGATTTTATTTCCGAATTCGTATTCACATTAATTAACAAGCGGCAATGACGAGATCATATATTCGCTGCACGTTTAAAAGAGAATTTAACTTGAAAGTCACGTAACGTAAAGTTTATACTTTCTAAGAACTTCACTAGTTTCTGTTTAAATAAAAATGCTCTTAAGATTTACCTGTAAATAATAAATCCCTAAATACAATAGAAAAAGCAATAAAAAATATATAAAATTATTCAAAGGATTAAGTTTATATTCTTCAAAAGTAATAATATTTTAATGACTGTAATAAAATTATTCAAAAACTGTAAATTTCAGATCTCTGGCCTGGAATAGATTTATTATATGAAAAATTTTAACAGAGGCCAGGCGATATACGAGTTGCTACTTTTAATATCTATAAATAATTACCATTTTAATATTATAAAAATGCAAGCTTTATGTTACAATATTAGCGAAAAATTATAAAAAAAGAGTGAACAGAAAATTATGGATCACCGAATATCAAGACATGTGACATAAAAATTCTCAAAAATAAACATGTCATTATCCTCAAACAATGCTGTCTACAAAATTGCGATTGAAACATTCATACACTCCATAGCCTTCAGCCAAAATTTGCTTGTCAAATATCTTTATGGATTCACAACACATCATTATGTGAGAGCAATTAACAAACCGCATGAGACAGAGAATATGAATCAGTCTCAAAGGAATCGGAATTGAGAATTCAATGACGTAGAAACAGAAAGTGATAAAGATAGTTTATTGCTTTAAAGAATTACTCGATACATGTTTTGTATTACATTGTATGTGTGCATGTATATATATACATTGTATGAATATATATAAAATTCATCATCAATATTCGTGGTAGCATTAGCTCTTGACTCTTGAGTCCCGGATTCGATTCTCTGGTGTGAGAAAATATTCACGTAATGAATTCTAATTCATTAGGTCAAAGGTCTGTCTGATTAAAGAAATATCCGGCATAACTTAAAAGGTTTGAAATAAAAAAACAAACATCACAAAAAAATTATCGCTTTTATAAAATATCAACATTAAATTATTTTTCAATATTGATTCTTATTTTGTAATTTCTTTCAGTCTTGGCAGATATTTTAAGCAAGCGTTGAATCTCAATGGCACTAGGACACCCTCACTTGCTTCGTAAAAAGATTTTCATTCGTGATATTTTACCTCGAATTTACAAATTGTCACAAGATATTTCAATAGAATAATTCTGTATACTATTTTGTATCATGCAACAGGATTAGTTTTATTCTTAAAAGTTCATACCTAAGCCATATTGGCAACCGATTTTAACTAAAATACAGAAATATTTCGTTTGACTTTATTCTTTTTCCGGCGTTATCTAACACCAAAATGATATGAAAAAAAATGAATAAAATTCGCTACTGTCATTATTATTGTTCTTTACTTAATAATAAAATTACTCAAAGGTGGAGAATGTAATAGTTCAAAGGATATAGACGTTTCCAAACTCAGATAATAGTAAAATAATTCAAAAATTGCTCTGTAATTTAACTCCTGATTATGTTATTCCGAATAAATCAGTTTTATATTTTAAATCAAGCTTAGATGTACCTATTACCAGTAAGGAGTTCGATCATTGTATGCGGTGATAAGATACTTAACCTTCTAGATAGATCTATTCTATGTTGACCCATTTACCTGATAATCTGCGTCTTGTTCTTTTCAACCCATAAACGCCCACTGCAAAGCATAGGCCTCCCCTAAAGATCACCAAGATGGACTGGTCTTGCGCTGCCCCATCTAGCTACTTCTCGCGATCTTGATTATGTCGTTGGCTCATCTAGAGGAGGCCTACCCACGCCGCACCTATTGGCTAGTGGTCACCACTCGAGAATTTTTCGTCCCCGTTAACTGACGTGCCCCATCTACTGCCACTATGTCGGTGATCTTCGTTCTTTTGTGGATCTTCTCGATGTCGCAGTGAACGTCCGAGATAGCCCTTTATATTGTTCTCTAGGTGACCTTGTTGACCTTGGTGACCAACACACAACACATCTTGAAGTAAAATTCTTATTATACTGTATTTGAAAGTCATAAATGTTTTCCCATTTCCTGATTATAAGATACTTCAACCTTACTTGGTTAACGAGACAATTTTCACGTAAATGTATGTGTAAGGAATATAATTTAAGAAAAGTGAAACAAATGGACAAAAAATTCGTAATTTTCTGTAAATGTTCATGTTGTCATTATTTCTTTAAGAAATATGTTATAATACTGAGAGGATTCTTGTAAGAAATCGGTAAATAAAAAAAACAACATTTAATTTTTACAACGAAGTCACCTACCTAATTTGACTAAACTTATTGGTTTATCCACACAAAACAAAATGTTCATTAAATCGATCAAGACTTGTAGGCGGAGAAGAATTTCAAGTAAAACAATACCGAAATTTTATATTTTAGTATGGACGCAATACAATTTACGTTGTACTGATGTACGTGAATGATACCGATGCGATTGACGTAAATACACACTGAATTAAATCTGTAATTTATAGCTGTATGTCCTAAATGATAACTGTTGTTGCCACCAACGCAGCGTATATATAAAGTTCGTGCATATGCGAAATTAAAAAGTATCATGTGGTTTATTTTCTATTTTCATTTAAATATAAAAAAATAAAAAGTAATCGGGGAATGTCTTCTTATGTCCCTAAATGAAACTTCATAAAAAAAAATTGTCTATATCGTATAATATAAATAAATAATAATATAAACGTTGCATAGTAAACGCAACATTTTGTGCTATATAACGAAATACAAAGTACTTACAGCATTTAATTTTCATATAAAAAATTCATTAGTTTTAAAGCTAATATT
Organism: Melinaea menophilus ssp. n. AW-2005; assembly: GCA_918358695.1. NCBI lineage: Eukaryota > Metazoa > Arthropoda > Insecta > Lepidoptera > Nymphalidae > Melinaea > Melinaea menophilus. Next base: position 6,947,117 of record OU911050.1, on the reverse strand, counting down.
GAAAATTGGTTACAAAATTACAAACTTGTATATTAAATTATTAATTATAAATAAATAGAACAGAAACTATGTAAATTCATAAAAATAACAGTTATAGTTACATAATTTAGTGATTACAGAAATATTAACGTAGAAAAGTTTTTTAAATGTTAATATATATTTATTTAAACAATGTTTTTAATATTAACGACAATCCTAACAAATATTAGAAGACTTAAATTAAAAAAAAAATTGAAACTATTTTTTAACAATATTTTCTTTTCATTTGAGGAAATATATTAGTAAATCACTTACAGCTACAGTTGTTAGTCTGAATTTTTCCCTACTGAAGGGAAAGGTTAAAAAATGTGTATTGCGAATAAGAGTACTTCTTCTGCGATCTATACGTTGAAGCAAACCAAACAAACAAACACTTAACTAAATTGATAATAGTAGGAGATAAAAGAATTTTTTTTCCTGTTTAAATAAAACAATATATTATTTCTTATAATTAAAATTAATGATTTTCAGTTACTAGTATTAATAAAATCGAAAAAATGTGTTTTAAGTAAAATTTAAACAGCCTTTAAATAATCGATTTACATAAAGGTAAAAATTATTTTGTTGAAGTAAAGGGATAATATAATATTTCTTTCTAGGAATCTCCGAAGGAAAAAGGCTAGCCTATAAGAACTAAATTCTTGATTAAAATAAAATCTAGCCCTCAAATACTCAATGATGTTTGAAAAATTCAATACTTTTCTTTATAAATTCTCATACAAGAGCTAATATGTACCTAATAGTTGTAATGTCTTTTGTTTGATTGTCGTGTGTTTTGTTTATTAGATCAAGTAAACAAATAGAAAGAGAATAATATAGTGCCTTCTCTTTATTATCTATAATTAGATCTGACTGTTATTCAACCAATTAATCTTACTGTAATTGAGTCATTTATATCAAAGACAGAATTAATTACTGTTGTCAAACGAAGTCGCTATTGCCCACAAATAAATCAGAATTTTAAAACAGGCTTGACGAAATAGTTATTAAGTAATCATAACAAAAGTAATGGTCTTTTTTTGATAATATATTACTTTATTTATTGTTATTATCTAAATTACAAAGACAACATATCTCATAGTTGATAAGCTCGATTATACACAAATGAGGTCATTACTAAATCTAGGTTACGTTGAACTACCAGGCAGCTTGTCCGTAGTTCATATAATTACTAAGTATCTATTCCATCGAGCAAAAAGTCTAGCATTGTTCTAATATATTGAGCAGTTCTAGTACCTTAGGGCAGTGTCTCAAACCGTAAATCACTTTTATCCGAGAAAAAGAAGATGTTCATTGCAATAAAATATTATTTTATTGTATCAGTTTTCTTATCGTTATAAGACAATCAATTATTATTGGTGTTACGTAAATAAAAGTAAGAAAAAGTTTAATAAAATCGGGATTTTGCAAGTTATCCTTACATTGTCTTTATTTAACTGGATTTTTTGAATTTATGTAATTCAAGTTTAGACATTTGATTAATATTTGAGAAACTTAGCCTTCATTTGGTTGAGATATTTCTAGCACCTAGTGTACACATCGTTACTTGTGACTCCAGAGTACCTACACTCAAAACTTGCGTTCATTATGCTGTATAAATTTATAAACTGTACAACACTGTAACTATAAGATTCCCCCATGTCAACTTTCTTATGTAAGTAAGTCATGAATTTTCCTACTAATTGGATTTCAGAGAGGCGCAATGTTCATCTAAAATGGCAGTACAAGAGATGATTACAAATATTTTAAGAGACCGATGATATGAAAATTACCAACGCGCAGTTGCACGTTAGATTATATAGTTGGTTACTGTTATTAGCTCTTTTAGATAAGGAAAAGAGGGCTTTTTTGGCAATATTCGTACATTTATAGACTGGCAATAAACTTTTACGGTAAAAGATAATATAGACTTCTGTCTAATATGTGATACCGATAGTGTTAATGTGACAATATTATCCCTGTCTACTTTTATAACTCACTTCTCCAAGTAATGAATACTCATTGTTTTAATGATATGTACATTTGACTCAAGTAATACATTTTATACATTCTGTTGTAATTCTTTTTAATAAGGCATATGGATTTTAATTGCCAAAGTCAAATATATCATAATATCTATCATGAATAGATAGTTTTCAAATATTTATAATTGTCAAAGCCTTAAATAGAGTTCCTGAAAATTTATATGTTCGTTGTTTTGAAGTTGTTAAGATACCGAAAACTTAATGTTTCTGGTATAAGATTTTGTTACTTTAAAAATACTCAGAAATAAGATAGCTTTTAAATCGTTATCTTTTCTTTCTAGACCATATATTTATAAATATCATCAATATCCATAATAAATTATTTGCCAAAATTGGTTTGTTTAATGTATAACGTATTCTTAGCATTTAATTACGTGACAGTAATTTACAAATTGCACAAAAGGAGAAACTGAGATCATCGCACACACCGGTGAGATTTCGAGGCTTCAGTAACTACTCGTAATATTATATAAAATTTACATATCCGGTAGAGGAACGTGCTTAGTGCTTACATCTTTAAAAAAATACTTATGTAAAATGATATTAGTTTTAAGAAAATATAATAACAAATGTTATATTATGTAACACGTTTCGTTTTATAAATATGAGTATAAAAAAAATCTACTTTTTGGTTTATAACACAATTGAAAGTATACTTTTATGAATTCAAAATATACTTTTATAGTTTTATTCCAACTTGTTTTGTGAAAATCTTTGTTACTTCTATTTTCCTTTTTTGCTTAGTTTCTATTTTAGCTATTAAAATGATATGTAGCCTCTTTGGGTTTTGTTAAATTGTTTTTTTACTTTCTTTTAATATTATGATGACACATTGAAAACCAATAAAATATCTTAAGACTATTTTGTGAAAGAAGTGTTTGAACCTTTGCTCTATTATAAAATCTCAGAAATTAATCTTTCGAGCAGTTTTGCACGTTAGATAAAAGCACTTTTTGAAATATATATTTCATGTAGTTATAATTAATCTAACAAAATGTATTATTTAATTTAGCTTTAGAAATGTATATTGGTATAACGCATAAGTGTTATTGTAGTTTTCGGTTATCAAAAGTGGTTTGACCGAAGCTGGAACTGTTGCCAAAATGGTGATAGCTCACTTTATATTATATGATGGAACATGGAACCATTTCCATCGATTTACTTTATAACGTATAATATCCTTATCTTACACATGTCATCAAAGAATATCGATATTGAATATGTAAGTAATACTTCAATTCGTAATACACATGATCATCCATATCTACGCACAGCTATAGTATTCACATGTCCTTATCTTTAAATTGTCACGCCGCCATAGGTTGTCTTGGGTTTAATGACTCGTTTGCCCTTGGCAATATGCGATTTTTTATTCTTCTAAAAATACAATAGGGCGACCCGAGCTTGACCGATAGTGAAGACGGTACCCGCCGGGGGCAGTTTCTCTTTAAAACCGCTTTTATATTCAAGGGAAGATGAAAGGAAATAGTTTGGGCGTTTGTTTTCTACTCCCTTCCGAAGCCCTTGCACTTAGCTATGCTCACGTTGTTCTTTCGTGTTAGTGTGGTAAGCTACTAGTGGGATCTGCTCAATCTGATACTACTCTAGTAGATAGCAGCGCGATTTTAGTGTTTTTTTGGTCCCTTAGTTGCTTCTTAACTGTGAGTGTAAAACAAAACATACCAGGGATGCCCTGTTACCAGGATATTCTTATCGGAGCCACATGAATGTAAACATTAAAAGATGGGATTTTTCGTTGCTAGGATATCAATCAATAGGACCACTTTTATTTATGACGTGATAAATATTTGTCATATTTAATTTAGGGTTCATATTCTTTTTGTGGAAATGCGGGAACCTAAGGACTTATAAAATCTTTATTGATTTTAAATTTTATACATTACCTTGAATTGTTTAATGCATTTGTAGTCCGTCTTTATTTAATTTGGTGTGCTGTAAATATAATGCAGCTCTGACAACCATTTTATTTTCTGCCCTTTTGCTCCTTTTTTCTGTTATTCACATAATACCGAAATATGATTTAGACCAAAAATGTTATACTAATTAATACGCTTTTTGTAATTAACAATTTTCTTTAAAAAAATCAAAAGTTGTCATGTATAAAACGTCTAAGACGTTTTAAATGTTCCTTAAAATATTTAAAACTAACATTATCAATCTTTAAAGTACGGTAAATTTTGGATTAGATTGTCAAATAGTACTAAAACACATATACATACTTAAAATTGAGAAAACTATATCTTTGAAATCTGTCTGATAAGTGATATTACTTGTGTAAATTGACTTCGTAACAAAGTTTAAGTTTAGTCTGGTGATAGTTATTTGAAATTTAACCTGACTACAGAGTTGACAATTCAACTATGTTAACTATCACAGGTATATTAATATAATAAGGTGTTCGGAGATTAACTTCGATTAACCGCAACGATTAATTGTTTATGCTACGTGTGAAATGCATTGATTACTTTAAGGTTTAGTTTGTCAATGTTTCATATCAATAGAAGGAAGTTGTAAAAACATTAGAAAAAGTTAGTGTTGATATTAATTGTCTATGGTGTGGGATGTTTACTTGTACCTAATTCAGATCCGTGTAATCTATTTTTCAAACATCTATTTGCTCTCTGTAAAGTTTATGTTTATTTGAAAATAATTTAAGTTTCTTATTGGAACAAAATAATAATTAATATAGTTTTGACTTTAGAGTAATTACTACGGAAGTGATTTTATTTATTGTTTATATTAATAAGTTTCAAGTCTTTTGTCTAGTTCCTTTATTTGTAAAAAAAATAATAGAGTTTCGTCAATTCACGTTCATTTGAGGGTACTTACTGAAAGTAGGGATTAATTAAGTTAATGATTTGTTTTACTCTTACTGCGAGTCCTTTATAATATCCTTGTTAGGATTACAATGAATAAGTTATTAAATCTTATGTTATATTTATATTTTTTGTTCTAATGTTCTTCTTATTTGATACGGAAAGCTGATTTGTTACTCGATGTCTTTAAAGTCTCTCTTCTTTGTTCACATTGCCTCTTTTTTATTCATATTGAATTATTGAAATTTCATACCATATTACATAATTGTTTATTTTTTTGTCACAAGTTTATATTTAATATTTTGTGTGCATTTTATCTGCTGCTTTCTGTGACAGTACGAAATTAAACCCCATTAAGCAACACTAAATAAAATGTGCCCAAAAAACTGTTATTTTACCCCACAATTTGTAATCTAGCAGCCCCCAAAAGCTTCGGATGAAACTTCGCTCTATTTTAAAACCATTTCCAATTCCAGTGATTAATATTTAACGAAATTATTATTGTTGAAGTATTATTCTTTATGTATCTACTTAAACTTTGTGATTTGAAACTTAGCAGGCTATTATATTCTTCATTATTTACAAATCCCGTTATTTTTAATATTTTGGAGATATTTATACTTATATTTAGTAAATTCAAGTGTAAGTTTTAAAACCTGTGATATGATATTCAAATTTTTTAATATCGTTTTTTATTTTTTATTTGAAATATTAATATCAATTCCTAGTGCCAAACAATTATAAATTTTTATGTTTTAATAAAACTTCCATTAAAATTTTTGATCAGTAAAGAAAATAAGATATTTATACCAAAAGAAATATTTTGTTTTCTATTATGTTACTCGCTATAAGTCTGTTTCTTATACTAGTTACTAAGCGGGTTTTATTAATATTTAATTCGTGATGTAAGTCGATGTATAATACGAATGTAGGCGGAATTAAACTAGAAATTCGTACGTCGCATAAATTATAAGTTGATGAGTCATATTGCACTAAAATGTTTCTTTTAATAATGCGTATTAAACATTGACGTAAAGAAAGTAACGAGTAACGAAATCAATCTTATTAAATACTAATAAATCATTAATTTTTCAATCTGCTTATAAATAAATCAATCCTTCTCAATCAATCAATAAATCAATTTTTTAAGCATTTATTTAAGGGCAGAAGATGTAGTAGGTAAGACGACAAGATACATATTTTTATTGGAAATTAAATTAACATAATTAATTTGACAAACAAATAAATAATGAACACTATATGTATATACAGATTCAGGATAATAATATATACATCACATAGGCAATTTGAGAATCGAACTCCTGATCTTTGGTTCAGCGGTAACTAAACAATACACAAACGGGTAATTTTTAAATCATTCTATGATTTTTTAATGTAATCCTGAATTGATGGCACATGTAACCACTATATAAAATATATTACTTTGAAAAAACTAAATGGTATTTAACATAAAACAAACGAGGCGTTGACTAATTAGTAACATCAACATGGACAGAATTTTTAATCATAATGTTAATTGACTTTGCAAATGAGGAGGATTCAGTGACCGCTTGAAATTATTATATAATAATAATAATAATATTTATAACATTATTAAAGTCATACTATAAGGTTTTTGATATAAAATATACTAATATTAAAAAGAAATGGGTTTAGAGGAATGATTATGTGAAAAGGCAGCAGTTGTCTATATAATAGTGGTCTAAAAAGTGTTTTTGTTTAACTGGTATTGATTTCAAACCTTTCTGAATTAATCTTTATTAAGAAAGTCGTTAAATAGTTGATATGCTTGTAGCTTCTAGATGGTATTAATCTTTTTATTGTAAGCTATTAGGAAATCGACATCAATATTTTATATAAAAAACTGTATCCAAAAAAATACATTTTACAATTTATTTTCCAATATATTAAATTCTTAATGATAAATAAAATTATTTCTAGCAAAAACGTGTTTAAATTGTAAAGATCTTGCAAATTCATTTCAGTCGTTTTTATTCATTGTGTAAATTAATAACGCAGCCTCTCATTTGATAATTAAATCATAAACGAGGTCTCATTTAATTCTTGCCCGAGATTCTCATACTTATTTACGTATCATTAATTTATTTATATAAACATAAGACTTCAAAGGTAAGTCGCCAAATGATACAAATATTTTGACTATTTCATATTGACACGCCGATAGAGCAACACAAATTAAATACAGTAAACATATTTTAAAGAATAAATACGTTATTATTTATTTCAATATTATCAAGAATTTCTATTGTAAAGAAAACATGTTTAACAATTCCCGATTAACCAGAAAACCAAACACCATATTCCTGAGCTTTAACTGCAAGACACCACAACATTTATACACTGCCAGTCTGGGAATATATTATACGGAATCCTGACCACTTCCAAGAGGATACATTTATAACTAGAACAACTACAATATAGTGTTGTAATTATGAATTATAAACGGCCAATAAAAATATATATATGCTTGTAACCTTATGTTATATTATATAACTTCATCAAAATTTAACATAAGCGTACACGTTTAAATTTGCTTTTATTGGAATATCTTATGTTTTCAAACATACGATACATAAAAATAATAAAAAAACATTGAAATTGTAGATGTTAGTAATGATTAACTGATAGTATAAACATCTTATCTTCGATAAGAAATAAAGTATTTTACACTTTTTTCTCAATATTCTATATATCATCGATATATCGTTATAATAACAAACTTGGAAATAAACAGAGAAATGGATTTCTGATTTTAGGAAGAACCTGCGTTTAATAGACTGAGCTTGAGAAGTGACTTATCATAGTATTGTATAAATGGATAATACAAAATTAAAACCACCGACATCCGTTACAATGCCATTACTGAAATAATCTTTAAAAAGTAGGAAAATCGTTTCAACTTTATATTTATATTTCGATATAAAGTTATCTCGTTGTAGTTTTGCATTGTCGGTCTCTATAACTGGAACTCAAACTTTTAAGAAAATAAATTAAGTAATTTTAAGAAATGTTGATCCAAAAATATCTAAAACTGTAAAAACACGTCGGTTAAGCTTATATACATTTATCGGTGTGGGCTGTGAGTGAAAGTTAAAAACGTAGTCTTTGTACTATAGATCAACTGACTAGAGTTGGCAATCAATTTCATTTCAACATATTTTTTTAACTACTTAATTTTAATAGAACATTTAACGGAGTTCATTTTTTCATTCAAAATGTTATTTTTCACATGAACTGTATTATGTAGATATATATATATATATATCAGAATAAAAATAATTATAAAATAGTACACCTCAAAGCTTTCAGTGTAACGAGTCACGTACAAAGCTACGGTATTGAGTTTCTCACTTCTCTCATTAACTGTTATATGCGCTAAATTCATTTACCTTTACAGGAAATAGTGTGTTTACTTGAATTTACTGTTTAGTAAATAAATTTGCAAGAACTATTAAAAAACAGAACCATGTTTCAAGTAATGGACTGCCATTATTTTCATTACATTACATGATTGTAAATCAGTTTAATAAATATTAATTTAGAATCATCAAATTAACTTTAAATTTAAGGTTAAGGAAAAAGAATAGAAGGGATTTATTTTGTTATTTTACACAAGTCAAATTAATGGAAGAGTTAAGTCTTTTCAGTTTTTTACTTTTCCACCCACACTTATTATCAAGTATATAAAGCAATCAGGTACAAAGGCGAGTTTCAGATAAAAGTAAATTTATTTTATTTAATCATTTTTACTAAAACTTGGGAAACTGATTATAGGTACTGCCACTGTTAATTACAACCGAACAATACAGAGCTTGTTTTTGTGTTTAATAATAATAAAGTACTCGTATCAAATCGACGCCGACGAGTGACGTAGTAAGTTGGTCGTAATGTTACACTCGATATGACTAATATTACATTTAGCTAATCGTGACGTAGCTGAAATTAAACAAACTATGTTATCAAATCATGAAATTTATGAGAAACTCCATGGCGCATTTCATTTACATTTTTCATTAAGCAGCTTTAAGTTAATACAGACAAACGCTTCTTTATTAAAAATGGACCGACGTGGTTCAATTTAGTATACAGTCCGCGTCGGTCGCGCTGCGGTGAGTCTGATGTTAACTGGATTAACTGATAGCAATATCTTCTATATTGTAACTAATATGAAAAAATTCAATGTCAGGTTCAAAGTTAGATCCGTTTCTCTTATTTGTTTATGTGAAATCGAACTCGAAACTTAAGCAAAGTTCGAAATAAAAATATTTATCATTATTACGGTATACAGTATAAACTAAAACAAATAGACAATTTCAAGAATATTCCCTTGTTGTTTCATTAATGTTTCACGTAAATGAACCAAATAGCAATCTGATTATTATTTAATCTGATAGCTGCATGACATAAATATACTGTTTTTATTAAAATATCATCGGAACCCTAGAAATATTTAGTAATAGGTATACCATTAAACGCTTTCAAGTTAGGATATACGTAAATTGCTTTTAGCAAAGCGTCCGACCTGATTTACTTTCTGTATTACTGTAAAAGCCACGAAAATTCAATGTCCGTTAGAGACTTTATTTTATGTTAATTTTATTAAAATACATGTTTATCGCTCTGGCCGTATGTATTACTATCTAATAGTAATTAATTTTCCTGGCGCTAATGCCGATATCTCTTCATATACATGCAATTTTATGACTATAGATTGTATCTTAGTGTATTTTTTTTATTGTTAGATAAACACTTAAAATAAAGAAAGAAAGTTAATACATACGTTATATTACTGGGTTTTTATTGTTACGCCAACAATAATAGAAAATGAAACTCTTACTGACGCGTTAAAAGCCATTTATCTAGAGAGTTTGAGCAGTTTAATTAAATAATATACATAATACATACATAATATATATAACATACAAAACTATATAATATAAATATTATAAACATTAGTTGATAGATTTCCATGTAAGGCAGATAGCCTTAGTATAGGCAATGAGATAATCGTATATATAGTCATTTCGTTCCTATAGATATTTTCATTTTCTATTAATTTAGAAATTTGTTTCAAAATATTTTTCTTTAAAAAAAAATGAAGATGTTATGCAATTTAAAAAATTAAGTAGTGCTATTAAGGTGTTTAAAAACATTCATCAACTCATCAGTCATTTGGGACTTTTAAACAACAAAGACTTTTAAAGCAATAAAACAACTGTAACAGTTAGACGATACAAAACAGAATGAAAAACTGCACCATCGAAATCTTATAATAAAAGGTGTATATAGACCGCATTAATATTATCTATATATATATTTAAACATAAAAATACATGTGTGTGCTAAAAAAATTACATTTCCAAAGGAGGTAATAAAAACATAGATTAAAATTAATATTACAAGTACATTATCGAAGCTCTTCCGTAAAGATTTACTGGTTTCTTGGGGTATAAACATATATAGCCATAAGCTGTACTGTCGCTTAGCTTATCTCGTGTCTTATCTTAAACTAACGTTCCTGAATTACGACATTACATCTACATGCTGACTTCTTCATGGTCATATTTTGATATTTTATATATTTTTAACCAATTTAGCAATTGAAACAAGTGACATATGTAAATATGGTTCACTTTAAGGACTATATTCTAAATCTTGTTTGTGTACCATTAATGTTTCCCGTATTATTATTATATAATACACAATAAAAAGTGTTTGCAATTGAAGTGTTTCTTAAGAAGTTAAATATGAAAATTTAATTAACGATTTTAATTAAAATTTGACCAGTTTAAGTTTTATATGTTTTCACAAAAATAAATGAATCAAATTGATAACGATTTCTTTATACGATATTTTAATAATTTAGTTTAATTTGTCATTATTTGTATAATATGTGTGGTTGTTATATATTTTTATAATAAACTGTTTACATGTACATCATTTGACTAATACCAAATCTAATATCATCGAGCTATGTCTCTTTATGTAATTATAAATATTACAGAGAATAAAACCACTAGTGTTGTTTGTTATTAATTAATTATACATGTACTGTTTAGTTCATTTTTTAACTAATAATCTCTAGCACAGAGCTCGCAGTACGTATATTTTTAAGAGCGGAGTCAAACGTGTTGGAACGTTTCAAAAAGCTTTGACGTGACAACCTTTGATGAAACTATAAAAGTGAACCAAAAAATAACAAATTAACATATAAATGCAATTCTTATTTCATTAACTTTATATTTAGTTAAGAATTTGGGACATTTACTTATAAAATGTAAGTTATAAATACGCTATAAAGTTTTATGGACCTGAAATTATTAGATGAAATTATTATACCATTGAGTAAACAGTATTAACAGTAGATACCAAAACATTTTTAATCTTCTTATTCAGTGTACTCATGATGGTACTTACGTATAGTAAAATAGGCACCCCCCCTCCCCACTCATCTCGATCAGATACTTTAATCGTGATGTTAGTTGAGTTGGAAAATGAGAAAGGTTTCTAGACGATTTATGGATATCACATATGATCATGGACTTTGTGATCACATCATACGTGAGTGAGCTATACGAGGACGTGCGCGCGGCTTTACTGGAATGCGTAGTGGAATATAATAATATTAGAGACATATCCCACGCTCACTGAGATGTGAATAATTGCTGAGTCATATTGACGTATCACATAAAACTGATTTATATGACGTCTTATCTTACTTTTTACATTTACTATCTTAAAATATAAAGGTGTGGTTACGTTATGTTTTTTTGTTTAAAAAACTTGTAATAAATATATTAGATTCTGCTATTGTATACGTTATAATAATAAGATATACTATATAAATATTTACATTACCCACATACTGAAGTTTTATAAGTTATATAACGTTGTCAACATTGTAATAAGCCATGTCTATTAAAGAGTAATGGATTGTGGAAGTCGGTGAATATAAAATAATGTTATTTCAAACAGCAGTATTACTTTAGATTTTATTTTGCTAACATTTTACTATTTGTTATATCATATTTATTGAATGCCGTGTTTAAGTTTTAATTATTTTAATAATTGTAATACACGTCATGTCCAACATGTTTATATAATTAATGTTCAATATATTATACCTAAATTGTTACTTTGAATTATACTGGAACGAAGTTATCTAATTTTTTCAATATATTTATTATTTTCTCAGGTAAATTAATAAAACAAAATAATGATTTCCAAACATCTCATTGACATTTCATAATAAAGATTTTTCAAGGAAACCATACCATCAATGAACTTATATTTATATATTTAATTCCAAATCACGATCTATCTTGCCTCACAATGTTTTTATAAACTTCGGATATTAACTGATCTATGGGACAGGAATAACTTAAAACTCAGTATCTGTGATATTACTAGTTTTCCTATTTACGGGTGTTTTTTAAGACTTCCGTAAATAAAAATGTGGTAGAAATTTTATAGAAAAATTATATCCTTGTTTTTTATGGCATTTTAGAAAAACATGTCAATTATTGGTTGTTTTTGATAATTCATATTCTTTAATAAAATGTATTAATACTATCTAATTTGAAATTGCTTAATGCCTGCAGCCGAAAACAGTACTTTAAGTCGGCTACGTCTCAGTATAAATATATATAAGCATAGTTTGTAACTCACATTACTATTGGTAGACACTGTCCATAATATTATCGTATATTAAATTAATAAGGTAATCGACGCCTACTATTTAGTGTATTTAATTAACCTTGTTATTTAAATATGTATAATTTAAAATTTTTAACTTAATACAATTTTTTTAGTAAATGAATCACATTAAATTAATATATAAAACTTATAATGAATATTTAAGTTAAATTAGTCAAGAACTTTTGACAACTCTAAGCTTTCAGTTTGTTTGAAATATTGCGGCATTCGTTATAAATACTTAATGACTCTTCTGATGATTTTTATTTAAAATAATGATTCATTATGATGTATTATACGGTCTTGAGATAGATGATATCTTTCTATCTCGAGTTTTTGAAGATCCATTTTGGTGACGGTTGTTGTATTCAGGCTATAAAAGTCTGTTTTCAAAAATTATACAACGTGTGTTGAAAATGAAAAATCAAAACCAAATTACATTACAATTTTAAAGTATTATCTAATGAAATATTTCGATTAAAGACGGATTTACCACCAATTTATATGTGATATGTAAGCTTACATTCACATTTAGAGCAATAAGCAGTTTAAACCTCAGTAATGACGAATTCTGGAGAATCGTATTTGAGTTTATTACGTAGTTTTTAAATTATTATTCTTAAACGGAATATTCTCATTTCCTTCGAGGTTTCATACACGAAAGATAAATTTAAATTAATCCTTAGAGTAATGTATCTTTGAATCACACCTCCTGTAATTCACATAAATTTATGACGCGAGTACGGCGCCTAAGACCTAACGTCGTTTCTTGCGTTGTAAAATTCATATGATATTAAGATATGTCTCTAATTTGATACTCGAAACGAGGATTATGTGATTTAATACCGTCTTAATTCTAATGAATGTATTAAACTGAATTGGGTTGTATTACTTGGTACTTTGAAATTCAACATTAACAATATAACATATATTCCGCTTATATGAGGAAATAGCTGTGGCTACGATTTCGTTCGTTTCGAAAATGTTTTTGAAAGATAAGCCTAAGTTACTCCTTATAACATTAGCTATCCACCAATTTTTAAATCGGTACAACCTTATTAGAGACTGGCCGGACCAAACTGACAGACAGACAGAGAAAAACAAAATTAAGTGATTTTTTTATGTAAGTAACGTACTTTCATATCCTTTTTGTGAAATATAGTTAATTTGGAATTATAAACAAACTCTACAATCTTATTTATGTGTATTGAGAATGTTTAATTTTGATTGTAATAAAAAACGATAAAGACGAATTATTAATTAAGTAATTTATATCATTGAAAAATATTCATTATATTAATAAAAAACAATTTATTTTACAGCGGAACGAGTATAAAGGTAACTAAAATATATTACGTATTGTGTGAATGTAAATGTCGGTATATAATTTAAAAAGTATTAACATTTTCCTCAGGTTTAATATAATTTCCTCAGACCAGGGCAGACTAGTTTGAAAAGTCAATTATATTTATTATTTTTTGAAATATTAGGTCTATAAGGAGTATGTATGTGTTTAAATTCGAAATTCGTGTGTACTATTAGGAGAACTATTTACTCATATGCGACTATTATATATATATATCATAGTCTAGTAAATGCATATAGTAATAGTATTAGAATATAATTATATAAATAGTTTTGTTAAGCTGCACGCAAACACAGTTTACACTATTACTTTGACTTCCCCCAAAGAGTTTGATGAAACGCTCATGAACCCTAGAATTTCACTTTATATATAAACTGCCATTAAATGCTTGGTACAAAAGTTTCAGAATTTATATTCAAAATATATTATGTGGTATCAAGTTTGAATCTGACAAATATTACCTCACGTATTATGTTCATGAGCAGCTTTATATTAACTTTTCAAACTGCAATAAAATACTAACTAAAATATTTAGTAATAGTTTTATTATAGATATAATTTTTTTTTGCTTACACCTACTTACTTATTTACTTTAATAAATTTAAAGTTTTTGAATTATCTATTATGTTATATTCTTTTTTAATATTGCCTCAGCAAATACTCCGCATCTTAAAGTACTGTGTTTATTTCAGCTTTGTATCGGAGTTAATGGTTATTAAAATATTGTACAAACTAGCGATCGATAGTTAATATGAGATTTGCTTAGAATTAAAAAAAATATAAATTTAATTAAAATAATGTTAATAGATAACATTGTCTAAAAGTTTTTTATTAAATAAAAAAAAGCTGGATTGACGTTATTATATTGCTATTGTTACTAAACCACATGATGAAATGTAAGAATTAAAAACACAAGATCGGAGAAGTCAGCCATCTGAGTTTGAGACTGTGATTACCCGGAGTCAAATATATATATATATATATATATATATATATATATATATATATATACGGAGTCAAATATATATACATAATATAAATACAAATATTCATTATAAGGATTATAAAAATGTTAATAATCAATTAAACTTAACAATATTATGATTTAAAAGAATAATTAGGTAAAGAAAAAAACTGAAGACCGAAAATTATTTGTTTTATTTAAGATGAGAAATATAAATAAAGATAGTGTTAAATAATTTATGTCATAGATGAAAAAACAATATTTATTCATTCTATTTAGTAATAAATAACAAAATTTGTCCATTCACGATGAAAAATAATGTCTTCGAAAATGAATAACATTAGAATGTAGGCAATCTACTTCTAGTCTTTTTCATACAATTATAATATTCACGAACTAACGTTGTTGTTCTGTATTGTTTTCACTTTTCTCGAATGGATGTAAGGATGTCTGTGGACAGGAAAAAATTTCATTACTGTCGAGAGATAGCACTTTTTTTAATTTACTGATTTATTTATTTTCATATTTAATTATATTACTATTTTGTATTATTATTAATCACACTTTTTTGTATTTTTTTAGTAATTATAAATAAACATGTATGTAAACATTTTCTATTCTTCAATAAATAATAATCATTTTACTTAAAAATCTGTTGTTTTTTTTATTAAAATTTATAATTTCGTTAAAGTTCGTTCGGGAAATACCCTGGGTATTTGCATGTTGACTGGTTTATTATCAAATAATATTGCTACACAATACGATAATAAATTAAATTAGTTTATCTTTTTGATAATAAAGTGTTATAAAAAGAAGGGACACGCCGCTGAAGGAAAAGAAATGTGATCCTGGCAGAATTAATTACAAATAAATTGGAATAAGTTTGCCTTTTCGAAGAGGAACTTCATTTTCAATTTGGCATAAGTTTAAGTAAAATGTAGGGATATTTCTGGCAAAGTAAATTAATATTTTATTTAGCTTAATATTTTTTTCCGACGACTTTCTGACGACTAAATACATTAATAACCTTAGTTTAATTAACTTCTAAGTCAAAATAGATTCAAACTGAATAATATTTAAGTTGTTATACAAATAAAACAATATTTAAACTGTATTCATTTATTATTTATTTATTTATCTTCACGCCATATCCCTTGCAGGGTAGCCAGAGACGACGGAGCGCCAAACGCTACGGTCCCTGCATAACTATTTCGCCTCATTATATTATTAAATTAAAATTATTCCTAATTACGTCTTATTGGTTCTCATTATTTACAGCAATTTAATAATTTTATTAAATAAAATAATTAACTTATGAGATACAGCTTTTTTGAAGTGTAATTAAGTTTTAAACTTAACTTTTGAAATTTTGGTTTTTATTTTTTTTAGTTTCCTTAGTCATCTATTTCAATGATTGTGTCAAACAATCGCCGAGTTACAAATATCTAATCGTCTAATATACTATCAAATCTCTTTCTTATGTTCTTTATGTATATTCTGTTTCCCATGTTCATGATACTTTTCAGTTTTAGAAGTTTTATAGTTTGAGTTAGGTAATATCAACTTCCAAAAATGAATTCAAAAGATTTTTGGAAGTTGATATTACTTGTATTTTCAAATTAAAATTATATGTGACATTCGGACTGTTGTAAAATGAAACATGATACGTTATGTAATACGATATGTTTAGTAACGTAACATTGTGGTCCCACTATTTTATTTGTTTATTTATTTTACTCTTTATTAAACACTGTAATACATATGATTTAATAAAATGATACAGCGACATGTTTAATTAAAATCTTTATAAAAGGCGGTCTTATCGCCTAATGGCAATATCTTCCAGACAACCTTAGGGTCAGGAAAACTGAAAATACTCAGGCAATATTGTTGTTATAATATAATAAACATAGTTACTTAAAATTATACATATATATTCTAATGATACAACATACAAATATGAATATGTATAATACATAATAAACATGTACTAATAAATACAATACAATATTTTTTATAATATACGTCTAATAAATAATAAAAGTTATTTTTACAAAGCCAATAATTATATTTAGATAGATAATATGATTTTAAAGATTTTTGAATACTTCTAAGGATTTCTTAGATATTTGGAATATATAAAGGAAGCGCATTGATATAATACGAGTAGCATATCGTCTCATTAATAGAAGCAGCTGAAGTCAATCTTAATTTAAAATGTATTATTCTTCGAGTCGAGATAATTTGGGGCGTGCGAGTTACCGACGACAGGTGTTCACCGCCGCCCACGAACTCTTGCAACTTCAGGGGAATCGAAAGAGCGTTGCCGGCGTTGGAGGTTGGAGTAAACGCCTTTCTTGAAGACACCCTTGAAATGTTGTGTCGATTCGGAAACACCGCCGAAGGAAGTTCATTTCACATTTTAGTAGTATATGAAAGAAATCCGCACAGTAGAGGATCACCACGCATCCAGGTGGTAAAGTTAAGTCAGCAGAAGATCCAACAAAGCATTTGACTCTCCACGTCCGGTAAACTAGTGTGCGTCTTGATCAACTGGGATAGTTAAATACAAATCTCCCCACGTAGTCGATGGCACGTGACTCTAGGGGATCGGAATTCTGAATTATCTGCGTCTTCGCAGACGCAGATAATTCTTCGTCTGCGTAAGAATTATCTGCGTCTCCGTCAAAAACAACAAGGCCGGCTATGCAGTCTCTAGATGATAGTGGACGACGTTTAATTTGGAATGAAGTCCTTGGATGTTGCAAAAGTCTACATTTACAGTAGAACGAGGTGCCGCTGTGTTGACCCATCGTTTGCCCTCAGTAAACTCAAAACGCTATACTTTAAAAAAATGCTTTAAAAAAGGCTATACGTTAAAATAATTGGAGGTTTAAATAATGAAGTAACGAGTCTACGGAATTACGTACTTAAGTAACTAAGAGAAGTGAGATACTAAATACCGGCCAACTTTACTTGACTTAAAATAATGACATCTGTCTGAACTCTAAATAACTTGAGTCTTAAAAAGAGAGTGCCTTTGTAAAATTTACGCTTTTGATAAAAATAAAACATTATATACAGTCAAGCGTAATTTAAGGTTTAAATTTATACAGAATACTCTGAAAAGAAAACCGTGAAAATTTCGAACAAGACGTACATACATTATAAGGACGTCTTATAATATAACAAGCATTGGGCTAAAAGTAGGCTTATGGAAGGCAACAATAAACTATTGCAGTTTATAAAAAATTTGCATTGTTTTTTGTAATTGCATTACAAATTAAATGAATCACTGAAGGTACAAGATATATCAGTCACAAGATTAATTTTAATTTATTCGTATGATGAGAGCGTCAATTTTCAAGGAGGTGTGTAATAACTTGTAATGAAAATAAATCTGTACTAATATTTAAGGTTTGGGGAATTCGTTATTACTTGAGTGTAATTTACCGACAACGGCTTGATGAGATAATGACATTAGTCAGAATATTATAGAAGAATATTTCTACGATATATTCATTTATTATTAGGTAAGTATTTCTTAATTAGAAATTTTTAAAATGAGTTTTTTTTCAATAATAAACTTATTGCTAAATAATATAATAACTCATACAATAAATAAAATAATAACTTATATAACTATATCCGTTTAACAAGATTAAATTTGCATGTATTCGCAATGAAATATTTGTGACATCTATTTAAACATTTAAAACCAATATTACAATAAATATTATAATATATTTAATATGCTATAGTGGCTATTATACGTCGTAATCCTACTTTCACAAACACAGAACAGGTACAAGTACATTATTTTTTACTATTATCAAAGCACAATAAATAATTATATCATTTCTTTTCTTTCTAAAATAGGGTTTGAAGAGTTTAGATAAAAACAATGCTTAAAATTTTTACTACACTTTCTGAAATTAATGCTTAAGCACTATTTATTAGTGTTAATAATAATTAGAAAAAAAACTAAAGGTATAACACCAAAAAAAAAGTTTAAATGTAAGACACTTTATATCTAAAATAGGACTTACATAATTAACACTAAACCTACCGACAATTCTTGTATACCTATTCCTACCGCACGCCGTCAAATTGAACGGTAATTAAAAGTTATTTTATTATATAACGCAGGTAATAATGGAAATAACTAAAAGTAAAGAGTGAAGAAAATATTATATGCATATTCTAAGAATTGTCATGTAGTTTGATAACGATATTGTAACGTTTAAAAATGTGTAAGTTTTACAAAAGTTTAAGAACGGTCAATTTGACCGGTACTTGGTAGGTTTAGTGTTAATAATATATAATGTACTAAATATACTATAACAAATTAGAAAATAGATATACAAAATTATACATTCTTAGGATATTGAAGAAACTAAAACATTAAAAAACCCAAAATAATTAATATCGATTATGATGATATATTATATTAAATGTTACTACTATTGCCGACGCAGCTCCGTTCAAATTCATAAGCAAAAAAATCGATTATCAAGGGCACACTCCATCGTTAGATAAAATAGTCGATAGCTTTTTGAATGATCTTAAAAAGGTAGACAATCAACCAATAAGTAACATCAAAAAGGCTTGCCTATATGATAATTATTTAACATCACGTCTAAATTGGCCTTTCCTCGCTTACGATATCAATAAGACCCTTTTGTTAAAGTTAAATAACATAAGGACATTGAAGTCATGGCTCGAGTTAGCGCATCCAGCGGACTCTTCTACCTTATTTAGACACTGACACAATTTTGGGTTAAAATCAAAGAAACCATCGGAACTCTATAAACACCTAAGAGTGACCAAAAGATATATCATCTCAAAATCGAATTATGTTACTGTAACATCTCTCCCAAAAGATAAAATTGCCGCAGAGCTGGAGTCACGACTTCAATTCCATAAACAATTTATGATAGGTGCTCAAACAAATAAAGCAGAGCTAGGATCAAGTGGAAAAGAACAAGACATAGAAATAATAAAATCCTTTATTCGGAACAATGAAAATGATAATTACCGGTTGCACGCGATGAGCCTAGAATTGCAAAATGAATGGGTGACCATAGGAGATTTTTGTATTCCATTAGTTTTACGATAGCGTACCCTGCTTCATGATTGGTGCTCAGTGTTATTAAAATTTTATCTTAATGTGTTCCAAATGACTCTCAGAGATCAAAGTAACTTAGTAAGATGGGGCAAAGCCAACGAAAAATCTTGCAACATCTGTGGGGAGGCAGTAGGAACCGCGAAACACTTGCTAGTAGGGTGTAGGGTACTTAAATGTAGGGTACTTAAATAGAGGTAAATACTCGCGTCGCCACGATAAAGTATTAGAAATCGTACGAAAAGCGGTTAGTCTCTCTGTAACAAGAGCGCAGAAGGGTATAACAACCACCAAAATATCAGTAGAGTTTGCAAAGGCAGGTTCGTCCAAAAAGCGTAAACTAAAACCTTATTTCATCTTGAATGCGTCTCCAAATTGGACTCTCATGATGGACACGTATGAAAGGTAATACAAAATCCCCGGGGATGTTTGTGTTTCGTCTAGGCTGGACTTATGTACTGTATCGTTATACATGTACTCAAAACAACTAAGGCGCGTTATACTTGTGGAGCTTACTGTACCCTGGGAAACAAACATACCCAAAGATCATACATTCAAGCTTAACAAGTATTACGAACTATGTAATGAACTGATCAGGAATAAATTTATAGTTAATTTGTACGCTGTAGAAGTAGGAGCGAGAGGTATAACAACAAAATCTCTCTACAACTTATTTAAGGATCTCGGCCATTCTAGAACGATCATCAGTTAATTTCTGGAACATATTTCAAAGGCAGCTTTAGTAGGTTCTTACGATATTTGAGCGAGTATGCGCATAGTAAAGGGGCCCCTTAAACCTACACCTGGGTCGCAAATCCCAGCCATTGTCTGCGCTCCTCTTCTTGCAACGCGATGGGCCCGGCACCCGGACTCGTTTAAGTAATAGAAACGTTCACAACAACATTCATGTACACACAAATAGATAGGAATCTAATTTACAGCGACATATATCTTGAACGTACGCATTATATCTGATGGTACAAATGTTAAATTGCCCAGGAACCTTGTTCTTATTAAAACGGTTATTAATTTAGTGACTACTAATTAGAGCTGAAATGAGGTGTAATAAATTATAAGAGTGAAAACTATTTTGTCATTACTATAAAACTAGATCAATAACCGTAACAGCGTACTCATAGTTTGTGTGAGTGGACGCCAACACTATCAAGTTGATTAAAAGATATAGAAATTTTAGCAAAAAAAATTTACCGCCTTTCCAATGAGACACGTTTGAAAATGTTATTTTTAAATAAACAAAAGCATTGAATATTTATGTTTCTTGATATATACTCGTATGTTACGTTTATTCCAGAAAATAATTAATATTCTCAAAATTGCTTTTCAATTAAATGGAATTTAATAAAAATGTTGTCAAATTATGCGTTTTACAACCGAATACAAGCTGTTATTTATATTTATTTTCATACAAAATAACTTTTGTTTCAATAATATATTAATTATACCTAAGTTGTCAGCCAAATAAGATTTGGTTTCAAATCTGCTGCAGATGTTTCGATACTTATATATACTGTATTTCATATATATATTTAACAATAATATATTTTAAAAGAATCGTATTCTTTTTTCATTTCATGAAGTATTTGTTTCTTTTGAGAAATAGTAGTAGCAGTAGTAAAGAGTTCATTACACTCTTTAGATGCATCAATCAATTACCGTAATACTACGTAGCTTCGTAGTATAACATTTCTTAACAGAGATAAATTGATTTTAATATGGTAATAGAGTTTACAATATAATATCTTATGAGAAGAAAACAATTTTGAGAAAACAATTTTGAAAAAATATAATGTAATGCTCACAGTTCCTATATATAGACTGTGTCTGAATTTGGAGGATGTACAAAATCAATTTTTGTTGTATAATACGAGGGTCAAACTGAAAGTTCTTAGAAAATCTAAGCATTCTAGCAAGTTATTAGTTTTATTGTAACTTTTCAAAATAGCGACCATTTACATCAATACATCGCTGCATTCGATGGAACCATTGAGAAAAGCACCTTGCCCACTCGGCCTTAGGGGTCTCTTCGACGGCGTTTTAAAACGCAGCCACTGCTTCTTCGGCGTCTATAAAACGTTTTTCTCGAAGTTTTTCTTTTATTTTCGGAAATAAATAAAAATCGCAGGGTGCGAGGTCGGAGCTATACGGCGGGTGACCCAGTAATTCCACGTCTGAGGTCACCAAATAGTCGATCGTTTGCCTGGCGGTGTGCGACGACGCATTGTCGTGATGAAGGAGGATCCTGCTGCGAGGTCGTTTCTCTCGGACTTTTTCCAAGACAAGTGCCAAACAATTGTTAGTATACCACTCTGCATTATCCGTTTTCTGATCCTCTAAGACTACTGTCGCGTAATGACCTGTCTTTCCGAAGAACGAGGCCACCATCTTTTTTCCAACACTTCTACCTCTCTTCACTTTAGTTGGCAACTCTTCGGAAGGAAACACCCACTGAGCAGACTGTCTTTTGGTTTCCGGATCATAACAGTAAATCCAGCTTTCGTCACCCGTTAGTATGTCGAACACAGCATTTGAGTCCCCACCGTTAAATTTTTGGATCATTTCTCGGCACCAATCAACACGGCGGAGTTTTTGAGCCTCGGTCAAATTATGCGGTATCCAGCGGGCACAAAGCTTCCTGACCGCTAAATGTTCATGGAGGATTTTGTGCACTTGACTCATACCTATGCCTAGACTTGTCCGAATCTGCTAATAGGTCACTCTTTTGTCAGTCTCTATTATGATATGAATGAATATGATGATGGCGTATGCGCCGCACAACACTGATGTTATCTTCAGTCGTCGCTGTAGAAGGCCGTCCCTCACTCAAATCATCGGTGAGATTAGTTCGACCACGTTTGAATTCATTAACCCAGTTGTAAACTGTGGCACAAGATGGGGCTTCATCGTGAAAAGCCAATCGAAGTCTATCATAACTTTCTTGTTGACTTAAATGACATCGAAAATCATAAAAAATCATTGCTCGAAAATTTTCTCGGCTTAAATTCATTCTGACGTGCACAGACAATTTTCAATTTGCAGCCAAATCGTAAAACAAATAACAAATGAATGAAATGTACACTCAATAATATTGGTAAAGAGTTCTATTTTCAAAATTTAAACTATTTTTTTTAATATAATGCTTTTAAGTGGCCAGTTCTAAAAACTTTCAGTTTGGCCCTCGTACCAATCATAATTACTTGTTCTTTCTAGTTCTGCAAGTATATATCATAAAGAAAAGAAAGATCGCATGAACTATTGGCACTTAATAAATTTTTACATGACACGGATGATGATAAGGAATGTCCAAGATTTTTTTTATATAATCCATCCTTATAACTTGAGCGTGTGAACGTTGCTAGATGCCTACTCAGCTGTCTTTACAGATGTAACTTTTCGAATCAGATGTTTGGACCGATGTAACTAAGTATTTCTGAATTTACTTTTGAACAAAATCTGATATAATGTTTAATATTCAAAATCAATAAAAGAATCAATAAATTTTATAATTTTACGTCGCCATATCATAAAATTTGAGGATTACAGACACGACTCAAGTAACGTGCAATTAGTAATTCTCAAATGTTAACTTGGTTAAAATGGTTTCCAGGATTCGTGATTGAGCTAGTGTTATTTACACACTCTGTCTGTGTGTTTATACCGTAGTTCCACATACGAGGAATATTAATTAATGAATCTGTGACTGTATAATACGTATTTATTTATTGACTTTTATGTTACACCTGTATGTATATACTACAATAATTTATACTTTTTACTTACATAGCATCCAATCAAGATTCGATTTCCGAAACATTTTACTGGATCCCCGAATTCGTTTCCACATGAGATTAATTAACAATCCCCTCTGATCAATCCAATCAATCCCCACGTTTAAACGAAAATGTAACTTAAAAGTGACTTAACGTAACGTTTATATTTTCTAAGAACTTCTCTATTTTCTGTTTGAATAAAAATACTCTTAAGATTTACCTGGATATAATGATAAATCCCTAAAGATCTTCAACCACGAAGAAGTAGTTAAAAATGTGTAAAATCAAAGGACAATATTTTGTATTCTTTAAAAGTAATATTTTTAATAACTGTAATAAAGTTGATTTCAAGTGTAATTTTCTTACAATAAATCTATTCCAGGGCGGAGGGCGCCAGGTGGTAAATGATTTGCTACTTTCAATATTTATAAATGATTAATAGAAGATATATAAGTTTTGCAAGATTTACAATATTAGTGAAAATCTATAAAAAAAGAGGAAACAGAAAATTATTGATCCTCTAAACTCCACACATGGGAGATAAAATTTCTCAAAATTAAACATGTCACAGCCGTCAGCTAAAACTTGTTTGTCAAATATCTTTATGGATTCACAACACATCATTGTGTGGAAGCAATTAACAAACCGCATGAGACAGAGAATATGAATCAGTGACAAAGGAACCGGAATTGAGAATTCAATGACGTAGAAACATAAACTGATAAAGTTCATTGCTGTTTCATAGGCCAAGTCTAAAAGAAATATTAGACGTTATTTTGTTTGAAATTAAAAGTAAAAGTTATTAAATTTCCATCACTTTAATTAAATATCCACATGAAATTATTTTGAAATCGCATTTCTTAATATTGCTTCTTATTTTGTGATTTCTTTCAGCCTCGGCAAATGTTTTATGCATGGATTCAATCTCAATATCTTTGGGCACCCTCGGTTGACTCGTAAAATGATTTTATTCGTGACATTTCACACTTTTTTTAAAGGTTTAATTCTAAAACATTTTTATATTGTATTTGGGTGTTAAATGACTGATTTCATTCAAAAACTTCAATATTATTCGTAAATATTTAGTTTTCATCTTTTTTTAACTTTTAATATTTTATTAAAGGATATATGACCTTGGTTTAAAGTCTATAGTTGTATAGTATATTCTACTTTGTCAAATATCAAGGAATCACTCGATTCTGTGATATTGTTTACGTAGTATAGAGACTCCCGACTTTAGCCGTAAAACCGTAAGTCGTAGGATTTCATAATTTCACAAATTCTTTATAAATTCGATATTTTTTAAATATGACAACATAAAAAAAAATATTATAAATATAAAATAATAATTCTAATTGCACTTAAAAATGAAAAAAAAACAATATATTATATTTTTATACTGTATTATATGTAAAAAACGGATAAAACGCTTGATTAAGCCTATTGACAATTTTAAACACACGCCGTTTCAATATTTTTTTTTTCGAAACTCGGCAGGACTATAAATATTATTATATTATTTTTTAAATATATTATTTATTTATAATTAATAGAAATAATGGGCCAAAATTTATTTTATTGTTGTATTACCAACTTAATATAAACAACAAAGGATATACTTTATATTTTTCGCTATACAATTTGAAAATAATTTGTATGAATGTATGTTATTGCTCCAATAATTAATTTAAATATACAATTTAACTTCATTAACTTCAATAAAATATATTTTTAACACAAAAACTTGTAACTTTTTGAACAACAGTTTACCATGAGAGAGTATAACAGTAAATTATATTTGAAATAAATCAGAATCTTTTTCAATGAACGTTCTTCAAGTCCTGAAAGCCTATAAGTTTACACATTAATATAAGTCTGAAATTACCTTAGCATACACGTCACAAAGAAGCGCTAAGCGAGATACATGCCTCTGTGAATAATTGAACACTCCCTGTGCTGCATAATAGAACTTGTGTCTGAGGCGACGTGCGTGAACTCACTGTTATATATTTTATATATATTAATATTTGACAAAAAAGCAATTCGTGCCTTTTAACAAAATGTGACTTAATCGTGTGGGGTTTGTATTTTATTGTTAAAATAAATTTTATTACCGGATTAATTAATTGGGGAATTTTTTTAGAGCAGATATAAGGGACGATTTTCCGATAATCGTCCACTTGTTAACCGCCAGCGAGCGTCATTCACACACACACACACACACACTATTACTAAAGAGCTTGTTTTTGTATTTTAGAGCTTCAGAAAGTTCTTTCATATAAAATAGCCATTGTCGTTAATGTCCAGTATATTTAGTGTGTTATATTTATAACTATATGAACTAATTAACTTAAGTTAACCAAATTAAATTAACCAAAATTGTATTGTATTTTAATAAATATAACTTGTATATCTTATATATAAATGATGTGAATAAACATCTTAAAGTGTACATATGAAAGTTAACAAAGAAGATCTTATAATTACATCATTAGTATTGTTTATAAATTCATACAGCATAATGAAAGCAAGTTTTGAGTGCAGGTACTCTGGAGTCACAAGTAACGATGTGTACACTAGGCGCTAGAAGTATGTCCATCAAATACAGGCTGAACTTCTCAAATGTTAAGCGAATATTTAAACTTGTATTACACAAGTCCAAGCAGTAAAAAAGAGACAAAAAAAATGCAACATCATAGTATTAATAAAACATGTCTTTGTTTTAATTACGTTACACCCAAAATTACTTGATTATTTATTTCAAAAAATATATATATATAATAACGTTTAATGTATAATAACATATAATAATAATGTGTAAATAATGTGTATTTAAAAAATTTTCTCAGATTAAAGTGATTGACGATTTGAGAAACACTGTCCTTAGGCACTACAACTGCTCATTAAGGCAGAATAATGTCAGACAGTTCTCGACGAAGTAAAAATTATATGAAGTACTCACAAATCACGTCTTGCTATATTAACTAAATAGTCTATGTACGTTTTTGACCAACTATGGAGGACATTTGTAATCCTGGGGAAATTGACATTAACGGTGCTGGCAGCCGAGTTTTTAAAACTGTCATTAGAAATCACAACAATTGCAAAACTATTGATCTGAAGCAATTTTCCTCAGTAATGTAATTGTTACAAAATAAGTAAATATATTACAAATGATATTTTTTCAGTAAAAGAACGTATTTTATTATTTTTATTCGCGTTTAATAGCGATCTTGTTCAAAATGTATCACTTAATTAGTGGATGGCAACTGCCATTAATTCTGTCTTTGATATAAATGACCCAATTACAGTACGATTAATTGGCTGAATAGCAGCCAAATCTAGTTATAAATAATAAAGAAAAGCCACTATATTATTCTCTTGACAAAGTTTATATTATTATTAGGTTAATTAACAAGACACGATAATCACTCAAAATCACATGTCAGCGTCAGACATGAAATTGATTAGTTACGTAATACCTATTGTAAGAGAATTTATATAGGATTGGAACATTTCCTGTTTAAAGTGCAGAATTTTTTAAAGATTGTCAGGTCAGGTCAGGTATTATCAGGATCAACAGGTATCTTGCGGTCAGATTTTATTTAAATCAAGAATTCAGTTCTTATAGGCTGGCTTTTAGCCTTCGGAGATTACTAAAAAGAGGTATTATAATATCCCTTCTATAATTTTTCTACCTATAATTTTTTTTGAATAATGTAGGGTATTATAGCTGTAAATACAAAATCATAAATCATGTAAATTATTAAAACTTTCATCTCTATGAATTTACACAGTAATACATCTTGTATACAATGTATGTTACAGGGGTACCGACTTTAAGTATAAGCTTTAAATGTATTGAAATTTTTATACGAGAATGATATTATACGTTATAGACAATATATTTTTTAGAGGTTTTATTTAGTAATCTAAGAGGATCTTCTTAGATTACTTCCTTTTTATACATTTAAAAGATAATTTAAATTTTAAAATTATAATAATAAAATTTCGGTATCTTTTTGTTCGAAATTCTCCTCCACCTAAAAGACAAGTTCAATTTAATGAAATTTTTGACTTGCTTTGACAGCTTAGGTAGTTAAGTTAGTTTAGGTAGGTGACATCTTTGTAGAGATCTAATTTTTTTGAGTTACCGACTTTCAACCAAACGGTTAAGAGCTTCGTTTACGCTCAGCTCAATAATTCGTTATAGAAGTATTTAATATAAAATAAACGAGGTGTTGTCAAACTAGTAGTCTCAACATCATGATAAGAATGTTTTTAATCATAATATTAATTGACTTGGCAAATGAGAAGCGTTCAGCGAGTGCTTGAAGTCATAAAATAATTAAGAAACATTATAGGATTTAAATAATTAAGTAACATTAAACTAATAAGTAACATTTTAAAGTACAAATAGATTAGTTATTTGATACATAACACTAATATTATAAAGAAAATAGACTTATAAGAATTATTATAGAAAAGAGCATTTGTCCTTCAAGCGATCTAAAGATGTATTGGATCAACTGGTGCTACTGATAAATCTTCCGGGATTGTGATTCATGTTTAGTTAAAAAAAAACTATAAACTCGTAGGTATTATTTAAGGCAAACAATGTTAAATCTTCTTTCTCTTCGAGAGCACTACCCTCAATTCCTCGCCAAGTGTCAGAATATTAAGCATTTTGCAAATATCAAACATTTGGTGCTACTTTCGGTTTCATGGTTACTTGAAGAGCAAGACTGAGTTAGCCTCGCTGAAGTAGGGAGTGATCAACTATTATTTTCGAACTTAAGAAGCAAAATGTAAACTCTTATAATTTCTCACTCTCGATTTTCTATGTTTATTTTATATATATGTAGATAGTAACAAACTGATATATAGTATGAGACAAAACGTGTTATTGTTACCTGTAAATGAATTCTTGCAGTATAATTTTGTGGCAACAAATGTGACAAAATAACGCCAATATAATTATAAAAAACGGTTGGAAAATGATTAATAATAATTAATATAAATATGAAATACCAGATTAGATTAGTTGTTATTTTAAAGTTGTATAATACTAACTGAACTTATTACAACGAACTTATATAAATAAACATAGGAGTACATACCTTTGCTGATTTTTAAAAATTCAATTCGAATAAAATAAAACTTTAGTAGATAAAATCCACCCTTCCTACATCTAAACAACCATTCTCACATTAATAAGTCTATACTTTAGTTTACAGAACGAAATGAATAAATAAGCAGATAATGTAGCTACATTACCCATGACCTTATGAATAATTCAACATTCTGTCTGTCTTGCTAAAGTTCTTAAAACGATCTTTTAAATATTCGTTTCGGGTAAATAAACATATGATTTAATTAAAAAATAACTAGATATTTTTCCCATTGGATATTCAAAAAAGTCTTTAGGTGAGTTATAGACAAGTTCATTAACCTGTCTATTCTTTCAAATATCTCAACTTTTAAATATCGTTAATGATCTATACATAATTTTACTGATATGGTACACATGCTTATAATATGAAACTGTAATCAAAACAGTAATCATTCGTATGAAATACTTTATAACTTCTAGGATTTAATGAAAAAACAAAACATTTAGTAATAAATATGATTAAAAATATAATATGCAAATTACATACATACATTTAGTATTTAACATTTAACACCAAATTACTTATTATGTAAAATTAAAACCCTATTCGGTTTTATAATTGATTTTATATTTAAATTTTATAAACATTAATAAAAACCGAGGTTGAACTGCAAATGTTTTTTTATACTTTTTTTTTCGGGAAAGATTAAGAAATCGCATCACCTAAAGAAGACCCATTACTTAATAAGTAGTTTGAAGAAATTTTAATTCAATTTATGAATACTGATAATCATTAGAATCTAATCGGCAAAGGTTTAGAAGTCATTTTGATAATATTTTATACGACCCCCATGAAGCAACAGCGTAATGGGATGGTTTGAATTTGCTATAAGCTATGTTTAATTATAAGAATGTAATATTTATAAATGTTGATATAATTAAAACAGTTTTATAAATTTTAAGAAACAAAATGATAATAACATTTAATGTCTTATATTATTTCTTCTTAAATCGTATATTTATAAATGAACTATTCTTATCATGGCTATCCTCAAAGTAATTCCGTAAGTTGGCAAATGGCCAGGGATAATTCTGTTTTTATTATGAAGTAAACATATTGTCGACCGCGTTGTGTTTTATTACAATTCGGTATTTTTTCGTTTATCTTTTTATTATATTCGTTATTTGTGTAGGTTTTAACGCTTCTAATATAATATTTCTTTACAAATATTATGTATATTACATTAAATAAAATAGTGTTATAGCTTCAGTTGGAATATAAAGCCAATTGGGCTCAGGTTGTGGTCAAGATAAAGTCCAATGAATTGTGATAAACGGTGGGTCATGTATATTGTGATGTCTGGCTGGTGAAGCCAGTCACATTGGGCCATCTTTCTTGAACCTAATTGCTGTTCGTCCACTCGGCTGAAAGAGTAAAAAAAGTATTTTAAAAAGAAATTGTATTTCTTTTGATTTGATATCAGACGAGATATATATATATATATATATATATATATATATATATATATATATATATATATATATATATATATATATATATATATATATATATATATATATCTATTATATAAAAATGAATCGCAAAATGTGTTGGTAAGCGCATAACTCAACAACGCATGGACCAATCTTAACAATTCTTTTTTTTAAATGTTCCTTGAAGTCCAAGGATGGCTCTAACGACGAGAAAAATTTGAATAATTTCCAGGGAAACCCTAAAAAAGCCCTTTTCTTTTTCCTATACAAATATTTTAAATGTAGAATAAATAACTAAATGTAGAGTCAATTTGAACTGTATTGCTATTCAATAAAGTTGATATTAAATTACAAGCACTCATTGTTGTCTAAACAATGTAGGTGTCTTGCTAACGTCAAAGAGTCAATTCGCGCTTTATTGTCGCTGCACAACGTTCAAATTTAATCAAATGAATGTGTACACCCGACCAAATTGAAAAGTCAAAAAAAGTAAATGTAAGATTTGATTGGCCTTGGAATATTCTTTCTTTTGTTTTAGTTTCGGAATGCGACATAAATTGTCGTCAGTTTTCACGTCATTGCATCTGTCAAACAAACTGCGTTAAAAAGCGTTTATAATATTTAATAATTAATTTTGATTGTATAAATACCTGTGATTAATAATTATTTCATGTGAATAAATTTAGGTAATTATATACGATATGCCTCCTATAAGACGAAGTAATTTAAGTAGAAGAACCCGAAATGCTACAAACCAAATGAATTACCGATCTTATCATACTGCACATGAACGTGACGACCGAAATGAACGCGAAAGAATTCGTATATCACGAACGTGGGAAGCGAGAGCGAGAGATTCAACTAATAATCGCGAAAGTTTGAATCGAGCTGCTTTCAATTACGATTTGTCAATTGACTACAGTAACCACCAATGTGTTGCTATTGGATCTATGAACTTGGTTTGCTCTTATTGTAAGGCAAATTAAGCCAACGGATTGTGTTGCGCAAATGGGAAAGTGAAATTGATACCATTGGATCCACCACCAGAGCCATTGTACTCATTGGTTTCAGGAATAGAACCAGATTCCATACACTTTTTGTCAAATATTCAACAATATAACAATTGCTTTCAAATGACATCATTTGGGGCAACAAACGTAGTTCGGGAAAATTTCATGCCAACTTTTAAGGTATGTATTATAGCAGTTAATCATTATTATTTTAATGAACAAAATTTCCTGTTAACTAAGTAAATATGTGTCATTAACCTTCAGTTTCCTAAACCCCAAAACATATATTACTTAGTCATTATATTATTTGGTGATTCAGTATTAGCAACACTTTTATTATTTTGAAACACAATATAATTATTTGACGATGGATATTAGTTACAACTAATTATTACATATTGACATACCTAAGCATATCAATTATTATTTGGTGATTCAAATTAAGAGACAGATATACTTTTTAGGAACAAATATTATTTATATTTGGAAAAAATCATTTTTTTTAATTTACAGATACAAGGCCAAATATATCATAGAGCAGGTTCACTGTTACCAATGTCAGATAGCAATTACAAATTTCTGCAAATTTATTTCATGGGCAATTCACCACGAGAAATTGATATGCGTTGTTCACATAACAATTCACTAAAGAGGTCTATTGTAGAACAATTACAAACTTTATTTCATGAGTACAATCAATTGGTTATGTTGTTTAAAACTGCACTGGATCGGATGCCATCTGATAATCACAAAATTGTAATCAGAGCTGATAAAACACCTGTTGGCCAACATGCAAGACGTTTTAATGCACCAACTATTGATGAAGTTGCCATCGTTGTAGTTGGAGAAAACTTGGAATCCCGTGATATTGTTTTACATCGTCGGAATGATCAATTACAACGTATAAAGGAACCCACCGCTCATATGACGCACTGCAATATCCCATTATATTTTGGCAAGGTGAAGATGGCTATGATTTTTCAAACAAGATGATAAATCCCATTACAGGTAATAAAAAATATTAGTTTAGCTATGGAGCTATATTATCAGTCACTATATTATTATTTTTTTAATTTTCAATATTATGAAAACAAAAATCTATTTTCAGGTTCCGAAACCAACAAAAAAGTCAGTTCAATGAACTATTATTCCTACCGCCTAATGATTCGTGAAAATGAAGACAATCACATACTCAAATGTCGGCGATTATATCACAAGTATGTTGTAGACATGTATGTTAAAATTGAAACGGAGAGATTAACATTCATCAGGTTGAATCAGACCAAACTCAGATCTGAAGAGTATATTCACCTTCGAGATGCGATTAATACTGATGGAAATGCACAGAATGTTGGTCGGATGACTATTCTTCCAGCAACATACATCGGAAGCCCTCGACATATGCATGAATATGCTCAAGATGCCATGTCATATGTTCGTCATTATGGTACAGCAGATTTGTTCATCACATTTACATGCAATCCACACTGGATAGAAATCAAGCAGGAGTTATTCCCTGGGCAATCACCTATTGATCGTCATGATATTACAGCCAGAGTCTTTAGACAAAAGTTGAAATCTTTGATGGATTTCATTGTGAAACATTATGTGTTTGGAGAGACACGCTGCTGGATGTATTCTGTGGAGTGGCAGAAACGGGGATTGCCACATGCACACATTTTGATTTGGTTAGTTGAAAAGATAAGGCCAAATGAAGTTGATGCAGTAATATCAGCTGAAATTCCTAATGTAGAAGTAGATCCTGGATTGCATGAGGTAGTTATTAAAAACATGATACATGGTCCCTGTGGAACTCTTAATCAAAATTCACCGTGTATGGTGGATGGTAAATGTTCAAAGCGATATCCACGGACATTAATATCTGAAACAATCACTGGTAATGACGGTTATCCTTTGTATCGTCGCCGATCGACAGCAGACAATGGAAGATCAACAATTGTCAAATTAAATCAACAAGATATTGAAATAGATAATCGCTGGATTGTTCCATATTCACCCATTTTATCAAAGACCTTCAAAGCGCACATCAACGTTGAATCTTGCCATTCAGTAAAATCTATTAAATACATTTGCAAATATGTAACCAAAGGGAGTGATATGGCTGTGATTGGTATTAATGCAGAGAATTCCAATGATGAAGTTACCCAATACCAAATGGGTCGCTATGTTAGTAGTAATGAAGCAGTTTGGCGAATATTTTCTTTTCCTATTCATGAAAGACACCCTACTGTTGTTCATTTAGCTGTGCATTTAGAAAATGGACAAAGAGTATATTTTACAGCACAGAACGCAGTAGAAAGAGCTTTACAGCCACCATCTACTACATTAACCAGATTTTTTGAGATATGTCAAAACGATGATTTTGCTCAAACATTGTTATATTCTGAAATGCCAAAATATTATACTTGGAATCAATCCTCAAGAAGATTTATACGACGGAAACAAGGAAAACCAGTTACAGGATACCCAGATATATTTTCTACCGATGCGATTGGTCGAATTTATTCAGTACATCCAAGCAATGATGAATGTTTTTATTTACGACTGCTATTAGTCAATGTACGTGGCCCAACATCGTTCCAACATGTACGAACTGTTAATGGTGATTTGTGTGGATCATATAGAGAAGCTTGCCAACGTTTGCGATTGCTAGACAATGATGCTCATTGGGATCAAACTCTCAATGATGCTGTAATATCATCACAAGCTCATCAAATACGAACATTGTTTTCTATAATCATATCTACCTGCTTCCCATCAAACCCAAAGGATTTGTGGATCAAGTACAAAGATAATATGTGTGATGATATTTTGTATCAAATACGGATTAGAAGGGGAAATCCAAATATAGAAATAAGCGAAGAAATTTACAATGAAGTATTGATTTCAATTGAGGACATGTGCATGATGATGTCAAACAAACTATTATTTCAATTAGGCCTGGCCGCACCCAATCGTCCAATGCATGATGCTTTTAACCAAGAGTTGCACCGAGAAAAACTGTATGATCTCAACACTTTGAAAGAATTAATTCAAACGAATCTTCCACTATTGAATGAACAACAGAAGTATGTATTTGATACACTTTTGAAAGTAATAAATGATAAAAGAGGAGGGATTTACTTCTTAGATGCACCTGGTGGTACAGGAAAAACTTTTTTGATTTCATTGATATTAGCAACAATTCGCTCACAAAATAAAATTGCACTTGCACTCGCTTCGTCGGGAATCGCAGCAACTTTGCTTGAAGGTGGTAGAACAGCTCATTCAGCACTAAAATTACCATTAAACATGCAAAGCAACGAAACTCCAACCTGCAACATTTCGAAGAACTCTGCAATGGCAAAGGTTTTGCAGCAATGTGGATTGATTGTTTGGGATGAATGCACGATGGCACATAAAAAATCTTTGGAGGCTTTAGATAGAACCTTACAAGATCTCCGGAGCAATAATAACCCATTTGGTGGTGCAATGATTTTATTAGCAGGAGATTTTCGTCAAACATTGCCAGTGATTCCATGATCAACGCCAGCTGATGAACTTAATGCCTGTTTAAAGTCCTCCAATTTGTGGAAACATGTGAAGGTATTACACTTAAGCAAGAATATGCGTATCAAGTTGCAAAATCACAAATCTGGAGACATATTCTCTAAACAACTCATTGACATTGGTAATGGCCAATTTCCTATAGACACCTTGACTGGTTGCATTAACTTTCCTCAAGGTTTTTGTCAGTTAACTAGATCAAAAGATGAACTTATTCAAAAGGTGTTTCCAGATGTTGCTCAAAATTATAGAAACCATGATTGGTTGATTGATGATTGTTGAAGATGATGTCGTTAACTATCCGCCTGAATTTTTAAACTCGCTGGATTTACCAGGATTGCCACCTCACAATCTTCAATTAAAGGTTGGTTCGGTAGTAATAATGTTGAGAAATATCAACCAACCGCGTCTTTGCAACGGCACACGGTTAGCGATAAAAAAATTATTGAACAACGTGATAGAAGCAACTATACTGAAAGGAAAGTATAAAGGAGAAGACGTTTTGATACCACGCATCCCAATGATTCCGACTGATGTACCATTTGAATTTAAACGACTACAATTTCCAGTGCGGCTTGCTTTTGCTATGACCATAAATAAGTCCCAGGGGCAATCATTAGGTGTTTGTGGTATTAATCTAGAAAACCCATGTTTCTCACATGATCAATTGTATGTTGCCTGTTCCCGTGTTGGAAAACCATCAGATTTATTTATATATTCACCAGGTAATCAAACAAAAAACATTGTGTATCATAAAGCACTAAAATAAAAATAAAACAGATTTTTGTTAATAATTATGATTCACTGGATTTACAATAACGCGATTACTGAAAATACTTATGTACGTTTTATTTCATTATTTTTTATTTCATCGGTTATGAACCCTATGTTAATAATAATAGTAATAAATAATTAATTATCTCTATACTTTGTAATTGAAGCACCCACTTTATAAATATTTGTCACCTTTAGGTTCCCACTATCCCTTTAGATTATTTTTCAATCAGGTTTGAACCTTAAGTTCCCCTCTTGGTTTGAAGCCCTCTGGCAGACATCCCAATCGGGGTTTTTAGTGGGTCTCAAAAGGGTGACCAAAGTTCGTGGAAGCTAAGATACTTAAGTCACCCGAGCTGACCTTTTTCTTTAATTCTCCTGAACAGAACCGTCACCATGATGATAGGGCGATGTGTGAGGATCAGCAGAGTAAAAACGTCTAAAGGTCGAAATATAAACTGCCACATTCCAAATCTATTTGACAGAACGAATTCTGCCGAGTTGTATAAAAATTGTATTTATTAAAAAAAAAAAATCTTTTAAAATTTAAATGTTTTGAGTTTAACTTTCATTGTATGTATTAGTAAAAACCACCAAATACTTTTAATTATGAACGTCTGAATAAAATGATAAAGTAACATATTAAAAAAAAAGGAAAATTTTACGATTTATTTATTATATTATTTAAAATATTAAATGATAAAAAAAATCCACCAGAATTCTTAATATATATAAATCACGTGTCGCGTTATTTGTCCGCGATGGACTCCTAAACTACTTAACTGATTTAAATAAATTTACACATCACGTACAGTTTGACCTAACTTAAAAGATATAATAATTTTCAACTCAATTCATAGTCGCAGTATTATTTTATTGCAAATTATTAGTTTATCATTTTGCAGTTAGCTCTTAACAATTCTAAAAGATGGCGGTATCTATTGACTGGATTGAGTAATTACGAATGAGATATCTACCCTACCTACCTCATTCGTAAGTTTAGTGTTCCAAGTTATTTACTAAAAACTTTGTAATATACAAATAGTGTTATAAACTTGGATAAAATTAAAAAAATAATTATAATTATTTTGTTTTGATTTTTGCTTAATATCGACTATAAGAAAACATTATGGTTTTCATGACAGATGTACTCTGAACGTTACCCCTTAAATAGTTTAGTACAATGTAATATATCAAAAATAATAGTCACAGCAACGCGTGACCGGGTCTGCTAGTATATATATATATATATGACATTTAATCTGACCAATTTGTGGTGTTGTTTATATATTTTCTTTTTAACACTTTTATAACACTTTTACAAACACGAAATAAACAGACTCAAAAATATACTTTTTATTTAAATATATATCTAGTGGTAATGAGAAAATGTTTTATGTGAAATACTAATGTTTAATGTATGAAATAAACATTTAATCTTTCTTTACAGGAACTGTGAGAATATCCTTACTATATAATATCCTTACTATATAATCCTTATCCTTACTATATAATAATGACCTAATTGACTCTGTATGCACGCGAATCACTTATCACCCACAAATCACACAATAATGTGTAATACATCAAAAAAAAGCTATTGAATCAGGCTACAAAATAGAGTGGGTGCCAACCTCATAGGTGACCTCTGTCCCTTATTTGACCCAGTACACAATTTTCTTTATTTCCGCCATTGGTGTGTTCAATGATTAAACCATGTACCGGTAGCCAAGGCAACTACGTCAATATAAAAACATTGAAGTTTAAAATGTCTGTGTAAAAATCATTTTTAAATATTGTTTGTGCTATCGGATTGCTTGAAAAATTAAATAATCTAAAAAAACAACTAATTGTTTGTCCTAAGATAAAATGCCGAAAAGACGCAAATCTAATTTAACGGGAAATAGAAACGCAAAACGTTTTAGGAGGCGAAGAGAAAACGAAACCGAAATGGAAAATAATGCGCGTCTTGACGCTAATACACAAAGAAATCGAGTTTCACGTCAAAATGAAAGCGAAGAAGCAACTACAAGCCGGCGCGCTTCAGATGCTGCTAGACATGCAGCATCACTTCGAAACGAAAATCTAGAGAGTGCGACAAATAGACGTGCTTTTCGTAATGCCCGAATGAGAGTGAGCAAACAAAATCCTCCCACTAAAAACTGTGCTCTTTCAATTTTGTTTGATGAGACCACTGTACAAGTGCACGATTGTGGCCTTATGAATAAAATTTGCATAGAATGCGATGCTAAGCATTTTGCTGATGAAGAACCTCAAGATGGAAAATTTTCGCATTGCTGCCAAAAAGGCAAAGTACAACTTGCTCCATTGACTCCATTTCCAGAATATATTCAGAATCTAATGACTGGAAGTGATTATTTATCACAAAATTTTCAAAAAAATATCAGAAAGTACAACAGTTCTTTAGCGTTTGCCTCAATGGGAGGTCACATTGACCCACCCCCTGGCTTTGGAACTTACAGCTTTAGACTGCATGGTCAAATGTACCATCGGTCATCTGCCCTGCATCCGCCGGTACCAATGGCTCCAAAATACGCTCAGTTGTATGTCCTTGATACTTCTGAAGCAACAAATGCCAGATTGCAAAATCCTTCCAATCAAGGATGTTTGCTTGAAATTATGGATAAATTGGATGTCCTCTTAAGACAAATTAATCCATATGCACACGCATATAAAATGATGTATGAAGTAGAAGAGGAAGAAGCCCAAGCGGCTGAAAACGAAAACAGAGGTGCAAGGTCAGTTGAAATGACTTTTAAAAGAAGCAAAGATAGGCGATGCGACCTACCAACAGCCAATGAGGTAGCAATTGTCTTTTTTAGCAATGGTGACGGGGAACCACCACAAAATAGAGATTTTGCTGTCCATCCAAAGGCACAAAATAGAAATAGATTGGAAAACATTTCTTACCTAAGTAGAAATTGTGATCCAATGACTTACCCGCTCATATTTCCTCATGGCGATGTTGGGTGGGAAATGAATACACCACATATTGGTCTAAATAAAAGAAGTGCTAATGTGACTCATCTGGAGCATTACCAGTATCGAATTGCTATTCGTGAAGATGAGTTCAACCCAATTTGGAATAGTGGCAATTTAGCTCAACAATTTGTTGTAGATGCCTACTTAAAGTATGAAGCTAACAAGCTAAATTGGATAAAAGAAAATCAAAAACAGTTACGAGTTGACATGTACAGTGGTCTTATGGATCATGTAAATAACCGAGCAACAGTTGAAAGCCTCCAAGCCGGAAATGTTTTTATTTTACCGTCATCTTACATGGGAAGTCCACGATGCATGCAGCAAAATTATCAGGACTCAATGGCTATTGTTAGAAAATATGGCAAGCCTGATTTATTTTTAACTATGACATGTAATCCTAAGTGGCCTGAAATTCAAACTTACTTGGAAAACAACCAGACCCCTGAAAATAGGCCGGACTTGGTTGCCAGAGTATTTGATATCAAACATAAATCCTTGCGTAACGATATTACTGTCAATCAAGTTCTTGGTGGTAAGACTGCTAACATGCATGTAATCGAGTTCCAAAAACGGGGACTACCCCATGGGCACAACTTAATAATTCTAGACAACGAGTCAAAATTTAGGACAAAAGAACAAGTTGATCAAGTAGTCTGTGCTGAACTGCCAGACAAGGAAGAAAATCCTGAACTATATAAAATAGTAACCACAGTCATGATTCATGGCCCCTGTGGTAGAGGATTTAATGAAAAAGCTGCATGCTTGGATAAAGATGGAAACTGTACAAAAGGATTTTCCCATAACAAAAATGGTCAAATAATACCAGGAAAACCCTTTGTAGATGAAACAAATATTGATGTTGAGGATGGGTATATTGAATACCGCAGAAGAAATAACGGTGTAACCACTGAAATGAGCAGAGGTGGTAAAACGTATACTGTTGATAACCGATGGGTTGTGCCTTACAATCCATATCTTTCAATGAGATATAACTGCCACATAAACCTTGAAATATGTGCAAGTGTGCAGTCTGTCAAATATTTATATAAGTATATCTACAAAGGTCACGATTGTGCCAATGTAGAAATAGTTGAAAAAGTGCAGGACACTGAAACTTTGGGCTGGAATGAAATACGATCATTTATCAGCTCAAGGTATGTAAGTGCACCGGAAGCAACTTGGAGACTATTTGAAAAACCGATGTACAAAAAATCTCACACTGTAATTAGACTTGCTGTTCATCTTCCTAATGAACACATGATTTACTTTGCCGACGGACAAGAAGAACAGGCTTTGGCAAGAAATAAATTATCTTCTTTGCTGGCTTGGTTCAAATTGAATAGCGATCCAGATGATGAAGGGTATGCTCATCAATTTACATACCCAGAAATACCCTGCCATTATACTGCAGATCAAAAAACAAATATTTGGCACCGTAGAATGCGAGGCCATGATAAAATTGTAAGTCGCATGTATACGGTCAGTCCATCTGAGGATGAACGATACTTTCTTAGACTTTTACTTTTACATGTTAAGTGTTGTACAAGTTTTGAAGACATCAGAACTGTAACAACTGAAGACGGGGAACAAAGAGTTTGTGCTACATTCCGTGATGCATGTAGAGAAAGAGGACTTTTAGATGATGATACAATATGGGATCAATCTTTGGAAGAATCTGCTCTACAAGACATGCCAAGCAAAATCAGGCACTTATTTGCTATGCTGTTAGTTTTTTGTAATTTAAGTGATCCTCGAGCACTTTGGAATAAATATGAAAACAAATTCATAGAAGATTATTTGCACAGAGATCCCAATGATCGTAATGGTGCTGTAAATAGAGCTTTGTGGGACTTGAAAGAAATTTTACAAGGCCACAATAAAAAGTTGGAGAATTTCGGACTTGATGAACCTTCAGTTCTTTATGAACCAGATGAAGAGCCAATTGATGAAATAGAAGAATGGGCGATAGCAGCAGAAAACATACACTTATTTAATGATTGCCAACGCACAGCAGTTGAGACAATTAAAAATGCCGTTGAAGGCAAAATACCTGAAAAGCAATTTTTCCTTGATGGTCCTGCTGGATCTGGAAAAACTTTTTTATACAATACAATAATCAGTTATTTTCGCTCACAAAATAAAGTAGTTTTGTCCAGCGCTTTTACCGGAATTGCCGGCAATTTATTAAAAGGTGGTACAACATGTACATCTTTATTTGGAATTCCTTTGAACGTTTTTGAAAACTCTGTTTCTAAAATAAAACCAAATTCAAAATAAGGAAGAGTATTGGCAAATGCTGACTTATTTATAATTGATGAAGTATCTATGATTTCTGTTCAGCAATTAAGAGTTATTGAACTTTTGTTGCGGCAGGTAACAGGTCATGATCAGCCATTTGGTGGCAAAGTTGTACTTTGTGGTGGCGACTTTCGTCAAACTTTGCCTGTAGTAAAGCGAGGAAATCAAACTCGCATCGTGGAGGCTTGCCTCAAAAAAAGTCCTCTCTGGCGCTATTTCCATACTCTGAGATTGGACCAAAATATGAGAGCGGAAGCAAATGCACAAGAGTTTGCTTCATATATTTTACAAATTGGAAACGGCGCTTCTCCTATTTTTCCTGGAACCGAGAATGCCATTGAGATTCCAGAACAATGCTTAACCAACAATTTAATTGATGAAATTTATGGGAAAGAAATAAAACTAGAAGATCTTGAAGACTTGGAGCACAAAGCTATTGTGACTCCATTAAATAAAGATTGTCATATTTTAAATGAAACAGTCTTAAATCGACATGTAGGAGAAATGAAAACCTACTTGAGTTTTGATGATAAAGTATCAAAAGACGTCGAGGACGATTTAGATTTTCCAATTGAATATTTAAATTCTCTTACTCCTAATGGATTTCCGCCGCATAAATTAAACCTAAAAGTTGGTTCGCCAATTATGCTGCTGAGAAATCTAAATAAAAACAAAGGATTATGTAATGGAGCTCGATTGACAGTTTTAAAAATGCACCCAAACGTAATAATAGCTAAAGTTATTACAGGGAAGGCCAAAGGAGAAACTGTTTTATTCCCCGAATTATTTTTATGCAGACGGATGAAGAGTCGCATTTTAGCCTGAGAAGAAGGCAATTTCCAGTAAGACTGGCCTATGCAATGACTATTAATAAATCGCAGGGCCAGTCCTTCAAAAAAATTGGTATATTTTTACCAAACCCTGTATTTAGCCACGGCCAATTATATGTGGCATTTTCAAGGGGAAAAACTTTTGAAGGAGTTAAAGTCCAAATTTTGGATACAGACCAACAAGGCAAACTACAAAAACGAAAAAAAAATATTTATACACCTAATGTTGTGTATCGTGAAGTTTTAGATTAAATCCAAACTATTATTTTCAAAAAAAAAAATTAACTCCTCATTAATTCCCGGCCCGAAGGGCCGGGAAGTTCCCTCGTACTTTTATAATATACTATAAATAAAAAGCTAGCTTGCCATTATGTTTGCTATTCATTACATAAAATGTTTCATGTTGTGCCCATTTGGCTAATAAATGTCGGGTTAAGACAAAACACAAAACAGAAAATAATTGTATGTATGATACACAAATAATTTTATTTACAACCCTTCAACGAAATTATAAATTATAAACCAGAAAGATTTTAATTATAAATTCAATTATATACAAATCAAGTCCATAAAAGATAATAATTATAGTTTAATCAAAAATTATTGACACTTTTGTAATGGCGTCCAAAAATAGTTACAAGTTAAAAGTAATCTCGTTTTATAGCAATTAAATTTATGGCAAATACCAGTTTCTTAGTGTTGATGTAAGGAGTCACACTGTCTCCGGAAGAAGAACCGATCTAAATGAAATAGTTGCAAGTGGCTACGTAGACTTTAAAATACGAGTACTTGAATATAAGGATATTAAAAACTACATTGATAATATTT
This sequence comes from Melinaea menophilus ssp. n. AW-2005, assembly GCA_918358695.1. Taxonomy (NCBI): domain Eukaryota; kingdom Metazoa; phylum Arthropoda; class Insecta; order Lepidoptera; family Nymphalidae; genus Melinaea; species Melinaea menophilus. Next base: position 6,904,320 of record OU911050.1, on the reverse strand, counting down.
ATCACAACAGAGTTATTAACTTCTTAATAGGACATGTCTTTCTCGTGCGGTTCAGATCTTGATTAAAAAAATAGGTATAAATATCAACGTGAATATTGTTTTCATATCTAATTTCATACATAAAATTATATATAAACTAAAATTGTATTTATAAAATATTCCATTATTCTTATTTTATATTCTTGTAACTATTGTTGAATTGTAAATTGTTTATCAGTATGGAGTTTCGTTCCTAATGTATTTTTTTAAATAAAAATAAAAGTATTAATTTCTTTTTATAAGAGTTACTTTACATTATTTATAAAATTACTAATTATTGTACAATTGGTTATATCAAGATGGTATTAAACAACCTTGATATAACTGTTAAGATAGACCAAGAACTTTCCACAAGTAAGATTAGTTTTGCAGCTTGCTCACTGAGAATAAAAAGCTAAGGATAACATTATAATATCTAGTCCATTCCGCCAAGTTTGAATAAGTAATGAATAGTAATAAAACACAAGTTTGATTCTAATCTGGTTAGTTTTTCTTACATTTATATATTTTTGTATGTATGTTAATAACATCTGAATCTACTTCACAAATTAATGGGTGGGATTCATTTATATTAAAGTCATTTTTAAATATCATAAATTGCTTATAAATAAACACACTATTTTGTAAGCCACAAGAATTAGGAACATTAATTATCGCAAATAAAATCATTATTATTTATATTATTAGCGCTCTACTTATCATAATATAATCAATTTATGATTTGTTGTAATCCATTAAATTACTGTTTTAGCTAAGAATGTTGTATATGCTTGTATAGGAAGAACAATTTAAATACTTGTAATTTTTTTTTCTCATTTATTTTATATGATATAATAATAACAATTGGTGCGTTCTTCTGATGTTTACTTTGTATATAAAAATGGCTTTTAGAGACTAACTCTATTTATTGGACTTGTTACATTGGAACAAGTAACAAAGTTTTATCTCTTCTCTCTTCAATGATTCCGAACAAGCATCTTCACGTCATATTATCACACCTTTCGATCTTCTCAAACTTTTATTGAACAAAGAGGCAAAAGTATAAGAAACATGTTTTGTAATAATAGTTTTTATTATGTTATATTTAAGATCGCAAAATTTATATCATGTTTAATATTTTCATTGTAAAATCTGAACCTTAACTTAACGATCCTATCACAAGCCCCACTCACTGACACAATATATTTATTTACATTTCTAGTGCCAGAAACAGCACATTACGAGCAATAATATTTTATTCTTCTATTTAATACGTGACTACTGTATAATATGTTAGCCGTCGAACTAAGTATGTTTTATGTATTCTATGAAGTAAACAAATACCAATGCAAAGTGCTACGAATAGTTTAGTGTTCACCGTATAACAATATAAAATCGTCCATTATATGAAACTTATATTCAAGATATGATTATTAGATGAGATTGTGTTTTTGGAGTACTAAAAATGAGAGATAAAAGCCACTTATTTGACGATAATACTTATTTGGTTTTTAAAACAATTAGCATCAGGTAAAGTATGAAACGTAAACCATACTTTCTATAAAATCGTGCATTGGTAAATAGTTATCAGTCAGTTATGTAAAACAGCTGCAAACTTATGTACTGTTAAATGAGGAATCCCGCAAAGCTTCTGTCGCCTGCTTTTCTGAGAACTGTGGAAAATAACTTTAGGAGCTGATGCTTGACTTTGCAGGTAACTGACTGTAAAAAAACGGTTTATATGAAACCTACTTTCAATACAACTTTAGATATCACTATAGATTCTACACTAATCGTCATTGTAAATTTTTGTAAACATGATAATTTTTCAAAAGTACATACAAATGTTTATTAATAATATAATATGATTTATCATTACATGTCTATAAGAAGAAATATAACAAATTAAATTTAACTACAGACCAATGTTATGAAAATATGCAATTTAACACAAGTTTTTAAAAACACATTCAGTGTATGTAGTTTATGAATATAGAAATATATAGAATTGCGAATGTAAGGTATGAATCTTATGTTACGTCTGAATTATTAGACATAATATAAGATTTCTTTTTTACATCTCCTTATATAATGAATGGACAAAAACACAAACAACGTTTAAGATAAGTTACACGATGATCTATTTTGTGTATAAGAAGTTGTAACGTTTCACAATTTTCACAACCTTAGTATAGCTATATATTTTTGGCTATTAATTACTTTCATTAATATAACAAAATAATCTCACTTAAATTAAGTAATTTATCTTTACAGGATCTAGTTCTAGAGACTAACGGAGTGATAAATTTCAACTAAAGCCCTATATAACCGCAAAATAATGATACCTTTAGCTCTGTCTCGTTAAAAAATTATTATAATTTATTTTTTTACTAAATTAATATTTAATGTTTTCAGATACAATACATTAGATACTGTTAAAGAACTCCTATTATAGCTTGTATCATAACTGTTATAACAGCTTATCATAAAGAGGTTTCCAATTTACACAAACTAATAAATAGCCGAATAGGAGGAATTATGTAAAGCTTTATAAATATTTATCTTACCTCTGTATTATTAACTGAATAAATAATCGTCAAGTAAAAGCGTTTTTATTTTTTATCCTAATATGAGATTGATATAACCGAGCACTGTAGCGTACTAGTACTCGGATACATCGATGGTAATAGAGACAGCGGTTATACATTAGAAACTAATGGCATGTCCTATATATTTTTTACGGTTATCTTAAATATATATAAACTCCCTTCCGAAATACAATGACATTAATCCACTACTTTACGCTGTTCTTTCGTGTTAGTGTGGTAGAATACTTGTCGGATCCACTCAATTTGCTGCTACTCTAATAGACAGCAGCGCGTTTAACAATATTTTTTTGGTTCTCTTAGTTGCTTCTTACCTGTGGGGTTAAAACAAAACCTATTTGTACCAGGGGTGGTCTGTTACCAGGATATTCTTATCGGGGCCACATGAATGTAAACATTAACGGATGGAATTTTTCATTGCTAGGATATCAATAGTACCGCTGTTTATGAAGTGAAAAATATTTGTCATATTTAACTTAGGGTTAATATTCCATTCGGGAACTCTAGAGACTTATGAACTTACTGATTTTAAATATTATACGTTACCTAGAATTGTTTAATGCATTTGTAGTCCGTCTTTATTTAATTTGGTGTGCTGTAAATATAATGCAGCTCTGACAACCATTTTATTTTCTTCCTTTTTGCTCCTTTTTTCTGTTATTCACATAATGCCGAAATATGATTTAGACCAAAAATGTTATTGTGTTTTAATTAATACGCTTTTTGTATTTAACAATTTTCTTTAAAAAATTAAAAGTTGTCATGTGCCTATATAAAACGTCCAAGACGTTTTAAATGTTCCTTAAAATATTTAAAACTAACATTACCAATCTTTAAAGTACGGTAAATTTTGAATTAAACTGTCAAATAGCACTAAAACTCAGATACATTCTTAAAATTGAGAAAACTATATCTTTGAAATCTGTCTGATATTAATTGTGTAAATTGACTTCGTAACAAAGTTTAAGTTTAGTCTGGTGATAGTTATTTGAAATTTAACCTGACTACAGAGTTGACAAGTCAACTATGTTAACTATCACAGATATATTAATATAATAAGGTGTTCGGAAATTAACTTCGATACCGCAACGATTAATTGTTTAAGCTACGTGTGAAATGCATTGATTACTTTAAGATTTAGTTTGTCAATGTTTCATATCAATAGAAGGAAGTTGGAAAAACATTACAAAAAGTTAGTGTTGATATTAATTGTCTATGGTGTGGGATGTTTACTTGTACCTAATTCAGATCCGTGTAATCTATTTGTGTGTAAACTATACAACCGTATCTTTTCAATCCGTGTAATCCACACAACCGAACAATACAGAGCTTGTTTTTCGACTGCATTGAAATGTACTTAATAATAATAAAGTACTCGTATCAAATCGACGCCGACGAGTGACGTAGTAAGTTGGTCGTAATGTTACACTCGATATGACTAATATAACATTTAGCTAATCGTGACGTAGCTGAAATTAAACAAACTATGTTATCAAATCTTGAAATTTATGAGAAACTCCAAGGCGCATTTCATTTACATTTTTCATTAAGCAGCTTTAAGTTAATACAGACAAACGCTTCTTTATTAAAAATGGACCGACGTGTTTCAATTTAGTATCCAGTCCGCGTCGGTCGCGCTGCGGTGAGTCTGATGTTAACTGGATTAACTGATCGCAATATCTTCTATATTGTAACTAATATGAAAAAATTCAATGTCAGGTTCAAAGTTAGGTCCGTTTCTCTTATTTAATTATAAAAATGTATTCGTTCTTAGGTTCGAAATAAGAATATTTATCATTATTACGGTATACAGTATAAACTAAAACTAATAGACAATTTCAAGAATATTCCTTTATCGTTTCATTAATGTTTCACGTAAATGAACTAAATAGCAAATGTAACCGGCTGTGATATATGGTTGTTATTATTTAATCTGATAGCTGCATGACATAAATATACTGGTTTTATTGAAATATCATTGAAACCCTAGAAATATTTAGTAATAGGTATACCATTAAAGGCTTTCAAGTTAGGATATACGAAAATTGCTTTTAGCAAAGCGTAAAGATTTACTGCTTTCTTGGCGTATAAGCGTATAGCCATAAGCTGTACTGTCGCTTAGCTTATCTCGTGTAGCATCACACTAAACTAACGTTCCTGAATTACGACATTACATCTACATGCTCAATTCTGCATGGTCATATTTTGATATTTTATATATTTTTAACCAAATTAGCAATTGAAACAATTGACATATGTAACTATGGTTCACTTTTAGGACTATATTCTAAATCTTATTTGTGTTCCATTAATGCTTCTCGTATTATTATTATATAATACACAATAAAAAGTGTTTGCAATTAAAGTGTTTGTTAAAAAGTCAAATATAAAAATTTAATTAACGATTTTAATTAAAGTTTGAACAAATTTTATAATATGTTTTCACGAAAATAAATGAATCAAATTGATAACGATTTCTTTATACGATATTTTAATAATTTAGTTTAATTTGTCATTATTTGTATAATATGTTTGGTTGTTATATATTTTTATAATAAATGTTTACATGTACATCATTTGTCTAATAGCAAATCTAATATCATCGAGCTATGTCTCTTTATGTAATTATAAATATTACAGAGAATAAAACCACTAGTGTCGTTTGTTATTAATACATGTACTGTTTAGTTAATTTTTCAGCTAATAATCTCTAGCACAGAGCTCGCAGTACGTATATTTTTAAGAGCGGAGTCAAACGTGTTGGAACGTTTCAAAAAGCTTTGACGTGACGACTTTTGGTGAAACTACAAAAGTCATCCAAAAAATAACAAATTAACATATAAATGCAATTCTTATTTCATTAACTTTATATTTAGTTTAGAATTTGGGACATTTACTTATAAAATGTAAGTTATAAATGCGCTATAAAGTTTTATGTACCTGAAATTATTCGATGAAATCATTATACCATTGAGTAAACAGTATTAACAGTAGATACCAAAACATTTTTAGTCTTCTTATTCAGTGTACTCATGATGGTACTTATGTATAGTAAAATAGGCACCCCCCCCTCCCCACTCATCTCGATCAGATACTTTAATCGTGATGTTAGTTGAGTTGGAAAATGAGAAAGGTTTCTAGACGATTTATGGATATCACATATGATCATGGACTTTGTGATCACATCATATGTGAGTGAGCTATACGAGGACGTGCGCGCGGCTTTACTGGAATGCGTAGTGGAATATAATAATATTAGAGAGATATCCCACACTCACTGAGATGTGAATAATTGGCTGAGTCATATTGACGTATCACATAAAACTGAAATATATGACGTCTTATCTTACTTTTTACGTTTACTATCTTAAAATATAAAGGTGTGGTTACTTTATGTTTTTTGTTTAAAAAACTTGTAATAAATATATTAGATTCTGCTATTGTATACGTAATAATAATAAGATATACTATAGAAATATTTACATTACTCACATACTGAAGTTTTCTAAGTTATATAACTATTAAAGATTAATGGATTGTGGAAGTCGGTGAATATAAAATAATGTTGTTTCAAACAGCAGTATTACTTTAGATTTTATTTTGCTAACATTTTACTATTTGTTATATCATATTTATTGAATGCCGTGTTTAAGTTTTAATTATTTTAATAATTGTAATACACGTCATGTCCAACATGTTTATATAATTAATGTTCAATATATTATTCCTAAATTGTTACTTTGAATTATACTGGAACGAAGTTATCTAATTTTTTCAATATATTTAATATTTTCTCAGGTTAATTAACAAAACAAAATAATAATTTCAAAACATAACATTGACATTTCGAAATAAAAATTTTTCAAGGAAACCATACCAGCAATGAACTTATATTTATATATTTAATTCCAAATCACCATCTGACTTGACTATATGAGATTTACCTCACAATGTTATTACAAACTTCGGATATTACCTGATCTATGAGACAGGAATAAATTTAAACTTAGTGTCTGTGGTATTATTAGTTTTCCTACTTACGGTTGTTTCTTAGGACTTCCGTAAATAAAAATGTAGTAGAAATTTTTAGAAAAATTATATCCTTGTTTTTTTATGGAATTTTAGAAAAACATGAAAATTATTTTGAGCCTGTGGTTGTTTTTGATAATTTATATCCTTTAATAAAATGCATTAATACTATCTAATTTGAAATTGTTTAATGCCTGCAGCCGAAAATAGTACTTTAAGTCAGCTACGTCTCAGTATAAATATATATAAGCATAGTTTATAACTCACTTTACTATTAGTAGATATTATTCCACACTTTCTATAATATTATCGTGTATTAAATTAATAAAGTAATGGACGCCTACTAGTTATTTAGTGTATTTAATTACCCTACTAATTTAAATATGCATAATGCAAAATTTACTACATCACCATTGTTTAGTACATCATTGTTTAGTAAATGAATGCTTGGACGGCCAGATTGAGGACAAAACCAAATAAATGATATAGACTGTAGAGTCTATACCTGGGTAGGCGGAACACCAGATATACCTCTTACGATCCGGGTCTTATATTAGGCGGTAAGTGCGTTACTAAGATTACTGACGCAGCTCCGTTCAAATTCTTAGGTAAAAAATCGATTACCAAGGGCGCACTCCATCGTTAGATACAGTAGTCGATAGCTTTTTGAATGATCTAAAAAAGGTAGACAATCAACCAATAAGTAACATCAAAAAGACTTGGATATACGATAATTATTTAACATAACGTCTAAATTGGCCTTTCCTCGTTTACAATAGTAATAAGACCTTTTTGTTGAAGTTAGATGAAAGCGTCATAAGGACATTGAAGTCATGGCTCGGGTTAGCGCATCCAGCGGACTCTTCTGCCTTATTTAGAGACCGACACAATTTTGGGTTAAAATTATAATAACCGTCGGAACTCTATAAACACCTAAGAGTGACCAAAAGACATGTCATCTCAAAATCGAATGATGACACTACAACGTCTCTCCCAAAAGATAAAATTGCCGCAGAGCTAGAGTCACGACTTCAATTCTATAAAAAATTTATGATTGGTGATCAAACAAATAAAGCAGGGCTAGGATCAAGTCGGAAACAACAAAACTTGGAAATAACAAAATCCTTTATTCGGCAAGTTGAAAACGATAATTACCGGTTGCATGCGATGAGCCTATAATTGCAAAATGAAACGAGATTTTTGTATTCCACTAGCTTTGAGGTGGCGCACCCTGCTTCATGATTGGTCCCCAGCATTATTAAAATTTTATCTTAATGCATTCCAAATGACTCTCCCAGATCAAAGTAACTTAGTAATATGGGGCAAAGCCACCGAAAAATCTTGCAAAATCTGTGGGGAGGCAGTAGGAACCGCGAAACACTTGCTAGTAGGGTATAGGGTACTTTTAAATAGAGGTAAATACTCATGTCACCACGATAAAGTGTTAGAAATCATACTAGAAGCGGTTAGTCTTTCTGTAGCAAGAGAGTAGAGAGGTATAATAACCACCAAAATATCAGTAGAATTCGTAAAGGCAGGTTCGTCCAGAAAATCAAAACTGAAACCTCATTCCATCTTGGACGTGTCTCCTGATTGGACTCTCGTGATGGACACGTAAGAAAGGCAATATGAAATCCCCGGGGATGTTTGTGTTTCGTCATCTAGGCCGGACTTATTCCTGTTCTCAAAACAACTAAGGCGCGTTATACTTGTGGAGCTTACTGTACCCTGGGAAACAAACATACCCAAAGATCATACATTCCAGCTTAACAAGTATAACGGACTTTGTAACGAACTGATCAGGAATAAATTTATAGTTAATTTGTACGCTGTAGAAGTAAAAGCGAGAGGTATAACAGCAAAATCTCTCTACAATTTATTTATGGACATCGGCCTTTCTAGAACGATCATCAGTTCATTTCTGGAACGTATTTGAAAGGCGGCTTTAGTAGGTTCTTACGATATTTGGTTAGGTAGGGAGAGGAGTGTGAACGGTGAAGCTGAGCGTGTATGCGCATAGTAAAGGGGCACCTTAAACCTACACCTGGGTCGTAAGTCCCAGGCATTGTTAGCGCTCTTCCTCTTGCAACGCAATGGGCCCGGTACCCGCATGGTGAATCCATGGAATGCTAAGAAGCTTCGTCTCATTAAAATTAATATATGGAACATTAAAATTTATAACTTAATTACCAATGTTTTAGTAAATGAATCATATTAAATTAATATATAAAACTTATAATGAATATTTAAGTTAAATTAGTCAAGAACTTTTGATAACTCTAGGCTTTGAGTTTAGTATGAAATATTGCGGTGTACGTTATAAATATTTAGTGACTCTTCTATCATCATGAATAATTTTTATTTAAAATAATAATTCCTTGTGATGTATTTTACGGTCTTGAGATAGATACCTTTCCATCTCGATTTTTTGAAGATTTATTTTCGTGACGGTTGTTGTATTCAGGCCATACTCTTTTTTTAAATAATACGTGTGTTGGAAATTAAAAATCAAAAGCAAATTCAATTACAATTTCAAATTATTTTTTTAATTAAATATTATGATTAAAGACGGAAAACTAAAATATCATCTATTGTTATGTGATATGTAAGCTAACATTCATATCTAGAGCAGTGAGTAGTGTAAACCTCAGTAATTATGAATTCTTAATATTTAGTTTTAGAATATTATTCTCAAACCGAATATTCTCATTCCCTTCGAGGTTTCATACACGAAATATAAATTTAAATTAATCCTTACAGTGATATATTTTCGAATCACAGCTCTTGTAATTCACATAAATTTATGACGCGAGTACGGCGCCTAAGACTTTACGTCGTTTCTTGCGTTGTAAAATTCATATGATATTAAGATATGTCTCTAATTTGATACTCGAAACGAGGATTATGTGATTTAATACCGTCTTAATTCTAATGAATGTATTAAACTGAATTGGGTTGTATTACTTGGTACTTTGAAATTTAACATTAACAATATAACATATATTGCGTTTATATGTGGAAATAGCCTTGCCCACGATTTCATTTACAGAGAATATGTTTTTTAAATGATAAGTAGCCTAAGTTAGTTCTGAAAACTTGTAAATAAGTGTATAATTATATAAATATTTTTTTAAACTAAACGCAAACACAGTTTACACTATTACTTTGACTTCTCCCAACACAATCGATATATTAATAACAGTAGTCAAAGATGAAACGTTCATGAACCCTAGAAATTTTGTTTATATTTTAAAGAAAATATGACAATGCGTCGTACAAAGTTTCAGAATTTATATTCAAAATATATTATGTGGTATTAAGTTTGAATCTGACAAATATTACCTCACGTACTATGTTCATGAGCAGCTTTAAACTAACTTTTCAAACTGCGATAAAATACTAACTATAATATTAAGTAATAGTTTTTGTACAGATATATTTTTGTTCTTGCTTGATTAATAAATTTAAAGTGTAATGATTTAATAAATTATCTATTATAATGTATTTTTTAATATTGCCTTAGCAAATAATCCGAATCTTAATAATTGAATCTTAGGAGTTAATAGTTATTGAAATATTATATAAACCAGGGATCGTTAATTTATATGCGATTTGTTTAGATGAAAATTAATTAAAAAATTATTAATTGAATTTAAGTAAGTTTGATGTTACTATATAGCATATACCATTTTTTACTTAATATTTTAAATTAAAAAACGTAAAGCGAAGAGTTATTACATTGTTAATGTTACTAAAACACATGGTCAAACTGTAAGAACTAAAAACACAAGATCGGAGTCACAAGTCAGCTATCTTAGTTTAAGACTGTGACTACCCGGAGTCGAATATCTATATAAAAAATTACAAATATTCTGCCTTACGCATCGTATAAACATTATTAAGATTATAAAAATATTGTGATTTAAAAGAATAATTACTTAGATTGAAGATCTACAGTTATTTATGTTTCATTTATGATGAGAAATATAAATTTAATTAAGAAAATATTGCAACACAATACGATAATAAATTAAATTAGTTTATCTTTCTGATAATAAAGTGTTATAATAAGAATGGAGAGGGCTTGTAGGGAAAGAAATGTGATCCTGGCAGAATTAATTACAAGTAAATTGGAATAAGTTTGCCTTTTCGAAGAGGAACTTCATTTTCAATTTGCCATAAATTTAAGTAAAATGTAGGAATTTTTCTGGCACAGTAAATTAATATTTTATTTAGCATTTTATTAAGTTTTTTTTCCGACGATCCTCTGTCTACTAAATATAATCAATAACCTTAATTCAATCAACTTCTAAGTCAAAATAGAGGCAAATTGAATAGACAAAATTTTAATAATATTTAAATTGTTATACAAATAAAACAATATTTAAATTTTATTTATTTATTATTTATTAAAGTATCTTCACGCCATATCCCTTGCGGGGTAGCCAGATACGACGGAGCGCCAAACGCTACGATCCCTGCATACCTCCTTCACCGCATTAATTTATAAATTTGCCTCATTTGTTATCTATTTCAATGATTGTGTCAAACAATCGCCAAGTTACATATATCTAATCGTCTAATAAACTATCAAATCTCTTTCTTATGTTCTTTATGTATATTCTGTTTCCCATGTTCAAGACACGTTCCAGTTTTAGTTAGAAACTTGAGTTTTATTGTTTGAGTTAGGTGAAGAAAAATGAATCCAACACATTTTGGAAGTAATATTACTTGTATTTTCAATTTAAAATTATAGGTGACAATCGGGCTGTTTTAAAATGTAACATGATACGTTATGTAATACGATATGTTTAGTAACGTAACATTATAGTCCCACTAATTTATTTGTTTATTTATTTAACTCATTATTAAACATCACAATACATATGATATAATAAAATATTACAGTGACATGTTTAATTCAAATCTGTACAAAAGGCGGTCTTATTGCCTAATGGCAATATCTTCCAGTGGTTGCAGTTTTCCTGACCCTAAGGTTGGGTTAGCAAAACTGCAACCACTCTGGCACTGGTGTTATTATAATAAACATAGTTACTTATAATTACACACATATATTCTAATACAAAATACAAATATCAATTATTACGGGAACGACTAACGGTTTAACTGGATAAACAACTATATTATAATTGTAGAAGTGTTCGTTTGTTTATTCTGAAACCTATTCCTATAAAGATACGGATGCTACGGATAAGGGAGTGCTTTAACAAACGCAATTGCAATGTATTAGATAAGTAGAAACTATAAATATAGGGATAGTAAATAATGACGTAACGAGTCTACGGAATTAAGTACCTACTAGTAAGTAACAAAGAGAAGTGAGAAACTAAATACCGTCCATCTTTACTTGACTTAGAATAATGATGTCTGTCTGAACTCTAAATACTTGACTCTTAAAAAGAGAGTACCTTTGTAAAATTTACACTTTTGATAATAATAAAACAATATATACAGTCCAGCGTAATTTAAGGTTTAAATTTATATAGTATGCAAATAATTTCTACAAAAGAAAACCGTGAAAGTTTCGGAGAAGACGTTCATTATAAGGATGTCTCATATAACAGGCTAAATGTAGGTTTTTGGAAATCATCTCTAAACTGTTGCAGTTTATTAAAAATAGACATTATTTTTTATATTATTCAAGTATTTTGCATTAAAAATTAAATGAATCACTGAAGGTGTGACTCCGAGATATATCAGTCACAAGATTAATTTTAATTTATTCGTATGATGCGAGCGCCAATTTCCAAGGAGGTGTGTAGTAACTTATAATGGAAATAAATTTGTACTTACAGTTAAGGTTTGGAGAATTCGTAATTACTTAAGTGTAATTTACCCACAGCGGCTTGATGAGATAATGACATTAGTCAGAATATTATAGAAGTATTTTTCTACGATGTATTACCTTTAGAAGATAGGGAGTTTTTTTTTTCACTCCATTTATTATTAGGTAATTATTTCTTATTAGAAATTTTCTAAATAAGTTTTTTCTGAATAATAAATTTGTTACTAAACAATATAATAACTTATATAATAAGTTTAGATAAGAGTTTAGATAAAAACAATGCTTAAAACTTTTACTACATTTTCTAAAATTAATGCTTAACCCTTTCCCTCCTTACGGTACTTAGAAGTACCTCCACATTTTTCGTCTAATAACTTAAGTACGAAATAACTTTATGTTAACAACAACTGACGTTCCTTTAGAGTACCGTTTCCGTAAGCCAATCACAGCGCGTTATTTGTATTACCGCGCGACATTGTCGAGAAATTTGAACAGCGAGTTACAACTGGTCGGACATTTTTTCACTTTACTGTGCGGTGTAATTGTAAAATGTTTATAAATAGAATATCATAGGTAAGTACTATTTTTTTTACTAATTACGTTGTTTATATCACGGAGTACATTTATAAAAGCTGGTATAACATATTATCACTTTATTTTATAAGAATATTTGATAAAAACTGATGAGGACTTAAAAGTACCGTCAGGTGATTTTAGTCTAAAAAATCATGAACTTTGATAATACACATACTCGATGAAGTAGGTATTTTGGTTTATCAAACATTATTTTTTTATTGTTTTAGCCATTGAGATGGATATTACTAAGAATACTGCTCTAATTGAAGCCCTGCTATTAGAAGAGATTCCGGACTCTAACGAAGAGTCTGATGCAGGTGTGTCCGATGATGAAGTGGAAAATATTCAACTACCCTCACCAATAGGCTTCGATGAGATTTTTGAAAGAGCTCTAGAAAATACTTTAGCCGAAGATCCGCCATCATCGCCTTCAAAACAAGTTGAACTGGAGTGCCCTGTAAATCAGGTACCACCATCACCAATACCTGGATCTAGTGTTCAGACTGATCTACCGTCTGCAAATACGTCCTCACACAGAACTAATCAGCGATTACCTGAACCAAACCGTAAATGGAAAAAGAAGGACCTAGATACAATTTTACCGGAATACGTTCTAGATACTGGAGTAATAGAAGACTACTTTGCTCACTGTAACACCCCGACTGATATATTTTTAGTATTGATTGAAGATATTATTGATAATATTGTGTACCAAAGCAACCTTTATGCTACTCAGAGAGGCAAAGTATTGAACCTAAAAAAGGATGAACTTCTAACATTTATAGGTATGAACTTTTTTATGGGTTACAATACTCGTCCGGCGTGGAGAGACCATTACTCTTCGGCATCTGATCTCAACAATGCACTTCTCTGCAAAACAATGCCCAGAGACAGATTTGCTATTATTTTATCTCATCTGCATTGCAATGATAACTCCCAAAAGCCTAGAGACTGCAAAGATAAGTTGTATAAAATTAGATTGATGATTGATGCACTCAATAAAAAATTTCAAGAGGTTTATAATGGTACTCGCGAACTGAGTGTAGATGAATCTATGATTAAATTTAAAGGTAGGTCTGTCTTGAAACAATATCTTCCTATGAAGCCCATAAAAAGGGGATACAAGTTGTGGTGTCTAGCTGACCAGAGAGGCTATATAAAGAAGTTTCAAATTTACCAAGGAAAGGACGAAGAACTGAACTCTAAATTTACCGGCTATGGCTTGGGAGAGAAAGTGGTTTTGGAGCTGACGGAACAAGATTGGGGTAAAGGGAAGATAGTTTACTTTGATAATTTTTTCTCGTCTGTTGCTTTGCTTGAGAAACTGAAAACTGAGAACACCTACGCCTGTGGAACTATCCGAAGATTACTTCGGATAGTTCCACAGGCGTAGGTGTTTTTCTATTATAGAAAAGTCTAGTCCTTTTCTATTATAGAAAAGGACTAGCCGGAAATATGATCGCTGATTCTCAAATGAAAAGGGGCGACAGTGATCATCGATTTTCAAATTTAATTGGATATTGGAAATGGAAGGATAACAAAGTGGTTCATTTATTATCAAATTTTCATGGTAATGAATCGGCAACTGTGTTACGTAAAGAAAAAAATGGATCCAAGTCTGCCATTACATGTCCTGTGGCTGTCAAAGATTATAATAGCTATATGGGCGGCGTAGATACAGCTGATCGTTTGAGAGCCCTTTACTGTATAGATCGCAAATCTCCGAAATGGTGGCACAGGTTGTTTTGGGGTCTTCTGGACATCGCATTTGTCAATTCATATGTCATTCATGGACTCATAATGAAACAAACCACTGTAAAAGATTTTCAACGCTCTGTTACTCAAGGCTTGATGACAATGAAAGATGTTAGTCAGAAAAGAAAGACTTCTACTGATAATACTGCGAAAGCTGGCCCTTCCAAAAGACGCAAATCTGAGTACTCTACTATAAAAGACGTTCGCTTGGGTAATAGAGGCATCCATTGGCCTACTTTCGTAGAAAATAGGGGAAGGTGTGAGGTTTGTAGTTTGAAAAAGATTCAGTCGAAACCTCATAGTAAATGTTCTCATTGCAACGTGTTTTTGTGTGTAAATGAAAAGAAAAATTGTTTTGCTGAATACCACGAGGTCAATTTGTAATTAAAAACCTATTTATTTAATTATAACTAAGTAAATATTGGATCTCATTATTTTTGTAGTTTCTATCATAGTTCCTAACATTGTAATAAGACAAAGTTCCTGACGGTACTTTTAAGTCTAGGTCTTGGAAATAATACTTCTAGGTACAATAAAAATCTTAAAATAATCTGAGCGTTTCCTTTTACCTACCTTATTATGATAATAAAGTTGAAAAGCGGAAATTCGTCAAAAATCACTACCCCGGGTGGAAAGGGTTAAGCATTATTGATTAACGTAAATAGTATTTAGAAAAAAACTAAAGGTATAACACCAAAAAAAAAACGTTTAAATGTGAGACACTTTAAATCTAAAATAGGACTTACATAATTAATACCATATAACATAATATACTAAATATACTACAAAAAATAAGAAAAATAGATATACAAAATTATACATTATTAGAATATTGAAGAATATAAAACTATGTTTTTTCTTATATGTTTTTTCTTTTCTTTTCTTTTCTTATTATTTTTATATGTTTTTTCGAGGAGCTACTTACAGATACGGTTCTTCAATACTTGCCTAATACATTAAAAAACCAAATAATAATTAAAATCGGTTTTAACACTATTGGATATTATTTTGATTATCTACATATTAAAAATAGGATCTTACTTAAACGGTAAAAACGTTTACAACAACATTCATATACACACAAATAGATAGAAATCTAATTTACAGCTACATATATCTTGAACGTACGCATTATATCTGATACAATTGTTAAATTGCCCAGGAACCTTGTTCTTACTAAAACGGTTTATAATTTGGTTATTACTAATTAGCGCTGAAATGACGTGTAATAAAATATAAGAGTTGCAAACGATTCTGCCATTACTATAAAACTAGGTCAATAGCCGTAACAGCATAGTTTCTGTGAGTGGACGCCAACACTACCGAGTTGATTGAAAAATATAGAAATTTTAGCAAAAAATATTTGTCACGTTTTCAATGAGACACGTTTGAAAATGTTTTGTTTTAAATAAACAATGGCATTGAATGTTTATGTTTTTGATACATGTGTTACGTTTTGTTTTATTCCATCAAATAATTAATGTTTGCAAAATTGCTTTTTCAATTATGTGGAATTTAATTAAAATGTAGTCAGATTATGCGTTTCACAACTGAATATAAGCTGTTATTTATATTTCTTTTTATACAATATAACTTTTGTTTCAATAATATTTTATATATTCCTTAAGTTGTCAGCAAAATAAGATTTGGTTTCAAATCTACTGCTCATGTTTCGATACTTATTCGAGTATATACTGTATTTCATATATATATTTAATAATAATAAGTTTTAATAAAATTATTTACTTTTATAAAAATATCGTTAAAATAAAAACTTACTGATCTTGTTTTTGGAGGTGGTATAAATTTATATTTTTATTTCAAGTATATGTTTTTATTTGCCGTTTATAATTCATAATCCCTGTGGAAATGTACATCGCTGAGCAACTACAACACTACATTGTAGTTGTTCTAGTTATAAATGTAATAATATATTGGAAGTGGTCAAGATTCCGTATAATGTATTCCCAGACAGACAGCGTATAAATGTTGTGGTATCTTGCAGTTAAAGCTCAAGAGTACGGTATTTTATTTTCTTGTTAATAGTGAATTTTTAAACATGTTTTCTTTATAATATAATCCCTTGATTACATTGAAGTAAATAATTAGATATTTATTATTAAGAAAATATAATTTTTGCTATTTTATCGTAATGTGAACACAGTCAAAATAATTAAAGAGGCGTACAATAAGACAGAGGTTCGAGCAAGACGCTTTAATGAGATCTCATTCATAATCTGATTGTCGAACGAGAAGCGTCGTTATTAATGTACACAATCAAAAGAAACGATTGAAATAAATTAGAGCAGTTTTGAGGCACTGTTTGCTGGTTCTTTGTAATTTAAGCACGTTGTTGCCAAAAAGGATTTTATTTAATTCAAAAAGAATTTAATATTTTATAAAATAAATATTAAAAGATGTTTTAAATACAAATTTCATTAAATATTGATGTTACTTTGATTATAGTTTATAATATTAGGATTATTACCATTCAGAGGATCGGGGAATTTTCCAAGGAGGGTTGGCTGACGCCAAGACGGCAGGCGGCCGGCCGTAAAACAAAGGCTAATCTTTAAAGCAGTATGGTAATACCAGTGCCACGCAAGAAGCTAGCCCGGGAACAAAGGGATGTAAAACTGAGATTTGGAAGTTGGAATGTTGGTACGATGACTGGAAGAGGAAGAGAAATTGCGGATGTGTTGAAGAGAAGACGAATAAACGTAGCGTGTTTACAGGAAACGAAATGGAAGGGATCAAAAGCGAGAGAGATTGGTGAGGGATACAAGTTTTATTATTGCGGAAATGATGGAAAAAAGAATGGTATTGGAATTATGCTTGATGAAAAATTAAAAGAGTGTCTGACGGGGGTGTACAGGGTGAGTGATAGAATCATTGCTGTGAAAATGATTTTAGAAGGTTTAATCATTAATGTATTAAGTGTGTATGCTCCTCAAACCGGATGTGATGATAGGATGAAAGAGAAGTTTTGGCAAGATTTTGATTCTGTTATTGTGGATGTTCCGGACAATGAGCAGATATATGTAGGGGGTGATTTTAATGGGCATGTGGGATGTATGAATGATGGTTATGAAAGAGTACATGATGGTTGGGGTTTCAGTCACCGTAATGACGAGAGTGAGGCTTTGCTTTGCGTGCTAGCCTTCGATTTGGCTATATCCAACACTTGGTTCAAAAAGAGGGAAGAACACTTAATTACATACAAAAGTGGCCGCCATAAGGTGCAGATTGATTATTTCTTAATAAGAAGAAATAAAATAAATTGCGTTTTTGAAGAAATGATCCCCGATGAATGGTGCAATAGTGACCTAGTGGCCATCTATAAAAATAAAAGTAATATAGAAGACTGCAACAGTTATCGGGGTATAAAGCCCATGTCACATACTATGAAAGTGTGGGAGAAAGTGATAGAGAAAAGGATGCGAGACGAGAGTGATGTTTCGGAGAACCAGTTCGGTTTTATGCCTGGTCGGGGTACGACGGATGCTGTATTCGCTCTTCGTCAGTTGTGTGAGAAATACAGACGAGCCCACAAGAACCTGCACTTGGTGTTCGTAGATCTCAAGAAGTCATACGACCAGGTTCCCCGTAATGTGATATGGTGGGCTTTGAAAGAGAGGGGTATACCTGGGAAGTATGTGGAGTTGGTTCGTGCAATGTACAGTCGATCTAGTACACAAGTCCGGTCGGCCGCTGGAAACACCGACAAGTTCAATGTGGCAGTGGGTTTGCATCAAGGGTCGGCTCTGAGTCCCTACCTCTTCTTGTTAATAATGGATGCTCTGACATTGGACATACAGGAAGAGGCACCCTGGTGCATGCTTTTTGCTGATGATTTTGTTCTTGTCGGCGAGGATGGAATTGAGATGCAGAGCAGACTGGTAAAATGGCAACAAAAACTGGAGAGTGTCGGCCTGGAAGTGAGCAGAACTAAAACAGAGCACATGTTCTGCGATTTCCGCGGTGTCTCCAGGTTTGTTCCTATTTTGTTCGACGGAGTACCGTTACCAGTCTGCTCAGAGTTTCGCTATCTTGGTTCTCTGACTCAAAGCGATGGCAATATTGACCGGGACGTAAAGCACAGAATCAACACAGGATGGATGAAATGGCGACAAGTTACTGGGACGACATGTGATGCCCGAATTCCCCTTAAACTAAAAGGGAGAATTTATAAAAACATCATTAAACCTGTCGTTATGTATGGATCTGAGTGCTGGGCGATGAAGGTGATGGATGAAAAGCGTTTGCATGCAACGGAGATGCGAATGTTAGGATGGATGTGTGGGGTGACAAGAAGAGATAGAATAAGAACTGAGTATGTTAGCGAAAGCTTAGGACTAGCGCTAGTGACAGAAAAAATTAGAGGTAGCCGTCTGTCATAGTATGGGCATGTTATGAGGATGGATGAAAGGCACGTGACCAAAAGAGTGCTAGGTATGTTAGTGGAAGGATGGACCTCTACCTGTCCATCCTGACGGCCGAAGAAAAATGGATGGATTGCGTGAAAGACGATATGGAGAAGAAGGAAGTGTGTACAGAGATGACGAGTAACAGGAGAGTGTGGAAGGAAAAAACATACTGTGCCGACCCCAAAATGGGATAAGGGCAGGAAGATGATGAGAGGATCGGGGAATAATTAGCTACGAGCGTATCAACTGTTTTACGACTCTCTTTACCAAAAGACCAATCCAGAAAGGATTGGTATCAATACCAGTTAAACAAAAACACTTAAAGGATTTTTTTTACAATAATAATTCCAATAAATCCAATTCTTTTATATATTAATTTTATTTTATTAAATAAGTAATTTACATTTAATATCAAACTCTTACTTTATTATTATTATATAATAATTTTAAGCGGTCGCTAAATGCTCCTCATTCTCTCTCATTTGCAAAGTCAGAATTTTTAATCATAGTTTTAATACATTATGATTAAAAATTCTGATGATGTTGCTGTTATTAATTAGTCAACGCTGCGTTTATTTTATATTAAATACCATTTAGTTTGCTAAAAATATCATTAAAACAAACTCATTTTATAATATTCTTATAATATTTTAATACAACCACCACCTTATTAAATATTACTTACCTTTAGTTAATATAAATAAATTAATTTACCAACTTATGATGTATGCCATGAAGTTTAATTCTGTACAGGTTCGTATTGTATCGACTTACCCGCTTAGTAGGTATCCGGTGTAAGAAATAAACTCATAGCGATAAAACTACTAGAATAATATAAATATATTTATTTTTATATAAATATATTATTCGCTGCATTCGTTATCTCTCATTATAAATATAACTGAGAGTCTCACTGAAACATATAAATGTTCATTTGTTATTAAACTGAAATAGTTATTAGTATTTCAAATAGAGAACGAAAAAAATAAACTTTTTATTTTTAGGTTGTTATAATTTATAAGTTACACTTGGATCTACAGAATATAAGTATAAATATCTCCAAAATATTAAAAGTAACAGGTAAATAACCAATGACGAATACAATATCCTGGTAAATTTAAAATCTCTAAACGCACAAGGGAAAATAAATAACAATACACTATTCTGTTAAATACTTATCGCCGGAAGTCTCTAAAATAGAAATAAGTTTCATCCAAAGCTTTTGGCGGATGAGCTATCTCAAGGTAATAAGCTCTAGTGTCTTTATAATAAAGTACATTATAATTAATAGTATAGTCAATTAGCTTTTGAAATAATTTTATATGGTTTCTATAACAATACTTATATTAAAGAGTTAGTACCTTTCAATCATAACAAGAAAATTGTTAACGACTCGCAGAAAGAGACAAAACAATCAATAAGTTACTATTTCCCTACTTTGTATAAGTATACTCGACTAAAAGTGTTATGACGAAACTAATTAATTTAATTATTTTTATTACAGATAAAAGAGCTTTTCTTTAACAAGAGGGATGAAAATTTTTATTAAAGGAAAGCCGCAAACATGTTAATTACTTTAAAGTCACCTATCAATAGATCTTTTAATAGACATCATGACGTCATCCGAATGAAAGATGATATGCAATATGTATATCAGTACATGTTGTATTGTAAATCATGTATATATTGTACTGAAAATAATATAAAATAAACAGTAAAATTATACAAAAAATATCAAACTTATATCACGTATATCCTATAAGGATGTCTATATTTTTTTCAAGGAATATGTATTGTAAAATAGGTATAATGTGGTACCCGTTTTAAATTAAAATTAAAGAGTATAATATGTCAGTGATTTCTCTGTCAAACTCTCGTGCAATATATATGTTCAATTCCAAACGCTCGATTAAATGTCACTTACATCTTACGATTCATATTGAGTGTGAAATGAAACTGTAGTATCATATACTCGTACTTTGATTCAGTAATGTTAAATATATTGTGTGACAGATACACTGACTTAATAGTGCGTGTGGTATTCTATATCCATACGATAATGAATTTATTTCATTTTCAGTCAAGTTTGATGAAGTGTAAACACTCTTTTTAGTCATGTAGCCTGCCTTTTAAGCGGCTTAAAAATATGCTATTAAACAGGTACCTGCAGAAATCATTTGTATACATAACGCTCCTGATAGAATGCGATGGTGGTAAATACACGAAGGAACCTGCCATCAAAGTTCAAAATAACTTACTACAATTATTTGATATGTTTCTTATTATATCACATTTCAGATCGTAAATATGCCCACGTACTATTACTTTGCAGATTTATAAATTATTTAAGGCACATAATTTATAATGATAATATGCTATTTGTTTATATTTTTTATTATTATCTACCTTTTAGAAGTTATTTTGGTTCTCTATTTATTTAAGAAGACTGAAATATTACAACAGGCTAAAATTAAAACGCAAAACTAAAATTAATAATTACATAATATTAATACTGAACTAAAGAGTTAACTAAGAGTTAATGTTAGTACTGCTCTACACTTAAATGTCAGATTTGGGAAAGTTTCGAAGTATTTTAGTCGTATCTTGAAAAATTGATACAATAAGATATATTTAAGTTTGTGATCTGTTATGAAACGAATAGTGGCAATGGTAAAGTGGTTCTCGTAATAGTTAATATAAATAGACTAAAGTAATAGTTAATAAAAATAAATAATATAAAGTATACGTAACAAAAGAAATTTTATTGTAAGTTTGAGTAATTAAAAAATATTGACACTTGTTTTGTCGTTTGTTGGTTAGGAGATATATTTTATTTTATTATTGTACTAGCTAGTGATTACTTTTGTTCCTTAAATAAATTTATAAAAATAAACCCAGTAGTTCTGTTGTTCTGTTCTCATCGTATTGTTTTATTTGATAAATATATATTACTTTCATATTTCATATTAAAAATATGTATATATTTTATAGAATTAAATTTATAATTATAATTTTATGACAGAACATTGCTTTGTACATAGCAATGTTCTTCGTTTTCTTTAAAGACTAACATAATAGTTTTAATATTAAGAACTAACGATAACTATTACCAAAGTAATATAATTATAAATTATTCATATTATTTTACATATGCAGCTCAGAAATTTCCAAGGATTTCATTGTAAGAATTGATTAGAATATAGGATTTATTTTATATAATCGAATACATAATTCTTGCTGTTCTTGGTCAAGTAAGCCTCAAAAACATTTATATGAATAAACTTATATTTGGATTATAAAAATCAAAGGATACAGAAATTTAGGACGCAATTCTGATTTCGTTAAGTTAATAAAATTAATTATATGTTTATTACCAGTTCTTGCCTTTTATCAATAAAGCTTATTCACATACAGACCCTGAACGTACGCTATGGTTTGTTATTTATTATAAAGCAAGCAAAGACTACTCTTGGAAATTGAAAAGCACACAAAATATAACAAAATATTCCAGGCGAGTAGAAATCGGCAAGAAATACAGAGCAGCCACGAGTAGCTTTTAACTAAATGATATTACTAATGTAAGAAGTAAACACGTTTCTAGATGCAGTTAAAGACTTGTTACTTTCAAGTTTGCAATAATAACATTTTGTGGTGAAATATTTTATCAAACTTCACAGACTACAAATAGATGTTCAAAACTTGAATTCTACTGATTTAAATTATGCTTATATGGACATTCCGTACCACAGACATTTAAACTAATATACCATATTTTATAGTATTTTCGAATTCCTTTTAATAATGTGAGAGTTTAATTACTAAACCTTAGAAAGTCTGTATTTATTACACATAACTCAAAGTCATAATCCAGTAAACGGATTGCAGTGTCGAAGTTAATCTTCGAGCAACTAATTAATATAACATATCAGTTGAAATGTCAACTGTGTAGTCAGATAAGTTTCAGATAGCTATTACCAGACTGTTGACTTTTGTTACGATTCAATTTACACAATCAATATGAGGCAGACTTCAGATAGATAGTTTATTTACTTTTGAGAATGGATCTGTGACCTGGATATTCTCATTAAATGGTGTAATCCAAAGTTTATTATGATAATATTCTTCTAAGAATATAAGCATTAGAACTTTTTAGGGTCCACGAACTTTGAAAGAAAATTTAATCAGTTAAATAAAACAAGAATGCGATTCTGCTTATTTAAAAAGTTCGTAAAAAACTACTAATGAAATCACAAGGACAATAGTACTTGCAGTAAGTAGATTTTCCACCAAATCGAAATTATATAGTTTTTGACATGATACCGTCATAAAACTTTTTAAAATGCAGAGTTTTCCATGAAAATATACTGAAAAAAAATCACTTTTTTTAATAACTGTTAAATTAAATCCATCTTATCTGATAACAACAGCAATACGTAAGATATAATATGTATATTAATTAAAATGTACTAAAAGGTTGGATCTAGATAAAAATATTTTAGAATTATGTGAATACTCAGAAAAATGCACATATAGGAAGAAAATAAAATGATTGACAAAGCAATATTGTATTTACCTACTATATATAAACACTTAAGTAAAAGAAGCACTAAAAATCCATTAAACTGTTCAAAGTAATAGACAATATTTAAGCTTTTATCGGTAAAAATGTTTTATAACTCTATATTGCTTCTGTGGCTATCATCTGAAATCTAAATAAAAATCTCTAATACTATTTAAATCACGAATATGGCAACTCTATTAATATCAATAGAATTTCCATTATTCGTGAGTTAAGTTAACGGTAAATTCTTTTAATCTTTTCAATATATATGATTATGAAATAAAAAACCATACGACCTTATTCGTGTACTGTACTGTATTCTACCGTTGACAAAATATTATCGTTTTAAGCTTTAATTTTATGATTTGCCACATTTTATAATTTTTCTATCTAAATTAATAGTAAATACATTATAAAACATTTTTAAAAGACTGAAAATTCACAATCACATTGTTTGAGTTCCAACATTTGAAAGATATCTTTTAAAGAAAACGACCAAAGTGCATTATGAAGTAAAAGAGAGAAGTGGAGAACTCAATACACTACTTACGCTTAGTTTGTGTTTGAACAATAAAATTGATCAACAGAGAGCGTTTAAACCAACTTCAAACTATACCAAAAAATATATTACGGATATATTTTGATTGCTCAATCTTTACTCTAAGAAAATATGATTTTAATGCTGCTAGCGGCTGGTAATGTAAAGTGCATAGTAATTAATTAAACTGATTCAAATACCTGTCTAAAGTTGATCTTGTATAATATGAGTTGAATTAATTAATTACGTTTGTGTTAAAATTTCTTCATACATCTTGATTTTATACAAAATTGAAACTACCCCCACCCCCCACCCCGTAAGGGGTGCTTACGGGGTGGTATTGAGTAAAAGAGGTATCAAATTCACTTTTGGTTGTCATTTTCGGTTTCGTCATACCAAAAACAGAAATACACATTCATCTTTATTTTATACAAAAATGGAAAACTTCACTCCCTATAAGGGGTAGTAAGAAAGTGTTAATGGGTTATGAAGGTCTTGAAATAATTTTTAGTTATCATTTTAGGTTTCAGCATCCCAAAAAACGTAGAAATACACATCTATCTTGATTTTATACAAAAATTTAAATTTTCACCCCTTATGAGGTAGTAAGGGGGTGCTAGCGGGAAAACATAAAATTAGTTTTTATTATCATATTCGGTTTCAGCGATCCCAAAAACCTAAGAATAATGGGGTCTCCCCTCTGGTTCATGATTTTTTTTTTTGTCTGCCTGTGTTATATAAATATCGTATTATCTTCAATAAGATAATTATATTCTTCTAGTTTGAATATTTTATATATTACCAAGAGTTTGTTATACAAAGGTACTTTAACATATATTTATATGTAAAAGTTACCATAAAAATATAACTTTCACTGTTTAGTGAAAGTTATCATTTTATTAAACAGAAATAACATAAGTTATTGATAGTTTTAGAGAACTGAATTATGTATATTATATTGTATACGTGGATAATATTACACTAACACCATTAGTTACTATTACCATACCATTACTGACATAAATAGGCTTTAGAAAGTTACAAAAACTTTATATATATATATAAAGTTTTTGAAACTTTCTAAAGCCTACTACTACTATATAACTATAATATATACTATACTATATACTACTATATAAAGTTATCTTGTTGTAGTTTTGTATTGCTGTCTCTATAACTTAAAAAATTGGAATTTTTAAAATAAATTTGGATCCAAAAATATCGAAAAAAATGTTTTATTGTTATTTTTAATTTGGGAGTATATTAAATAAGAAGATAAAATATTTCTGGTAATTGTTACTTAATTTTAACAAAGTTTAAACTGAGTTATCTTTTAATAAAAATTTATTCTTCACATGTTGTTATAAAGTTGTATAGCTCAAAGCTTTCAGTGTAAGGAGTCACGTTATAATTTCTCACTTCTCTTATTAACTGTTATATGTATTTAATTTGTTTTTCTTAAGAGTTAATAGTATATTTACTATATTTACTTTATGGATATATTAAACAAGCAAGTACTTTCTACTCAGACTAAAAACAACGTTCCAAATAAAATAATAGAAGAGGTGACTATTTTGCTATTTTGTACAAGGCAAATTAATCGAAGAATTACGTCTTTTCAGTTTTTACTTTATTCCATATCCATTCATATATATTATCAAATATGTAAAGCAATCAACTAAACAGGTACTTTTAAGGTAAAAGTATTAATGATAATGTCATATTATTTGTGTTTCTAATATAAAATAATAGTAAATTTCTACGTAACCCAAATTAATCAAAATATGTTATTAGATCTAAAAAGTTATCAGACGTCCTATGGCACATTTCATTTACGTGTTTATAAGATTAAGCAGCTTAAAGCTAATAGGGATAAATGCTTCTTTATTAAAAATTTACCGACGTGGTTAAATTTAGTACCTAGTCCACGTCGGTCGCGGTGTGGTGACTCTGATATTAACTGGATCAACTGATAACAATATCTGCTATTTTGAAACTAATATGAATAATTTCTTTGGTGTTTATGTTGTAAAAATAATATAACAAAGAATACTAATCAAATATCAATTTTATTAACAATATTGTCTTACCTATGTTTGATTTGTTTTTTAATTAAGATGAAAAAAACTTTCATTATTAAGAATTACGCATGAAGTCTTTTTTAAGATTTATTTTATTTATTTATTTATTTATTACACTTTATTGCACACAATATACATATAATGGATGAAAAGTAAATTTATTGCTACAAAATTGGTACAAAGGCGGCCTTATCACTTCGAGTGATCTCTTTCTTACAAGCAACCTACAACTATAAGGACATTTATTTAAAATTAAAATTACAGTAATTGGTGCATAAAATAGATATATAATATATATTTTATATAATAATACATACATACTAACTGTACATATACAAATTCTATAAGATAATATAAATTTTTATGAACTATATACCCTACTATATAATACATATGTACTATACAATATGTATGTATGTAGGAAAAACTTGTTTCTTTTGCGAAGTACCAGATTCTCTCAATTGGGGACTACTTTATCTTTAGATATTTGTTGATCTCTGTTATAAAAAATTTCATTTATAAGGGCTAATAAATAGCATAGCATAATGTATGTACGTTTTTCATACTAATATAATAACAATACATTTTTTATTACACATCTTCAGAAAGTAATAAACGTATATAGTAACAGCAAAAACAAATAAAAAAAATACAAAAGCGACTTTATCTTTAATAAGTGATATCTTCCAGGTAACCCCAAGTTCATGGAAGTTACAACAAATAAAGGCATAAAAGGTGTACATCTGATAAAATAGTATGAAAATAAATACCATCCAACATATATAATATACACACAACACAATATAATAAATATTAAATATATATTTGCGATATAATAAATCAATACGGATTACTATAAAAATAATAATAGTTTACAATGAAGATATGAATGAATTGATAGGTGGAAGAGTAATAAGTTCCAAAAAAAATTTTTATTTTTTTACAGCATTTTTGAAAATATACAGGTATTGGCCGCGTCGAATATCTAGAGACAAAGATTTCCAAAGAACTGTAAAAGTTAGAGTGAGTCGGAATTTTAAGTAATAAATTGGCTAAGGCACGAAGTGAGCGGTTATACCAGTCGTTTAAGAAACTTAATTCGTTCTTTTAGATAGGAAGGAGTAGCTGGGTTGAGTAGTATAGAGTAGAGAAGACAAAGTATATGAGTATTCCTGCGAGAGTGAATCGGTAGCCACTTGAGGTTTTTGTGAAAAAGAGAAACATGGTCATATTTACGCAAATCAAATATAAACCTAATACATAAATTTTGTAAGCGTTCAAGTTTGCTGCTCTTCAGTAACATCAAGATAACAACTGTCAGCGCAGTGAAGAATGGTTGATATAAAGGTTTGGAAAAGGGCAATTTTAATTGAAGTAGGGAGAAAATTACCTAACATTCTTAAAGAAGCAGCAGAGATAAACATCTTCCTGCTCACTTCAGTAATTTGTTGTCCTCATGAAAGGTTCATAAAGGTTCATAAATGTTCATAAAAGAGAACACCCAGATTTTTTATTGTATCAGTAACTGGTATTGGACCACCGTCAAATATTATAAGCGGTAGTTTCGAACGGTAAATTTTGGATAAAAGTCTGGAGCCACCAATAATAATTGAATGCGTTTTCGTAGAGTTTTCGTTTCCGCTTTCGTTTCGTGCGTTTTCGTTTCGCTTAGAGATCAAAAGATTTACACCAACTCACTATAGATTGCAAATCAATATATATTTTGCTAATTGTTTCTGGTACTGTCGCGTTTCGGGAGTGACAATAGATTTGGAGATCGTCAGCGTACATACTCTTATAATAGAGAGAAGATATATCAGTGCCAATTGAGATAATGAATACAGAAAAAAGAAGAGAAGACAATACGCTACCTTGCGGATCTCCGGTAATGATCAAGGAACAACCAGAATATAAGTCATTTACTCTTACCCCTTGCCTTGGTCCGCGCAAGTATGGTTGAAACTATTCGATCACTTCAGGATATACATATGTAAGAGAGAAACTAGAATAGCTAAAAGTACAACAAAGTCAACGGTACTGAAACGTTACTAAAGTCTAAATACATTAAGACCGCAACTTGATGGTGTTCCATGCCACCCGTGATATCATCTGTGATTTTAACTAATGTGACCAGGATGAAAACCAGATTGTAAGGAATTGAGTAGACTATGATTTGAAAGAAGCGGCTTAATCATGGATAAGACGTTCATTGATCTTGTACAAAAAGGGAAAGATTGATATAATTCGATAATCAGAAGGAGATTTTAGATTGTTTTTTTTTTAGGTAATGAAACAATCGGAGCATCTTTCCAGATGGAGGGAAAGGTATTGCTGATTATGGAATGGTTAAAACTTCGAGAAATTACAGAAATTATAACGTCCATATTAGGGATGATTATTTTACGACTTAATCAATCGGACCCAACAGAGTCAGAGGTATCGCTAGAATATTCTTCTTAACATCATATTAAGTGAATTGATTAAGATAAAACATAGGAGTATAGGGAGAGGACGCTGCAGAAAGTAGGCTAAGGGTAAGGAACTTGGTAATTTTGTTCAATGGATGATGAAAATTGTTTATTGATTTAAAATTGAAGTTTTGTGAACTGGTTTCTTAAGGAATTTTGCATACTCCCACAGATTTAAGAAAATTCCAAACAAGACAAGAATTTTTTTCTCTTTTACAGATTTTTAATTATGGCGTCCTTGTTCGTCTTTATTCATATGACTGCAACTGTTTCGAGCAGTTACATACTTTTCCCGATTCATATCGGTAACGTTCCCTTTAAATTTGGACTTGGCATTGTTTTTTAAATCCTGAAGTTTTTAATACTTGACGTTAACCAGGTCCCAGGAAAATGTCTCACTCGTTTTGGTCGTGCGCTTGTCTTACAGTTCAGTCAGAACGTGTTTAAACATTTTTACCTGTTCGACTAAAGAGCTTTGCATTGAAATAAGAAATCAATCCACTTTAGACGAATCGGCTTTTAGATCCATCACCGCAAAATTGCGCTGTAGAGAATTATCTGCAAATCAATCGAAAAAATATATTAAAGATGTAAAAAACATAGCTTTTTGTTAAAGAACAATTAATTTACTTTATCAAAGTCGACTCGAGGTTTAAGTAATAAATTAAACGTATTGCACTTGTCTCTTCCATGTCTCTTATTTATACAGATTGTTCTCACTAATGCTTCCTTTCACCAATATAGCTTCAATAAATACCTCAGTAGTGGAAACATAATATATCGGGTTGTTATTCAGTTCAAAGAAAATGCTATTTACTATAACATAAACATAATTTTATCATCGCGTATAATCTAAATAAGTAAAGTTCGTACACTATTTAGTTTATTAATTTATTCATGACTGGTTCTTTGTTCTTACGGATTACTATAATGAGAAACTCCTTAATAATGATGCAACTAAGGCTAGATTTTATACTCAATGCTGTTTCAACTTTTGCTACAAACATTGAATTAATTTCAGTTTCTTGAGTTATCATTTTAGATAAAAGATTTGTAAGTTTGTTTATAGAAATTATTTTAAAATGGATTTTCATGTCGGATTGCAAATTTATAGAACTGAATTAACATCACTAATGCATTCTATTTCTATGAGTATGGGTAATATCTATCGAGATATTACCCATATTCATAGAAATAATATGCTGCTTTTTACATAATGTTCTAAACAAATCATCTAAATGATCATCATCATCATCATAGTAGAACACTCCGCTCACTTCGTTCGCTTTGCTCAATAAAACTATAAGCAAATATGTCCTTTGTTCTCATTAAAATATCTTCGGCAATACCTGTTAATAGCTCTAGTAATATTAAACGTTATTAAACGCTTTTAAGTTAGTATATACGTAAATTGCTGTTAGCAGCGCGTCCGACATGATTCACTTTCTATATTATTGTAAAAGCTTTATTTTATATATTTTCTTATTAAAATAGATTTGTATCTTTTTCCCTATATATATCACTATTAAAAGCGATATTTTATGGTATCACATTTTTAGTACATGCAATTGTATGACTTTTTCAATTTTTTCTTAATTCTTACGTATAAAGTATAAAACACAAAGCAACAATAAAGTCAATATATACTTTATATGACCGAGTTTTTGTTACGTTAACACCAACGGAAAATAAAACACGGGCGGACGCTCTAAGAGCAATTTATGTAGAGCGTTTGCACAGTTTAATTACAGAAATATATATATATTAAGGTGATGAGGTAAATCTGGCTAAAATGACTTTTTGGCTTAAACCAAAATTATGTTTAAAGTTTAAAAATTAGCTTTCCTCGACAGTTTAGTGATAAATACAATTTATTTTTGTCACACACGCGTACATAATAAATATAATATACATTATATTGTAAACGTTAGTTAATAGCTTTCCATGTAAGGTAGCTAGCCTTAGTATACACAGCGAGATAATCTTAATTTTTAATAACTTTTTATTTTTTCACAACATTTTACATATATTTTAAACTAAATTTATTAGTTAGTAGTAGGTCAAAAGAAACTTCGATACTTTATAAATTAGATGGATTTTTTTAGTTAACTTTGGTTTAGATGCTTATACAATTAAAAGATTTTTACAAAGAACTTAAAACTGTTAAGTAAAAAAGTCTTTGTGGAAAATTACTAGCATTATTTACTTTATGTAGAGAAATCAGAGTTCACAGTGTCCTAATTAACGGAACTCTTGAACACGGACGTCCTTTTGCATTAATTCTTTGAGAGATTTTGATACAAACGGTTTAAAAAACTTGTGTATAAATTAGCAGAAATTCAATGATAAAATATATTTTATTTATCTGAACTTTTTAAAACATTTTTGACTTAATTTTAAAACGCCATTTTTTATGAGTTAAGTTGGTTGATTTCATGTCTATCCATGGGTTTTTTAATATGTCATCTTTTCGGAGTTTTCGGAGTAACAGAAAGAAATCTTTTCGGAGTTGTTAAGTAGGCAATATTCGGGTGTAAGTATTTCTATTTCTCTATTAATAGTGTTTTGTAAATGATTCTCACGTTATAAGAGATTCCCTCGACGTTCCTTCATAACATTTGTTAAATAAACTTAGTATACGACGAGGAAAATAGCATTGTTTTTCATTTCATTTCAACAAATATATTAAACTTAAGAGATTTAACAAGAGGAATCCACGAATTTAACAAGGAACGGAACCAAAGTAATATTGTAAACTTCAGAGAGAAGTGTAATTATTACTTTCACAATAAATTTAAGTAACATATCATATCAATCACAAGATCAACACAACTATGTCTTCATAGTGGTCATAAATGCTTTTTAAAATCTTAATATATAAAGCACAAATACACTCACTCACTGACTTATTCATCGCTCTACAGCCCAAAGCGTTATACCTAGACAGCTGAAATTTGGACACAAGACTCCTGACATATTGAATAGGTGCAATAAGAAAGGATTTTGCAAAGGTCCAAACCGTTCCAAAGTTACACCTAAGAAACTGCAAAGTTTGGGGGGTAAACTTGCCTTGCCTCCCTTCTCCCATTCCATTGCAGTAGAAATTAAAATTATTTGGCCTCTAACTATGTTTATTCATAGGATTAGGGTTCCGTAACTCACATACAGTTTGTAATTATTTGTAATTATTTTCAATTTACCCACATACAATATATGATTATTTTCAATTAACCCACATATAGTTTGCGATTCTTTGTTATTATTTGCCCAGCAACGCGGGCGGGAATCAGCTAGTTTGAATATAAAATAAAGCTACAAAAGTGATAATTGAATACATCTAATGTTAGTACAGAGCTGTACGTATGTTTTTAAGAGCGGAGTCAAACGTGTTGGAACGTTTCAAAGGGCTTTGACGTAACTACCTTTGGTGAAACTATAAAAGTGACCCAAAAAATAACAAATTAACATATAGATGCAATTCTTATTTCATTATCTTTATATTTAGTTTAGAATCTGGTACATTTACTTATAAGATATAAGTTTTAAACTGCGCTATAAAGTTTTATGTAACTGAGTTTAATAGATAAAATTATTATACCATTGAGTAACCAGTATTAACAGTAGATACCAAAACATTTTAAAAGTTGCATTATATAATTTACTCATGATTATACTAGCATCTAGTAAAATAAACAGCCCCCCTCCAACTCGATCAGATACTTTAATCGTGATGTTAGTTAAGTTGGAAAATGAGAAACGTTCTGAGATGATACATGGATAGCACATATGATCATGTAGTTTATGATTACATCATGTGAGTGAGCTATACGAGTACATGTGTACATCTGTATTGGAATACTAATGGAATAATATATTATTGGTGAAATATTCCACAATCACTGGTCTTCTAACAATTGGCTGATTCGTAATGAACTATTTAACACTGAATGATGACATCTTATTTTAATTTTGACGAATGCTGTGCTAAATATACTTATTATAGTATAGAAAATAGTATTTTCTCAGAAATTACAGAAATCGTTCAAATATTATTAATAAATGTGTATAATATTATATCAACATATTTTTTAACCTAATAAATACTAGTATATTAATACGTACTCAACATAAAAACTTCATAAACCAAACCATTTACATGGTTAATCGTCTTCCAGGGTGGTGAGGCTTTAAAGGCGGAACCATCAATTGTATTAGGATAACATGTCATAGAGTTAGTAAGTTTTAGGGTATCTTTAATTAACTTATATCCCGAAACTGTAGTGAAATATGTTCAAATAATATGAAGTTAAATATTTATTAAGTGGTTACATTATTTATATCTTTTTTGTTTTAAAATCATCTGTATAATAATAATAAAAATTGTATATTAGATTCGTGTATTGTTTATATATGATAATAAGTTATACTATAAAAGTAAATTACCCATACACTGAAGTGTTATAACGTTGTCAACACTGTAATACGTCACGTCTACTAAAGAGTAATGGATTGTGGAGGTCGGTGAATATTAAATAATGCTGTTTGCAAACATCTTACTATACTATATGCCATGAAGCTACATTATATATTAAATGAATAGTGAATAATACTTACGTTCTCGTGATGGCTGCTGGTGATTGAGCTTTAATTATTTTAATAAATGAAATACACGTCACGTCCAACATGTTTATATAATTAATATTCTAAATAATTTCCCCCTATAATCGTTATGTTGTAATATACTAAAACGGAGTAATCTTATATTTCTAATAAATTTATTATTTTATCAGGTAAATTAATAAAATTAAATAAAATTAAATAATGATTTGAAAGTATCTCATTGGCGTTTCTAAAAAATTATATGTTTTTATATCAATAAATAAATATGAAAGTTTTTCAAGCAAATAACACCATGAATTAACTTACATATATATAATGCCAGCTCACATCCGACCTGATTATATGGGATGTAATTCGGAATGTACGCGATTTCTTACAAACTTCTTATAATCATGAATATTTAAGTTCAATTAGTCAATAACATTGAGATGTCTTTTCGTCTTAAGCTTTTAAAGTTTTGGTGTTGGTTGTTGTAAATGGTTATACAAATTATTGATTAACAAAAACATGACTTTCTGTAAATATTAATTTATATTAAAGCGATATAAAGTATTCGTATTTTTACTTGAAATTTACAAAAAAGAAATGCAAAAAAAAAAATATTTTGTACAAAGTGTATGTGTTTAAAATGAAAAATCAAAACAATTTTGAAGTTTCCTAATTAAATATTTAGAGTAATGACCCAAAGCTAAAATATCACCTAATTCTATATGTATGTATACTTATACTTACAATCTCTCTTTAGAGCAGTGAACAATTTAAACTTCAGTAATTACGAATTCTGGAGCATCGTAATAATTGTTTGAACTCACATTGTACTTTTAAATTTATTCTTAAATGGAATATTCACATTTCGTGCTAGATTTCATACACGGAATACAAATTTAAATTAGTCCCTTGAGTAATATATCTTTGAATCTCACCTTTAACAATTCATATAAATTTATGACACGAGTAAGGCGCTTAGCATCTTCCGTCGCTTCTTGCGTCGTAAAATTCATATGATATTAAGATATTTCTCTAACTTGATACTCGAAACGAGGATTGTGTGATTAAATACCGTCTTAATTCTAATTAATATATTAAACTGAATTGACGAGTATAACTTTGTACCTTAAAACAATTTAACGTTGTCAATATAACATATATGCCGTTGATTTTTATTTATTTATATATTTTCCACTTTGAATCAATACCAATGATCAATTGGGTACGTCAGATATGGCAGCAGGGTCTATTGTGATCCCATATTTATCGAAACAAGCCCTGCCTCTTTAAAGACATTCTCCAACTTAAAATAAGGCTACGAGGGCTCCAAACGCGCCCTGGTCTGAGAAGAACCACACAACAAAATCAGTCGCGTATTATTTTATTGGAATCACTGTTTCATAAACGTCAATATATTTAATGAGCAATGTACGAACATGTATGTATAAGAGGAATGAAGGAATAATTATTGTGATTATATGAAAATATTATAGAAAATTTACAGGTAAGGCAAGTACATTAACTAGTATGAATTACTATTTGAGTAATTTGTATCATTCGAGAAGTATTCATATGTTTAACTAGAAACGTCAATGTAAGGTTTGGAGATACTTCACAATGTACATAAAATCAAAAGAAGATTTTAAAATGTATAGATGTATAGATTGATAATGAAGTAACTATGTAAAAAGACAAACTTATTTCAATTTATTTGTAATTAATTCTATCAGAGATCACATTACTTTCCTTTCAATGGCGTTTCCATTCTTATTATAAATAAAAGAGAAATATTGTACTAAGCATTTAGTATTATTAATCGTTTTTAAAACTTTGATTAATGAACAATAAGGTTTTGGAGTATAAAGTAAAATAGGTTTTGGAGTACCGCAATAGGAGAAAAGAATTCTTAATCATACCTGAAAGGGCTAAAGGGGGGTTTAATCTTTGATTTTTTTTTCATCTTTAGAC
This sequence comes from Melinaea menophilus ssp. n. AW-2005, assembly GCA_918358695.1. Taxonomy (NCBI): domain Eukaryota; kingdom Metazoa; phylum Arthropoda; class Insecta; order Lepidoptera; family Nymphalidae; genus Melinaea; species Melinaea menophilus. The sequence continues at coordinate 6,868,879 of OU911050.1, read as the reverse complement.
TGACACGGCTACAAGTAACAAGTCGAACTTAATAATAACAATTTTAATGTAACATAAAATTTCGTCCTCAAAAAGTTAATCAATCTTTTATGGCCTTGAGTATACGCATATATAATACAGTTCCATAAGATATCTTAGACCTTCCTTTTCTTAGTTTTAAATTTAAAATTTTATTATTTAATCAATCTTATTATAACATTCAAGAGCTTTTAAAGGAACTAATTGTTGACTCATTTCCAGGTTTGATATTATAATGTACATCATATAAGATTGTTACATTTCTTTTAAAAAGAGCAAGTGTTGAGTTTCTGGCCGGCTGTTCAACAGAGCGGCATTCCGAGTCGGTGGTAGCTTACTCACGTACTGACTACACTGACCTTTTCTTTTGTAATAATTGACGATTTAAACGTCTGTGTAAATGTCTACGAGAATAAAGAAATTTTGAATTTGAATTAAACGTGTCAACAACTCCTATTTAAATTATATGAAAAACGCAATAGATAATGTGATAATTAGTGACTTTATAACTTTATGGGACTGTTAATTGTTTCTAACTGAAGTAATTTGGCTCGAGTTTAAATGACACATTGAGAATTAACGTAGCAAGACGTATATCAAAGACAACTTTCGTGTTTGTAAAAGCTTTGCTAATATGATATTCTTTTGTTCATGAGTGTCATGAGTTTCATTACCCATACAATTTATCACTCATACAATTTCTTAAGTTCTTCTTCATGAATTAAACCTAATGGAGATTTCCTTTAAATGGTTAATAAATATTCGTTTTAAAATTACAGTTTTAACGGAGTTAAAAAAATAAACGCAAAAAGGTCTTTGAAGCCATAAACTAGACTGAATTAACGTTTGTTAGGAAATCGGAGCTCAAAGAGCCAAAGCTCCTAATTAAAGGGAAGCTCGTTTGCGTCGTGATGTCGGAGACGTCTCGTTTCCATTTCTTAACGTCGTTTGTTCGACTTTCGTATAGTAATGTTGAATTATTTATTATTTATTTAAATTGTGACAATAGTTAGTGAAATATATTGTAAAGACTTAAATATAAGTTTAGTAATAACTAATATTACAAAAAATATTATATTCACTATAATTTATTGTTTGTGAGTCTGTGTGTTTGTTTTAAATAAATTAATTTAAAATAAATTTCCCAAATCTAGCACCACACATTTGCATTAAACGTTAGAAGCTAGAGTCATCTTTGTCACACTAATGGATTGCTGGTAGAAATCTCTATTTCAAGAAAAGGTCATCTGATATCTTTTGTTTCCTAATGTTTTTTTCACCAAATACTATATGAACAACCAGTGACATAGTTATTTTAATCTACTTTTGGTACTACGCTTTACTTAAATTGATTGTGAGTCAAAAATAAATTTCAATGATGGCTCGAATGGTAAATTAATAATAAATTAATAAAAGGACTTTCTCTCCGGCTCTACTGTATGCATGCTTATATGAAATTTAAAAACGTAATTTTATCACTCATTATTCATTTATAGTAAAGCCTTGTGATAATAGTTCCAATTATGAAGTAAAATATTATATGATTGATATAAAATTACAATGATGTACCAACATAACAATAGCTGTACTGCTTTGAGTCGCGTAGAGCTCGCTAGTGTTATACGTATGGAGTTTCGAAAGACTTCATGTTACACTTTATTAAAACAAAACTATAATATATAATAATAATACAAATAAATATATTCAATACGCAATTAATATATATTGTTTTTTATGACTTCATTGGAAATTATACTCACAAGAGTACTGTAATATCATTTGTTATGTGATTTAATGTAATAATATACTTTGATCTCGACTGTACATCTAAACATATTTTTATGCAGCTGTTAAAAGTAAACAAATATAATACTCTGATTACAACGGTTGGTCCACAGTCTCCGAGGCGTCCTTCACTATCGATTGCTCCGAGACGATACAAAAATATATGTGACAGCGATGCTGTTGTATAAAACTTCTTTCTGCATTATTGGATTTTATATTGGGAAAATAACGAGCAATGATTGCTCAATGCTCGCTAGTCTCTAGGCTATTACGATATTTTGATTGGATGCTTTGAGACTTTGAAGTCGTACTTTCGACGTATTACAGATAAATGTAAAATGCAATATAACAAAACATATTGAAATGCAATTCTTATGTTGTTTTGTTTTAAATGTTGTATTTTCTTTCACTTCATTCCTTCTAGTGATATTAACGCAGATTTGAAATAAAAACACACTTTATGAAACATAATTTACGAAAATATTTTAAAACAATACAATAAACATTATCTAGAAGACATTGCTAAATTGTGCTCTAGCTTATAGAATAAAGTATTTGACAAAATAATATAAGTACAATTAACATTGTTTTTGAATTCATGAAATATTTTAATGTACTCTTTAGAAATTGTGTCACAAATAAAAAATGCAATTTTAATATATTTGAAATGGTATCCGTTACCTAAAGATCTTAAATTATCAAAGTTCATCAACTTTATATACTGGATTAGTTAAATTAATAGTTTCGTTTACTTTAACGACTGAGTCGAAGTAAAGTGAGCATTACGACGCAGTAAATATTTACTTCAAAAACATTTAAATAAAATAAATACAAATTTTACTTACCTAGCACATGTTACCTGTTTAATTTATTAATTTTGGAGTATTCACATAATTTAGTCTTTTATGTCATATCTTTACCCCTATTTCTATTTCAGATACAATTAAAATTTTAATAATTCTTAAATAGTTTATTCCAATAGATATAAGATTGTTGTTAAAATATAACTATTTCTTCGTACTTTATTTAGGCTACCAAGTAGAAAATATGGTTCTTGAAATCTTAATTGTTCTTCATTGCATAATGGATATGTAAGTATTATAAACGAGTTTGGATTAAATGTTTTAAAATTCATTTGAATATGTTACAAGAATTAGTATACTATCAGTAAACAATGCTTTATTCTTTGATGTTGATACCTTAAATTACCGGCTATGAGAAAATTCACCATTATAGATCTCTCTTCTTGATTTGAAAGCTTCCATTTCCAATACATATATTATATATATTTGCTCTAAACTCAAATAAATACATATATTGGTTGATAATACTATGGTCACTGAATTATATAATTTAAGATCTCCCATAGATATCACTAACGTTTCCTTAATCACTGCACTTCATCGTTCGAACGAAGGACGTCTAATAACATTTAAATAAGTACTCTGACTGAGATCTCTCAAGGTTCTCAGTAATTACGGAGATTTATTTCTTAGAAACAATGACATTAAAAAAAAAAATCTAAAATTTAAAATGAAGGTCTTACAATGAAACGATTTTTTCGATTAAAATTCATAAATGACCTAGTTATAATAAAAAAAATAAATTTAGTTAGAACAAAAAATTTTTATTCTTCAGAATGAAGAAAGTATTTAAAAGTTCGGGAACAAAACCATACACATAATTAGTAGTAAAACTATAATATCGATAATGTTCACTGCGGAGTCTGAAACCGAACGACCGATAATAATATCCGACATAAGTTTAACCTAACCGAAGATTTTACAGACAAACTTACACTGTGGAAAGTTTGAAGAGCGTCTCAGTTCTTGTCAAAGTTATAAAACTTATACCAAGATTTTAGTACTCTACTCAATTTTATCAAGTATCCAAGCTATCCGATGTTGCCAATTGAACTTTAACCTCTAGTAACTAAAATATTATAAGGGATTTTATAGATGAGACAATATTTTTATTATAAAAAGAGGAATTAATAGAGTTATTATATAATTAATTAAAATGTACCTAATTGCAACGAGTTGTTATTTTTAATTATAAGCGTTTGTTCTATGTATACCAACTTATATTTGATTAAAATTAAATTAAAAGATGTCAAAAAGATATCTTGATAAGCTTCAAGATTACTTTTTCTGAATCAGGTAGATTCTGTCGATCAAAGGAACGAGGTTAATTGAAATTTAAATAGTTGATGTGAATGTTTTCCCTTTCATTTTAGCTGATAGTGATTCTGTACACTTATGTATTGAAATAAACAATTCATCAAGTATTAAAGGGGTGTAGAGTTTGTTGTTCTATCGATGTATATGGAAGTGTACGTAAATTACTACAAATACTTTGTACTTTTGATTAAAAATCCTCCACAACTGTTCCCATTACTTTTGTGATATTTTTGCTTTGTGTCAAACATTAAACACAAAAAAATCTCCTGTAGTTTTTAAATATAAATGTTAATTTTACTATTTTGCTATTTTCGCGACGATTTTGGTTGACTTTGTTTTAAGTAACTATCTACCCGCAGGATCCCATTGAGGTAGGATGTGAATATAAGTTATATCAAAATTTATCAGCACTACACTTTATTTATTTTAATAAATTGTTGCAATATCATTTAAAAAATCGCTAAAAGTTGTGTTAATTATACATTATTTTCCGAGTACCATCTTCTAATTCGGTAAGAGTTCATAAAATTTTAACTGTCGGCAAATATTGATGCTTCGTAGTTGACTTCGTTTTAAAGAGCTATCTTCCCGCAGTACTCCCTTGAGGTTGACACGTATAAAGTGTTGGTGTTAACATAAGTTATATCACAATTCATTAGTGTAATATAAGTTAACTTTCGACGTGTCTCTTTAGAAAAATCCAATTTACAATATGGTGTTTAAATAATATTTCTTTCGTAGTGACATGGTTACGTAAATGTATAAAAATTAAAGCTTTTATTACAGAGTGACAAATATTAGTGGATTAAACCTGGGTGAAATATTTAGAAGATATTTAATTTATATATTTATTTATTTAGCTTTACGCCATATCCCTTACGGGGTAGCCAGAGACGACGATATTTAAAATCTTTTGAATGTGTTAAAGATTTAGATCTGTTCAGATTTTGAGATTCAATCAAACAGTTTTTACAGTCTACTTATAAAAACATGCAGAATTGTTAATGCTTTCAACGTTGAGATAAAAATGTTTTTACATATTAAATAAATTAATTATTATAAGTTTCCAATAACATGTATTCCTTATATTTATTTCATTACATTGACAGCAATACAACTGTTTGTATTCAAACAATTCAAGCCACACAAATAAATTATTACGATTACATTCCTTCAGCAAAATTACGTTTGTTCCAGACTCGTAACTCTGTCTTTCAAAGTGGGTGATAACTTAATTGCTATAATGAGCTTGCAAATTGTGAAATATTGTTATTTAGTTATTGTTATATATAAAAGTTATTGATTAAAAAAATTACAATATAAGTACGAGATGATTTTTCGTTGATATACAATTAATTCTCCTTTACGTAACTCCCAAAAAACTTCCAAAATCCAAGACTTACACAAGAGAGTTCAAGTTTTCAGTATTGGAACAACTTTAAACAACCTGATTAGGCAGGAGATTTCCAACACAAGTTTCTAAAAGTAAATGTAAAAGGACATTAATCCGAGATAATATTATATAAACGTTGGATGCTGTGTCAACTGGTACTGCTTTATGCTATATGTACAGACTTTGTTACCATTAATGTCTTATGTCATCAAGGGTCCGAAGGCAGAGTAGAAAGACATGGATTTATACCTTTATATACTGTTTCTTCTCTTATCATTTATACTAATAGACATTTGTAGAAAATGGTACTTTACTATTTCTACTATTAAATTTACGACGTTACGAATTATACTAAGCATGTACTTTTATATTTGTAGCTAATATCAACTCAATGTAAATAAAGTATAGTAAAAAAAAGACTGACCTTATTCTGGTTAATAAACCAGAACACATTCAAATGCGTATGAAATGAGAGTGGAAGGAGTGTCACTTGACAGTCGGCCGACTTCACTTGTGTATGCCCTTATCTCTTCAAAATATCCAGGTCGCACCTCATTTATGGTATTTAACTATCCACTATACACTTAGTCCTTAACAAGGTACACACTCTCCGTCTGGTATTATATAATGTTTAAATACAGGAACATGGCAAATGAGTCTTATTCATAGATGCCATTTAAATAATATGAAACTTATTTGTATTTTGATAAAAAAAAAGTTTATTTTAAATAAATGGAAATAGAATGTGACGTAATTTTTAAAAATGTAAAAAGAAGAAAATGGCTGAACTTAATTTACCATTTTTTGTCTTCATAATTTTAAGGGTAAAGTTCGTATAAAGAATTTTGTGGAAAAGTTTTTATGGTAATTATATATGAAAATGACGGTAATTAAACAACATAAAAAATATGTCACAATTGCTTATACAGTTATCTTATAATATTTAATCACAACAAAATCCATTTGAATTATATTTTGTCAAAGAGAATTGAAGAGAAAGGAAAATAAAGAAAAAAAATACAACATTTTTTAAATAAGAAGATTATATCTTTACAATCAAAACTATTAAATTGATAAATGAGGTGCATTGCAGTGAGGGGTATATTTTCATGGAATAAGACACTCTTCAAAATAAACAACACAGAATCTAGAACGAAAAAGACACTGTGAATATTTTAGACAAATTCACAACTACGTACAACTATGCAAAATAGTTTAGTTACACAGTCATAATACTGTATTTTATAAGTCATGGAGAATAATGAGCCTTAAATGAGCAATCTTTTCAGTAGTCATCTCGATTTCTGCATTTTAAATACCATTAATGTATTTAAAGAAGTCTCTTGAAAATTGTAGATTGACAAAAAGTATTATTCAACAGAAAGGTTGGACTCTCGTTAAGGTTACTTCAGCAAAACTATTAAGATTAATCTGGAATTTATGTAATTTTAAGTTAACTGGAGATTTCAATGTCGAATGAAGTGCCTCAATTTAATACGAGATAAAACAAATGAACTATTAAAAGCTATTTTGATATAACTTTATAAGGTTTTCTTTAACAAGTTTTATTGTTGAAGTTTTCTTAATTAAAAGAAAGATATGGAAGTCGTTTAAGAGATATTTAAGACAATGTTTGATGAACTATCGTATAATTTTTTTTTAATGAATAAACGACTACTGTAAAATTATAAAATAAAATAAGTTAGTTACTGAGGTGAATAAAAATACATTAACCTTGTACATAGTTGTCTAGTGCTTTAATTTGTTTTTTTTTATTATATCTATGATTCACGATTTGTTTGAGGTAAAAAAATAAAAACAAGGCTACTCTTATAAAGAGAAATGTTCGTTAAACTGTAATAATTGTAATTGCTGACTGCTTAAAAACTTTTTTCTATATAATATGATTTATGTAATTTGAGGGTATATATTTAATGACCTAGCTGAAAATATATTAATTATATTATTGCGGTGGGGGATTCTAATACACATCTAAAGTATGCTCAAACACACCAGCTTTCAATACTCATTGAACTATACTATATTTCAGGGGGTAGATAAAAATATTCAATCAAATACTTGTGGTAGATTGAACAATTTACCAATTCGTTACCGACTTATATTTGTTTTATTTTATATTTCCAAGTTGTGTTTAATTCCCAAATACGGTTCACTTGTCACTTATTTTTTCCTTTAAGGTTACTTTATTGATGTAAAATAAGACTTTGATCAAATTTACATTTAAATTATAGATATAATAATTGTAAGTCCTTTAACTCTGCTATATTCTACACGTAGAGTCTATACATACATACACACAAAGCCGTATGTACTCGTTATATTTCATTGTGTAAATTAATAACGAAGCCTCTCATTCTACAATCCGATTATGAACGAGGTCTCATTAAATTGTTCCGCTGTTTCGACTCTCGATCTTAACACCGTAAGGACTATGGGATTCATCAAAATGATTGTTATGGTTGTGGATGTTTGTTTAGAAAAATCATTTATATATATCTGATTTATATACTGTAAGCTTACTATTGCATATAAATCAGTTATCTAATTGTTATATATAAGTATCTCATCGTGAAGTTAATACATACGAAATGATTTTAACATTAAGGCATTTCCAAGGATGTTTAATTTTTAGCGATCATATTATGATGAAATCTACGTAAAATCTATTTAGTATCCGTTCTCTACCTTTTTTACACCTCATACCTATGTATAATTATATTGTACATGTTTATTTATTTACTCATACCATTTTAACAACTAACTTTGTAAATTTTTATCCAAATAGCTAAGATCTAAGTATATTTTCTATTAACAGACACATGCTGAGTAATGAAAATGCATTGTATGATATTATAACCCATAAGCATATTTACGGAAATACAGAGGGTTTGATTTTAAAAGAGGGTCCGATGAGATGTCGTTAGATTGAGAATTTGAGTGATTGAGATGGAACAGTGTCACGTCAGCTTAAACGATGTCATCAATATTTTTGTATTAATATATTCATTTTTGCCATCAAAATAAATACTTTGATCTTTGAACTGGGCTGTTTTTTTTTGAATCCAAATCGATTTGCAAACTGTAGTAGCTTTAGTACGTTTACGATCGTACACAGACCTTACCGCGCATAATAATTGAAAGAAATAATATTTAAATAAATGTATTTTCATAAACTAAGATAACTAAACAAAAAATAATGTTATTGATTCCATTTAAAAATAATCGAATCAATAAAGCAATATTTCTTCAGTCACTAGTATCATGTTATAAGAAACTATTTACATAATGGACCAACCACAATTAAAAAACATTACTATATACTACCTACTGCATACACACGCATTACTACCTACAAGGCTTTACAACTTAATTTCTAAGCCTAACAATATCATTTATTAATTAAACTCATATTATAAAACATCGATTTTAGATACTTAGGATTTGAATTAATTTAATTAATTACTATTTACTTTATTAATAACTATTCATTAACATTAATATCATAGAGATATTCCTAGCCGCTAGCAACATTGAAATCATTTTTTTTAGAGTAAAGCTTGAATAAAGATTGTGCAATTAAAATGTATCCGCAATATATTTTTGTGGTATAGCTTGAAGTTGGTTTAAACGCTCTCTATTGATCTGTTTTAATATCTAATGCAAGAAAAACACCACTACGATAGTTAAAGCATAAACTTAGGGTATTGAGTTCCCCACTTCTCTCTTTTACTGCAAAATGCACTTTGGTCGTTTTCTTTAAAACATATCTTTCACATGCTGAAACTCAAACAATGTGATTGTAAATTTTCAGTCTTTAAAATGGTAATTACTATATTAATATTCATTTAGATTGAAGGGTAAATAAATTGTTGCAAATCATAAAATTAAATCTCAATACGATAATATTTTGTCAACGTTACATTACACACACGTTGTATTACAGTACACAAATAAGGTCATGCATTTAAAAGATTGAAATGTATTTAAAAGATTAAAAGAATTTTCCGTTAACTTAACTCACGAATAATGGTAACTCTATTGATATTAATACAGTTGCCATTATTCGTAATTTAAATAGTATTATAGTTTTTTATTTAGTTTTCAAATTCATAGCTTATGTGGCTATGTTTCCCTCATAGCAATATAGAGTTGTAAAAGATTTTTACCGATAAAAGCTTAAATGTTATCTATTACTTTGAGCAGTTTAATGGATTTTTAGTGCTCCTTCCACTTAAGGGTTTATATATAGTAGGTAAATACAATAGTGCTTTGTCAATAATTTTACTCTCTTCCGATATGCTTCACGTTCATTCTTCTGAGTAGTCACATAATTTTGAAATATTTCGCTTTAGAATTAATATTTTAGTACATTTTAATTAATATACATATTATATCTTACATATTGCTGTTGTTATTAGATGAGATTTTATTTAATAGTTGTACGAAAAAATGAAAGCTTTTGAGTATATTTTCACTGAAAACTCAACATTTTAAAAAGTTTTATGACGTCATCATGTCAAAAAAAAAACTACTTACTGCAAGTAATCTTAGCATTGTGATTGTAAAAATAACTAACGAGTTCAAATGCTTATATTCTTAGATGAATATTACCATAATGAACTTTGGATTACACCATTAAATGAGAATATCCAGGTTACAGATCCATCATCAAAAGTAAATAATCTATCTGAAGTCTACCTGATATTGATTGTGTAAATTGAATCGTAACAAAAGTCAACAGCCTGGTAATAGCTATTTGAAACTTACCTGACTACACAGTTGACATTTCAACTGTATGTTACACAGATATGTTATATTAATTAGTTGCTCGATGATTAACTTCGACACTGCAATCCGTTTACTGGATTATGTTTTTGAGCTATGTGTAAAAATAAAGATTTTCTACGGTTTAGTAATTAAAATCTCTCATTACTAAAAGGAATTCGAAAATACTATAAAATATGGTATATTAGTTTAAACGTCTGTGGTACGGAATGTCCATTTAAGCATAATTTAAATCAGTAGAATTCAAGTTTTGAACATCTATTTGTAGTCTGTGAAGTTTGATAAAATATTTCACCGCAGAATGTTATTATTGCTAACTTGAAAGTTACAAGTCTTTAACTGCATCTAGAAACGTGCATACTTCTTACATTAGTAATATCATTTAGTTAAAAGCTACTCGTGGCTGCTCTGTATTTCTTAGCGCTTTCTACTCGCCTGGAATATTTTGCTATATTTCTAGTGCTTTTTAATTTCAAAGAGTAGACTTTGCTTGCTTTATAATAAATAACAAACCATAGCTTCGATTATAAATGAAGTCAGTAATTTCAAGGTCTGTATGTGAGTAAGCTTTATTGATAAAAGACAAGAACTGGTAATAAACACATAATTCATTTTATTTACTTTATTATAAAAATCCTTGATTTTTATAATCCAAATATAAGTTTATTCATATAAATGTTTTTAAAGCTTACTTGACCGAGAACGACAAGAATTATGTATTCGATAAAATAAAATAAATCCTATATGCTAATCATTTCTGACAAGGAAATCCTTGGATATTTCTGAGCGGCATATATAAGAAATAATGTTATCATATCAAGATAAATTTATAATTATATTACTTTGATAATAGTTATCATTAGTTCTTAATATTAAAATTATTATGTTTCCCTTAAAAGAAAACGAAGAACATTGCTTTGTACATGTTCTTTCATAAAATTATAATTATAAACTTAATTCTTTAAAATATATACATATTTTTAATAAGAAATATGAAAGTAATATATATTTATCAAATAAAAACAATACGATGAGAGCAGAACAACAGAACTACTGGGTTTATTTTTATAAATTATATATGGTGATAAGTTGGCTCGGCGAAGAAGAAGGAACAAAAGTAATTACTAGCTAGTACAATAATAAAATAAAACCCTCTAAACACAAAACAAGTTTCAATATTTTTTAATTAGTCAAACTTACAAAAAAAATATTTTGTTACGTAAACCATATTCAAGTTATTTAAACTTTATATTATTTATTTTTATTAACTATTACTTTAATTTATTTATACTAACTATTAAGAGAACTACTTCACCATTGCCACTATTGGTTTCATAAGAGATCACAAACTTAAGTCTATCTTATTGTATCAATTTTTCAAGATTGACTAAAATACTACGAAACTTTTCCAAACATAATATTTAACTCTCGAGCACCTGAATTCTTGCTTGTGTAAGTCCGTTGTCTTTGAGTACACATTTAAAATGTATGCTACATCTTACTGTTTACTGTCGAAGAAGAATTTTGTTATTTTATTGACGTGCTCAGTAAATGATAATGTACACGTCTAACAAGTTTCTAATAATAAGTCATATCAAATATGAATTTTCTTATTAAAAAGTTTTTTTGACGCTTAGCTACTTAAGAAATAGACTTGAATATGCACCTTTTGACAATTTATTCTATGAGGTGCATAGAAATAGTCTTATTGTAAAATTAGCCTCAGCAAACATAAACTTAAGCTAAGCGGTTAGTGTTGGTAACACCACTTCACTTTCAAACGCATTAAGGGTCCATGAATAAAGTTCCCGAAATAACAATATGATTAACACAATTATCATTTTACTCGCTCGTACTCCATCGCAACTTTACTTCAGTACTAATATTATGTAATTATTATCTTTTTAGTTTTACGTTTTCGTTTGCGTTCTTGTAATAAATAGAGAACCAAAATAACTACTAAAAGGTAATAATAATAATTAAAAAAAAATAGAATATTATGGTAAAGTGACTATAAAATATTTGCCTTAAATAATTGATAAATCTGCAAAGTAATAGTACGTTGGCATATTTACGATCTGAAATGTGATATAATAAAAAACATATCAAATAACGGTACTAAGTTATTTTAAATCTGAGGCTCGTGAAACGGCACGTGCCTTCGTGTATTTACAGCCATCTGTATCTATCAGAAGCGGTATGTAGCGCCGGTAGACGTTAATATCAAGAGAGACTTGGTTCACATAAGACCGCCCTAGAGAAGGCCTTTTGGGTGTTATCCATGGACATTGCTCGTTATATGACCGAATGTATACAAATATTATCTGCAGATAAATCTCTAATAGCAGATTTTTACGCCGTGTAAGAGGCAGGCTACATGACTAAAAGAGTGTTTACACTATATTAAACTTAACTGAAAATAAAATAAATTAATTATCGTATGAATATAGAATACAAAGTGCACTATTAAGTCAGTCACAATATAGGTAACATTACTGAATAAAAGTATATGATATTACAGTTTCATTTCACACTCAATATGAATCGTAAGAAGTAAGTGACATTTAATCGAGCGGTTGGAATTGAACATATATATTGCACGAGAGTTTGACAGAGAAATCATTGACATGTTCACTTTAATTTTAATTGAAAACGGATACCATATTATACTTATTTAACAATAAATATTTCTTGAAAAAATATAGACATCATTTTAGGTTACAAATAATAAAAGTTTGATATTTTTTGGATAATTGTACTGTATAATATCTACATATTATTTATATACTGATACACATATTGCATATCATTTCATTTCATTTCATTTGGATGACGTCATGATGTCTATTAAAAAATTTATTGATTGGTGACTTTAGAGTAATTAATATGCATGCTGCTTTCTTTTAATAATTAATTTCATCCCTCTTGTAAAAGAAAAGTTCCTTTATCTGTAATAAAAATAATTAAATGAATAAGTTTCATCATTACACGTTTATTCGAGTTTACTTATATAAAGTATACTAGGGATATTATAACTTATTGATTGTTTTGCCTCTTACTGCGAGTTGTTAGCAATTTTCTTGTTATTGTTAAAAGGTATTAACTCTTAAATATATGTATTGTTATAGAAACAATATAAAATTATTTCAAAAGCTAATTGAACATACTATTTATTATAATGGACTTTATTATAAAGACACTAGAGCTCATTACCTTGAAACTAAACAGTCTTAAAATTCGAATTAGGAGGTCAGTTGATTTGCTTGTCGATGTCTTTGAAGTCTCGTTCATATTTCAGGTTTCCTTTGAGGACTCATCATAAAACATATTTATCTCATATTTATTATATAACTGTGTAAAATTTTGTCAGAAGTTGGCTAAAGCCTGCATTATTGTGTTTCAAATTTTGTATTTTATCTTCTCTGTCAGTGACAGTGCGAAATTAAACCACTAGGCAGCACTTATTAAAATGTGCTCGAAAAACTGCTCTTTTACCCTATAATGAGGAATCTAGCAGCCGACAAAAGCTTTGGATGAAACTTATTTCTATTTTAGCGACTTCCGGCGATAAATATTTAACAGAATAGTGTATTGTTATTTATTTTCCCTTGTGTGTTTAGAGATTTTAAATTTACCAGGATATTGTATTCGTCATTGGTTATTTACCTGTTACTTTTAATATTTTGGAGATATTTATACCTATATTTTATAGATCCAAATGTAACTTATAAATTATAACAAGCTAAAAGTAAAAATTGTGGGAAGTTTAATCTTTTCGATTTGTATATTTGAAATAATAATAACTATTTCAGGTTAATAACAAATGAACATTTATATGTTTCAGTGAGACTGTCAGTTATATTTATAGCGAGAGAAAACGAATGCGGAGAATAATACATTTATATAAAAATAAATACATTCATATTATTCTAGTAGTTTTATCGCTATGAGTTTATTTCTTACACCGGTTGCCTACTAAGCGGGTAAGTCGATACAATACGAACCTGTACAGAATTAAACTTCATGGCATACATCATAAGTTGAACTAAAGATAAGTAATATTTAATAAGGTGGTGGTTGTATTGAAATATTATAAGACTATTATAAAATGAGTTTGTTTTATTGATATTTTTGACAAACTAAATGGTATTTAATATAAAATAAACGTAGCGTTGACTAATTAATAACAGCAACATGATCAGAATTTTAATCATAATGTATTAACACAATGATTAAAAATTCTGACTTTGCAAATGAAGTGAGAACGAGGATCATTCAGCTACCGCTTGAAACTATTATATAATAATAATAAATTAAGAGTTTGATATTAAATATAAATTACTTATTTAATACATTAAATTAATATAGAAAAGAATTGGATTTATTGGAATTATTATTGTAAAAGTGTATCCTTTAAGTGTTTTTGTTTAACTGGTATTGATACCAATCCTTTCTGGATTGGTTTTTTGGTAAAGAGAGTCGTTAAACAGTTGATACGCTCGTAGCTAATTATTCCCCGATCCTCTGAATGGTAATAATCCTAATATTTTAAACTATAATCAAAGTAACATCAATATTTTATATTATATTTAATGAAATTTGTAGGTAACAAATCTTTTAATATTTATTTTATAAAATATTAAATTCTTTTTGAATTAAATAAAATCGTTTTTGGCAACAGCGTGCTGAAATTACAAAGAACCAGCAAACAGTGCCGCAAAACTGCTCTAATTTATTTCAGTCGTTTCTTTTGATTACATGTATGTACATTAATAACGACGCCTCTCGTTCGACAATCAGATCGTGAACGGGTCTCATTAAAGCGTCTTGCTCGAACCTCTGTGTTATTGTACGCGTCTTTAATTATTTTGACTGTGTTCACATTACGATGAAATAGCAAAAAATATAATTTCTTAATAATAAATATCTAATTATTTACTACAATGAAATCAAGGGATTATATTATAAAGAAAACATGTTTTAAAATTCACTATTAACAAGAAAATAAAGTACCGTACTCTTGAGCTTTAACTGCAAGATACCACAACATTTATACACTGTCTGTCTGGGAATACATTATACGGAATCTTGACCACTTCCAATATATTATTACATTTATAACTAGAACAACTACAATGTAGTGTTGTAGTTACTCAGCGATGTACATTTCCACAGGGATTATGAATTATAAACGGCAAAAAAATACATAACAGTTAATAAGTTTCTGATATATTGTAATAAGAAATCAATATCAATAAAAATAAAACAGTAAATATTCTCAACAATATGACACATGAAAATAATAAAAAAGACATTGAAATGTCTAAAATTTATAATTGAATGATTACACAGGCACACAAAAAAAAAGAAATCATGAACCAGAGGAAAGACCCCATTATTCTCAGGTTTTTGGGATCGCTGAAACCGAATATGACAATAAAAACTAATTTTAATTGCCCGTTTTCCAGCTAGCACCCCCTTACTACCTCTTAAGGGGTGAAAATTTAAATTTTTGTATAAAATCAAGATAGATGTGTATTTCTGCGTTTTTTGGGATGCTGAAACCGAAAATGATAACTAAAAATTAATTCAAGACCTCCAAAACCCATTAACACTTTCTTACTACCCCCTATGGGGAGTTAAGTTTGTCATTTTTGTATAAAATAAAGATGAATGTGTATTTCTATGTTTTTTGGTATGATGAAACCGAAAATGACAACGAAAAGTGAATTTGATACTTCTTTTTCTTAATATCACCCCCTAATCACCCCTTACGGGGAAGTGGGGGTAGTTTTAATTTTGTATAAAATCAAGATGTATGAAGAAATTTTAACGATTTACAGTAAATGACATGTTTATCAAACTAGTTTGAGGTTACTCTTAGCTCTTATATTAGAAATTCAAATGCTTTATCGATCAGAAATATCTGATATATATTCATGATTTAATTCTACTCTTAGCGTAACCCAGGAACAACGGCATGGACGTAGTAGATTTCTGTTCCCTTTTGGGGTGCTGGATTAAAGTGAGTCCCCTTGCCTCTCACTATTCAGCGTCTAACTGTTTCTACGACAACGAACTCTCTAATTTTCAAAAGGTCTTCTAAGTGGTTTCCTTTTATTGGCTCTTTTCTGTTCTGGCAAATCTCTTTTTAAATTCCTGCTGCTAACATCTGCTAACATATTAACATCCCATTTACCCTGATAACGCTGTTCCATTGTTTTAAGATCCTGATGGAACCTTTTACCTTGCTCCTCACTGTAGTCTCCTAAATTGTCAGGAAAATAGTCGCTTTTATTTCGGAGGCTTAGAATTAGGTTCAGCATCTTTTAGTCTCCTAAATTGTCAGGAAAATAGTAACAATTCTATTTCAGAGGCAAAGAATTAGGTTCAGCATCTTTTAAGCGTTTTACAAGACTGCCGGGTGGATAACAGTATAAGTAGAATTAGATAAAAAACAAAAAAAAAATGAAAAATGAAAAAACTTGTTAAGAATAGGACAAAAATCATGATTCAGTCTTAGCATCATAATAACAAATATATGCATACAATAAGGTTACCATATACTTTATAATCATTTTTTGTCTCAGCATCTTGAAAAACAGAAATTCACATCCATCTTGATTTTATATAAAAATTTAAATTTTCGCCCCCCGTAAGGGTTGGTAAGGGGTGTTAATGGGTGATAGAGGTCTTAAATTTATTTTTAGTAATCATTTTCGGTTTCAGCGATCCCAAAAACCTAAGAATACTGGGGTCTCCCCTCTGGTTCATGATATATATATATTTTTTGTGTGCCTGTGTTATTGTATTTTGTAAATGAGTAACGCCGAATAAAATAAACGTGTATGTGTGTGTGCGTGTGCGTGTGCGTGTGCGTGTGCGTGTGCGTGTGCGTGTGCGTGTGCGTGTGCGTGTGCGTGTGCGTGTGCGTGTGCGTGTGCGTGTGCGTGTGCGTGTGCGTGTGCGTGTGCGTGTGCGTGTGCGTGTGCGTGTGCGTGTGCGTGTGCGTGTGCGTGTGCGTGTGCGTGTGCGTGTGCGTGTGCGTGTGCGTGTATTATTAGTTTTTTATCCAATATATTACTAAGATTTGGGTAAAGACCATATAATTTAATTAAGCATCTTAGAAGGTAGTATAAAATCCAATTATTTATTAATTATTATTCAAAGTGAAATTATTTTCTTGTGAAACATACATTTCGTAACAACAAACGGTCCTTATTAGAGTGTTGTCCTTTGTTAATGTGTTCTTGATTTTACAATTACTTGTATGTATATTGTAATGGATATAATGATATGCTAATTACTCAGCTCCTATTCTATGGATTAGATAAAATCTATACTATTAGTGATTCTCCCATTAACATTTTTATGAAAAACTATTCGATTCCATTAAAATTGGTTTGTTTAATTTAAATACAGTTTATATTTACCTAATAGTCTTAAGCTGATCGAGCACGGACGAAACCGAAAGAACCAACAACAGCGGCGGCATCGCGCTCCGATATATCTTTGATAGGTTATTATGATCTCCTACTATACGTAGATATATTCAGTGATTGGATTTGTTGTTGGCAGAAAGACTTTCCATTTATATATTTTATGGGAGGTTTTTCTAACAAAGTATTTTTTTACCGCTTATTTGTAATTCATTAAGTATTATCTTCATCCAGGTAGATACAAGTCTAAAGACACCAGTGACTCACGTACGTCGCGGGCTCAATATGATATGTGCGACTCCAAATATAAAAATAATAGTTTCGCCTCTTACATACAACTATCTAACTGTTAACATTGTTAAATCTATTTTGTTTGTTTAATAAAAAAAGACTTGGGATAAACATATGACAAACAGATAAGTGATTTATATGCAGTAAGCTTTTACATTCAAATTATTTTACTAAACAAACATCCACAACCATAACAATCATTTTGATGAATCCCATAGCCCTTACGGTGTTAAGATCGAGAGTCGAAACAGCGGAACAATTTAATGAGACCTCGTTCATAATCGGATTGTAGAATGAGAGGCTTCATAATTAATTTACACAATGAAATATAACGAGTACATACGACTTTGTGTGTATGTATGTATACAGAAAAGAACAGAGCTAAAAGACTTACAATTATTATATATATAATTTTAATGTACGTGTTGCAAATTATGATAATGGGGATATTATCAAAGTCTTATTTTATATCAATTAAATAATCCTAAAGGAACAAACAAGTGACAAGTGAACCAAATTTGGAAATCCACAACTTGAAAACAATATAAAATACAAGCTAAAACAAAAATATGTCGGTAACGTATTGGTATTGATTGGAATTGGTATTGATCAATCTACCACAAGTATTTGATTAAATATTTCTATATACGAGGGTGAACAGAAACATAGTATAAGTCAATGAGTATTGAAAGCTGTTGTGCTTGAGTATATTTAAGATGTGTATTAGAATCCCCCACCTCAATAATACAATTAATATAGTTTCAGCTAGATCATTAAATATATACCCTCAAATTATAAAATTCATATTATATAGAAAAAAGAATCTCTACAAGGGTTTTAAACAGTCAGCAATTACTATTATTACAGATTAACGAACATTTCTCTTTATAAATATAAATATCTCTTAAACGTCTCCCATATTCTTCTTTTAAAAAACTTAAACCATAAAACTTGTCAAAGAAGAGCTTATAAAGTTATATCAAAGTAGTTTTAAATAGTTCATTTGTTTTATTTCATATTAAATTGAGGAACTTCATTGGACATTGAAATCTCCAGTTAACTTAAAATTGCATAAATTCCAATTTAATCTCAATAGTTTTGCTGAAGTAACCTTAACGAGAGTTCAACCTCTCTGCTGAATAATACTTTTTGTCAATCTACAATTTTCAAGAGACTTCTTTAAATAAATTAATGGTATTTAAAATGCAGAAATCGAGATGACTACTGAAAAGATTGTTCATTCAAGGCTCATTATACTCCATGACTTATAAAATACAGTATTATGACTATTTAAATTAAAATATTTAAAGAGACAAGATTACTATGTGTAACTTAACTATTTTGCATAGCGGTAAGTAGTTGTGAAATTGTCTAAAATATTCACAAAATGTCTTTTTCGTTCTAGATTCTGTGTTGTTTATGTTGACCATTTCCAAATTCCATGAAAATAAACCAATCGCTGCAAAGCACCTAATTTATCAATTTAATAGTTTTGATAGCAGAAAAAATATAATCTTCTTCTTAAAAATTTCTGGTTTTTCTTTCTTTATTTTCCTTTCTCTTCAATTCTCTTTGACAAAATATCAACATTCAAATGAATTTTGTGGTATATTATATTATAAGAAAACTTTATAAGCAAATGTGACTATATTTTTCATGTTCTTTAATTACCATCATTTTCTGATATAATTACCATAAGAAGTTTTCCAAAAAAATCTTAATACAAACTTTACATTCCAAATTATGAAGTCAAAAAAATTACATATAAGTCGAGCCATTTTCTTCTTTTATACATTTTTAATAAATTACGGAGGTTATGATGTCATTCTATTTGCATTTATTTCAAATAAACTTTTTTTTATCACAATACAAATAAGTTTCAAATTGACTGACATGGAATCTATGAATAAGACTCATATGCCATGTTATTACCATATGCCAATTAAAAATTATAAAATACCAGACGGAGAGTGTATAACATGTTAAGGACTAAGTGTATAGTGGATAGTCAAATACCATAAAAGAGGTGCGACCTGGATATTTTGAAGAGATAAGAGCATACACAAGTGAAGTCGGCCGACTGTCAAGTCAGTCTGACACTCCTTCCACTCTCATTTCAGACGCATTTGAATATGTTCAGGTTAGTAGGTACAAATATAAAAATACACGTTTAGTATAAATAAACTTCGTTATTTTAATACTAGTAATAGTAAAGTACCATTTTCTACATATGTCTATTAGTATAAATGATAAGAGAAGAAATAGTATATAAAGATATAAATCCATGTCTTTCTACTCTGCCTTCCGACCCTTGATGACATAAGACATTAATGGTAACAAAGTCTGTACATGTAGCATAAAGCAGTACAAGTTAGCACTGCATTCAACTCATATATACTATTATCTCAGAATTAATGTCCTTATTATAAGATGAGTAATGGTACTCCCACTACGCGATTTTAATCATGATAACAGTATTTAACAAGTAACATTATGTTGTATTTTGTAAAGTTATATACAGATACTGATTAAAATATTCTAACTTGTTGTGTGAGATCTACTTCTATCACTACAGTAAGAACAACATTACTACGTAATGGCTGGCCTGTGTTCATGAGAAGAAGCATATTATTTAAAATGTATTTTGATAAAATAAATGAGAAATAAATAAATCTAAATGTTAATGCACAAGTCAATTTTTTTTTCATCCAATATATTCTTTTGCCATTGTTTAGAATTCTAAAGTATATTTTTTAAGCAGATTTTGTTACATAATATTATATATTATTATCTTTAAAGAGATTTTAATTATCTATCGACATTTATTTGAAGAAACTTTTGTTGGAAATATCCTGCCTAATCAGGTTGTTTAAAGTTGTTCCGAGACTGAAAACTTGAACTCTCTTGTGTAAGTCTTGGATTTTGGAAGTTTTATGGAAGTTACGTAAAGGAGAATTAATTGTTTATCAACGAAATAAATGAATCATCACGTAAATATACTGTAATAATTTATTCAATAAATTAAGATTCTAATAATTTGTAATATAACTTACTTTAACATCAACACTTTACACGTGTCAACCTCAAGGGAGTACGATGGGAAGATAGCCCTTTAAAACAAAGTCAACTACGAAGCGTCAATATTTGCCTGCAATTTGATATTTATGAAATCTTACCGACTTAGAAGATGGTACTCGAAAAATAATATATAATTAACACAAAATATACTTGATGCGAATTTTTAAATAATATTTGCAAATATTTCCAAAAGTGTAGTGCTGATAAATTTTGATATAACTTATATTCACACCCTACCTCAATGGGATACTGCGGGTAGATAGTTATTAAAGACAAAGTCAACCAAAATTGTTGCAAAAATATCAAAATACTAAAATTAACATTTAATTAATTTAAAAACTACAGGAGATTTTTTGTGTTTAATGTTTTACACAAAGCAAAAATATCACAAAAGTAATGGGAACAGCTGTGGAGGATTTTTAATCAAAAGCACAAAGTATTTGTAGCAATTTACACACACTTGTATATACATCGATACAACAACAAACTACACACCCCTTTAATACTTGATAAATTCTTTGTTTCAATACATAAGTGTACAGAATAACAAACAGATTAAATGAAAGACAGAACATTCACATCAACTATTTAAATTTCATTTAACCCCTCCTACTCCTTCCTTTGATCGACAGAAACTACCTGATTTAGAAAAAGCAATCTTGAAGCTTATCAAGAAATCTTTTTGAGATCTTTTTATTTCATTGCAATTAGGTATATTTTAATTAATTATATAATAACTCTATTATTTTTTTTATAATAACAATATTATCGCATCTATAAAATCCGTTATAATATTTTAGTTACTAGAGGTTAAAGTTCAATTGGCAACGTCGGATAGCTTGGATACTTGATAAAATTGAGTAGAGTACTAAAATCTTGGTATAAGTTTTATAACTTTAACAAGAACTGAGACGCTCTTCAAACTTTCCACAGTGTAAGTTTGTCTGTAAAATCTTCGGTCAGGTTAAATTTATGTCGGATATTATTATCGGTTAAATTATATTATTCACCGACCATAGTATTATTAACCAATAAATGTATTTAATTGTTTTTAGAGCAAAGTAAATATAATTTATATTTACTTTGCTCTAAAAACATATGAAATGACATACATTTGAAATGAAAGCTTTCAAATCAAGAAGAGAGATCTATAATGGTGAATTTTCTAATAGCTGGTAATTTAAGACATCAACATCAAAGAATAAAGCGTTGGTCACTGATAGTATACTAATTAGAAGAACTATTAAAATTTCAAGACCCATCTTTTCTATTTGGGAGCCTAAAGTACGAAGAAATAGTTATATTTTAAGAACAATGTTATATATATTGAAATAAACTATTTAAAAATTATTACAATTTTAATTGTATCTTAAATAAAGATATGACATAAAAAATTAAATTATGTTAACACTCCAAAATGTATAAATTAAACAGGTAACACAGAGATGTTCTACTCGTAGGTAAGTAAAATTTGTCTTTATTTTATTTAAATGTCTCATTAAATATTTTTGAAGTAAATATTTAATGCGTCGTAATGTACAGTTTACTTCGACTCAGTCGTTAAAGTAAACGAATCTATTAATTTTACTAATCCAGTATATAAAGTTTATGAACTTTGATAATTTAAGATCTTTAGGTAACGGATACCATTTCAAATATATTAATATTGCATTTTCTATTTGTGTCAAAATTTCTAAAGAGTACATTAAATATATTTCTTAAATTCAAAAACAATGTTAATTATATTTATATTATTTTGTCAAATACTTTATTCTATAAACTAGAGCACAATTTTGCAATGTCTTCTAGATAAGATTTATTGTATTGTTTTAAAATATTTTCGTAAATTATGTTTCATAAGTGTGTTTTTATTTCAAATCTGCGTTAATGTCACTAGAAGGAATGAAGTCGAAGAAAATACAATATTTAAAACAAAACAACACAAGAATTGCAATTAAATATGTTTTGTTATATTGTATTTTACATTTATCTGTAACTAGCTGTCCCTGCGAACTCTGTTCCACCTTTCCAGTCAAATTTTTTACCATACTTAACCAAAGACAAAATTACGTTTAGCTGTCATTTACGTTTTGGTATTCAACTGTCATTTGCGTTTTGTTATTCCCTGTCAGATGCGTTTTTGTTATACCACGTTTTATAGTGACTTGACGGAAACGTGGTCGAACGGGATAAAAATCCTATGTCCTATGTCCGCCCGTCTCCTGGTTCTAAGCAACCTATGTCCGTCTCCTGGTTCTAAGCAACCTCTCCACCAATTTTCAGCCCAATTGGTTCATCCGTTCTTGAGTTATAAATAGTGTAACTAACACCACTTTCTTTTATATATATAGATATGTCGAAAGTACGACTTCAAAGTCTCAGAGCATCCAATCAAAATATCGTAATAGCCTAGAGACTAGCGAGCATTGAGCAATCATTGCTTGTTATTTTCCCAATATTAAATCCAATAACACAGAGGGAAGTTTTATACAACAGCATCGCTGTCACATATATTTTTGTATCGTCTCGGAGCAATCGATAGTGAAGGACGCCTCGGAGACTGTGGACCAACCGTTGTAATCAGAGTATTATATTTGTTTTCTTTTAACAGCTGCATAAAAATATGTTTAGATGTACAGTCGAGATCAAAGTATATTATTATATTATATCACACAACAAATAATATTACAGTACTCTTATAATTCCCAATAAAGTCATAAATAACAATAAATATTAATTACGTATGAATATATTTATTTGTTTTACTATTATGGATTATAGTTTTGTTTTAATCAAGTGTAACATGAAGTCTTTAGAAACTCCATACGAATAACACTAACGAGCTCTACGCGACTCAAAGCAGTACGGCTATTGTTATGTTGGTACATCGTTATAATTTTATATCAATCATATAATATTTTACTTCATAATTGGAACTACTATCTCAAGGCTTTACTTTAAATTGCAATTAAGCATGCATACAGTAGAACCGGAAAGAAAGACCCTTTATAAATTTATTATTAATTTACCATTCGAGCCACAATCAAAATTTATTTTTGACTCATAATCGATTTAAGTAAAGCGTAGTACCAAAAGTAGATTAACATAACTAACTATGTCACTGCTTGTTCATATAGTATTTGGTGAAAAAAACATTAGGAAACAAAAGAGATCGGATGATCTTTTCTCTAAATAGAGATTTCTACCAGCAATCCATGAGTATGACAAAGATGACTTTAGCGTTTAATGTAAATGTGTGGTGCTAGATTTGGTTAATTTATTTTAAATTAATTTATAACACAAACACACAGACTCACAGAAAATAAATTATAGTGAGTATAATAATTTTTGTAATATTAGTAATATAAGTATTTACAATATCTTTCACTGACTATTGTCACAATTTAAATAATTATTCAGTATTACTATACGAAAGTCTAACAAACGACGTTAAGAGATGGAAACGAGACGTCTCCGACATCACGACGCAAACGAGCTTCCCTTTAATTAGGAGCTTTGGCTCTTTGAGCTCCGATTTCCTAACAAACGTTAATTCAGTCTAGTTTATTGCCTCAAGGACCTTTTTTGCGTATATTTTTTTAATTCTGTTAAAACTGTAATTTTAAAACGAATATTTATTAACCGTTCAAAAGAAATCTTCATTAGGTATAAATCATGGAGAAGAACTTCAGAAATTGTATGAGTGATAAATTGTCTGAGTAATGACACTCATGACACTCATGAACAAAAGAATATCACATTAGCCAAGCTTTTACAAACACGAAAGTTATCTTTGATATACATCTTCCTACCTTAACTCTCACTGTGTCATTTAAACTCGAACCAAATTACTTCAGTTAGAAGCAATTAACAGTTTCATAAAGTTATAAAGTCACTAATAATAATTTTTCGTATAATTTAAATAGGAGTTGTTGACACGTTTAATTCAAATTCAAAATTTCTTTATTCAAGTAGGCAATTACACGCACGTTTAAATCGTCAATTACTACAAAAACGGAAGGTCAGTGTAGTCATTACGTGAGTAAGCTACCACCGACTCGGAATACTGCTCTGTTGAGAAAAGCCGACGAAAAACTCAACAGTTGCTCTTTTTAAAAGAAATGTAACAATCTTATATGATGTACATTATAATATCAAACCTGCAAATGAGTCAACAACTTAAATTTCAAACATTTAGATCCTTTAAAAGCTCTTGAACGTTATAATAAGATTTATTTAATAATAAAATTTTAAATTTAAAACTAAGAAAAAGAAAGTCTAAGATATCTTATGGAACTGTATTGTATATGCGTTTACTCAAGGCCATAAAATATTTATTAACTTTTTGAAGACGAAATTTTTAATTTTTCGTATTTGTCACGTGTCTGTCACTGTTTTTATACAACTATTTAAATTTTGTCATATAAATAATATGTAATTAAATATGTATTGTACGTATATAGTGAGGATTAAAGTTGCAATTGTAAGGGAATAGAAATGACTTTAATTTTCTGTTAGATTAAAATTGTTATTATTCAGTTCGACTTGTTACTTGTAGCCGTGTCAGTCTAAAGATAAAAAAAAATCAAAGATTAAACCCCCATTTAGCCCTTTCAGGTATGATTAAGAATTCTTTTCTCCTATTGCGGTACTCCAAAACCTATTTTACTTTATACTCCAAAACCTTATTGTTCATTAATCAAAATTTTAAAAACAGTTAATAATACTAAATCCTTAGTACAATATTTCATAATACATATTTTCAATTTTATTTTATGTCAATTTTGATTGTGAAGGATATTACCGCACGTGCTGCCTCTGGCAGCTTTAAAACAACTTTTCAAACTGTAACAAAATAATAACTAGCAAGTTAAATAATAGGTTTAGTACATATATATATTTTGTATATTATTTTAGGGCCTTGATAAATTCTTAATCGTTTAATATGTTTAAAATATTTTAATTACAACTTTCTCTTTTATTTATAATAAGAATGGAAACGCCATTGAAAGGAAAGAAATGTGATCTCTGATAGAATTAATTACAGATAAATTGAAATAAGTTTGTCATTTTACATAGTTACTTCATTATCAATCTATACATCTTTACATATTTTAAAATCTTCTTTTGCTTTTATGTACATTGTGAAGTATCCCCAAAACGTACATTGACGTTTCTAGTTAAACATATGAATACTTCTCGAATGATACAAATTACTCAAATAGTAATTCATACTAGTTAATGTACTTGCCTTAACTGTAATTTTTCTATCTATATTATTTTCAAATAATCACAATAATTATTCCTTCATCCCTCTTACACATGTTCGTACATTACTCATTAAATATATTGACGTTTCTGAAACATAATCCCAATAAAATAATAAATGCGACTGATTTTGTTGTGTGGTTCTTCTCAGACCAGGGCGCGTTTGGAGCCCTCGTAGCCTTATTTTAAGTTGGAGAATGTCTTTAGAGAGGCAGGGCTTGTTTCGATAAATATGGGATCACAATAGACCCTGCTGCCCCATCTAATCTACACAAATGATCCTTGGTATTGATTCAAAGTGGAAAATATATAAATAAATAAATATAAACGACATATATGTTATATTGGCAACGTTGGATTGTTTTAAGGTACAAAGTAATACTCATCAATTAACTTTAATATATTAATTAGAATTAAGACGGTATTAAATCACACAATCCTCGTTTCGAATATCAAATTAGAGACATATCTTAATATCATATGAATTTTACGACGCAAGAAGCGACGGAAGATGCTAAGCGCCTTACTCGTGTCATAAATTTATATGAATTATTAAAGGTGAGATTCAAAGATATATTACTCAAGAGACTAATTTAAATTTGTATTCCGTGTATGAAATCTCCCACGAAATGTGAATATTCCATTTAAGAATAAATTTAAAAGTACAATGTGAGTTCAAACAATTATTACGATGCTCCAGAATTCGTAATTACTGAAGTTTAAATTGTTCACTGCTCTAAAGAGAGAATGTAAGTAAAAGTATACATACATATAGAATTTGGTGATATTTTAACTTTGGGTCATTACTCTAAATATTTGATTAGGAAATTTCTAAATTGTTTTGATTTTTCAATTTAAACACATACACTTTTTACAAAATAATTATATATATTGCGAAGCGACCCGGTTGCCAGGCAAACCGGTCGTATCATTGCCTTTTCGCCTGGTCACAGACACACAAATAACAACCAGATCTTTGTCATCCATCACGTCTAATAATTTATTCATCTTCTGTTCCGTTCCTCCTCTTACATTCCACGTAGCTCCGTCATCCACCTCCCGCCGTTTGGAACATGGCGTGTTGGTTGGCGGTCCCTAACGCCACATTCGTTCATTTTATAAAATAATAATATTTTAAATTAATTATTATAAAATTACAACAAATTAAAAAAATATATACTAAATTAAAATTTACATAAATTACAATTAAACAATAACAAAAAAAATTATAATAATATCATGACTAGAAAAATTTGATATCGTATCTAAAATTTTTCACTAGTGCTGTAAGCTTCCAACTTGCAAAAGGACCAGGACACATACTTGAATTTTACAGACAGCGGTGGCTGCACTTGCTAGGATTTATTAATAATTAATAGGAACGGATGCTATATGAATTAGGCTATAACAGGTTCGGAAAACGGATCACTTGAGCTTTTCTTTGTCGCTCCACCACGCAGTCTTTGATTGCTGAACCAAATTGTCTCGTCAAAAGTCTTTTCGCTTTGTTTCCTTTTGAAATAAGATATAATATTATTTATGTATTGTATAATACAATTACGAAATTTACGGAGGAATACAGAACACAGAATTTAAGATTATTATAAAATAATAAATTATTACAAAATTAAACATTAAAAATTTTTTAATTGACACTTGTCAACTTTCTTTTTCTTTTCTTTTTCACTTAGAATGTAAACAGAGATACATAAAAATATATATTTCTGTTTAAATACTAAGTGATTTGCACCAGACGTACAGGCAAAATAATTACGTCCATATTATAAGAGATAATCACAAAAAGATTTGCTTAACATTTTAGAAAATACAATTTTAACACACTATTCTTTTCATGGTTAAGTTAATCAACATCATACAGCATTTTAATTACACCTCAAGAATGGAATAATTATTAAAATGCCCTTACTTAATTTTGAAGGAATATACTGGGTCACCTGATAAGTTTTGTAACACAGCTCTATTTATTGAAATCTTTCAAAATTAGTTTTGTATTGCTGTCTCTATATACGAAAACGTGATCTTTTAAAATAATTTTTAATAAAATTTGATTCATAAATATCCAAGAAAATAGTTTTTATTGTTATTTCAGGAGGTTCATCAGGTTAGGAGGATGTTAAATACTTAATTTTAACAGATTAATTACTTCATTTTAACAGAATTTTTAACTTAGTTAATTCTTTTAATCAAATGTTATTTTTCACAGAAGAAAGTTATTATTTCAATTGTGTACTTCAAAGCTTTCAGTGTAAGGAGTCACGGGCATAGCAAAGATACAGTTTTCACTTCTTTCATTAACTGTTATGTGTATTAAATTTTGTTTTTCTTAAGAGTTAATAGTATATTTACTATATTTACTTTACGGATATATTAAACAAGCAAGTACTACTCAGTCTAAAAACAACTTTCCAAATAAAATAATAGATGAGGTGACTATTTTGGTATTTTATACAAGGCAAATGAATCGAAGAATTACGTCTTTTCAGTTTTTACTTTTAAATTCATCTATATTATCAAGTATATAAAGCAATCAACTATACAGGTACGTATAAGGTAAAAGTATTAACGATAATGTTATATTCTTTGTGTTACGAATAAAGGATAATAGTAAATATTTGACGTAACCCAAATTTAACAAAATATGTTATAAATTCTAAAAAGTTATCAGACGCCCCATGGCACATATCATTTAGGTGTTTATAAGATTAAGCAGCTTAAAGCTAATAAGGACAAATGCCTCTTTATTAAAAATGGACCGACGTGGTTAAATTTAGTACCCAGTCCGCGTCGGCCGCGGTGCGGTGAGTCTGGATTAACTGGATTAACTGATCGCAATATCTGCTATTTTGAAACTAATATGAAAAATTTCTTTGGTATTTATATTGTAAAAATAATATAACAAAAATACTAATCAAATATTATTTTTTAACAATGTTGTCTTACCTGTTTGATTTGTTCTTTACTTGAGATGAAAAAACTTACATTATTAAGAATTGCAAATGAAGAATTTTTTTTCAGGTTTATTTTATTTATAAGAAAAACTTGTTTCTTTTGCTGTCTGAACTTACTTATTTACTACAGAAATTGTTTTTCTCGATTACAGATTTATAGATATGGCGTTGTTGTTCGTTTCTGCATATATTATTGCAGCGGTTTCGAGCAGTTACATACTTCTCCCGATTCGTATCGTTAATATTCGCTTTAAATTTGGCCTTGGCCTTGCTTTTTAAACCTGAAGTTTTTCAATACTTGACCTTAACCAGGGACCAGGAAAATGTCTGACTCGTTTTGGTCGTATAGGTGCTTACTTGTCTTACAGTTCAGTCAGAACGTGTTTAAACATTTTTATCTGTTCGTCTAAACAGCTTTGTAATGAAATAAGAAATCAATCAATGATATGTCGTTTATCGCTATTTACTATAACATAAAGATAATCTTATCATCGCGTATAATCTAAATAAGTAAAGTTCGTACACTATTTAGTTTATTAAATTATTCATGACTGGTTCTTTGTTCTTACGTATTACTATAATGAGAAACTCCTTATTAATGATACTATTAAGGCTAGATTTTATACTCAATGTTGTTTCAACTTTTGCTACAAACATTGAATTAATTTCAGTTTCTTAAGTTATAATTTTAGATAAAATATTTGTAATTTGTGTTTATAGAAATTATTTTAAGATGGTTTTTCATGTCGGACTTCAAATTGATACAATTGAATAAACGCTAAGGCTATCTATCGAGATTTTACCCACATTTATAGAAATAGAGTGCAGTTTTTATATAATGTTTTAATCAAGTCATCTAAATAATTATCATCATCATCATCTTCCGTCCTTTAATAACCCAATTTGTTTATTAATATTTAACACTAATGAATTAAACGGTATCGGGAAGTGATTTATTGTCGTTATTATACATGAGAGCTGCATGAGATAAATATATTTACATTAATAAAACATTAAGCAAATATGTCCTTTGTTCTCATTGAAATGTCTTCGGATAACAGAAATGGTTGTTAATAACTATAGTAATAACATTAAACGCTTTTAAGTAAGTATATACGTAAATTGCTGTTAGCAGCGCGTCCGACATGATTCACTTTCTATATTATTGTAAAAGCTTTATTTTATATATTTTTTATTAAAATAGGTTTGTTTCTATTAAAAGCGATATTTTATGGTATCACATTTTCAGTACATGCAATTGTATGACTTTTTCAATTTTTTCTTAATTCTTAGGTATAAAGTATAAAACACAAAGTAACAATAAAATCAATATATACTTTATGTTACCGGGTTTTTGTTAAGTTAACTCCAACGGAACATAAAACACGGACGGACGCTCTAAGAGCAATTTATGTAGAGCGTTTGCACAGTTTAATTATATATATATTAAGGTAAATCTATTTTTGACTTTTTGGCTTAAACCAAAGTTATGTTTAAAGGTTAAAAATTCTTTAGCTTTCCTCCACAGGTTAGTGATCTATTAATTATTATTTTTGTCACACACGCGTACATAATAAATATAATATACATTATATTGTAAATGTTAGATAATAGCTTTCCATGTAAGGTAGCTAGCCTTAGTATACACAGTGAGATAATCTTAATTTTTAATAACATTTTATTTTTTTCACAACTTTTTACATATATTTTAAACTAAATCTATTAGTTAGAAGCCTACTTCTAAATAAACTTCGATAAGCTTCGATACTTTATAAATTAGATGGATTTTTTTAGTTCATTTTGGTTTAGACGTTTATACAATTAAAAGATTTTTACAAAGAACTTGAAACTGTTAAGTAAAAAAGTCTTTGTGGAAAATTACTAGCATTAATTACTTTATGTAGAGAAATCAGAGTTCACAATGTCCTAATTAACGGAACTCATGGAACACGGACGTCGTTTTACATTAATTCTTTGAGAGATTTAAATACAAACGGTTTAAAAAACGTGTGTATAAATTAGCAGAAATTCAATGCTCAAATATATTTTATTTATCTGAACTTTTTAAAACATTTTTGACTTAATTTTAAAACGCCATTTTTTATGAGTTAAGTTCGCTGATTTCGGTGTCTATCCGTGAGTTATTTATTATGTCATTTTTTTTATAGTAACAGAAAGAAATCTTTTCAGAGTTGTTAGGGGGGCAGCTCTCGGGTGTAAGTAAGTCTTCACAGTGTTTTGTAAATGACTCTCGCGTTATAAAAAATTCCCTCGTCGTTCCTTCATAACATTTGTTAAATAAACTTAGTATACGACGAGGAAAGTAGCATTGTTTTTCATTTCATTTCAACAAATATGTTAAACTTAAGAGATTTAACAAGAGGAATTTCCATCCAAAGTAATATTTTAGACTTCAGAAAGAAGTGTAATTATTACTTTCACAATAAATTTAAGTAACATATCATATCAATCACAATATCGACACAACTATGTCTTCATAGTGGTCATAAATACTTTTTATAATTTGAATATAAATAAAGCTATAAAACTGATAATTGAATACCTCTAATATTAGTACAGAGCTCGCTGTACGTATGTTTTTAAGAGCGGAGTCAAACGTGTTGGAACGTTTCAAAGAGCTTTGACGTGACGACCTTTGGTGAAACGATAAAAGTGACCCAAAAAATAAAAAATTAACATATAAATGCAATTCTTATTTCATTATCTTTATATTTAGTTTAAAATTTGGTACATTTACTTATAAAATGTAAGTCATAAACTGCGATATAAAGTTTTATGTAACTGAGATTAATAGATATAATTATTATACCATTGAGTTACCAGTACTAACAGTAGATACCAAAACATTTTTAAAGTGGCATTATATAATTTACTCATGATTGTACTAGCATCTAGTAAAATAAATAAGCCCCCCCCCCCCCCCCCAACTCGATCAGATACTTTAATCGTGATGTTAGTTGAGTTGGAAAATGAGAAACGTTCTGAGATGATACATGGATAGCACATATGATCATGTAGTTTATGATTACATCATGTGAGTGAGCTATACGAGTACATGTGTGCATCTGTATTGGAATACTAGTGGAATAATATATTACACAGAAATATTCCACAATCACTGGTCTTCTAACAATTGGCTGATTCGTAATGAACTATTTGAAACTGAATGATGACATCTTATTTTAATTTTGACGAATACTGTGCTAAATAAACTTATTATAGTATAGAAAATAGTCTTTCCTCAGAAATTACAGAAATCGTTCAAAATACTATTATTAAATGTGTATAATATTATATTAACATATTTTTTATCATAATAAATACTAGTATATTAATACGTACTCAGCATAAAAACTTCATAAACCAAACCATTTACATGGATAATCGTCTTCCAGGGTGGTGAGGCTTTAAAGGCGGAACCATGAATTGTATTAGGATAACCTGTCATAGAGTTAGTAAGTATTAGGGTATCTTTAATTTACTTATATTCCGATACTGTAGTGAAATATGTTCAAATAATATGAAGTTAAATATTTATTAAGGTGTGGTTACATCATTTATATCTTTTTTGTTTTAAAATCATCTGTATAATAATAATAAAATTGTATATTAGATTCGTCTATTGTATATATATGATAATAAGTTATACTATAAAAGTAAATTACCCATACACTGAAGTTTTATAACGTTGTCAACACTTTGTCTACTAAAGAGTAATGGACTGTGGAAGTCGGTGAATATTAAATAATGCTGTTTGCAAACATCTTACTATACTATATGCCATGAAGCTACATTATATATTAAATGAATAGTGAATTATACTTACGTTCTCGTGATGGCTGCTGCTTTAGCTTAATTATTTTAATAAATGAAATACACGTCACGCCCAACATGTTTATATAATTAATATTTTAAATAATTTTCCCGAATTGTTACTTTAAATGAAACTAAAATGAAGTAATCTAATATTTCAAATAAATTTATTATTTTATCAGGTAAATTAATAAAATTAAATAAAATTAAATAATTATTTGAAAATATCTCAATGTCGTTTCGAAAAAATATATATTTTTATATATCAATAAATAATAATAAAGCTTTTTCAAGCAAACAAAGTCATGAATAAACTTATATTGATATATTTAATACCAGCTCACATCCTATCTGATAATATGAGATTGACCTCGCAATGTACGCAATTTCTTACAAACTTTAGATATTAACTGATCTATTTTAGAAGAATAACTTTAAACTTAGGATTTAATATTACTGTTTTTTTTTATTCCGTTTTTTCCGTAAATAAAAAACAATAACAAAATATAGATTAGCAGAAATGTTTCAGGAAAACATTATTCGTGTTTTTTTGGAGTTATACGCAAGAAGTCTGAATACTGTGGCTAGTTTTGCTATTTATATCCTTTGTTGAGATGCGTTAAGACGAGGTTAAAGTCAAGAAAATTGAAGATATTTAATTCCAAAATTTATGAAGAACTGCACGCGAAAATAGTAGCTTAAGTCGTAGCTGACTTATGGTACTATTTTCAGTCCTACCTTAATTATATATTAGCATAGTTGGTAAGTAAGTGAGATTCAGAGCGAACCAGAAACTTAATACAGAAATCGACGTCTACTAGTTGTAGTAAATAACTATTTAGTTTATTCAATTGCCACTCTAATTTAAATATGTGTATTGTATAGTTTATAATTTAATATTCGTAGTTTAATAAATGATTCACATTAAAATTAATATATGAAATGTATAATCATGAACATTTAAGTTCAATTAATCAAGAACTTTTGGCAATTCTATTGTTTCCATTTTTGTATGAAATGATGTTCGTTATGAATATTTAGAGACTTTGATATTATTATGATGTGACGATGACTACGAGTATATAGCATTGAGTTGCCTTTTCGCCTTGAGCTTTTAAAGTTTTGGTGTTGGTTGTTGTAAATGGTTATACAAATTATTATATATATATATAATTATTTTGTAAAAAGTGTATGTGTTTAAATTGAAAAATCAAAACAATTTAGAAATTTCCTAATCAAATATTTAGAGTAATGACCCAAAGTTAAAATATCACCAAATTCTATATGTATGTATACTTTTACTTACATTCTCTCTTTAGAGCAGTGAACAATTTAAACTTCAGTAATTACGAATTCTGGAGCATCGTAATAATTGTTTGAACTCACATTGTACTTTTAAATTTATTCTTAAATAGAATATTCACATTTCGTGGGAGATTTCATACACGGAATACAAATTTAAATTAGTCTCTTGAGTAATATATCTTTGAATCTCACCTTTAATAATTCATATAAATTTATGACACGAGTAAGGCGCTTAGCATCTTCCGTCGCTTCTTGCGTCGTAAAATTCATATGATATTAAGATATGTCTCTAATTTGATATTCGAAACGAGGATTGTGTGATTTAATACCGTCTTAATTCTAATTAATATATTAAAGTTAATTGATGAGTATTACTTTGTACCTTAAAACAATCCAACGTTGCCAATATAACATATATGTCGTTTATATTTATTTATTTATATATTTTCCACTTTGAATCAATACCAAGGATCATTTGTGTAGATTAGATGGGGCAGCAGGGTCTATTGTGATCCCATGTTTATCGAAACAAGCCCTGCCTCTCTAAAGACATTCTCCAACTTAAAATAAGGCTACGAGGGCTCCAAACGCGCCCTGGTCTGAGAAGAACCACACAACAAAATCAGTCGCGTTTATTATTTTATTGGGATTATGTTTCAGAAACGTCAATATATTTAATGAGCAATGTACGAACATGTGTAAGAGGAATGAAGGAATAATTATTGTGATTATTTGAAAATAATATAGATAGAAAAATTACAGTTAAGGCAAGTACATTAACTAGTATAAATTACTATTTGAGTAATTTGTATCATTCGAGAAGTATTCATATGTTTAACTAGAAACGTCAATGTACGTTTTGGGGATACTTCACAATGTACATAAAAGCAAAAGAAGATTTTAAAATATGTAAAGATGTATAGATTGATAATGAAGTAACTATGTAAAATGATAAACTTATTTCAATTTATCTGTAATTAATTCTATCAGAGATCACATTTCTTTTCTTTCAATGGCGTTTCCATTCTTATTATAAATAAAAGAGAAAGTTGTAATTAAAATATTTTAAACATATTAAACGATTAAGAATTTATCAAGGCCCTAAAATAATATACAAAATATATATATGTACTAAACCTATTATTTAACTTGCTAGTTATTATTTTGTTACAGTTTGAAAAGTTGTTTTAAGGCTGCCAGAGGCAGCACGTGCGGTAATATCCTTCACAATCAAAATTGACATAAAATAAAATTGAAAATATGTATTATGAAATATTGTACTAAGGATTTAGTATTATTAACTGTTTTTAAAATTTTGATTAATGAACAATAAGGTTTTGGAGTATAAAGTAAAATAGGTTTTGGAGTACCGCAATAGGAGAAAAGAATTCTTAATCATACCTGAAAGGGCTAAATGGGGGTTTAATCTTTGAATTTTTTTTATCTTTAGACTTAAATATCTTCAATTTTCTTGACTTTAATCTCGTCTTAACGCATCTCAACAAAGGATATAAATAGCAAAACTAGCCACAGTATTCAGACTTCTTGCGTATAACTCCAAAAAAACACGAATAATGTTTTCCTGAAACATTTCTGCTAATCTATATTTTGTTATTGTTTTTTATTTACGGAAAAAAAGGAATAAAAAAAACAGTAATATTAAATCCTAAGTTTAAAGTTATTCTTCTAAAATAGATCAGTTAATATCTAAAGTTTGTAAGAAATTGCGTACATTGCGAGGTCAATCTCATATTATCAGATAGGATGTGAGCTGGTATTAAATATATCAATATAAGTTTATTCATGACTTTGTTTGCTTGAAAAAGCTTTATTATTATTTATTGATATATAAAAATATATATTTTTTCGAAACGACATTGAGATATTTTCAAATAATTATTTAATTTTATTTAATTTTATTAATTTACCTGATAAAATAATAAATTTATTTGAAATATTAGATTACTTCATTTTAGTTTCATTTAAAGTAACAATTCGGGAAAATTATTTAAAATATTAATTATATAAACATGTTGGGCGTGACGTGTATTTCATTTATTAAAATAATTAAGCTAAAGCAGCAGCCATCACGAGAACGTAAGTATAATTCACTATTCATTTAATATATAATGTAGCTTCATGGCATATAGTATAGTAAGATGTTTGCAAACAGCATTATTTAATATTCACCGACTTCCACAGTCCATTACTCTTTAGTAGACAAAGTGTTGACAACGTTATAAAACTTCAGTGTATGGGTAATTTACTTTTATAGTATAACTTATTATCATATATATACAATAGACGAATCTAATATACAATTTTATTATTATTATACAGATGATTTTAAAACAAAAAAGATATAAATGATGTAACCACACCTTAATAAATATTTAACTTCATATTATTTGAACATATTTCACTACAGTATCGGAATATAAGTAAATTAAAGATACCCTAATACTTGCTAACTCTATGACAGGTTATCCTAATACAATTCATGGTTCCGCCTTTAAAGCCTCACCACCCTGGAAGACGATTATCCATGTAAATGGTTTGGTTTATGAAGTTTTTATGCTGAGTACGTATTAATATACTAGTATTTATTATGATAAAAAATATGTTAATATAATATTATACACATTTAATAATAGTATTTTGAACGATTTCTGTAATTTCTGAGGAAAGACTATTTTCTATACTATAATAAGTTTATTTAGCACAGTATTCGTCAAAATTAAAATAAGATGTCATCATTCAGTTTCAAATAGTTCATTACGAATCAGCCAATTGTTAGTAGACATATGTACACATGTACTCGTATAGCTCACTCACATAATGTAATCATAAACTACATGATCATATGTGCTATCCACATATCATCTCAGAAAGTTTCTCATTTTCCAACTCAACTAACATCACGATTTAAGTATGTGATCGAGTTGAGGGGGAGGGGCTGTTTATTTTACTAGATGCTAGTACAATCATGAGTAAATTATACAATTAAAAATGTTTTGGTATCTACTGTTAAAACTGATTACTCAATGGTATAATAATTTTATCTATTAATCTCAGTTACATAAAACTTTATAGCGCAGTTTATAACTTACATTTTATAAGTAAATGTACCAAATTCTAAACTAAATATAAAGATGATGAAATAAGAATTGCATTTATATGTTAATTTGTTATTTTTTGGGTCACTTTTATAGTTTCACCAAAGGTAGTTACGTCAAAGCTCTTTGAAACGTTCCAACACGTTTGACTCCGCTCTTAAAAACATACGTACAGCTCTGTACTAATATTAGAGATATTCAATTATCACTTTTGTAGCTTTATTTTATATTCAAATTATAAAAAGCATTTATGACCACTATGAAGACATAGTTGTGTTGATATTGTGATTGATATGATATGTTACTTCAATTTATTGTGAAAATAATAATTACACTTCTCTCTGAAGTCTACAATATTACTTTGGATGGAAATTCCTCTTGTTAAATCTCTTAAGTTGAACATATTTGTTGAAATGAAATGAAAAACAATGCTACTTTCCCCGTCGTATACTAAGTTTATTTAACAAATGTTATGAAGGAACGACGAGGGAATTTTTTATAACGCGAGAGTCATTTACAAAACACTGTGAAGACTTACTTACACCCGAGAGCTGCCTCCCTAACAATTCTTTTCGGAGTTGTTTCTTTCTGTTACTATAAAAAAGATGACATATTAAATAACTCATGGATAGACACCGAAATCAGCGAACTTAACTTATAAAAAATGGCGTTTTAAAATTAAGTCAAAAATGTTTTAAAAAGTTCAGATAAATTAAATATATTTTATCATTGAATTTCTGCTAATTTATACACAAGTTTTTTAAACCGTTTATATTAAAATCTCTCAAAGAATGAATGCAAAAGGACGTCCGTGTTCAAGAGTCCCGTTAATTAGGACATTGTGAACTCTGATTTCTCTACATAAAGTAATTAATGCTAGTAATTTTCCACAAAGACTTTTTTACTTAACAGTTTCAAGTTCTTCGTAAAAATCTTTTAATTGTATAAACGTCTAAACCAAAGTTAACTAAAAAAATCCATCTAATTTATAAAGTATCGAAGTTTCTTTTAACCTACTACTAACTAATAGATTTAGTTTAAAATATATGTAAGAAGTTGTGAAAAAATTAAAAGTTATTAAAAATTAAGATTATCTCACTGTGTATACTAAGGCTAGCTACCTTACATGGAAAGCTATTATCTAACGTTTACAATATAATGTATATTATATTTATTATGTACGCGTGTGTGACAAAAATAAATAAATGATCACTAACCTGTCGAGGAAAGCTAAAGAATTTTTAACCTTTAAACATAACTTTGGTTTAAGCCAAAAAGTCAAAAATAGATTTACCTTAATATATATATATATATATATATAATTAAACTGTGCAAACGCTCTACATAAATTGTTCTTAGAGCGTCCGTCCGTGTTTTATGTTCCGTTGGAGTTAACTTAACAAAAACCCGGTAACATAAAGTATATATTGATTTTATTGTTACTTTGTGTTTTATACTTTATACCTAAGAATTAAGAAAAAATTGAAAAAGTCATACAATTGCATGTACTGAAAATGTGATACCATAAAATATCGATTTTAATAGTGATATATATAGGGAAATAGAAACAAACCTATTATAATAAAAAATATATAAAATAAAGCTTTTACAATAATATAGAAAGTGAATCATGTCGGACGCGCTGCTAACAGCAATTTACGTATATACTTACTTAAAAGCGTTTAATGTTATTACTATAGTTATTAACAACCATTTCTGTTATCCGAAGACATTTCAATGAGAACAAAGGACATATTTGCTTAATGTTTTATTAATGTAAATATATTTATCTCATGCAGCTCTCATGTATAATAACGACAATAAATCACTTCCCGATACCGTTTAATTCATTAGTGTTAAATATTAATAAACAAATTGGGTTATTAAAGGACGGAAGATGATGATGATGATAATTATTTAGATGACTTGATTAAAACATTATATAAAAACTGCACTCTATTTCTATAAATGTGGGTAAAATCTCGATAGATAGCCTTAGCGTTTATTCAATTGTATCAATTTGAAGTCCGACATGAAAAACCATCTTAAAATAATTTCTATAAACACAAATTACAAATATTTTATCTAAAATTATAACTTAAGAAACTGAAATTAATTCAATGTTTGTAGCAAAAGTTGAAACAACATTGAGTATAAAATCTAGCCTTAATAGTATCATTAATAAGGAGTTTCTCATTATAGTAATACGTAAGAACAAAGAACCAGTCATGAATAATTTAATAAACTAAATAGTGTACGAACTTTACTTATTTAGATTATACGCGATGATAAGATTATCTTTATGTTATAGTAAATAGCGATAAACGACATATCATTGATTGATTTCTTATTTCATTACAAAGCTTAGACGAACAGATAAAAATGTTTAAACACGTTCTGACTGAACTGTAAGACAAGTAAGCACCTATACGACCAAAACGAGTCAGACATTTTCCTGGTCCCTGGTTAAGGCCAAGAATTGAAAAACTTCAGGTTTAAAAAGCAAGGCCAAGGCCAAATTTAAAGCGAATATTAACGATACGAATCGGGAGAAGTATGTAACTGCTCGAAACCGCTGCAATAATATGTGCAGAAACGAACAACAACGCCATATCTATAAATCTGTAATCGAGAAAAACAATTTCTGTAGTAAATAAGTAAGTTCAGACAGCAAAAGAAACAAGTTTTTCTTAGAAATAAAATAAACCTGAAAAAATATTCTTCATTTGCAATTCTTAATAATGTAAGTTTTTTTCATCTCAAGTAAAGAACAAATCAAACAGGTAAGACAACATTGTTAAAAAAATAATATTTGATTAGCATTTTTGTTATATTATTTTTACAATATAAATACCAAAGAAATTTT
Organism: Melinaea menophilus ssp. n. AW-2005; assembly: GCA_918358695.1. NCBI lineage: Eukaryota > Metazoa > Arthropoda > Insecta > Lepidoptera > Nymphalidae > Melinaea > Melinaea menophilus. The sequence goes on along the minus strand of OU911050.1, from coordinate 6,828,531 downwards.
TCATATTAGTTTCAAAATAGCAGATATTGCGATCAGTTAATCCAGTTAATCCAGACTCACCGCACCGCGACCGACGCGGACTGCATACTAAATTTAACCACGTCGGTCCATTTTTAATAAAGAGGCATTTGTCCTTATTAGCTTTAAGTTACTTAATCTTATAAACACCTAAATGATATGTGCCATGGGGCGTCTGATAACTTTTTAGAATTTATAACATATATTGTTTAATTTGGGTAACGTCAAATATTTACATCTAATAATTCATTCATCTTCTGTTCCATTCCTTCTCTTACATTCCATGTAGCTATTTGTAGCTCCGTCCTCTACCTCCCGCCGCTCTGAACATGGCGTGTTAGTTGGCGGTCCCTAACGCCGCAATATAATTTTCTAATTGAGGATAATACGATATTTATATAATGATTTAAAAACAACATTTAGGCCTTTCGATGTCAGTTTTATTATTTTCATATGTCATATGTTTAAAAACAAAACATATTTCTGTGAAAGGAAATATATACGTGTATATTTATTTATTGTTCTTGTTATAATTAATGGAGATGAAGAAGTTTTTCTTATTATTATATATCATAAAGTTATTAACAGATATAAATATATTTATTTGCCGTTTATAATTCATAATCCCTGTGGAAATATACATCGCTGAGTAACTACAACACGACATTGTAGTTGTTCTAGTTATAAATGTAATAATATATTTGAAGTGGTCAAAATTCCGTATAAAATATTCCTAGACAGACAGTGTATAAATGTTGTAGTTTATTGCAGTTGTTAATCGATAATTTTTAAACATGTTTTCTTTATAATATAATCCCATGATTACATTGAATACCTAATTATTAGGTTTTTATTCTTAAGAAAATATATTTTTTGCTATTTTATCGGAACGTGCCACAGTCAAAATAATTAAAGACGCGAAAAATAAGACAGAAGTTCGAGCAAGACGCTGTAATGAGATCTCGTTCATGATCTGATTGTCGGACGAGAGGCGTCGTTATTAATGTACACAATCAAAAGAAACGATTGAAATAAATTTGAGCAGTTTTGCGGCACTGTTTGCTGGTTTCATTTAACTCAAAAAGAATTTAATTAATAATAAAAATAATTCAAAAAGATTTTATTTTATTCAAAAAGAATTTAATATATTATAAAATAAATTGTGAAAGATTATACAATTAATACAATTTTTATGAAATATTGATATTGCTTATAGTTTATAAAATTAGGGTTATTACCATTCAGAAGATCGGGGAAGAATGAGATACGAGCATATCAACTGTTCATCGACTCTCTTTGCTAAAAGACCAATCCAGAAAGGATTAAAATCAATACCAGTTAAACAAAAACACTTTTTTTACAATAATAATTCCAACAAATCCAATTCTTTTCTATGTTAATTTTATGTATTAAATAAGTAATTTACAATGTATATCAAACTCCTACTTTATTATTATTATTATTATTATTATATAATTATTTCAAGGGGTCGCTGAATGCTCCTCATTTGCAATCATTTAACATTATGATTAAAAATTCTGATCATGTTGCTGTTACTAATTACTCAACGCCTAGTTTATTTTATATAAAATACCATTTAGTTTGCTGAAAATATCATTAAAACAAACTTATTTTAAATTATTCCTATAATATTTCACTACACCTTATAATACCTTATTAAATATTGTGGTTCATAATATTAAATTAGCATTATTGAAATAAAATATTTTTTATAGCAACTCAACTTATCAACTTATGATGTATGCATGCAGTTTAATTCTGTACAGATTCCTATTGTATCAACTTACCCGCTTAGTAAGAGTAGGTAACCGGTGTAAGAAATAAACTCAAAGCGATAAAATTACTAGAAATAAAAGCATTTATTTTCATTATTTTTATTTTATTATAAATATAAGTTCGGAAACTCTTACTGAAACCAATAAAATGGCATTTGTTATTAACCTGAAATAGATATTATTATTTCGAATATAGAGAACGAAAAAAATGTAACTTCCCACAATTTTTACTTTTAGGTTCTTATAATTTATAAGTAACGTTTGATCTAAAAAATATAAGTTTAAATATCTCCAAAATATTAAAAGTAACAGGTAAATAACCAATGACGAATATAATATCCTGGTAACTGTAAAATCTCTAAACACACAAGGGAAAATAAATAATAATACACTATTTTGTTGAATATTCATCGCTGGAAGTCTCTAAAATATAAATAAGTTTCATCCGAAGCTTTTGGCGGCTGCTAGATTACTCATTGTGAGGAAAAGAGCAGTTTTTAGAGTAAATTTTAATAAGTGCTGCCTAGTGGTTTAATTTCGCACTGTCACTGACAGAGAAGATAAAATACAAAATGTGAAACACAATAATGCAGGCTTTAGCCAAATTCTGACAAAATTTTACACAGTTATATAATAAATATGAGATTAATATGTCTTACGATGAGTCCTCAAAGGAAACCTAAAATATGAACGAGACTTCAAAGACATCGACAAGCAAATCAACTGACCTCCTAATTCGAATATTAAGACTGTTTAATTTCTCTCTAGCTAGCTAGCTCTAGTTTCTTTATAATAAAATGCATTATAATAAATAGTAAAGTAAAGTAGTAAAGATGAGATGCAATATGTGTATCAGTGTATGTTGTATTATAACTCATGTGTATATTGTACTGAAAATAATATGTAGATAGACATTAAAATTATCCAAAAAATATAAAACATTTATCTTGTATATCCTATAAGGATGTCTATATTTTTTTCTAGAAATATGTATTGTAAAACAGATATAATATGGTACCTGTTTTAAATTAAAATTAAAGCGAACATGTCAGTGACTTCTCTGTGTAAGTCTCATGCTATATAGATGTTCAATTCCAGCCGCTCTATTAAGTGTCACTTACATCTTACGATTCATATTGAGTGTGAAATGAAACTGTAATACCATATACTTTTATTCAGTAATGTTAACTATCAAAACAAAAACTTCTCAACGAAGTAAATACCGAGTGACGAAAGCGAATCCACTAACACAAAACTCCTGATATGAATTTTGCGACGAAAAAAACCACGAACCATTTTATTCACAAACGTAAACAAACACAAAAAATGTGAATGTACTCGAAACATTGCACAAATTGCATTTTTGTTTTTATTTTATTAGATTGATCAAGGTAATTTGGCATGGCAATTTGGCATGGCATGGCATGGAAAGGTCTCAACGAGAACCTTCAGGAAAACTCCTTTTCAAGGTGGAAATAATGATTTTATACTAGTGCGGAGCCAAAAACTAAATTTTAGTCTCATTTTTCAATCGACCGTAGAGGTGGAGGCGGTGAGTATATTGCTAAGTGTAAATGCATTTTCTGGGTCTATGGGTCAAGGACTTTCTAAAAATACCACACTCATACCAGAAGGTCTCGTGTATAAAAAGTTCGATATTGCGCGTATATATACCCGAGTTAGACTTTCAGCACTATGCGTGCTTTCGTCACTCGGAGCTAGCTGACGCCCACTTTGATATTGTGTGACAGCCCCACTGACTTAATAGTGCGCGTTGTATTCTATATCCATACGATTATGAATTCATTTCATTTTCAGTTAAGTTTGGTATAGTGTAAACACTCTTTTTAGTCATGTAACCTGCCTGTTTGTTACACGGCGTAAAAATCTGCAATTAAACAAGTACCTGCAGAAAATGTTTGTATACATTCAGTCATACTCGTATAACAAGCAATGTCGATGGATAACATCCAAAAGGCCGCCTTCTCTATGGCGGTCTTGTGTAATCTAAGTCTCATTTGATATTAACGTCTACCGTCACTACATAACGCTCCTGATAGAAACAGGTAAATACATGAAGGAACGTGCCAACAAAGTTTCACGACCCTCCGATTCAAAATAACTTACTACAATTATTTGATATGTTTCTTATTATATCACATTTCATATCGTAAATATTCCCTCGTATTATTTATTACTATTTGTTTATATTTTTTTATTATAATTTACGTTTTTAGAAGCTATTTTGGTTCTCTATTTATTTAGGATGACTGTAATATTATTACAACAGACTAAAATTAAAACGCAAAACTAAAATTAATAATTACATAATATTAGTACTGCTCCAGAATTAAATGTCAGGTTTGGGAAAGTTTCGAAGTATTTTAGACGTATCTTGAAAAATTGATACAATAAGATATATTTAAGTTTGTGATCTGTTATGAAACGAATAGTGGAAATGGAAAAGTGATTCTCGTAATAGTTAATATAAATAGACTAAAGTAATAGTTAATAAAAATAAATAATATAAAGTTTAAATAACTTGAATATAGTATACGTAACAAAATAAATTTTATTGTAATTTTGAGTAATTAAAAAATATTGATACTTTTTTTTGTCTTTTGTGGGTTAGTTAATATTGTACTAGCTATTGCCAGTGATTACTTTTGTTCCTTCTTTTTCGCCGAGCCAACTTATCACCATATATAATTTATAAAAATAAACGCAGTACAACAGAACTACTACTTCAAAAACAATACTGTTTTTATACGATAAATATATATTACTTTAATATTTCATATTAAAAACATGTATGTATTTAAAAAAATATATATTAATTATTATTTTCTTAGGAATTAATATCTGCAATAGAAAGATCATGTAGGTACAAAGCAATGTTCTTCGTTTTCTTTAAAGGGAAACATAAAATAATTGAAATATTAAGAACTAATGATAACTATTATCAAATTAATATAATTCTAAATATATCTTGATACGATAACATTATATTCTTATATATGCAGCTCAGGAATTTCCAAGGATTTTATTGTAAGAAATAAATTCCATCAACTCACCTTATCATATAGGATGTATTTTAGTTTATCAAATACATAATTCTTGTTGTTCTTGATCAAGTATGGCTATGGTCTATTATTTATTATAAAGCAAGCAAAGACCACTCTTGGAAATTAAAAAGCACTAGAAATATAGCAAAATATTCCAAGCGAGTAGAAAGCGCTAAGAAATACAGAGCAGCCCCGAGTAGCTTTTAACTAAATGATATTACTAATGTAAGAAGTATGCACGTTTCTAGATGCAGTTAAAGACTTGTAACTTTCAAGTTAGCAATAATAACATTTTGCGGTGAAATATTTTATCAAACTTCATAGACTTCAAATAGATGCTTTAATCAACATTCAGTACCACAGACATTGAAACTAATATACCATATTTTATTGTTTTTTCTAATTCCTTTTAACAATGAGAGACTTTAAGATACTAAACCTTAGAAAATCTTTATTTTTAGACGTAGCTCAAACACATAATCCAGTAAGTGGATTGCAGTGTCAAAGTTAATCATCGAGCAACTAATTAATATAACATATCTGTGTAACATACAGTTGAAATGTCAACTGTGTAGTCAGGTAAGTTTCAAATAGCTATTACCAGGCTGTTGACTTTTGTTACGATTAAATTTACACAATCAATATCAGAGAGACTTCAGATAGTTTATTTACTTTTGAGAATGGATCTGTAACCTGGATATTCTCATTCAATGTATAATCCAAAGTTCATTATGGTAATATTTATCTTAGAATAAAAGCATTTGAACTCATTAGTTATTTTTACAATCACAATGCTAAGATTACTTGCAGTAAGTAGTTTTTTTTTTGACATGATGACGTCATAAAACGTTTTAAAATGTTGAGTTTTCAGTGAAAATACACTCAAAAGCTTTCACTTTTTTATATAACTATTAAATAAAATCTCATCTAATAACAACAACAATATGTAAGATATAATATGTATATTAATTAAAATGTACTAAAATATTGGTTCTAAAGCGAAATATTTCAAAATTATGTGACTACTCAGAACATGAAACAAATAGGAAGAAAGTAAAATGGTTGACAAAGCACTATTGTATTTACCTACTGTATAAAAACCCTTAAGTGGAAGAAGAACTAAAAATCCATTAAACTGCTCAAAGTAATATATAATATTTAAGTTTTTATCGGTAAAAATCTTTTATAACTCTATATTGCTTCTGTGGCTATGAGCGAGACATAGTCACAAAAGACAAAATATTATCGTTTTGAGATTTAATTTTATGATTTGCAACAATTTATTTACCCTTCAATCTAATTTAATATTAATATAGTTATTACCTTTTTTAAGAGTGAAAATTTACAACCACATTGTTGGAGTTGCAGCATGTGAAAGATATGTTTTAAAGATAACGACCAAAGTGCATTTTGCAGTAAAAGAGAAAAGTGGGGAACTCAATACCCTAAGTTTATGCTTGATCTATCGTAGTGGTGTTTTTCTTGCATCAGATATTAAAACAGATCAATAGAGAGCGTTTAAACTAACTTCAAGCTGTACCACAAAAATATATTGCGGATACATTATAATTGCACAATCTTTATTCGAGCTTTACTCTAAAAAAAATTATTTCAATTGCTAGCGACTAGGAACATCTCTATGATATTAATGTTAATGAATAGTTATTAATAAAGTAAATAGTAATTAATTAATTTAATTCGAATCCTAAGTATCTAAAATCGATGTTTTATAATATAAGTTTAATTAATAAATGATATTGTTAGGCTTAGAAATTAAGTTGTAAAGCCATGTAGGTAGTAATGCGTGTGTATGCAGTAGGAAGTATATAGTAATGTTTTTTAATTGTGGTTGGTCCATTATGTAAATAGTTTCTTATAACATGATACTAGTGACTGTATAAATATTGCTTGCTTGATTCGATTATTTTTAAGTACAATCAATTACATTGTTTTTTATTTAATTATCTTAGTTTATGGAAATACATTTAATTAAATATTGTTTCTTTCAATTAATATGCGCGGTAAGGTCTATGTACGATTGTAAACGTACAAAAGCTACTACAGTTTGCGAATCGGTTTGGGTTCACAAATAAACATCCCAGTTCAAAGATCAAAGTATTTATTTTAATGGTAAAAATGATAATACTAATACAAAAATATTGATGACATCGTTTAACACTAAACCTACCGACAATTCTTGTACACCCGTTTCTACCGCACGACGTCAAATTGACCGGTAATTAAATGTTATTTTATTATATAACGCAGGTAATAATGGAAATAACTAAAAATAAAGAGTGAAGACAATATTATATGCATATTATAAGAATTGTCATGTAGTTTGATAACGATATTATAACGTTTAAGAATGTGTAAGTTTTACAAAAGTTTAAGAACGGTCAATTTGACCGGTACTTTGTAGGTTTAGTGTTAAGCTGACGTGACACTGTTCCATCTAAATCACTCAAATTCTCTGTCTAAGTACATCTCATCGGACCCTCTTTTAAAATTAAACCCTCTGTATTTCCGGAAATATGCTTATGGGTTATAATATCATATAATGCATTTTCATTACTCAGCATGTGTCTGTTAATATAAAATATACTTAGATCTAAGTTATTTGGATAAAAATATCCAAAGTTAGTTATTAAAATGAAATGAGTAAATAAATAAACATGTACAATATAATTATACATAGATATGTGGTGTCAAAAAGGTAGAGACCGGATACTAAATAGATTTTACGTAGATTTCATCATAATAAGATCGCTAAAAATTAAACATCCTTGGAAATGCCTTATTGCTAAAATCATTTCGTATGTATTAACTTTACGATGAGATACTTATATATAACAATTAGATAACTGATTTATATGCAGTAGTAAGCTTACAGTATATAAATATATTCAAATTATTTTACTAATCAACCATCCACAACCATAACAATCATTTCGATGAATCCCATAGTCCTTACGGTGTTAAGATCGAGAGTCGAAACAGCGGAACAATTTAATGAGACCTCGTTCATAATCGGATTGTAGAATGAGAGGCTTCGTTATTAATTTACACAATGAATTATAACGAATACATACAACTTTATGTGTATGTATGTATAAACACTACGTATCGAAGAGAGCAGATTTAAAAGACTTACAATTATTACATATAAAATATAAAAGTACGTGTCGCAAATTATGATAATGAAAATTTGATCAAAGTCTTATTTTACATCAATAAAATAACCTTAAAGGAAAAAATAAGTGACAAGTGAACCGTATTTGGGAATCCACAACTTGGAAACAATACAAAATATAAAATAAAACAAATATAAGTCGGTAACGAATTGGTAAATTGATAAATTGAAAGAAAGGGAGTGTGCACAGAGATGACGAGTAACAGGAGAGTATGGAAGGAAAAAACATACTGTGCCGACCCCAAAATGGGATAAGGGCAGGAAGATGATGATGAACCACAAGTATCTGATTGAATATTTCTATCTACCACCTAATACATAGTATAAATCAATGAGTGTTAAAAGCTGATGTATTTGAGCATATTCTAGATGTGTATAGAATCCCCCCCGGCAATAATATAATTAATATATTTTCAGCTAGGTCATTAAATATATAACCTCAAATTACATAATTCATATTATATAGAAAAAAGAATCTCTAGACAGTTTTTAAACAGTCAGCAATTACAATTATTACATATTAACAAACATTTTTTTTTTAAGAGTAGCCTTGTTTTATATTTTTTTACCTCAAATAAATCGTAAGTCAAAGATATAATTTAAAAAAACAAATTAAAGCACTAGACAACTACAAGGTTAATGTATTTTTATTCATCTCAGTAACTAACTTATTTTATAATTTTTGAGTATTCGTTTATTGATAAAAAAAAATATAAGACAGTTCTTAAAAGCATTGTCTTAAATATCTCATAAACGTCTCCTTCTTCTTTTAATTAAGAAAACTTAAACAATAAAACTTGTTACAGAAAAGCTTATAAAGTTATTTCAAAATAGCTTTTAATAGTTCATTTGTTTTATCTCGTATTAAATTGAGGCACTTCATTCGACATTGAAATCTCCAGTTAACTTAAAATTACATAAATTCCAGATTAATCTTAATAGTTTTGCTGAAGTAACCTTAACGAGAGTCCAACCTCTCTGCTGAATAATGCTTTTTGTCAATCTACAATTTTCAAGAGACTTCTTTAAATACATTAATGGTATTTAAAATGCAGAAGTCGAGATGACTACTGAAAAGATTGTTCATTCAAGGCTCATTATTCTCCATGACTTATAAAATACAGTATTATGACTATTTAAATTAAAATATTTAAAGAGACAAAATTACTCTGTGTAACTAAACTATTTTGCATAGTGGTACTTAGTTTTGAAATTGTCTAAAATATTCACAAAGTGTCATTTTCGCTCTAGATTCTGTGTTGTTTATTTTGACCATATTCCATGAAAATAAACGCCTCACTGCAATGCACCTAATTTATCAATTTAATAGTTTTGATAAAAAAAAATATAATCTTCTTATTAAAATTTCTTGTTTTTTCTTTCTTTATTTTCCTTTCTCTTCAATTCTCTTTGACAAAATATCAACATTCAAATGAATTTTGTGGTTGTTAATATTAGAAGAAAACTTTATAAGCAAATGTGACCTTATTTTGTATATTGTTTAATTTCCATCATTTTCATATCTAATTACCATAAAAACTTTTCCAAAAAATTGTTTATACAAACTTTACCCTCAAAATTATGAAGACAAAAAAATAGCAGATTAAGTTCAGCCATTTTCTTCTTTTTACATTTTTATAAATTACGTCACATTCTATTTCCATTTATTTAAAATAAACTTTTTTTTTATCACAATACAAATAAGTTTCATATTGACTTAAATGGAATCTATGAATAAGACTCATTTGCCATGTGCCATTGCATTGTGCCATTAAAAATTATAAAATACCAGACGGAGAGTGTATACCTTGTTAAGGACTAAGTGTATAGTGGATAGTTAATTACCATAAATAAGGTGCGACCTGGATATTTTGAAGAGATAGGGGCATACACAAGTGAAGTCGGCCGACTGTCAAGTGACACTCCTTCCACTCTCATTTCATACGCATTTGAATGTGTTCTGGTTAATAGGTCGGTCTTTTTTTTACTATACTTTATTTACATTGAGTTGATATTAGCTACAAATATAAAATTACATGCTTAGTATAATTCGTAACGTCGTAAATTTAATAGTAGAAATAGTAAAGTACCATTTTCTACAAATGTCTATTAGTATAATTGATAAGAGAAGAAACAGTATATAATGGTATAAATCCATGTCTTTCTACTCTGCCTTCGGACCCTTGATGACATAAGACATTAATGGTAACAAAGTCTGTACATATAGCATAAAGCAGTACCAGTTGGCACAGCATCTAACGTTTATATAATATTATCTGGGATTAATGTCCTTATTATAAGATGAGTAATGGTACTCCCACAACGCGATTTTAATCATGATATCAATATTTAACAAGTAACATTATGTTGTAATTTATAATGTTATATACAGATACTGATTAAAATATTCTAACTTGTTGTGTAACATCTACTTCTATCAGTGCAGTAAGAACAACTTTACTACGTAATGGCACACCTGTGTTCTTGAAATAAATAAGTTTAAATGTTAATGCACAAGTCAAATGTTTTTCATCCAATATATTCTTTTGCCATTGTACAGTAATCTAAAGTATAATTTTATAATTATATTTTGTTACATAATAATATTATATATATATTTAGAAACTTGTGTTGGAAATCTCCTGCCTAATCAGGTTGTTTAAAGTTGTTCCGAGACTGAAAACTTGAACTCTCTTGTGTAAGTCTTGGATTTTGGAAGTTTTTTGGGAGTTACGTAAAGGAGAACTAATTGTTTATCAACGAAATAAATAAATCATCTTTTTTAATTTTTCTTGATTTTTCTAAAGAGACACGTCGAAAGTTAACTTATTACACTAATAAATTGTGCAAGCACAAAGTATTTGTAGCAATTTACATACACTTGTATATACATAGATACAACAACAACCTCCACCCCTTTAATACTTTATGAATTGTTTGTCTCAACACATAAGTATACAGAATCTAACAGTTTAAATGAAACAGACAACATTCACATCAACTATTTAAATTTCATTTAACCGCCTCCCTTTGATCGACAGAAACTACCTGATTTAGAAAAAGCAATCTCGAAGCTTTTCATGAAATCTTTTAGACATTTTTTTATTTCATTTTAATCACATATAAGTGTACATAGAACAAACGCTTATAAATAAAAATAACAACTCGTTGCAATTAGGTATATTTTAATTAATTATATAATAACTTTATTAATTTCTTATTTTATAATAACAATATTGTCTCATCTATAAAATCCCTTATAATATTTTAGTTACTAGAGGTTAAAGTTCAATTGGCAACGTCGGATAGCTTGGATACTTGATAAAATTGAGTAGAGTACTAAAATCTTGGTATAACTTTTATAACTTTGACAAGAACTGAGACGCTCTTCAAACTTTCCACAGTGTAAGTTTGTCTGTAAAATCTTCGGTTAGGTTAAACTTATGTCGGATATTATTATCGGTCGTTCGGTTTCAGACCCCGCAGTGAACATTATCGATTTTATACGTTTACTACTAATTATGTGTATGGTTTTGTTTACAAACTTTTAAATACTTGATTCTAAAGAATAAAAATTTTTGTTCGAACTAATTTTTTTTTTTATAATAACTAGGTCATTTATGAATTTTCATCGAAAAACTCGTTTCATTGTAAGATCTATTTAAAATTTTTAATAGTTTTTTTATTGTCATTGCTTCTAAGAAATAATTCTCCGTAATTACTAAAACCTTGAGAGATCTCAGTCAGAGCACTTATTTAAATGTTATTAGACGTCCTTCGTTCGAACGATGAAGTGCAGTGATTAAGGAAACGTTAGCGATATCTATTGGAGATCTTAAATTATATTATTCAGGGACCATAGTATTATCAACCAATATATGTATTTATTTGAGTTTAGAGCAAATATATATAATATATGTATTGGAAATGAAAGCTTTCAAATCAAGAAGAGAGATCTATAATGGTGAATTTTCTTATAGCCGGTCTAATTTAAGATATCAACATCAAAGAATAAAGCGTTGTTTACTGATAGTATACTAATTCTTGTAATATATTCAAATGAATTTTAAAACATTCAATCCAAACTCATTTATAATACTTACATATCCATTATGCAATGAAGAACAATTAAGATTTCAAGAACCATATTTTCTATTTTGGAGCCTAAAGTTATATTTTAAGAACAGTTTGATATCTATTGGAATAAACTATTTAAAAATTATTAAAGTTTTAATTGTATCTAAAATAGATATACGGTAAAGATATGACATAAAAATTAAATTATGTTAATACTCCAAAATTTATAAATTAAACGGGTAACACAGAGATGTACTACTCGTAGGTAAATACTTATGTAGTAAATGTTTACTGCGTCGTAATGCTCGTTTTACTTCGACTTTGGTCGTTAAAGTAAACGAATTTATTAATTTAACTAATCCAGTATATAAAGTTGATGAACTTTGATAATTTAAGATCTTTAGGTAACCGATACCATTTCAAATATATTAATATTGCATTTTTATTTGTGACAATATTTCTAAAGAGTACATTGAATAAATTTCTTAAATTCAAAAACAATGTTAATCATACTTATATTATTTTGTCAAATACTTTATTCTATAAACTAGAGCACAATTTAGCAATTTCTTATAAGATTTATTGTATTGTTTTAAAATATTTTCGTAAATTATGTTTCATAAAGTGTGTTTAATTTCAAATATGCGTTAATGTTACTAGAAAGAATGAAGTCGAAGAAAATACAATATTTAAAATAACACAACATAAGAATTGCAATTCAATATGTTTTGTTATATTGTATTTTACATTTATCTGTAATATGTCGAAAGTACGACTTCAAAGTCTCAGAGCATCCAATCAAAATATCGTAATAGCCTAGAGACTAGCGAGCATTGAGCAATCATTGCTTGTTATTTTCCCAATATAAAATCCAATAACGCAGAGTGAAGTTTTATACAACAGCATCGCTGTCACATATATTTTTGTATCGTCTCGGAGCAATCGATAGTGAAGGACGCCTCGGAGACTGTGGACCAACCGTTGTAATCAGAGTATTTATTATATTTGTTTTCATTAACAGCTGCATAAAAATATGTTTAGATGTACAGTCGAGATCAAAGTATATTATTACATTAAATCACATAACAAATGATATTACAGTACTCTTGTGAGTATAATTTCCAATGAAGTCATAAAAAACAATATATATTAATTGCGTATTGAATATATATTTTTTGTATTATTATTATTTATTATAGTTCTGTTTTAATAAAGTGTAACATGAAGTCTTTCGAAACTCCATACGTATAACACTAGCGAGCTCTACGCGACTCAAAGCAGTACAGCTATTGTTATGTTGGTACATCATTGTAATTTTATATCAATCATATAATATTTTACTTCATAATTGGAACTATTATCACAAGGCTTTACTATAAATGAATAATGAGTGATAAAATTACGTTTTTAAATTTCATATAAGCATGCATACAGTAGAGCCGGAAAGAAAGTCCTTTTATTAATTTATTATTAATTTACCATTCGAGCCATCATTGAAATTTATTTTTGACTCACAATCAATTTAAGTAAAGCGTAGTACCAAAAGTAGATTAAAATAACTAACTATGTCACTGGTTGTTCATATAGTATTTGGTGAAAAAAACATTAGGAAACAAAAGATATCAGATGACCTTTTCTCTAAATAGAGATTTCTACCAGAAATCCATTAGTGTGACAAAGATGACTCTAGCTTCTAACGTTTAATACAAATGTGTGGTGCTAGATTTGGGAAATTTATTTTAAATTAATTTATATAAAACAAACACACAGACTCACAAACAATAAATTATAGTGAGTATAATATTTTTTGTAATATTAGTAATATAAATCTTTACAATATATTTCACTTACTATTGTCACAGTTTAAATAAATAATAAATATTCAACATTACTATACGAAAGTCGAACAAACGACGTTAAGAGATGGAAACGAGACGTCTCCGACATCATGACGCAAACGAGCTTCCCTTTAAATAGGAGCTTTGGCTCTTTGAGCTCTGATTTCCTAACAAACGTTAATTCAGTCTAGTTTATTGCCTCAAAGACCTTTTTGCGTTTATTTTTTTAACTCCGTTAAAACTGTAATTTTAAAACGAATATTTATTAACCATTTAAAAGAAATCTTCATTAGGTTTAATTCTTGAAGAAGAACTTAAGAAATTGTATGAGTGATAAATTGTATGGGTAATGAAACTCATGACACTCATGAACAAAAGAATATCACATTAGCAAAGCTTTTACAAACACGAAAGTTGTCTTTGATATACATCTTGCTACGTTAACTCTCAATGTGTCATTTAAACTCGAGCCAAATTACTTCAGTTAGAAACAATTAACAGTCCCATAAAGTTATAAAGTCACTAATGTTGATGTTGTAGCTGAGTTAAACGGAGAACTTAGTAAAGTTTTAGTATGGAGTGAAGCTTTTGGCCTGACTGTAAATGCTAGCAAATCCCAGGTTGCTGTTGTAGGTCATCGAAACCAAATTGGTAAAGTTGACCTTAATAACTTATGCCCAGTAATGTGGGCTAATGCCATTCTACCTTATTCTTCTACAATAAAAAATCTTGGACTTCAAATTGATAGTTCTCTTTCTTGGACACCGCAGGTTGAATATATTAGCCGCAAAATATTTGCCACTATATCTTGTCTCAGGCGGTGGAAATATTTATTACCTGTCAAAACAAAGATCTCCCTAGCTAACACTCTTCTTTTACCTATCTTGGACTATGCAAGCACCTGTTACCTAGATATTTCTGAGGAGTTGCTGAATAAATTAGAACGTTTGCAAAATATTTGCATCTGTTTTATTTTCGGGCTGCGTAAATTTGATCATGTGTCGAAATACCGCGCGCAGTTAGGTTGGTTACCTATTAGACAACGCCGAAATATGCTTGCCCTTACTCTTCTTTACACTATCCTTTTCCATAGTCATACTCCTCATTATCTCAAAGAGCGCTTCACTTTTCTTAACTCACAGTCACTATTCAACTCACGCTTTATTAACAAACTTAAATTAAAACTTCCTAACTTCAACACTCGTCTGTACAGCAACTCTTTCACCGTTAAATCTATATTGCTCTGGAATGATCTACCATTAGAAATTCAGAAATCAAAGTCATTATTAATTTTCAAAAATCGTTTGAAACAATATTATTTAGCTAATTAGATAAATAAAATGATAAATATATATGTATATTGTTATATATTGTATATTATTATTTATTATATTATATATGTATATATGTAGATGTTTGTTTAATTGTTTATGTATTGTATAGATTATAATATGTTTATATATACCGATAGTTACTCCTATATGATTGTGAAGTAGACTAATTTGCACTACCCTGTGACTTTTCTAATTGTCATTGTTCATCAAAGGTTGTCTGTAAGAGATTGCTTTAAGCGATAAGACCGCCTTTGCACGTTATTTTACTACATTTTTATAAGCATTGTAATATTTTTTTCTTTTATAACATTGTTATGTGCAATAAAGTTTTAAATAAATAAATAAAAAATAAATAATTATAACATTATCTATTGCGTTTTTCATATAATTTAAATAGGAGTTGTTGACACGTTTAATTCATATTTTCTTTATTCTCGTAGACATTTACACAGACGCTTAAATCGTCAATTATTACAAAAGAAAAGGTCAGTGTAGTCAGTACGTAAGTAAGCTACCACCGACTCGGAATGCTGCTCTGTTGAACAGCCGGCCAGAAACTCAACACTTGCTCTTTTTAAAAGAAATGTAACAATCTTATATGATGTACATTATAATATCAAACCTGGAAATGAGTCAACAATTAGATCCTTTAAAAGCTCTTGAATGTTATAATAAGATTGATTTAATAATAAAATTTTAAATTTAAAACCAAGAAAAGGAAGGTCTAAGATATCTTATGGAACTGTATTATATATGCGTATACTCAAGGCCATAAAAGATTTATTAACTTTTTGAGGACGAAATTTTATGTAACATTAAAATTGTTATT
Organism: Melinaea menophilus ssp. n. AW-2005; assembly: GCA_918358695.1. NCBI lineage: Eukaryota > Metazoa > Arthropoda > Insecta > Lepidoptera > Nymphalidae > Melinaea > Melinaea menophilus. The sequence continues at coordinate 6,812,381 of OU911050.1, read as the reverse complement.
ATTAAGTTCGACTTGTTACTTGTAGCCGTGTCAGTCTATAGATGAAAAAAAAATCAAAAATTAAACCCCCATTTAGCCCTTTCAGGTATGATTAAGAATTCTTTTCTCCTGTTGCGGTACTCCTAAACCTTATTGTTCATTAATCAAAATTTTAAAAAAGATTAATAATACTAAATGCTTAGTACAATATTTCTCTTTTATTTATAATAAGAATGGAAACGCCATTGAAAGGAAAGAAATGTGATCTCTGATATAATTCATTACAAATAAATAGAAATAAGTTTGTCTTTTTACATAGTTACTTCATTATCAATCTATACATCTATACATATTTTAAAATCTTCTTTTGTTTTTATGTACATTGTGAAGTATCTCCAAACCTTACATTGACGTTTCTAGTTAAACATATGAATACTTCTCGAATGATACAAATTACTCAAATAGTAATTCATACTAGTTAATGTACTTGACTTACCTGTAAATTTTCTATAATATTTTCATATAATCACAATAATTATTCCTTCATTCCTCTTATACATACATGTTCGTACATTGCTCATTAAATATATTGACGTTTATGAAACAGTGATTCCAATAAAATAATACGCGACTGATTTTGTTGTGTGGTTCTTCTCAGACCAGGGCGCGTTTGGAGCCCTCGTAGCCTTATTTTAAGTTGGAGAATGTCTTTAAAGAGGCAGGGCTTGTTTCGATAAATATGGGATCACAATAGACCCTGCTGCCATATCTGACTTACCCAATTGATCATTGGTATTGATTCAAAGTGGAAAATATGTAAATAAATAAATATAAACGGCATATATGTTATATTGACAACGTTAAATTGTTTTAAGGTACAAAGTTATACTCGTCAATTCAGTTTAATATATTAATTAGAATTAAGACGGTATTTAATCACACAATCCTCGTTTCGAGTATCAAGTTAGAGAAATATCTTAATATCATATGAATTTTACGACGCAAGAAGCGACGGAAGATGCTAAGCGCCTTACTCGTGTCATAAATTTATATGAATTATTAAAGGTGAGATTCAAAGATATATTACTCAAGGGACTAATTTAAATTTGTATTCCGTGTATGAAATCTCCCACGAAATGTGAATATTCCATTTAAGAATAAATTTAAAAGTACAATGTGAGTTCAAACAATTATTACGATGCTCCAGAATTCGTAATTACTGAAGTTTAAATTGTTCACTGCTCTAAAGAGAGAATGTAAGTATAAGTATACATACATATAGAATTAGGTGATATTTTAACTTTGGGTCATTACTCTAAATGTTTAATTATTAAATTTCTAAATTGTTCTGATTTTTCAATTTAAACACATACACTTTTTACAAAATAATAATATATAAAATAATAATACAAAATAATATATATAATAATTTGTATAACCATTTACAACAACCAACACCACAACTTTAAAAGCTCAAGGCGAAAAGGCAACTCAATGTTATAAAGTCATCATCACATCATAATCATATCAAAGTCTCTAAATATTCATAACGAATATCATTTCATACAGAAGTGGAAACAATAGAATTGCCAAAAGTTCTTGACTAATTGAACTTAAATGTTCACAATTATACATTTCATATATTAATTTTAATGTGATTCATTTATTAAACTACGAATATTAAATTATAAACTATACAATACACATATTTAAATTAGAGTGGCAATTGAATAAACTAAATAGTTATTTACTACTATTAATAGACGTCGATTTCTGTATTAAGTTTCTGGTTCGCTCTGAATCTTACTTACTTACTAACTATGCTAATATATAATTAAGCTAGGATCGAAAATATAACCATAAGTCAGCTACGACTTAAGCTACTATTTTCGCGTGCAGTTCTTCATAAATTTTCAAATTAGATATTCACAATTTTGTTTACTTTATCTCGTCTTAAATCTTATAAAAGGACATAAATAGCAGAATTGACCAGAAAGTTCAGAAAAAAATAATTTTTATGAAAGCAATAAATAGCAAAACTGACCACAAACTTCAGAAAAATTTAATTTTTATAACTCACAAAAAAAACACGAATAATATTTTCCTGAAACATTGCTGCTAATCTAACTTTGTTCTTCTCTTTAATTTACAGAAAAAACGTAATAAGAAAATCTAGTAATACTACATCCTAAGTTTTAAGTTATTATTCTAAAATACAGGGTGGGCCAAAAATTTTTGCAAATAGCAACACTTGATTTCTCCAAAACCGTGAGAGCAAGGGGCGCGCGGGTGGCGGGGAATTGTGCGTCGTTTAATGCAATTTTAGTCACGATGGAGCGCTTCAAGGGACAACAGCGTGCTTTTTGCGTAAAACAATTTTACAAAAACAACGATTCCTACGTTACTGTACGACGCCTCTTTAGAGTTGAATACGGATTACAACGTGTAAGTGAGTGTCCAAGTGTTAATTTAATTAAAGCTTGGGTTAAAAAGTTTGAGCAAACGGGATCGACAACGAATATTAAACAAACTGGGCGACCACGTTCAAGAAGAAGCGAAGAGAACATTCGGGAGGTTGAAATTTCTGTAAGGGACGATCCAGAATCATCTACGCGTAAGCGGTCGGCGGTTCTTGCTATACCAAGAACTAGTCTGCGGCGAATCTTGCATTTGGACCTTAAACTGCACCCATATAAGCTTCAAATTGTACAGGAGATGAAACCAAACGATTACATTCAACGCAAGTTATTTCCTGACACTATACTGGAGCGATTCTCTAGCCTTGAGAATGAATACATTTTAGTTTACGGACGAGGCCCATTTTCACATTAATGGTCACGTAAATAAACATTATTGTCGATATTGGAGCACGGAAAACCCTCACTATAGACACCAAAAGCCTCTTCATTGACTAAAAACGACAGTGTGGGCTGCCATATCCGCAAAGGGCATAATCGGTCCATACTTCTTTGAAAATAATCAAGGAAATAACGTAACTGTGAACTCAGTGGAATACGTGAAAATGTTGCGAGAGTTTTTGACATCACAGTTGCATGAATTTGAAGGATACAATAGCCGGACTTGGATGCAACAAGATGGAGCAACATGCCATACATCAAACGTGACTTTACCGGTGGTCAAAGAAATGTTTCCTAACAAATTGATTTCTCGCAGAGGTGATATTCCATGGCCTCCCAGAAGCCCGGACCTTACACCTTGCGATTTTTTCTTGTGGGGATATCTGAAGAGTCGAGTATACCTTAATAAACCGACGACCATATCCCAATTAAAAGAAAACATCCACGAGGAGATAGCCGCGATTCCTCGCAGCATGTGTCAACGAGTTTTCCAAAGTTTACGTTGTCGATTGCAGGAGTGCCAACGACGAGACGGAGCACATCTCGACGATGTCATTTTTAAAAAATAAATTTTAATAAATGATAATTACGTTAAATAAATCATAAACAAAATAACATTTGTACTTTTATTTCTAGACATGTTTCAAAAGTGTAAAAATTTTTGGCCCACCCTGTAGATCAGTTAATATCTAAAGTTTGTAAGAAATTGCGTACATTGCGAAGTCAATCTCATATTATCAGGTAGCACGTGAGCTGGTATTAAATATATCAATATAAATTTATTCATAACTTTGTTTGCTTGAAAAAGCTTTATTATTATTTATTGATATATAAAAATATATATTTTTTTCGAAACGACATTGAGATACTTTCAAATCAATATTTTATTTTATTTGATTAATTAACCTGATAAAATAATAAATTTATTTGAAATATTAGATATTCATTTTAGTTTCATTTAAAGTAACCATTCGGGAAAATTATTTAGAATTTTAATTATATAAACATGTTGGACGTAACGTGTATTTCAATTATTAAAATAATTAAAGCTCAGTCACCAGCAGCCATCACGAGAACGTAAGTATTATTCACTATTCATTTAATATATAATGTAGCTTCATTGCATATATTATAGTAAGATGTTTGCAAACAGCATTATTTAATATTCACCGACTTCCACAATCCATTACTCTTTAGTAGACGTGACGTATTACAGTGTTGACAACGTTATAAAACTTCAGTGTACTGGGTAATTTACTTTTATAGTATAACTGAGACGAAGCTTCTTAGCATTCCATGGATTCACCGTGCGGGTACCGGGCCCATCGCGTTGCAAGAAGAGGAGCGCAAACAATGCCTGGGACTTAGTTGTTTTGAATACAGGAATAAGTCCGGCCTAGATGACGAAACACAAACATCCCCGGGGATTTTGTATTGCCTTTCATACGTGTCCATCATGAGAGTCCAATCAGGAGACGCGTCCAAGATGGAATAAGGTTTTAATTTAGATTTTTTGGACGAACCTGCTTTTACGAACTCTACTGATTTTTTGGTGGTTGTTATACCCCTCTGCGCTCTTGCTACAGAAAGACTAACCGCTTCTCGTATGATTTCTAATACTTTATCGTGGCGACGCGAGTATTTACCTCTATTTAATAGTACCCTACACCCTACTAGCAAGTGTTTCGCGGTTCCTACTGCCTCCCCGCAGATGTTGCAAGATTTTTCGGTGGCTTTGCCCCATCTTACTAAGTTACTTTGATCTGGGCGAGTCATTTGGAATGCATTAAGATAAAATTTTAATAATGCTGGGGACCAATCATGAAGCAGGGTGCGCCATCGTAAAGCTAATGGAATACAAAAATCTCCTATGGTCACCCATTCGTTTTGCAATTCTAGGCTCATCGCGTGCAACCGGTAATTATCATTTTCATCGTGCCGAATAAAGGATTTTATTATTTCTATGTCTGGTTCTTTCCTACTTGATCCTAGCCCTGCTTTATTTGTTTGAGCACCTATCATAAATTGTTTATGGAATTGAAGTCGTGACTCCAGCTCTGCGGCAATTTTATCTTTTGGGAGAGATGTTACAGTATCATCATTCGACTTTGAGATGATATGTCTCTTGGTCACTCTTAGGTGTTTATAGAGTTCCGATGGTTTCTTTAATTTTAACCCAAAATTGTGTCGGTCTCTAAATAAGGTAGAAGAGTCCGCTGGATGCGCTAACCCGAGCCATGACTTCAATGTCCTTATGACGCTTGCATCTAACTTTAACAAAAGGGTCTTATTAATATCGTAAACGAGGAAAGGCCAATTTAAACGTGATGTTAAATAATTATCGTATATCCAAGCCTTTTTGATGTTACTTATTGGCTGATTGTCTACCTTTTTAAGATCATTCAAAAAGCTATCGACTTATATCTAAAGATGGAGTACGCCCTTGGTAATCGATTTTTTTTCCTAAGAATTTGAACGGAGCTGCGTCGGTAATAGTAGTAACGCACTTACCGCCTATTATAAGACCCGGATCGTAAGAGGTATATCTGGTGTTCCGCCTACCCAGACACAGACTGTAGCATTTATTGGGTTTTGTCCTCAATCCGTCCGTCCAAGCACAGAAATCCTCCACAACATTTAAAAGTAGCTGACATTGTTTTGGATTACGTGTCAGTATCGCGAGATCGTCTGCGAATGCTAGTATGGATTCTGTGTATTTATTGTTAAACTTAAACCGATAACCCCATTTCTTTTCGTTTTTAATTAATTTATCTATTAAAATATTGATCACTATGTTAAATATAATTGTAAAAAAGATATAAATAAATGTTAAATATAATAAAGTAGTCATATATATAGAATAGACGAATCTAATATACAATTTTTATTATTATTATACAGATGATTTTAAAACAAAAAAGATATAAATGATGTAACCACATCTTAATATATATTTAACTTCATATTATTTGAACATATTTCACTACAGGATCGGAATATAAGTAAATTAGAGATACCCTAAAACTTATTAACTCTATGACAGGTTATCCTAATGCAATTCATGGTTGCGCCTTTAAAACCTCACCACCCTGGAAGACGATTATCCATGTAAATGGTTAGGTTTATGAAGTTTTTATGCTGAGTACGTATTAATATACTAGAATTTATTATGATAAAAAATATGTTGATATAATATTATACACATTTAATAATAGTATTTTGAACGATTTCTGTAATTCCTGAGGAAAGACTATTTTCTATACTATAATAAGTATATTTAGAACAGTATTCGTCAAAATTAAAATAAGATATCATCATTCAGTTTCAAATAGTTCATTACGAATCAGCCAATTGTTAGAAGACCAGTGATTGTGGAATATTTCTCCAGTAATATATTATTCCACTACTATTCCAATACAGATGCACACATGTACTTGTATAGTTCACTCACATGATGTAATCTATCTATCTATCTATGCTATCCATGTATCATCTAAGAACGTTTCTCATTTTCCAACTCAACTAACATCACGATTACAGTATCTGATCGAGTTGGGGGGGGGGGTTATTTTACTATTTTACTAGATGCTAGTACAATCATGAGTAAATTATATAATGCCACTTTAAAAATGTTTTGGTATCTACTGTTAATACTGGTTACTCAATGGTGTAATAATTTTATCTATTAATCTCAGTTACATAATGTTTATAGCGCAGTTTATAACTTACATTTTATAAGTAAATGTACCAAATTCTAAACTAAATATAAAGATAATGAAATAAGAATTGGTTATTTTTTGGGTCACTTTTATAGTTTCACCAAAGGTCGTCATGTCAAAGCTCTTTGAAACGTTCCAATACGTTTGACTCCGCTCTTAAAAACATACGTACAGCGAGCTCTGAATACCTCTAATATTAGTAATATTAGAGGTATTCAATTATCAGTTTTGTAGCTTTATTTATATTCAAATTATAAAAAGTATTTATGACCACTATGAAGACATAGTTGTGTTGATATTGTGATTGATATGATATGTTACTTCAATTTATTGTGAAAGTAATAATTACTCTTCTCTCTGAAGTCTACAATATTACTTTGGATGGAAATTCCTCTTGTTAAATCTCTTAAGTTTAACATATTTGTTGAAATGAAATGAAAAACAATGCTACTTTCCTCGTCGTATACTAAGTTTATTTAACAAATGTTATGAAGGAACGACGAGGGAATTTTTTATAACGCGAGAGTCATTTACAAAACACTGTGAAGACTTACTTACACCCGAGAGCTGCCTCCCTAACAACTCTGAAAAGATTTCTTTCTGTTACTATAAAAAAGATGACATATTAAATAACTCATGGATAGACACCGAAATCAGCGAACTTAACTCATAAAAAATGGCGTTTTAAAATTAAGTCAAAAATATTTTAAAAAGTTCAGATAAATAAAATTTATTTTAGCATTGAATTTCTGCTAATTTATATACAAGATATTTAAACCGTTTGTATTAAAATGTCTCAAAGAATTAATGCAAAAGGACGTCCGTGTTCAAGAGTTCCGTTAATTAGGACACTGTGAATTCTGATTTCTCTACATAAAGTAAATAATGCTAGTAATTTTCCACAAAGACTTTTTTCTACGAGTTTCAAGTTCTTTGTAAAAATCTTTTAATTGTATAAACGTCTAAACCAAAGTTAACTAAAAAAATCCATCAAATTTATAAAGTATCGAAGTTTCTTTTAACATACTTCTAACTAATAGATTTAGTTTAAAATATATGTAAAAAGTTGTGAAAAAAAAATCTCACTGTGTATACTAAGGCTAGCTACCTTACATGGAAAGCTATTATCTAACGTTTACAATATAATGTATATTATATTTATTATGTACGCGTGTGTGACAAAAATAAATTATATTGATCACTAACCAGTCGAGGAAAACTAAAGAATTTTTAACCTTTAAACATAACTTTGGTTTAAGCCATAAAGATATATATATACTCGTATTTCTCTAATTAAACTGTGCAAACGCTCTAGTGTGGTGATCTAGAAGACTTGTTTAAAACATTATATAAAACAGCGCTCTATTTCTTTGAATATGGGTAATATCTCGATAGATAGCCTTAGCGTTTATTCCATTGTATTAATTTGCAATCCGACATGAAAAACAATCTTAAAATAATTTCTATAAACACAAATTACAAATATTTTATCTAAAATTATAACTCAAGAAACTGAAACTTAATTCAATGTTTGTAGCAAAAGTTGAAACAGCATTGAGTATAAAATCTAGCCTTAATTGTATTATTAATAAGGAGTTTCTCATTATAGTAATCCGTAAGAACTTTACTTATTTAGATTATACGCGATGATAAGATTATCTGTATGTTATAGCAAATAGCATTTTCTTTGAAACTGAATAACAACCCGACATATTATGTTTCCACTACTGAGGTATTTATTGAAGCTAAGTTGGTGAAAGGAAGCATTATTGAGAACAATCTGTATAAATATTTGAAAGAAACAATGGCATACGTTAAATTTATTACTTAAACCCCGAGTCGGCTTTGATGCAGTAAATTAATTGTTCTTTAACAAAAAGCTATGTTATTTCATTTTAAATCTACTTTTTACGATTGATCTGCAGATAATTCTCTACAGCGCAATTTTGCGGTGATGGATCAAGATGGCGCTTTTAAAAGCCGATTCGTGAAAAGTGAATTGATTTCTTATTTCACTACAAAGCGGTTTAGACGAACAGGTAAAAATGTTTAAACACGTTCTGACTGAACTAAGAAAAGTAAGCACCTATACGACCAAAACGAGTCAGACATTTTCCTGGTCCCTGGTTAACGTCAAGTATTAAAAACTTCAGGATTTAAAAAACAACGCCAAGTCCAAATTTAAAGGGAACGTTACCGATATAAACCGGGAAAAGTATGTAACTGCTCGAAACAGTTGCAGTCATATGAGTAAGGACGAACAAGGACACCATATCTAAAAATCTGTAAAACAGAAAAACAATTTCTGCAGTAAGTAAGTAAGTTCAGACAGCAAAAGAAACAAGTTTTTCTTATAAATAAAATAAACCTAAAAATATTCTTCATTTGCAATTCTTAATAATGTAAGTTTTTTTCATCTTAATTAAAAAACAAATCAAACATAGATAAGACAATATTGTTAAAAAAATGATATTTCATTAGTATTTTTGTTATATTATTTTTACAATATAAATACCAAATAAATTTTTCATATTAATTTCAAAATAGCAGATATTGCGATCAGTTAATCCAGGTAATATCAGACTCACCGCACCGCGACCGACGCGGACTGGATACAAAATTTAACCACGTCGGTCCATTTTTAATAAAGAAGCATTTGTCCTCATTAGCTTTAAGATAATTAATCTTATAAACACCTAAATGGTATGTGCCATAGGACGTCTGATAACTTTTTAGAATTTATAACATATTTTGTTTAATTTGGGATCGTCAAATATTTACTATAATCCTTTATTCGTAACACAAAGAATATAACATTATCGTCAATACTTTTACCTTAAACGTACCTGTATAGTTGATTACTTTATGTACTTCATTATATGGATGAATGGAAAAGTAAAAACTAAAAATACGTAATTAAACGTCAGAATAGTCACATCTTCTAATCTTTTACCTTATTACCTTTTACTTTCTAATCTTTAACCTTAAATTTAAAGTTAATTTAATGATTCTAAATGCTACGATTACTTGAAACATTCTTTTGAATCTTAGTAGTACTAGTATGTTTAATATATCCGACATAGTAAATTCAAGTATAAATACTATTCACTCTAAAGAAAAACGAATTTAATGCATATAATCAGTTAATGAGAGAAGTGAGAAACTATAAAACTGTATCTTTGCTATGCACGTGACTCCTTACACTGAAAGCTTTGAGCTATACAATTTTATAACTTTCTTCTGATATTTAATACAGTACATGTGAAAAAAAAACATTTTATTAAAAGAATGAACTCAGTTAAAAATTCTGTTAAAATGAAGTAATTAATCTGTTAAAATTAATTATTTAATAACCTCCTAACATGATGAACCTCCCAAATGAAAAATAAAAATAAAAACTATTTTCTTAGATATCCATATAGACCTAATTTTATTTGAAAAATTTATTTTAAAAGATCACATTTACGTATATAGAGAGAGCAATACAAAACTAATTTAATAAATATAGCTGTGTTGCAAAACTTATCAGGTGACCCAGTATATTCCTTCAAAATAAGTAAGGGCATTTTGCTCATTCATCTGTAAGTAAGGGCATTTTGCTCATTCATCTGTGTTGCAAAATTTATTGAATTTAAATAAGGTAATAAAATGTTAAGCAAATCTAAGTTTGTGATTATCTTTATAACATTGGCGTAATTATTTTCTCTGTATGTCTGGTGCGAATCACTGAGAATTTAAACAGAAATATATATTTTTAGCATTTTAGTATATTATCAACTGTGGGGTAATATGTGTTTTTTTTCTCAGTTTTCTGGGGTTTGTTTGACATTCAAATTGAACTCATCCAAAAAAATATTTATAAATATAAAAGGAAAATTAATTAAGAATATTTTTATAGTATTTCGATTATGTAAATTTTAATATTTTACAAATAGTTAATTTTAATAGGTATAAGATTATTCTTAAAAAATACCTATTTCTTCGTACTTTAGGCTCCCTTACTTTACTTTCTTGAAATCTTAATTGTTCTTCATTGCATAATGGATTTTTTTATTCTTTAAGTGTTTATGTTATTAAGAATTATAAACGAATTTGGCTTGAATGTTTTGAATTACATTTTAATATATTACAAAAATTCGGCAACTAAATTACCGGCTATAAGAAAATTCACCGTTATAGTTCTCCCTTCTTGATTTGAAAGGTTCTATTTATATACCTTAAAAGGTTCTATTTATATAGGTAAGATTTTGTTATGCTAAGGAATTTTAGATATATAAAATATTCAAACAAGTAGAATATAATTATCTAATTGAAAATAATAAGATATTTATATAATCATATTCATGATTAAATCATAACATTTAGGCCTTTCAATGTCTTTTTCATTATTTTCATGTGTCATATGTTTGAAAACAATATTCCAATAAAAGAAAATGTAAACGTGTACATTTATTTATTGTTCTTATATGTTGTTATATGTAATTGAAATGAAGAACTTTTTCTTATTATAATTACTATGAGAAAAATAATTAATATAATTTATACTCGTATATATTGACTGTAGCTCGAAAAATATGAGGATATTTTTGATATTTCTAAATAACATTTCTATAACATCATATTAATAAAATTATTTACTTTTATAATAATATCCTTAAAATAAATACTTACTGATCTTGTTTTTGGAGGTGGTATATTTTTATTTCAAGTATATATTTTTATTTGCCGTTTATAATTCATAATCCCTGTGTTAATGTACATCGCTGAGTAACTACAACACTACATTGTAGTTGTTCTAGTTATAAATGTAATAATATATTGGAAGTGGTCAAGATTCCGTATAATGTATTCCCAGACAGACAGTGTATAAACGTTGTGGTATCTTGCAGTTAAAGCTCAAGAGTACGGTATTTTATTTTCTTGTTAATAGTGAATTTTTAAACATGTTATCTTTATAATATAACCCCTTGATTACATTGGAGTAAATAATTAGATATTTATTATTAAGAAAATATAATTTATCCTATTTTACCGGAACGTGTCACAGTCAAAATAATTAAAGACGATAAGACAGAAGTTCGAACAAGACGCTTTAATGAGATATCGTTCATGATCTGATTGTCGAACGAGAGGCGTCGTTATTAATGTACACAATCAAAAGAAACGACTCAAATAAATTAGAGCAGTTTTGCAGCACTGTTTGCTGGTTCTTTGTAATTTAAGCACGTTGTTGCCAAAAACGATTTTATTTAATTCAAAAAGAATTTAATATTTTATAAAATAAATATTAAAAGATTTATTACCTACAAATTTCATTACATATTGATGTTACTTTGATTATAGTTTATAGTATTAGGATTATTATCATTCAGAGGATCGGGGAATAATTAGCTACGAGCGTATCAACTGTTTAACGACTCTCTTTACCAAAAGACCAATCCAGAAAGGATTGGTATCAATACCAGTTAAACAAAAACACTGTTTTTTACAATAATAATTCCAAGAAATCCAATTCTTTTCTATGCTAATTTTATGTATTAAATAAGTAATTTACAATGTATATCAAACTCCTACTTTATTATTGTTATATAATTATTTCAAGGGGTCGCTGAATGCTCCTCATTTGCAGTCATTTAACATTATGATTAAAAAATCTGATCATTTTGCTGTTACTAATTGCTCAACGCCTAGTTTATTTTATATAAAATACCAATTATTTTGCTGAAAATATCATTAAAACAAACTTATTTTAAATTATTCCTATAATATTTTACTACAAATTTTAATACTTTATTAAATATTGTGTTTCATAATATTAAATTAGCATTATTGAAATAAAATATTTTTTATAGCAACTCAACTTATCAACTTATGATGTATGCATGCAGTTTAATTCTATACAGATTCGTATTGTATCGACTTACCCGCTTAGTAGGTAATCGGTGTAAGAAATAAACTCAAAGCGATAAAATTACTAGAAATAAAAGCATTTATTTTTATATAATTCTATTATTTTTATTTTATTATCAATATAACTTCGGAAACTCTTACTGAAACCAATAAAATGGCATTTTTTATTAACCTGAAATAGATATTATTATTTCGAATATAGAGAACGAAAAACATTAAACTTCCCACAATTTATACTTTTAGGTTCTTATAATTTATAAGTTACGTTTGATAAAAAAAAATATAAGTTTAAATATCTCCAAAATATTAAAAGCAACAGGTAAATAACCAATGACGAATATAATATCCTGGTAACTGTAAAATCTCTAAACACACAAAGGAAAATAAATTATAATACACTATTTTGTTGAGTATTCATCGCCGGAAGTCTCTAAAATATAAATAAGTTTCATCCGAAGCTTTTGGCGGCTGCTAGATTACTCATTGTGAGGAAAAGAGCAGTTTTTAGAGTAAATTTTAATAAGTGCTGCCTAGTGGTTTAATTTCGCACTGTCACTGACAGAGAAGATAAAATACAAAATGTGAAACACAATAATGCAGGCTTTAGCCAACTTCTGACAAAATTTTACACAGTTATATAATAAATATGAGATAAATATGTTTTATAATGAGTCCTCAAAGGAAACCTAAAATATGAACGAGACTTCAAAGACATCGACAAGCAAATCAACTTACCTCCTAATTCAAATATTAAGACTGTTTAATTTCAAGGTAATGAGCTCTAGTTTCTTTATGATAAAATGCATTATAATAAATAGTAAAGTAAAGTAGTAAAGATGACATGCAATATGTGTATCAGTATATGTTGTATTATATGTGTATATTGTACTGAAAATAATATGTAGATAGACATTAAAATTATCCAAAAAATATCAAACATTTATCATGTATATCCCTATGGATGTCTTTAATTTTTTCTCGAAATATGTATTGTAAAATAGATATCATATGGTACATGTTTTAAATTAAAATTAAAGCGAACATGCCAGTGATTTCTCTGTGTAAGTCTCGTGCTATATTCAGTAATGTTAACTATATTGTGTGACAGACCCACTGACTTAATAGTGCGCGTTGTATTCTATATCCATACAATTATGAATTCATTTCATTTTCAGTTAAGTTTGGTATAGTGTAAACAGTCTTTTTAGTCATGTAACCTGCCTCTTACAAGGCGTAAAAATCTGCAATTTAAAAAAATCCTGCAGAAAATGTTTATATACATTCAGTCCTATAACAAGCAATGTCGATGGATAACATCCAAAAGGCCGCCTTCTCTATTGCGGTCTTGTGTAAACCAAGTCTCTTTTGATATTAACGTCTACCGTCACTACATACCGCTCCTGATAGAAACAGATGGCGGTAAATACATGAAGGAACGTGCCAACAAAGTTTCACGGCCCTCCGATTCAAAATAACTTACTACAATTATTTGATATGTTTCTTATTATATCACATTTCATATCGTAAATATTCCCTCGTACTATTACTTCGCAGATTTATAAATTATTTAAGGCAAATAATGTAGTCAAGTGACGAAAATATTCTATTTGTTTATATTTTTTATTATAATTTACCTTTTAGAAGTTATTTTGGATCTCTATTTATTTAGGACGACTGTAATATTATTACAACAGGCTAAAATTAAAACGCAAAACTAAAATTAATAATTACATAATGTTAGTACTGAACTAATGAGTTATCTAAGAGTTAATATTAGTAATGCTCTAGAATTAAATATCAGGTTTTATACTTTGAAACTTTCCGAAGTATTTTAGCCGTATCTTGAAAAATTGATACAATAAGATAGATTTAAGTTTATGATCTGTTATGAAACGAATAGTGGAAATGGAAAAGTGGTTCTCGTAATAATTAATATAAATAGACTAAAGTAATAGTTAATAAAAATAGATAATATAAAGTTCAAATAACTTGAATATAGTAGACGTACCAAAATAAATTTTATTGTAAGTTTGAGTAATTAAAAAATATTGATACTTTTTTTTGTCTTTTGTGGGTTAGTTAATATTGTACTAGCTATTGCCAGTGATTACTTTTGTTCCTTCTTTTTCGCCGAGCCAACTTATCACCATATATAATTTATAAAAATAAACCCAACTACTACTTCAAAAACAATACTGTTTTAATACGATAGATATATATTACTTTAATATTTCATATTAAAAACATGTATGTATTTTAAAAAAAAAATTATTAATTATTATGTTTTTAGGAATTAATATCTACAATAGAAAGATCATATAGGTACAAAGCAATGTTCTTCGTTTTCTTTAAAGGGAAACATAATCATTAAAATATTAAGAACTAATGATAACTATTATCAAAGTAATATAATTATAAATATATCTTGAAACGATAACATTATATTCTTATATATGCAGCTCAGAAATTTCCAAGGATTTTATTGTAAGAAATAAATTCCATCAACTCACCTTATCATATAGGATATATTTTAGTTTATCAAATACATAATTCTTGTTGTTCTTGATCAAGTATGGCTATGGTCTATTATTTATTATAAAACAAGCAAAGACCACTCTTGGAAATTAAAAAGCATTAGAAATATAGCAAAATATTCCAAGCGAGTAGAAAGCGGTAAGAAATACAGAGCGGCCACGAGTAGCTTTTAACTAAATGATATTACTAATGTAAGAAGTAAACACGTTTCTAGATGCAGTTAAAGACTTGTAACTTTCAAGTTAGCAATAATAACATTCTGCGGTGAAATATTTTATCAAACTTCACAGACTACAAATAGATGTTCAAAACTTGGATTCTACGGATTTAAATTATGCTTAAATGGACATTCCGTACCACAGACATTTAAATTAATATACCATATTTTATAGTATTTTCGAACTCCTTTTAACAATGAGAGACTTTAAGATACTAAATCTTAGAAAATCTATCTAATCTATATTTTTTAATCATAGCTCAAACACATAATCCAGTAAATGGATTGCGATGTCAAGTTAATCTCCGAGCAACCAATTAATATAACATATCTGTGTAACATACAGTTGAAATGTCAACTGTGTAGTCAGGTAAGTTTCAAATAGCTATTACCAGGCTGTTGACTTTTGTTACGATTCAATTTACACAATCAATATCAGACAGACTTCATATAGATAGTTTATTTACTTTTGAGAATGGATCTGTGACCTGGATATTCTCATTTAATGTGTAATCCAAAGTTCATTATGGTAATATTCATCTAAGAATATAAACATTTGAACTCGTTAGGGTCCACGCACTTTGAAAGAAAATTTAAGCAGTTAATTAAAACGAGAATGCGATTCTGCTTATTTAAAAAGTTCGTAAAAAAACTACTAATCACAAGGCCAATAAGTACTTGCAGTAAGTAGATTTTCCACCAAATCTAAATTATGTAGTTTTTGACATGATACCGTCATAAAACTTTTTAAAATGCAGAGTTTTGAGCATGAAAATATACTGAAAAACTTTCACTTTTTTTTTAAATAACTGTTAAATTAAATCCATCTCATCTGATAACAACAGCAATACGTAAGATATAATATGTATATTAATTAAAATGTACTAAAAGGTTGGATCTAGATTAAAATATTTTAGAATTATGTGAATACTCAGAAAAATGAACATATAGGAAGAAAATAAAATGCAGACAAAGCAATATTGTATTTACCTACTATATATAAACACTTAAGTAAAAGAAGCACTAAAAATCCATTAAAATGTTCAAAGTAATAGATAATATTTAAGCTTTTATCGGTAAAAATGTTTTATAACTCTATATTGCTTCTGTGGCTATGAGGGAGACATAGCCACAGAAACTATGAATCTAAAATCTAAATAAAAAACTATAATACTATTTAAATCACGAATAATGGCAACTCTATTAATATCAATAGAGTTACCATTATTCGTGAGTTAAGTTAACGGAAAACTCTTTTAATCTTTTAAATATATATGATTATGAAATAAAAATACATTCGACTTTATTCGACTTTATTACTGTAATGTACCGTTGACAAAATATTATCGTTTTGAAATATAATTTTATGATTTGCAACAATTTATTTACTTTTCAATCTAAATTAAATATTAATATAGTAATTATCATTTTTAAGACCAAAATTTACAATCACATTGTTTGAGTTCCAAAAATTGAAAGATATGTTTTAAAAAAAACGATCAAAGTGCATTTTGCAGTAATCACTCAAACTCTCAGTCTAACGCCAGAAATATATAACTGATAAATAATATTCAGACCGTCTTTAACAATGAAATACTCTATATTTTTATATGGCAACTGATTATAATATTTTTAAACATAATTTTCAATACTCAATATTTGTTTATTAATGCAAAATATATTTAAATCTTAGTTATGAGATAAAAAAACAAAACAGGTAAAAGAAAAGAGTCATTGATAATGAAAATGAAAATATGATTGTTCTCATATTTTATTATCTATGACAAACATTTATTATTGTTAATAATTAATTAGCGCTTAGGTTTGTTACGTACTGTATGAAATAGTAACAGTGGCAAAGACCACATAAATATTAATTGCATACCCGATCCCATCATATTTAATATAAAATTATATAACGGTTTCAATGTTCAATGTGGGATATATTCTCATCACATGCCAAAATAGATATGAAAATTATTATTTCGTACAAATTTTATACAAGAAGTTTTATTATTGTTCCTCTAAATTGGACTTCCGGAGTGAGCCAAATGCTATATTCGGCTTTCTTTACCTGTGATCTACTCTCCTCCATCCCCAGTCCACAAAGGTTTCTGCAACATGTTTATGTTACCACAGGCAGCAGTTATCATTTACCATTAAGTAGACTGTCTCCTCGTTTAGCACACTATAATTCATAACAATAAATAATACAACTAAATTGAGATCGACTATCGGTACCGAAAAAGCCTGTCAAGAAGTCTTTATATAAATATTAAAGGTTGTACTGGTTAAATAATATGTAGCCAAATAATATATCGAACACAAAAAAATATTTAACAACTTATCTATATTAATTAATTGAGGTGTTTAGATAAGTAAGTTAGTTATTTAATTAAGATTAATCTGTAAAGACACAAAGGTATCTAAGTTATGTTTTAGATGTTAATTACTTGTTTACTAACCACCGCTATCAATCCTCGATCCTGTGTGATTCGGTTGACTGGTAGAGCGTTGTATTCCGTTGTATTAATATACTTGTGATAGTTTTGAGTTAACCTTCTTATAAAATATAATATACATATTTTTTTTAGTAAAACAACATTATTGACTTTTTTTGAATAAATAAAAAATATTTAATTTAAATACGTATTTTTTTTAATTACACATAAATTTCAACATAACACCAGTGAATTTCGAAAAATAGCCAGGGTTTTTCCCGAACGAACTTTGACGAAATTATAAATGTTAATAAAAAATAATTGATTTTTAAGTAAAATGATTATTATTTATTCAAGAAAAGAAAATGTTAAATATATGTTTATTTATAATTACTAAAAATTACAAAAAAATGTGATTAATAATAATACACAATTAGAGAACTGATTGCATATAAATCAGTCAGCTTACATTCAAATTATTTTACTAAACAAACATCCACAACCATAACAATCATTTTGATGAATCCCATAGTCCTTACGGTGTTAAGATCGAGAGTCGAAACAGCGGAACAATTTAATGAGACCTCGTTCATAATCGGATTGTAGAATGAGAGGCTTCGTTATTAATTTACACAATGAAATATAACGAGTACATACGACTGTATGTATGTATAAACTCTACGTGTTGAAAAGAGCAGGGCTAAAAGAATTATAATTATTATATACATATGTGTACATATAATTTAAATGTACATTTCGCAAAATATGATAATGGAGATTTGATCAAAATCCTATTTTATATCATAAAAGTAACCTTAAAGGAACAAACAAGTGACAAGTGAACGAATTTAAGAATCCACAACTTGGAAACAATACAAAATACAACCTAAAACAAAAATAAGTCGGTAAAGAATTGGTAAATTGATCAATCTACTATAAGTATTTGATTGAATATTTCTATGTACCTCCTGAAACATAGTATTCATATATCCTCAAATTAGATATTATATATATTATATATATATATATATATATATATATATCTCTCAGTAACTCATTTGTATTTTATTTTATTAAAATTAATTGATAAAAAAATATATATAAGACAAGTCCTCAAACATTGTCTTAAATATCTCTTAAACGTCTCCCATATTCTTCTTTTAATTGAGAAAACTTAAACAATAAAACTTGTTAAAGAATAGCTTATAAAGTTATATCAAATTAGCTTTTAATAGTTCATTTGTTTTATCTCGTATTAAATTGAGGCACTTCATTCGACATTGAAATCTCCAGTTAACTTAAAATTGCATAAATTCCAGATTAATCTTAATAGTTTTGCTGAAGTAATCTTAACGAGAGTCCAACCTCTCTGCTGAATAATGCTTTTTGTCAATCTACAATTTTCAAGAGACTTCTTTAAATACATTAATGGTATTTAAAATACAGAAGTCGAGATGACTACTGAAAAGATTGTTCATTCAAGGCTCATTATTCTCCATGACTTATAAAATACAGTATTATGACTATTTAAATCAAAATATTTAAAGAGACAAGACTACTCTGTGTTACTAAAATATTTTGCATAGTAGTACGTAGTTGTGAAATTGTCTAAAATATTCAGATTTTCTTCTTTTTACAGTTTTATAAATTACGTCACATTCTATTTGCATTTATTTAAAATAAACTTTTTTTATCACAATACAAATAAGTTTCATACTGACTTAAATGGAATCTATGAATAAGACTCATTTGCTATGTACCATGCCATTAAAAATTATAAAATACCAGACGGAGCGTGTACAACATGTCCAAAGGACTAAGTGTATAGTGGATAGTCAAATACCATAAAAGAGGTGCGACCTGGATATTTTGAAGAGATAAGAGCATACACAAGTGAAGTCGGCCGACTGTCAAGTGATACTCCTTCCACTCTCATTTCATACGCATTTGAATATGTTCTGGTTAGTAGGTCGGTCTTTTTTTTACTATAATTTATTTACATTGAGTTGATATTAGCTACAAATATAAAAGTACACGTTTAGTATATTTAAACTTCGTTATTTTAATAGTAGTAATAGTAAAGTAACATTTTCTACAAATGTCTATTATTATAAATGATAAGAGAAGAAACAGTATATAAAGGTATAAATCCATGTCTTTCTACGTAACGTAACGTTTATATAATATTATCTCGGATTAATGTCCTTATACGAATATATTATGAGATGAGTAATGGTGCTCCCACAACGCGATTTTAATCATGTTCATGTTCATGAAATAAATAAGTCTAAATGTTAATGCACAAGTCAAATATTTTTCATCCAATATATTCTTTTGCACATCCATCTAAAGTATACTTGTATAAATATTATTTGATACATAATATTATATATATATATATATATATATATCTTTAAAGAGATTTTAATTATCTATCGACATTTGCTTTTAGAAACTTGTGTTGGAAATCTCCTGCCTAATCAGGTTGTTTAAAGTTGTTACGAGACTAAAAACTTGAACTCGCTTGTGTAAGTCTTGGATTTTGGAAGTTTTTTGGGAGTTACGTGAAGGAGAATTAATTGTTTATCAACGAAAAATCATCTCGTACTTATATTGTAATTTTTTTAATCAATAACTTATATATATAACAATAACTAAGTAAGAATATTTTACAATTTGCAAGCTCATTATAGCAATTAAGGTATCACCCAGGTCGAAAGACATACTTACGAGCCTGGAATAAACGTAATTTTGCTGAAGGAATGTAATCGTAATAGTTTATTTGTGAGGCTTGAATTGTTTGAATACAAACAGTTGTATTGCTCTCAATGTAGTGAAATAAATATGAAGAATACATATTATTGGAAACTTATAATAATTAATTTATTTAATATGTAAAAACATTTTTATCTTAACCTTGAAAGCATTAACAATTCTGCATGTTTTTATAAGTAGACTGTAAAACTAAGTTTGATTGAATCTCAAAATCTCAACAGATCTAAATCTTTTACACATTCAAAATATTTTAAATATCTTCCGTAGCGTTTGGCGCTCCGTCGTCTCTGCCTACCCCGTAAGGGATATGGCGTGAAGCTAAATAAATAAATATATAAATTAATATATAAATTAAATATCTTCTAAATATTTCACCCAGGTTTAATCCACTAGTATTTGCCACTCTGTAATAAAAGTTTTAATTTTTATACATTTACGTAACCATGCCACTACGAAAGAAATATTATTTAAACACCATATTGTAAATTCGATTTTTCTAAAGAGACACGTTGAAGGTTAACTTATATTACACTAATGAATTGTGATATAACTTATGTTAACACCAACACTTTATACGTGTCAACCTCAAGGGAGTACTGCGGGAAGATAGCTCTTTAAAACGAAGTCAACTACGAAGCATCAATATTTGCCGACAGTTTAAAATTTATGAACTCTTACCGAATTAGAAGATGGTACTCGGAAAATAATGTATAATTAACACAACTTTTAGCGATTTTTAAATGATATTGCAATAATTTCCTAAAGTGTAGTGCTGATAAATTTTGATATAACTTATATTCACATCCTACCTCAATGGGATCCTGCGGGTAGATAGTTATTAAAGACAAAGTCAACCAAAATTATTGCAAAAATATGAAAATACTAAAATTAACATTTATATTTAAAAACTACAGGAGATTTTTTGAGATTTAATTACAGGAGATTTAATGTTTGACACAAAGAAAAAATATCACAAAAGTAATGGGAACAGTTGTGGAGGATTTTTAATCAAAAGCACAAAGTATATGTAGTAATTTACACACACTTGTATATACATCGATACAACAACAAACTACACACCCCTTTAATACTTGATGACTTGTTTGTTTCTATACATAAGTGTACAGTATCACTATCAGCTTGAATGAAAGGGAAAACATTCACATCAACTATTTAAATTTCATTTAACCGCCTCCCTTTGATCGTCAGAAACTACCTGATTCAGAAAAAGTAATCTCGAGGCTTATCAAGATATCTTTTTGACATTTTTATATTTCATTTTAATCTAATATAAGTGTACATAGAACAAACGCTTATAAATAAAAATAACAACTCATTGCAATTAGGTATATTTTAATTAATTATATAATAACTCTATTAATTTCTTATTTTATAATAACAATATTGTCTCATCTATAAAATCCCTTATAATATTTTAGTTACTAGAGGTTAAAGTTCAATTGGCAACGTCGGATAGCTTGGATACTTGATAAAATTGAGTAGAGTAGTAAAATCATGGTATAAGTTTTATATCTTTAACAAGAATTGAGACGCTCTTCAAACTTTCCACAGTGTAAGTTTGTCTGTAAAATCTTCGGTTAGGTTAAATTTATGTCGGATATTATTATCGGTCGTTCGGTTTCAGACTCCGCAGTGAACATTATCGATTTTATACTTTTATTACTAATTATGTGTATGGTTTTGTTCCCTAACTTTAAAATACTTCATTCTCAAGAATAAAAAAATTTATTCTAACTATTTTTTTATATTATAACTAGGTTATTTATGAATTTTCATCGAAAAAAATAGTTTCATTGTAAGATCTAGTTTAAATTTTGCAATAGTTTTTTTTATTGTCATTGCTTCTAAGAAATAAATCTCCATAATTATTGCGAACCTTGAGAGATCTCAGTCAGAGTACTTATTTAAATGTTATTAGACGTCCTTCGTTCGAACGATGAAGTGCAGTGATTAAGGAAACGTTAGCGATATCTATGGGAGATCTTAAATTATATTATTAAAACAATATACATTAATTGCGTATTGAATATATTTATTTGTGTTATTATTATGGATTATAGTTTTGTTTTAATCAAGTGTAATATGAAGTCTTTAGAAACTCCATACGAATAACACTAGCAATCCATGAGTGTGACAAAGATGACTGTAGCGTTTAATGTAAATCTGTGGTGCCAGATTTGGAAAATTTATTTTAAATTAATTTATAACACAAACACACAGACTCACAAACAATAAATTATAGTGAGTATAATTATTTTTGTAATATTAGTAATATAAGTCTTTACAATATCTTTCACTGACTACTGTCACAATTTAAATAAATATTTTACATTACTATACGAAAGTCGAACAAACGACGTTAAGAGATGGAAATGAGACGTCTCCGACATCACGACGCAAACGAGCTTCCCTTTAATTAGGAGCTTTGGCTCTTTGAGCTCCGATTTCCTAACAAACGTTAATTCAGTCTAGTTTATTGCCTCAAAGACCTTTTCGCGTATATTTTTTTAACTCTGTTGAAACTGTAATTTTAAAACGAATATTTATTTAACGTTCGAAAGAAATCTCCATTAGGTATAATTCATGGAGAAGAACTTAAGAAATTGTATGAGTTATACATTGTATAAGTAATGAGACTCATGACACTCATGAACAAAAGAATATCACAGTAGCAAAGCTTTTACAAACACGAAAGTTATCTTTGATATACATTTTCCTACGTTAACTATCACTGTGTCATTTAAACTCGAGCCAAATTACTTCAGTTAGAAGCAATTAACAGTTAAGTCAAGTTAAGGTCAGTGTAGTCAGTACGTGAGTAAGCTACCACCGACTCGGAATACTTCTCTGTTAAGAAGAGCCGCCCAGAAACTCAACAGTTGCTCTTTTTAAAAGAAATGTACATTATAATATCAAACCTGCAAATGTGTCATCAACTTAAATTTCAAACATTTAGATCCTTAAAAACTCTTGAACGTATAATAAGATTTATTTAATAATAAACTTTTAATTTTAAATTTAAAACTAAGAGAAGGAAGGCCTAAGATACAGTTCCACAAGGAACTGAATTATATTTATTAACTTTTTGAAGACGAAATTTTTGATTTCTCGTATTTCTCATGTGTCTGTCACTGTCCTTATACAACTATTTAAATTTTGGCATATAAATAATATGTAATTAAATATGTATTGTACGTATATAGTGAGGATAAAGTTGAGATTGTAAGGGAATAGAAATGATTTAATTTTCTATTACATTAAAATTGTTATTATTAAGTTTCCGACTTGTTACTTGTAGCCATGTCAGTCTAAAGATGAAAAATTTCAAATTTAGACCCCAATTTAGCCCAAATTATTCAGGTATGATTAATAATTCTTTTCTCCTCATATACATAACCAAATATAAAGAAGTCATATTTGTATCACTAATTATACATAATAATATTGCAGTAGCACATTAAAACCTCCATTTTAAACTTACAGTTTCATTTATAAAGATTCAAGAGATAATATCTTGAGATAATAGTTCAAATGAGTGATGTGAAGAAAATATATACAGACGTAAGCTCTTTTAAATTGAAAAAACTGTTTCAGTTGATAATATAATAAAAAGGGTGGCTTAAAAATATTTATGTATAAAAATATGGTTACAATATTGATGCTTTAAGCAAATATAAAAAAATATCTGACAAATGTAATTTGATTTGCGACAGCCGTCAATCAATGGACCGGGTGCACAAATAACTAATTGCACTGCGCTGACATTTAACTGAATTATGAATTTTGTTGCTTCAATCATGTTTGGGTTTGCGACTTACAACTCGACAGACAATGTTACTAATTACTAACATAACTTACAAAGCAAGATTATATCATTTTGAAGTCATTCTGAAATCAATTTGACCGTTATTTATAATAATTATATATTGTATTTTAGATTTCAGTATATTATCTTATTTTGTTATTGCAGTTGTAGTAATAAACTAGCGGTAACCGGCACTTCTCGCGTAACATTTTTAAAAATAATAAGCCTAAGTTACTCCTTATAATATCAGCTATCCGCCAGAGACTTTAAAATCGGTCCACCCGTTTGAGAGGTTACTCGACAGACAGATAAAATTTTAAAATATTTTTGTAAGTACTGTATATTCATGTGCATTTAGTAAAAAACTGTTAATTTCAAATTGCAAAAAGACTTAAATTTCATTGATATGCATAGATGTATAGATATGAAAATAGGTATAGAACAAATAATTCTATTATATAACTATTTTCTATTTTATTAAAACTTTACAATTTATCTGATGGATTTTACTTATATTGAAATAAAACAAAGATAGACAAACGTTTTATTTACTTTTAATTTATAAAGGGTTGAAACAGTTTCAAATACTACTATTAGTGATTTAAAATGCTTAAATAGATAAATATTACAAACAGTATTGAGGTATATGATTATTACATAGGTATTATATAATTATAATTGAACGCCGCTACGATACAAAAAGATATCTTCTGAGGATTTTTTAATTATCACCTTTAAATTCCGACTACAGCAAAGTTAGAAGATATGGTAATTTTTAAACGGTTCTCAAACAAGCATTTATTTCAAAGCGAGTGTTTATAATCTGTATTTATCTGTCAAATGTGAAATCTCTGTAAGGTGTGTAACAAATTAAATATTAAGTAGGAATTGTTAATCAGTTCTGACGGCGTATTTATTTATAAAGTAGCTTCACATAAGATTGTTAATCGAAAGTATTAAGATATACCATGTATTTATTACACAGTAAAGTGATCGTTATTATCTTCAGAAACAGAATTGTTTTCTGTATTAATAAATGTATACATGTCCTAAGAGTAATACATATGTGTACATATTATTATTTTTTTACATTTAATATCTTTGCTATAGCCGTGTTCATAATCACATTTGTACTAGCTTTACTACTGTTATTTCTTTATATTCAATTGTATAATTTTATTTATCAAGTTGGATTTATCAATAATTGTATTTTATCATCAAAATTTTAGCCAAAACCACTCTTATTTTAAATGTATCACAATAATTATATTACAATTATTTAATATATTAGGGAACATATAAGAGAACATCTACTTTCAGAGTTCACATTTTTACAAATAACAACAACTGCTTAGTAAATTGTTAGCTTCTATATCAAATAAGGTGTAAGATTTTAGTTAAGAAAACGGATTTGTGTATAGTATATGATAGGGATTGTTTGAATAGTTTGAATTATGAATTGAAATTACGACAACCATTTATCACATAACATTTAAACAACTACAATTTATTACTAGGTAGATTATAATATCAACGAAGCGAGTTAAAGATGCCATGAAAGGAGATAAATAAAACAAACAGTAATCATGTAAGAGTTTACTAAACGCACAAACGTGAATGCTATAATACATTTATACCCGTTTCGTATTGGCATCGCTACATTAAATAATACAATATGTACATACTCATTCACCTCGCAAGATATTTTGACACACTTCAAGTTAGTTTGCATTCCGTCCACTGTTTGAGGGGACAATTTTCGAGCATACACATACTGTAGACATTTCGTGTATTCAGCGCTACCTTTGATACCAACATGTATTGTTTCGCCTGAATGTGACGTCACAGTTCAAGCAAAGGAACGGAGTACATATTGGATAGTATGGTAAATGGTTCCATCTGTAATATTCTTCTACAATTTTATCGTAAAGTAACTATCGCTTGAAATATCGCTCATTAATACATTTTACACTTAAAATTTTTATGTATTTCCAGTCAATATGATTGAAAATACTCGTGCGTTACCCAATATTATTATAGTATATCACGGTTAATTTACTTAAAACGTATTAGTTTTTATTTTTGTATACTATGAACAGCCTATTAATTTGCCTTTTTTCCTAAAAGTGACGTCACAAATGACATTTATGTTGGTTTCAACGTAATTTCGTTATGGCGTCTCTAGTATGTTTATGCTCGAAGAATAAGACTGCCATCTTATTTTGAGAACGAAGCAGTATGCAGAGATGAATTTTAATAAACCACTAACACAGAATGCACTCAAAGATTGTATTAAAAACTTCAATGCATTCAGTAAGACATGCATACAACGAGATTTGACAAATATGATAATTTGTTTAAGATACAATGTCGTCAAATTTCAATAATCACTTATATTTAAGTCATTTTAAAAGTTCAAAGGACATGGCCCAAGTTAAAAACATTTTTATTGAGTGAACGTTATTCGAATTATTTGATCGAAAGTTTTTAGAATCGTTTAAAAATAGTATTGAAATGAGACAATAATTTATGTTATAATGAATGAGTAATTAGTGATATCGATTTAAAGTATTTAATATTGATATAACATTGTAATATCTTACAAGACATGAGTGATTAAGCTATAATCGAACACTGGAACATTTAATATCTATATTAATATATGTCCGTATATACCTAAGAGTCGTATGAATAATTATATATATAATTAAATTTATTTTGAATTTATTATATTGATTAATCAAAAATTTATTAATATTATAATGAGTGATAAAAATGCGATACTAAAATGCATCTAGCGTCTAATATCAAACGTTTTTTGGTACTTCATCTTAACACTATGGGTTTTATAGTATATGGATACAAACGATTCTCAACTAACTTAGGATAACTACCAATATGTTAGCGGGCAGTCTTTGGTTAACTAACACGGTTATTCGATTACAAATATCAAAAAACTATTTTTTCTATTAAATTATAACATAAACAGCTATTGAAATTAAATTGAATACAATATATATCTTATGTTAAAATCAACTACCACTTATATTTTCTACTTAAGTTAAGATTATAATATCATTATATCAGATCCAATCTTAATTAATTCTGATTAATATGATTATTTATTGAATTTTTTACTTGATATTTAAATGTCAAGTTAAGTCTCCGCTGAGATGTATAGAATAGTATTGAGGGAGTGTTGCGTCGACTTTTTATTACGGGAATAAGTGTAAGATTCATTGATTATAGACCATTACTTGTATTGTAATTATATCTGATACTGACTCTTAAGTTATTTAATTTAAACAAAAATTCTTATACAATTAATTAATTATCTATATTTCAGCTAATTTAATATTAACTACGGAGCTTTATCTCCTATCCCTTATGAAATAGGAGCCGCGTCCAGTTTACAAACTAAGTCTCTTCTAGTGGGCCACATCAAAGTTATTAATAACCCCTTCTTAATCCCTCATTTCTTTAATGGTGGGTAATTATAGAAATTTCGTCAAATCCGAGAATACCTGAGACTAAACTCATTTTTCACACGTATTTTTCTTCAAAAATACTTAACAATAATTATATTGACTTAAACGTTACAGAACGTTTTGTTTAAATTACATTTTATAATGATCACATTTTTGTACATTTCCTCAGACAAGATAGAACTAACGCGTTCAAGTAAAATGTAGAATATCTGAGAACACAACAACAAATTCTTAAATATCGAACATTTCTTAGTAAAAAGTCGTAAGTTTATTATTTGCGAAAATCTCCTGCAATTATTATTTTGTCAGGATTTTTTCAGAAGATCAAAGTGCAAATATTTTTATTAGGGCAAAAGTTTTCCATTTTGGTTGAGGCCGTTCATTTGAGGTTTGCGTTTATTCTTTCTGTACCTCTTAACATTATTGTAGAGAGGAAGCAACAGAAGAACTAATCCCGATATCCCGATGAAAACGCCCGCGAGGTAGAAGGAGAGGTCGTAGGAGCCGCTGATGTCGTACACCCAGCCTGGAACGGATATTCGACTTTTATTACCCAATTTCTTATATCATAGTAATTTTTCGTTTCACTCACCCGCAAGAGGAGGTCCTATGAGGTTGGCAACCCCCTGTATGAGCAGCAGCAGCCCGTAAGCGTTGGTGAACTTCTCGAGCGTTATCTGCTCCACGAGTATGATGCTGGTAAGCGAGTAGTTGGCCGCGATGAATGCCCCGAAGGCGCCGGCGGCGGCAGCCAGCGCCCAGTACTGTCGCAGCAGAGGTACCGCCAGCGTAGCCGGCGCGCACGCCGCCATGCACGCCGCGTACACCCACCAAGGACGGACGCACGACCAGTCCCCCACCCACCCTAACACGATCTGGGTGAAACAAACAACTCGAGTTGTAGTCTCTAGATATACTTTTGCGTTTGATATTTTTATTGGCCGTAGCTAGCAGTAGTAGCTAGTTAGTTATTGTCGATTCCCTGGTGTATCCAAAACTGCTAAAAAAATAAAGTAAACCCTAGTCACTGGCGATTACATTGACATGTGAAATCTGCCGCTTTCTGAAATCGTTCCATATGCGTTTGACAGATTCGTTTTATATACGTTTAATAATATATTTACAATATGTAATTTTTGTGTAAAAATTAATAAATAAAGAATAATATTATATTATTTTTATTGCATTTTTATAATAAAAATCTTAGCAAATACGATGAAATTTTGAAAATTAAATTATATTATTATTACATAAAGTAATACGAGTTTAGATTCCCGTTAAGAAGTATTTCTCAATAATAATTTATTAAAGGTTTTATTTCAATAATTATACATGTAATTATTTATGGAATTATATGTAATCCTTTTACACATTAATTCTTTTAATCCTCATATTGTTTGAGTATTAAACAAAATTTTAAAAATTATATTTCCTGATGTGTTGTAACTACACGTGGACGGTTATATAAATCAAATACGCATATCTTATCTACACTGAATGGGTCAAATTTATACCAAATCATACAGAGATAACACTTCGTTTATCCCTTACTTAAATAATCATATAATACTCGTTAAATAAGATACAATTTATTAATATTGTTAACTTTGTAACATAGTATGACTTTAATTAATTATTTGAATTTTATTATAAATAAATATTGCATAAAAACTTATTTTTAGTTTTATTTATACTTTTTCTGTCGACGCCTCGACTCTATTCCTTATATGTCATATTTGAGTAGTATATTAATAACTTAATCAAACTAGTATTTTTGGAATGTGTACTACGTTTTATCGTTAATAATACGGTATATCTGATCTATAAAATGGTAATACATCTCACCTCTCCAAACATGTTTAATATTCCAATAATAGATATCAGCATGGAGGCCTCGGATTCGGTGAAACCCATCTTCATCGCGTTATCTGAGATGTACACGTACGGGACGTCGTACCACATGTAGAGGAGGAAGTTGGAGATCGCGAATACCAAAAACGCTGGGTTCTTGAAGTGAGAGAAGTCCAGGACGTCCACAACCAGGTCCCAGAAGTCCCACAGACCTGCGTACCATTGTACCTGGAAGATGGGTTATGAGGTATTAGTTGAGTTGTCAATTATCTGTTTGATAATGTAATTGGATTTTTTTTTATAAAAACTACTAAAGGTACTAAAATAATAATTATTTATTTTTTGTACAATAAGTTCTATTATACTTCCTTTTTTTGTTAAAATTATAAATTATGACTTTAGGAAGCTTTAAAGTGTTTAATGCATGAAATAAATTATATTAATAATAACCTTAAAAGAATGTGAAACTTATGAATTTCAAAATATTTTACCTTTTCTCTGGCAATTGTGGTCATGGAATTCCTAAATATGTTAGGACAGGACGACGCGCGAAGTCTATATCGATTAATATTAAGCATAGCACCTCTGTAGGTTAGCGAGTGTCTGTGTACTCTTAGATCCTTCAAGAAGGCAGGAGGTTTCTTTGCCGAACCAGCTTGTCTTCTCAACCACAGCGATAACGCCGCTTTCTCATGAACATTTGTACTGGTGTTACTCTGATTAGTTCCGCTCGGTGCAGACGTTGGAGATAACGTGCCTGGCGAGACGGGGGATAATATGGCTTTTGGGTGGGATTGTTCGTGTAATCGACCACTATCGCTGAAACTTCTAGACGGTAACATAACTCCAGGGTAGTTTTGGGCTAAGAGGGCATACGCTCGACCTTTATTAGACATCAACTCGAATACTTCCAGAGAAACCCCTTCTCCCCCCGTCAAGTACGTTGGCAAATCGACCAGGGAACTGAATTGAGGCATGGTTGATGTCGCGGCCTTTTCCAGATGAACAGCGTCCGTCATTTTAGTGGATCCGGCAGCGCTACTCTTACTGTCCGAAAAACTATCCGCCGATGATCCATAGCGTTTGTTTCTCTTTATTTCTCTTCTTCGTTTTCTCTCTTTAGCTTTTTCTGCATTCATAGTAGTTGTCCACGGTAAATCGCGAAATAACAGGCCACATACGGCCATGTTCAAGAAAAATCCTGAAAGTATTAATGTAGTTCCGCGCCAGCCATACTCGTCCAGTAACAGATAAGTCAGGGGCGCGAATATGAACGTTCCTATTCCGCTGCCGCATACCGAAATACCAGTAGCTAGAGAACGTTTCTTTTCAAAATAGTAGGCCACAATAACAACTGCGGCAACATAACACAAACTTAATCCAAATCCGGCCATAATGCCGAATGTTAGGAACAACGTCTCCATATTGTCAACGAATGCAGAAATGACAAATCCTACAAATGCCAGAAGAGATCCAAATATCGTCATACGTCGGCAACCATATCTATCCGTCAGAAAGCTGGCAATGGGGCCGGACAGCAGAGGCATCGCCATGAAGATGCCGGCGATCCATGCAGTCTTTCCCTTGCCCTCGCCGAAGTAATCCAGAAAGTGCGGGAAGAAAACACCGAAGCTGAAGGTAATACCGTCGGCGATGAGGTTTACCATAAAAGATGCAAACACCACGACCCAGCCCCAGCCACCGTCGGGCGGCCGGGCCTCCGCGATGGAGAGCTCCTCGTCATCGGAGCTGGAGCCCGAGCTGGAGCCGGCCAAAGACGCGGGGGCGCGTGCGGTCGGCGGGGATTGCGTGTGGAACTGCACGTGGCGCGCGGGAGGGGGCGGCCCGCTCTCGGGGATGGCGGGCAAGCGCGACGGTGGCTCTACGGCCTCGGGCGGCGGCGCGGGCTCGGCTCCGGCTCCTCCCCCGCGGGGGGGCGCGCGCTCCGGCGGCGGCGGGCAAGCGCCGTCCATGTGCTCAGCGCGCGGCGAAACTTTGCGCGCGAATGCAGCGCGGGCTCAACCGTGCGCCGGGCTTCCATGCGTATGGTGCGCCGCCGTCGTGACTTCATGCTGCAATCGAGAAATCGATCACCGGTTAATAGTGTATTATGAGGGTTCTACAATTCTATATTAGGAAGCATAGGTAGATTAAACCTTTATTATTTTAGCCAAAAGTCTTGGTTAATAGGAATTATTATCGTGTCCATAAGCAACATTTTTGTTTTTAACCGCTAACTTATAAATTGAATATATCTATTCTTTTTAATGTATTTCCATTATAAAGTACGTACAGTTTGAAAGTCTTTGAACAGTACTTATTTCTCAAAAAGGATGTGTGCTAAACTATCTTAACTGCGTCGATTGGCAGACAAAGATGAGAGGTCAAGCTGATGACAGTGCTT
Source organism: Melinaea menophilus ssp. n. AW-2005 (assembly GCA_918358695.1). NCBI lineage: Eukaryota > Metazoa > Arthropoda > Insecta > Lepidoptera > Nymphalidae > Melinaea > Melinaea menophilus. The sequence continues at coordinate 6,780,378 of OU911050.1, read as the reverse complement.
ATTGAATAATATAGTTAGTTAATCCGCGTGATTTGGGTGGTTAGGGGCAAGTCAAATAAACAAATATTTAATATATACGATATTTTTGATACATACAAAGTTACCAAGGTCAATATAAAACGTAACAAGAGCCAGGTTCTTGTGTATGTAATAAGAAGACTAAGGAATGTGCGGTTTATCTGATGTGTTTACAGAAGCTGAATAGTATTTAGCAACACTGCAGAAACTATAGAATATTGTCGGTCTATGATCTTAACCTCAAGTAAATGTATTTTGGGCGCCTAATTTATTAATAAATTTTTAGATTCAAATATATATATATAATGATTTTATTTTCTTTTAGCTTTAGCCTTAACCTTAGCAAAATATATATTCCAAATATTTAAAATATAAATGTACGAGTTTTCGTTGGTTATTTTCTAAATTACACCAACAAAATAGTTTTGGCATTCAAAATAGTTTTGTCGCAGCATGTACCGCAAATACTGCATCAAATGGATTTGAATTCCAAAAATAAAAAATCCGTTTATAGCTGGCAATATATGAATAATTATAAATTATGAATAGGTTTTTTACGAATAGGTATATACATATTACGAATAGGTTTAAGTTATTTTTTACCCATAGAGTAAATACATATAAAGTGGTAAATAATTAAGATATTTTTTCCCAAGAGAACAATAGAAGTCGAATAAGAGCCTCATGGGAAATTATTGGAGCGCTGCAAGCGATCACGATTAATAATGTCTGACTTCAACGCATTAATTATATTTATTATAGTTATATTTGACTATATTTAAAGTTCATTACATTTACCGTGACTTTAAGTTGAGAATGCTACGAAAAAAAAATTATTAATACATAGAAATAAGTATAAAAAGATACCGAACCAAAAAAATATATAGTAGGTTACAAAATTTTGTGAGACACAGAACCGCTACAGCAACTATCACAAAAACCTTTGTTTTGTTACTGATTACAGTTTTTTTTGTACGGATATTTGTTAATCAATAAACAGATTATCGATTTCAATCGTTCCCGCCTCTACAATGATCCATGATGATACTATTCCAGACTTTTTGTGTCGGATAAAACAAAAAACATAAATACATACTCCTCATTATATTTATTTATTATATAATATAAATTTATCAATAAAAAGGAAAACTATTTTGTTCGGTTATTCGGTATGGATGTCATCACTTCCAGTTAAAAATAAAATATTAATGACGTCATACATGTACTTATTCTTCTCCGTAATATTTTTCCAAATTTGTTTGTAATTTTATACCCGTATTCTTTTCTTGTATAGTTATTATTTTAGATGTGTGCTAGTTGAGTTAGTACAGTTATTATTACCGGTAGCCTTCGTCTCAGGGTCATTCCGACGTTAGAATTTAGAGGGCACGTTTAGACACTTGAATACGTTTCCGTAACTTTGAATGTTGACGACTCGACACTCGGAACTCCTGTTATACATTTAATTTTCTTGATTTGTATAGAAAACTTCTAAAAAACTATCAGAATAATCACCAGTGTCATCACGTGTTTTAAAAAATTACAAACTTCTGCAAAACTGTCGTCTAAAATACATCTAACTACTTGGATTTCTCATTGAATAACTCGAAATATTGAGGTCGTAGATGTACAATCTGTATATTTATACTATTATAACTGTAATCTATTAAAGTATGTTGCCTAATATAAAAGATTGTATTCCAGTAAGACGGTTGGTATTGACAAATACGCATTACTTAAGTGATTTAATGTTGAAGTATTATTGCTCCATATGTTAACAATTTTGGCAATCGTAGAAATGACGCAATTAACATAATTTTCATATATTTGCCAACAATTTGGTCAAAATAAACTATTCTGGCCATAACAACGAAAAGAGTACACGTGGGAAAGAGATAATGACGTGTATACACTGGCCGACTTCCAGACATACGACAGCTAAGATTTATTAGACGCAGTAACTAGACGTTTTGGGAGACAGCAGATATTCATTAAATAAAATAATTTACATATTTTTGATTTCACGTCTTTACTAATTTGTATAGTTAATTGTTTTTTAATTCAGCTTATTTATTTGGTCGAACTAAAAAATAAAAATTGAGTTTTAATAGAAAATCATCAGGTGACATTCGTTTTTAAGCGACATTTTATGGATAATTAATTATCAAATGCCACTAGAATGTCAGCTTATCATTAGTTTTATATTTGTTTGAATTTAAATTATAATTTAGAACTCTAATGATAACGACTAACGAATTTAGAGACTAGAACGAATTTGAAAATGCAGTCTGTCACTGCTACACCGGGTGGGTACGACAGCGCACCGCCCTTAAAATACCGGCCTGAGGGGCCCGGGGGAGCGCCCGCCCTATGTTTGCCTCGAAGAGGCCGGCCCTTGGCTTAGTACGTCGTCGGGAGGGGAAACTTCCTACAAGTTAAAAGAAAAGAGGCAATGTAGAACGAGCTGTTGTTATATGAATAAAACTATTACCTCCAATTGTCTTAACATTAATTTACGAGAATAATGAGGGCATTTCCGAACCGAAAGCGAGTAAAACCATTTCCAAAGAAAAGCCTAGTGATTAGATTAATATCATTCCCCGTTTAATAATTAATAGTATTAGATATATTAGATAATCAGAGTAACTTGCTGTACGTATGCGTGCTGTCGACCGGCGCTAGGCACGTGGCTTCATTGTTTCATTGTCAATGTCCGTTGATTTCATAACAACTCGTTATAGTGTTAACTTGTTTATTTCTTAGACCACACGTATGACCGTTTACCAACTATTACCAATTACGTAGTTACTGTCACTTATGTCAAGTACACTTTGTCATCTTGCGACAAAGTTCACTAAGTAACAATGATCACTCTCACCCACCGACATTACATGATGTGCTAACGGATATTACATTATGTTATTTTATGTCCCTCTCTTTCGGTTTTATTATATTTTCAAACAAATATACACCCAGAAAAATGTTAATAAAACACAAAAGACTAACGTAAGTGTCATCTTGGAACTTATATGAAAAAGTTAACCTTCAACAAATTTACGAAATCAAAGAATTGTCAGCGAATTACTTCGTATATAGTAAAAAAAACCTTATAGAGTAAAAAATAAGGAATATTTTTTATTAAAAAACTAATATTTTAGCACTAAGATAGTTCCGGAATAAGAGAAATGAACCATGGTGGGTTGAAAATAAGATTTATTTTCCAAAATCTTCTGTAACATAATTGGCGCATAGTCGGCAGTGTGACGTAAGTGTTAGACAAGTTAAGGGATGTTTGAACGGGATTATTCTTAAAGAATCGTTCCCGACCTATTCTATAGAAGTTATCTTACAAAGTGAATATAAATCGACGGTTTGTTGATTTCTTACAATATATTTAGGAATTATCTTCGATAAAATTGGTATAAAGTGTTGGTTGTTAATAAATCATTAAATTATTTTTATTACCTATCTTAAATTAGATATGAAAATTAGATTTTTGTGATTAAGACGAACATGGAAAAAATATGATATGTTATATATTTTAAATTTGTAAATATTAAAATACTTGCTGTTGCCCAGGGCCTTGTCTTCCATACAAAAGTGCATTACAAGTACAGAATATTGGCTCAGAACTGCTGTTGGGACAGTTTTATCCCTATTTCCTACGCATTGACATTTTTTATGAAAACGCCTTCATGCTTTGGTATACTTTTTATAAGTTATTCTGGTTAATGGATGTAGAGTTATGTTACTATATCCATCTGGAATAATTTACATTGTCAATATTAAAGAATTTTTCAAACAATTGTAGTGTTATCGGCTTCATACATAATTACAAAATCTATTCCCTATATATATATACTATCAGGATAGATAATCATAAATTTTCTGTATTATTAGGAAGGAATATACTAATTATCTCAACGAATATATTCTTACGATAATATATAAATTTAATCTGATTTTTCGACGCAATTAAAGAATTATCAACAATACATTGACACTAATATAACGTTGTCACTTCGTAAGTAAAGATTGATTTAAGAATGATAAATTACGTGAAATAAAATGTATTAAAAAGGTTAATTTAACCAATTCACATCATATAATAAACGATAAGTACATAACACCGTGATATGATAATATATATGGTAATTTACACTTATAAGTGGTTTATTTATCATGAAGGTACTCAAAGAAAAAATTACTGTTAATAGGTTCTCAAAATGTTATTCAAATCTAATTATTATTTTGTTTAGTAAACAATAACATCACCTTCATATGGAGCATCTTGGCAGCTTCAAATCAGCGGGTTTGCCAAAGTTTAATATTTACGAATATCACCGCATTCCCGACCCTAAATATAGATGAGATCAAAACTAAAATATATCACTGAAACAACACTATTCACATAAAGTATAAGTTAAAAAATTCACTTCACAAAGTAACGTTTGATTTACGCACTGTATATGAAGTACTCGTTTGTGGTCGCAGTGAGAAATGACCGCGCGCGCGCCGATACCGCCTCATTATTTAATAGTCGGATAAAAGATTATCTATTGAGACGTCCTCGGTCAATACGGCACTAAATTAACTATCACTAAATGACTGGCGAGGCGATGTCGAAACGTTTAATCGTTACAATTTATTTAATATATAATTATTAAAAAAAAAAACATTTATCAGTTTCTAGAAGATTGTCACATGTTGTTTATAAATTGTCTAAATACCGATATGAATTGTTCTAAGGTCCGTAACCGTAACACATTCTGAGGATAAATATCACCAACGGAGATAACGAGTGAGAATTATATACGAGTGATACACATGTCACAAGTTCAGTGATTAACATCCTACAACTCACTGGATTGAGTGATAGCGATGTTTTCAAATACATCTTTGTTTTACAAATCATACAGAACCAATAGATAAAATAAGAGAAAACGGAGTTATGTGTGAAAAGACTAATAAAATTTTATAGTCCAAACAGAAGCTAAAGCATTATTAATTGATACAATTTTTAAACCACAGTAAAAGTAATCGTTGCGATAAACGTTGAATACATATTAAGTATCATCGTAGTGCATAAAGATAACAATATTTCTAGAACTAAATAACATAACATTAATTCGCAGAAATATGAAACAAGTGCATTTGTAAACAATAACAATATCAAGTTATTCTTCCGAGATAAAAAATTTATTCCTAAAGCTGAGTAAAGTGGCCGACGAGTAGCCGTCGTTTGTGGTATCAAGTTGACAGTTCTGCTCAATTGAAAAGAACTAAATGCGCATTTCATATAAAATGTTTCATTAAGAGATAGTGTTTTTTATCTTTTAATGAAAAGAATATTAAAGTTGATCTTTATTAATTAAGAATGTATTACAAATCTAAAAGTAGTAAAGCAATGAACGCTAAAAGTATAAAACACAAACTATTTGTCTGGTCGTGAAAATCAATTTATGAGTGATAGCGGCTCCATTGTCTGGCCGCCTTTGTTTTAACGGTCTGATGAACAAGGTAAAAAGGTTAGAACAATACGGCTCTTTTATTATCATTGCTCGTATCAAGCCCCAAAAGGAACATCAGCATACATATTTGAACTTTAATCAGAGACACGTTTGACTTTTGCGTACCTGATAACTGAATAGCAATAAAATGTATTAATATTAATAAGAACATTTATTATATACAACAATATACTCCTAATAATTACCGGAACAAAAAGAGACTACAGATAAAGCCATCATTTTCATATACAGAATAACAGAAGTTATAACTCAAAATTGACTCAAGATAAAAAGTATCTAATAGTAAAGATAAAAAGTATCTAAAAGAATATAAGGGTAAGAACCTCGTTAGTGTCGCTACGTTATCTTTTACGTACTAAAAAGTATCTGTATACTCGTGTCATCGGCCGTCGGTAACATTAAAACGATGTTAATAACTTTCACATTTAAGACCCGAAAACAAAACGTGATTTACATATTTTACGGCTAGCGGCTTTTTTAAAACCATAACAAGGTGATGGTTTTAGATATAAATATAATAATAAGGAAATAGATTGCATTCATTAATAGCAAGTACAAGAAATAATTCATGAAACACTTTATCAAAACCGACATTTTAATTGAAGTTATGATGATAAGAACCAAATATGTATAAATTATTTTGTGAAGATAACCTCTGCTTTATGGTCGGTTCAGTCTCATCAGCTTCTAGCGTGGAATCAGCGCGTGACTTTTCTGTGATAACTGATTCAAATGACGATATGAGGTCAATGTTTCAACCAACAGAATGTTATAATATTGTTTAAAAAATACATACTAATGGTCGTTTTACTATCTCATGTATTGTAAAGTTTAGTTAATAAATTGTTAATACCCTTTAAGTGTATATAGAACAACGAAGGCGTTATAACCGTTATAATATATATAATAAAATATTGATTTACAAAACAACGAGATGAGCTCCAAGAAGGCCAAGGTCAATACAAGAGAAGGGTTATAATCCTCAAGCACACTTAACACTACATATTTAATAATAACTACTCAGTAGATATCGATATCGGATCTAACCCTTCTTATAGTATCATGGGATTGTTGAGTTCTCACTGGCTTACATTAACTGAAGTAGCCTGCTTGATGACGTAGTTACAACTTATTTTTCCTCCGTAGTATCTAAGGCAAGGTATATACGAGGTCAAGGTCTGTGTAAAGAGTACTGGGGCCACTTAACACTTCGCATTTATTACCTCTTGCTCGTGATAAATAGAAAACTCACTCTAATTGCGACAATAAACTTAGAGACAAGTGAAACGACAAAATAAAATCAAAAGCAGCAATATAGATTACAAGGAACATAATAGTTTTGTTGATACACATTTTTCATTATGCTTAATACCTACAAGAAAAAAAAATCTAAATAAGTTTACAATTCCCCTGAAAGCATAAACTGATCTAGAAAATTCCTCATAAACGTAACATAATATCCGACTGTCCTCATACAATGGAAGTAATTAATAATATAAAAACAACCGCCAGCTGAAAAGATAAAAGTATTTTATTATTCTTTTTATTAAGATTTTTTATCAATTACAATACTTTTAGATTTATATAACTACTGATATATAATTTAAAATATAATCAATTGGCATGTTACATTAGATGATAAAGACATAATTATTAAACACTTTGTCGTAGAGTCCAATCGCTTTTGCATGTTATTTTTTATAAATCAAGAAAATATTTTACAAGTATTTTTTTCTTGAAGACAAACAATTATGGGTTTGTTTTATATACATAAGTGGTAATTAAATTAAAATATATTCTACATACAGACGACATGATACAGAATAGATGTAATGTGTCTTAATTTTTGTAATTATATTACACTTATTAAATGTCGTTTTATTCATAGATACAAAATGTAACATGTTTTACATAACTATTCATTTTATTTACAGTATTCTTATCATCTATATGGAGGCTGTATTCAGTGGCAAGGTTAAAAGATTTATAGATATTACTATCAGTATTATATCTCATGTGGTTGAGTTGGAGAACGTGATATGGTATTATTTAATCAAAATATAAATATGTCTAAAACAATTCATTATTACGAAGTTTTAAAACCCGGTACTGATACAGCGAATATTTTAACTTACCCTATAAAATATCAGATGACACTCGTTAAGATGGGTAACCTTATTTCAAAGCAGCACTAAACAATCAGGAACAGCTAAGTAAACAATTTATAAAGTCTACTAACAGTGTAACTTTCTGATTGCTTTTCAACTTTGTTAAGTCAGTGCTAAAACTTAACATCCTTTGTTACTACTATTCCTTACTTAAATCTATGTATCTATCTATGTATTAAAACAAGAGTTTGTTTTTAATACATAGTATTGATAACAATTACAAAGAACGTAAATACGAAATTAATGACCAAACTGATTTACACTAATTGTATAAGGTATTAAGAAATTTAGTCGTCCTTAATTAGTTACATTTAGACTAATGTTAATTTCTATCTAAATATGTATCTGTAATGACGGTACGCCTACAATAATAAACTAAAAACTAATTCAGTCCAAGAGGACTTTTATTAAGAAATAAAAGATTGAAACAAAGAAATTCACAATTTTTGACTAAGATAATACTAAAACCTTGTATGAACACCTGGATTTTATATTGATAATATTTATTTTATATACGAAGCGTAAGTAAATTACAACGCGGTTATTGCAAAACAACACTAGTCTATTTATAGTTTTTAGTCGTTAAACTTTACACCAAGGCCACTATGGAACAATTTTATTTACTTATCACCGAATGAAATAAGGAATTTTGTAGTTTTCGACTTTATAATTAGTTTAATTTTAACGACCTACAAACTTTTAACTGAATTAATATTACGTTGACCTCAATTAATGGCTGCTCCAGACTTAATGAACCTCGGTGTTTCACTGAATGGTTCTGAATAATATTTATAATAGTCTTGGGTGTTATTTAAGTATAAAACTAAAAATGAATATACATTTTTATATATTAAATCTAATGGTCGTTCAATCAACAGTCGTTACAAAACGAATTTACAATTCTAGCACTGAAGTTTTTTTTTATAGATTTAGACAACTTCAGTCAAAACTTAATAAACTGCAATTTACACAATTTATACACTTTATACAATTTACACACTCCAGAAATGAGCCTCGATCGATTTATCAACTATCTAAAAGACCTGTGACCTAAACATCCGTGGAAGCGGAACAAAATCCTCCAATTTATTATCCACTGAATAATTTTATTCTCTAATCTGATTGTGTCAATCATTGACAATTTATTGCCAAAAGCATATTTTAGAAAGGAAAAATTAAATACTGCGGCAGTAACGCATCAATTGCTGTTTGATAAAGTGTCAAATCTGTAGATATAAATAAAATAAAGGTATCTGTTTGTAATTCCAAATTAACAGCTTGTAACTAAATGCATATGAAATTATATAAGGTAGTAACGTAACAAATATTCGCATATTTTTTCATATTCCCATTCACATTCGGGGATATTCGCATATTTTGGCATATAGGCATTCGCATGTTCGCATTCGCATGTTCGAATTCGCATATTCGCATTCGCATTTCTTTAATGCAATATAAAGTAACTTAACCTCGTAGTCACATTATCAGTCTTTAGTTCTCCGGGTGACGTACTTCCAGTAGGGCTAACAGTAAAGACAACATAGAGAGAAAATAATAATAATAATAATAAAAGTCTTTACTGTATCATTTTTATTCATGTCAGTCATGTATTTAATGCAGCCCAGCTACTTTAGATGGTCCTATATTACGATTTACTAATCAATTGTCTTCTCTACGCAGTTAACCAAGTTGCCAACCAAGTAAGTATACTTGCGTCATCAGCTGATGACTTATAGGAGATGGTTAATGTTTTGCATGCTCCTTTAAGGGAGAAAGGAATGAAAGTGAGTGTAAAACAAGTGTAAATAAAAAATTTACTGAATGCAATATTTCGATTAATGGAGAGTGATTTGAATAAATGAAAGAATTTGCGTATGTCGGTTGTGTGTTTACAAGAAATAGAAGATTTGAAAGAGAAAGAGAAAGAGAAGGATTGAAAGTAAAGTGAATACATGTAAGGTGGTAGATGGAGCACAGGACGGCTTTATAAATAATCAAAAGGTCTCAAAACAGTCTCGTGTGAGACTTGAGTGGCAGAGGAAGGATGAAAGTACGATAAATACTGTTGAAATGAGAAGCATGATAATATAGGGAATAGTGAAATAAGAGAGCGTTGTGATATGTAAGAAGATGTAGTTACTAGGATTGAGAAAGGATAAACTAAACTAACTCAACGAGATCGACAGACAATGTATCTGGATATGTGGATGGAAGGATCGGAAACTGAAGACCTTGACGAAGATTGAGGATATTTTCAAGAAGCAACAGGTGAAGAGTATCCGGAACCGACGAACGTGCTTGAAGAGGCATTGAGAGTAGAAAAAAAGGAAAGAAGTAACTTGAAATTAGCAAATAGCAGAAAATTAAGGTCTTTGCTTACCCTTCCGCGTATAGGTAGGTAGGTAAAATGCATGTTTGAACGAAACTGCCAAAACCAAGCCATAGATATTGTGAGCCGAATTTGAAAAAACAACTGAATATTCGCGAATGTCGGTAGCAGATATTCGCACTCGCATTTGCATCCATTATGTAATGATTTAACGAATTTTCAAAGATTAAATTAGTTACATATATATATATGCTTTATAAATATACTCTTAAAAAATCAATTTTTACACTTAATTACGGCATAGATTTATTTTAAAAACATATTCCGTACGAACGAAGTCGGAGGCACGGCTAGTCGCTACTAAATATAATAGAGTAGTTGTTCAAATAAATTATGTAGGTTGTACAAATAAGTAAGCAATTGTAAACGTATAACTTATGAACGCTAAGTTTAATAGAGAATAAAAAATAATATATTGCAATAACAAAAGATTTATTGATTCAGGTTTTCGTTCGTGACTCAATATGCATGTTCTTTTCAAATACATCGTATATTTCAAGGTACTTTGTAAAATAAATATATTAGAGTTTAGTATTTATAAGATAAAATATATGAGTTTTGAGTTTTCCTGAATTAAATAGTATCAACATATCGCAATTATATAGTATCAATACATACATACACTTGGACATTGAACATCGGAATCGATTGAATTAATAAAGGAACTAAATAGAACGTAGTTATCTAAAAATAGCGAAAAGGTACAGGTTCTAAGAGGTATCTCAATTGACCTCTCATCAATTGGCCCTAATTACTAACTGACAATAAATAGTTCGCCTTGGACGAAGTAACTATCAACTAGTTTCTTCTGGTGTATGCATCGAATACATTTGATCTTACGAAAAAATATGTATCGATTCAATTAAATGTAATTTATACGAAATGTGTTACATGTGTTTTTTAGATAAATTTCATGAATAGCGTAAATTAATATGGAGAATATTATAAACTTTGTCAGCTTTGAACTCAATCTATCGCTAAGAATAAAATATATCTCATTTAGACCTCATTGAAAAAACCTTGTTTGTTGCATAGTAATTAAAATTAATATTAATTGCAAAGTTAATACTCTTTAAGATTTTTTTTGTCATCTTTTGTGTAGTAATTATCCTTCAATTCTTAATTATTATACAATTTAATTAATTAAATATTTATGAAACGATGTATTCACTTATCATTGTATATTTTTAGTATAAAATAACATTCTAATGAAACAATATAAACATATATGTGTAGAAAATCTTTGGTAACATATAAATTGTATACGTATTATTTGTATTTATTTTGTATTTATTTGACTATTTGTATTTTTTCTTTTTTATAAAACTATATATAATTTTGTTTCCGTATTTTAGGTTATGTATATTATTAAAGTATCTAAATCTATATATTACGTTATTTAACCTATTTGCAACGTTGCAAAATATATTGTGAGAAGACACTAGTTAGAGTCCCTAAGTACTAAACCATACTTATAGGTTTTATTCTCACACGGACCATTTTACTGTGTGATAATTGTTGTTTCTTGGACTTTGTATGCATTAAAGTTACTATTACACAGACATTACTTATTCTTTAGCTTCTTGGTAACTTGGTTATAATTGCAATAACACGAGAAAGTACTCATTTTGTACTAAATAACATGTGATGATAGGTTTACTTAGAGATAGTGGGTTAAATCGCTGACAATTACTACTATAATATACAAAACATTGCCGTAATAACAAGAACACATAAAATAGTGTAAATTTCCTATTCTTATCTAACATCAATCTTGAGTCATCTTAGACTTCTCATATAAACTAATCACTCTTTAGTAGGTACGTCTTAGTATAACGAAGTTTATTACTCATTTATAATACGATCTAAGAAAATTATGACGGAATTTACCATTCTTTTTTTTTATTGAGAATATCAGGTTTTACATAACATATCTAAAATAACAAAGGTTACTAGTGAAGCCCTACCATAATTCCCTGTATCTCATTACGATACCCAACCCTCGTTATAATCAGAAACGCCACTTTACCTAACTTCTTAAATTTCCGAGTGCTTCATAATCGACTGAATCGTTTACTTATCGGTTAATAACTTCTAAAAACCTTTGAGAGTGCCAAACCTGTCTGAAATAAATAAAATATCATCCTTGAAAGGACATCAAATCAAATTTAAATGTAATTTAAAATGAGGGCTCAGATTTTCGATTTAAACGAAGTAATAATGGAATGAATAATTATTAATTTATATAATTATTTTTCTCAAACAAAAGTACAAAAGACAAACCAGTCGATCGAAGAATACAATAAACATAAATTAATGTTCGTAATTACTAACATTTTATGTTTAATAATTGGTTTTATGTGGAAATATAAAGAGATATCAGTAGCGGGTTACGGGATACACCGCAGTGCGGCGCCCGCATCGATCCTATCCCATCCCATCCCATCCCATCCAGGGAGCTCCAGACAAGGTGTGACACTACGCCTACGCTACAGACTTAATATATTCCGTGCCATTGACACCTGTGGCTATGGGGAATATTTTATCGATTTTTAATTTCATGGTTTATCACAATATATATTGAGATTTCGTTTTCAAAATATTCTTAAATATTCATTTATCATCCTATAAAATACTGTTTAATTTATGACCAGTAAACTAAACAGTAATGTTAAATATATTGATTGGCTAACAACAATGAATAGAATGAATTGTTTTCAATTCTAAAGACAGAATACATTAAAGAAGTGACTTTACGAAATGAAACATTTTCTCAACGATTCAAAGATTACAAACTTTTGATCTAAAGGCGTTATTAATATTGTCTAAAAAGTACATAAAAACTTATAGATTCTAAGATTATTTCGTTTGATGTCCGGTTTAAAGTTTATTGGCTTAAATTATAATTTTGTTATGTAATAGAAGGGAAAACGAATATGTATGTCGTCTCGTAGCAAATGATCACCTTCGCTCACGTTCTCATTTTAATATTAGAGAAATTGCGAAAGCGCTGCCGGCCTTTGAAGAATAAAACTATAACGAATATATAATATCGTTCTGTATTCAATAAAGGCAAAGGAAATTTAAATTATTTATAGCTTTTGGAAATATAATTATTATGCTAATGTATAATATCGTATTTTTTTTTAATGATGGTTACTAGTTACATCTAAATATGATGTTTCATCATCAGAAACAAATTCATGTGATAATTTTAGTTTAATACAACATCTATAATAACAATATAACATCTATATTTGGTTAAAATTATATGTGATGAATAAATATCTCGAAAACTCTGAGAATCATAATTATTGGCAACAATTACGTGTTGAAAAAAAACAAAGCAATTATAGCTATAATATTAAATCTATTTTTGTTTGGAACGTCTCGAAAGCTGAGACTTGACTTTGAATGCAAATCTGTTAAATGTCAGATGCCCTTCACAGTTATAAACGTGTATTCAATAAAATGATATGCAAGGCAAAGAATTGTATTGAAAACTGGCGGAGCTTTTGCGAGATTACATTTTCATTTGGAGCTATTGTCTCGTTGAAACAAAAGAGGTTCATATGTACTTACATACATTCATTGCATAATTCTTTTTGATTCCATTAAAAACAAAATTGAAATCCTAATGGCATTTTTTATTAACAGACATTTGTACTGTTTTTGACGCACAGCTTGGTGATAATATCTTTAGTAATATGGATATTTGATATTATTTTAATTAAGGTCTCACAAAATAGCTACATGAGAGCAATCTCCATAAATTACTCATTGACATTTTATTCAATTGCCTATTTATCTTTCTAAATTTGGAAAAGAAAACAACAAAAACTTGTTAGCTTTTTTAGTTTTATTTATATAGAAGTAATGCTTAGACAAATATATAATTGCTGTATTAATTCAGAGCCAAAGTTTCTTATTTTGAATAAGCATACTTCTGAATCAACAGATTCCAGTAGTTTGATCCCAAATTACAATTTTTAAATATAGGATACTCTTTAAGTTTGTAATTGCAACATAAACTTAGTTTCTGTCTTAAGTTCAACTAATCTTGTTGGGGTTCAGGATGAGACTGACTGGTGTAACTTGGTGATTACTGTTGCATACCACCCTCATATGCAGTGAATAAATTATACTATTCACCATACATAATTTTTACTACTCCCAAAATCAAATTAAATATAATATACTATTTTTACTTTCTTTAAATTCCTAAAATATATTTCCAGTGACTATGTTGATTTCAATTCAATATAAATAATAATTAACATTAATAAATCTTAATATATCTCTTAATAATAATATTGCCCCAATAGCTTTCCATATGGAACCAAATATTTGTAAAATGTTGGAAGGCAATGTATAGCACTTTATCCATTATCATTTAATAAAAATAGATATAAAAACCATTATACACTGATTTTAAATTAATTAAACGATATATAAAATATTTCTTATCTTATAAAATTCTGTTATAATGTAAAAAAAACAGCTAGCTATTTGAATTATGAAATGTCGCACGACTCTCTAAATAGAATGTAAAATTATTGCTTCATAGATTTTATAAGGTTTACTTACCAAAACGCTGTACTGGACTTGACAATGCTAGAAAACCGATCGAACCATCGCAAAACTCGCGTATAACATTCAAACACACGCTATATTAAATAAAGAACAATATCTTAGAATAACAATAGACTATTACAAAATGTTAGGCACTTGTTTCAATTACTTTGGAAGATTATATTAATGATTGATTTTATATCTGTTTCTACTTTTATGCCAACAAGTTATTATTATATATCTTATAACTATGGCCCCTATGTACTCCTAGTTATAAATAAACACAAACACTAATTTACTTTCTAGATCAACAGAATATCGAGCTAGGCTGTGTTCTACTGTGGACTTTAGCTTTGCTTGAATTCGATTGGTTAGTACGAGACTGAGTGACGGAACTGACAGTTCACGAAATAGATAAGAAATGAATGCGACAAGCATTTTTATTAAAAGAGAAATATCACCATTATCAAAAATTACAGTATTTGTATGAAAAACTATGTTTTTGATTTTGATGTAATTAATTTTATACAATTGGATTTTGTTTTAATACTTAAATTAAGAATTATATTAAATTATATTTATATAGAGTATTTAATGTAATCTGTGATCATTGTGTGAAGTTGTTTGATAATGTGATTTTTCAATTGTCAAATACTTGAAATGTCAAAGTCCCCAATGATCAGAACTTTCAAACTTTGTAGTTTAAATGCAAAATTCCATAACGGTTTTTAGTTGAGGATTTGTTTTACTTCTTTTTAATTGATACTAAATCAATTCAATTGCAATGGAAACATCAAAACTGTTCGTCGTAGAAGAGCGGATAAAAACATTCAAAAACTGGCCTTTCAGTAACAATGATAAATGTAATATACGTAATATGGCCGAAGCTGGGTTCTATTCTGTGGCAACTGGTAGAGATGACGCTGACGCTGTCAAATGTTTTCTATGTGGTAAAGAGTTAGATGGTTGGGAATCCCATGATGATCCCATGGAAGAACACAGAAGCCATGCAGCACAGTGCGCTTTCGTGCAACTAGAAAAAAAAGAAAATGATTTAAGGGTAAGACTTTGTGAATTAAACTTTTAACTTAACTTTAGTTCCTTATAGGGTTTTGGGAATTAAAGAGCTTGGTCTCCCCTTTATATTAATATCATTCCCATGCCAAGTAGACGCTTCTTTATTATCAATATTTTTGTAGGCGAGCAATATAACGTAATTTTCATAATATTAGTTTACTGCCGTAAGAATTTGTCGATGAGAGTGGGAGGACGCCCTTTGTTTGTTGCAGAAACTTTAGTTTTATAAACATATATTTATCTACTTGTGTGTTTCGAAGAAATGACCTTAAATTTAAGACTTAGGACCGTGCGTTGTCTCCGGCGCTTTGGGAAGTTGACACCCTCCATACCCATGTTTGCCAGTGCAGCCTCAACTTGTTAGTCTCATCAAAACAACTCATTTGGATTTCAACTCTGTGTTACAGCACGTAGGGACTTCCCTTCCTCCGCACTTCCAGATTTATAAAAACACTCTAGGGTAGGACAGATGAGACTATGTGGATTCAGGTTTGGAACAAAGATTCTAAATTAATTAAGACTCTGGAAGCAATAAAAATCACAAATGTTATTTCACACTTCACAGTTGTCCAATTATATTAAATTTGTTTTTTTGAAGAAATACAAATATAATAACAAATAAATTGGGTAAAACTATTTTATACTTCTCTGATTATATTGATTTTTAATATTATCAGTGCAAATGACACTAAGTTACACACTAACAAAATATTAATTAAAAAAAACTAAGTATCTCCATGGGCAGAGGTATAAATAGAAAGAGGAGACTATTCCCTTTCGAAATGGCATCCCTTTTGTCCCCAAAATCATATGACAGTAAACCAAAAACCATATCCTATGACGTGAAACTCTAAAATACTCTGATCATAAACTTAAGTATTTTCTTCTCACCTATTATTTCAGCTTACGGAAATGCTATCTATAATCAAACAGTATATGAATAATGAAATAAAACGAATAGCAGAAACAGGAATGGAGAAAATTGATGTAAAAGGCAAAAAAATAAAGAAAAGGTTATTTGACAATACTTATATAAACTAAATTAATGTTATAACTTGTATTGATTTTATAATAGTAAATTTTGTACAATGATAAAAAAAATTGTTCAAAACTAGAAACCCTGTACCTTAATATTCTAAGATACCTTAATATTCTATTCTATTACCTGTACCTTAATATTCTAAAAAATAAATAATACTTTTTCTATGAAAGGCATTTTTATTTTATTTTTTAATCTTCATATAAACACAAGTAAACAACTGACACATAAATATATGAATATCATAAATTCAAAACTAAATATTGTTACTAAGTTATATGTTAATAAAAGCATCAAGATTAAAACTAACTACAAAAAAAAACACTTTCTTTCTAATATAAAGCGTTTCAACTGTATTTAAGGTATAGTTAGAATAAATCAACATTAGGAATCATTTGATTTATAAAATGTAGATTATAGAAGAACTAGATCAATAAAAATATTGTTTTAGCATCTACTTTGAGTATCAATGACTACAATGTTGCTAAGCAACCAATATTCAACAATGCTATTCCTAAAGCTTTAACAATATTTTTGTTGCAAATATTTGTATTTATTTTTGTAATACACTAATAGTTATATTTTAAAGCAAGACTGATTACAAAATGGATGTAAAAAATTTAGAACCATGTGCAATAATAGGTTTTGATGGTAAGTAAATTTAGATTATCTTTCAAGTTTAGATTCATTTTTGTAGAACAATTATAAGAATAATAAATTTGTATTTAATATTAGTAGTGTATTTCACATATTATTTGTTTCGGTATTTACTTTTAAGGTTCAGCAATAAAAGGATTGAAAGTTCATCCGGATGGCAACCACATAGTTTATCCAATCGGCAACAAGGTATGCGTTCAGGAATGGAAGACAAAGAAAATGTACTTCCTCAGTGGACATACAAATAGTGTTTCTACAGTAGCTGTATCACCTAAAGGCACTTATGTAGGTTCTGGTCAGATAAACCACATTGGATTTAAAGCTTCTGCTAAAGTATGGGATTTTAAAAAGAAGACTGCGATTGGGACCCACGAGTTGCATAAAGTAAGTATTACTTTTAGGAAGTATATAAATAATAATACTACATAAGATGTAAAATTTAATAACTATATATATAAATAATTAAAGATTTCAAAAAATATTTCATCATCTTAATCGTCTTTCATCTACTGAAATTTTAACACCTGTGTTTTGAGAATATAACATTTTGTTGCTACATCTAATCTTTAATGAATACATTGAGTATGGTGATCTATTGTCCAGTTCCATTTAGTGCATTGTTTGATTTTCATTACAAATGTCCAATATGTTTCAGTACAATTTAAAACTAACACCAGAATGTTTAACCAGGTACGGGTGGAGGCTTTGGCGTTTTCCTCGGACGAGCGCTACATGATATCTCTAGGTGGTAGGGACGATGGTTGCGTGGTGCTGTGGGACTGTGCGACGGGATCGGCCACTGGGACGGCCGCGGCCGCACGCCTCACTACTGGGGACGCCATGACGCTGGTGCCACTTTGCCTGAGGGTCAATTCGTTCGTAACGGGTGGTGATTGTGAGTTTCCGTAATTTATTGCATAACTTAACTTTGTTTGATAATTTTTTATAAATATTTTTTATCGTCATATTTTTGAATAATAAATCGTGAACACAATTACTTGATTTCATCAAGCACAATCATGCGTTAGAATTAAATTTGACTCAATGACATTTTTAAGTATTTAAATAAGTCAATTTGTATTAAATTTAAATTTAGTAATTTTTCACGGTACTGCAATGCAAGACTTAAAAGCTTACTTACTTTTTTTTTGTTTTTGCATCATTCAAAAGAGCTCTACTTACTCGTATTTAGGTATATGTATGACTTGATGTAACTTTCATATTACGTAACGGTTGATTTGTACGTAAAATTAAGATCATATCACAATATGCATAAGCATATTTAACGTCAGAACATTAATAATTTTATAACACTTACATGATCTATGTAGGTATCTATTAAGGTCACAAGTCATAATTGCAGAAAACTATTTAAAAATATAACATAATACTGTGTAACCTTTTCAAATTCATCTTGTAGTCTACCATTATTGAAAATCTATAAAAAAAAATTGACCTCTAGCTAATCTTCGCGTGTGGAACATCCGTGCGGAGAGTAAGAACCTGGACGTGGTGGACGTGTCGCTCGGTAAGCTGCGTCGCTGTGTGCGCTGCATCGCCGTCAGCGCAGATGACGTGTATGGGATCGCCGGGACTACGTGCGTTTATACCACTCAAAACCGTTGCCCATTATCCCGTTCCATACCATAACTAGATATAAACGAACCAATTTCACACACAGTAATTTCGTAGATTTATGAACACATTATCGTTACACTCGTAACTTTCGTTTCAGCCCTTATTTCCCGAATATATGTCGATATGGTTGGGAAATAGAATAATACCATACGGAGTAATGGACAGCATCTTTTATGTCGAATATATGTTAAACATTTTGTGCCACAAACTTTGAACTTAAACGCACTTACTTGGTGTCTTTTATTTTGTATTTATTTCAGTTCTGGAGACATGATAAAATTCTCCATCAATTATCCATCGGACCCCAACGAATCCGTAGCTCATTGCAAACCTTCTCTTATTGGGTGTCTGGCTAAATGCGGACCTTGGAAGAAGGGAAAACGTCCCGAATCTTTATGTTACAGCCAAGGTACGATAATTGAAAACAGTTACCATTGTAGAACGTAAAAAATATTCACATAGTCATCTCGTTTTAAATACATGACTATTACATTCTTTTCTTATCTTTTGTAAATTTATTAACAGGTATAGAATCCATACTAATAATGGAAGATGGGTGTTTAATTGTGGGCGCCGGCGAGGGCACCATCGATATCCTTGACGAGATTAATTGGAAAGGAGAGTTTCCCAAAGGAAAGATTTTGGACCCGAACAAACCATTCTTCAAAGCTGTAAGTTAACTTAAATATATCAAGTAAATTTTTAAGAAGGGGTCCTATTTATTTGGTATTTTTTTAATAATTTTACAATAGTATCTAGCTTTAAAATATTTATAAAATTTTGCATAATAAGATTGTTCATATAAATAACCTACAAACCGGTAAATCGTGTTTGACAATATTTTTTCCACTTTCAATAAATAGGAAAAAATTAATTGAAGCTCCATTCTCAACATTACTATTTTTCTAAACTCCCAGCTAAGAAGTACAAAGCTGGATGGAAGCATCACTTCTTTGGAGTTGATGGAGTCGCCGTCCCTAAAAGGCGACAAGAGGCTGCTGCTAGCGGGAACTCGAACCAGCGAAATCTATGCGATTAATGTAACCACGTTCATTCCCACGCTGGTGGTGACGTGCCATAGATGCGCTATTAACGATATCGCGTTTCCTAGGTATGAAATATTTACCTAATTATTAATTTCACTCATTGATAGCTTGGCGATACGGTTCGTGTCCCACCTCTACTAACCTCCCCCCCTCCCTCTTCCCTCAGAGGTATGTCTGGTGTGTTCGCGACAGCGGGCGCTGGAGACGTTCGCGTGTGGTGCACGAGCACTGCGATTGAGTTGCTCCGCATCGTGGTGCCCAACTTCGTGTGCTCGTCGGTGCTGTTCTCGGCGGACGGCAAGGCTATAGTTACAGGTGAATAAGAATCGGTAATGACTTGGATGATTTTGATTTGTTATAGTAATTTCATCGAACTGAATTTTTACCAGGTTGGAACGACGGCAACATTAGGGCCTTCACGCCACTCACGGGGCGTCTCATATACTGCATCTATAACACACATAACAAGGGAACTTCTGCGTTGGACATGACTCACGATGGACGCACTCTCATATCGGGAGGTTGCGAAGGACAGGTTTGTATGCGACAGTGTTGAAAGTTTATTTTATAAAACATAAAATTGTAACATTAAATTGCTAACAGTGATCGCAATACAAACTTCCAGGTTCGAGTTTGGGACATCAAGCCGGAATGCCAGAGTCTCAAGAAGGTGTTAAAGGAGCACAAGAGTCCAGTTTCCGCCATACAAGTATCTCCAAACGACACGGAAGCCGTAAGCGCGGGAACCGACGGCTCCTGTATCATCTGGGACTTGATGTAAGTTGAATGATTTATTAGTATGTAACACCGACATATTACATAAGTATAATACGTAAGTTAGATACTAAGAACCAATCAGATCGGTGTACACTTTACAAATGGTTTATTGTTTAGGGAACTATATCTACAGATTCTAAAATACTCCACAGCTCGTTATCTCGGCGACAGGTGATGTATGCCAACACGTTGTTCATGTGTGTGTGCTTCGAGTCCCGCGGGGTGCAGTTGTTGACGGGTGGCACGGACCGACGCGTCGCATACTGGGAGACTGGCAGTGGAAACCTCGCACGGGAGGTATCTTATGCCTTCATACACACGGCTTTTATGCGGAGGCTTAAAGAAAGAATACAACCCAAAAAGCACTAGCATAACAATTTAATCTATCTATCGGTCTATCTCATATATGTTTAGATCGCTTTATTGTTCTATTAAAAATATACCTATATTACATCTGTTCTGTGAATAAGGTGTAATTTTGCCATATCAAATTAAATTAAATTTACAAGTACATGTATCAGACTTAACAATTAATTTCACCACAGCTGGAAGCCAGTAAAGTCGGAGCCATAAACGGAATACATATAACACAAAACGGAGACCTATTCGTAACGGGCGGCAACGATCAGACAGTTAAAGTACGTGAAATAAAATCGAAATCGCGAAAGCTTTGGGACAGTCGTAATAATGTTTTCGTGTCCAGCTGTGGAAGTACCAGGAGGGCATCTACACACACATGGGTCTGGGCCACGCGGGCGCAGTGACGTGTTGTCGATTCAGTCCGGACGCACGCGTCATCGTCAGCACCTGCGCCGCCGGGACAGCTATCGTGTGGAAAGTACCAGAGGTGAGGGGGGTGATTTTGAATTTATAGTGAACGGTAACGCTTTGTTTTCTTCCACCCTTTGTCACTAAGAATCCATTGGAGTTTTCTAAAAGATTTTCTTGGCTAATTTTTGTTCTATTTGTGTTTATTTGAAAAATGGCTTATATTCCGTAGTATTAGATAATAAAAATAAATGGAAACCTTGTGTGCAAAGGCACGAGTTGTAAAAGGTGAAATATGGCCATCAGATCTATCTCCAAAATGATAAACCACCGTCAGACCGAAAGAGTTTACCGGAAACGAAGACGCTACAAGAGGAGTTAAAACTGCAGTTGGATGAGAAACCGATCCAAAAGGCGGCCGGCGATCGACCCAACAAAATACCAGCTGCTCCTTCTAAAGTATATTTTATATTATTTTTTTCTAATTAATAATTACAACTTTCCTCTGTAGCTGCAAAAAGATTTCTTCACAATTAGAAAACAGTTATTTTATTCATAATAAATGTCCAATATTCTTCAATACGATGTAAGGTGGAGAAGATCGCAGCCATAGACACGAGCCGCAGCAGCGTGCACTCTTGTTGTCCGTGCGACGCCGACAAGTCCAGCCGCTCTAAGAAGAGCCCGCCTAAGACTACCGCCACCAAGTGTTGTAGGCCAGCAGGTTTGTTAACAGTTTAAGATAAAAATATAAAATCAGTTATCGTTTATACTTTCATTCGCCTTAGCAATTTAAGGGGAGATGACCCTTGTGTATTTATGGTCCTTTAGGCACTTGCAGTACCTATGAAGTGTCGTCGTAATTAATAAAACTTCAATATTATACAAACCCCATATTATTCGAACATTTAAAGAAAATAATTTATTTTCAACTATTGTCATAAAAATTAAATACACATCTTAAAACCTCTTCTACAGATAACCTGCCAACCAGGACCACAAGTAAGGATTTTGTCAACAGCAGTGGAGATAAAAAGTAAATTGATATTTTTGTGCTATTTATAATGTCTTTTTTGTGTTTTTCGATATAAAAAGATAGGGTTACCTTTTTAACACCTCATACAGTGTGTCCAATAAATGTCTAATGTGACAATAATTAATATTTTTTAATATACAATAAATATGTTTGATTAAATAAATGTTTTATTTAAATGTTTACATCACTCAGTTAATTCGATATTTTATACAAATATGGATTCTTATTATAACATTCACTTTGCAAAATTACTACTCCCATAAAGCATTCTTATTCTAACAAACAATATTGTTTTTTTTTTTATAATAAGAATTAAAAAAATACACTAGACAGTTAATTGTTAATTATTAAGCTTAATACACTTGAAACAAAAGCAAGGCAGTATAATATGTTATTGTACTAAGACTGAATTTATTAATGTTTTGAAATATATCATGAAATAATAACAAAGTAATAAGGATATGCATAATTTTAAAATGGTTTACCTTTTGCTAACAACTTTATTAACAATCATAAAAGAGAGGGCAGTTATAATTTTAAATATCTACATTACTTTCCAAATTCATTTACGAAATGTATAGAAAATGATTATGTGAAATTACATTTATGAATCATATTCATTACACACTAGTAAAAAAACTTAAGCTTCTATATCAAGTACTAATCAACTCTTTTCTTGACAATATACAAAACTATTATGCAATTATAAAATGATAACTTTAACTTTAGGTACAATTTGATTTAGAATTAATTAGTCATACAATTTTGGAGATAAAAGGGATATCCTTCAAAAAGGTTTGGTCCCCCCTTTCCAGTAATATCCGGAAACACATAGTTTTTTTATATTTTATTTTGTTTGCGAGTAACTTATTGTAATATTTACTGATTTAAAAAAAACAATATAGTTATATAACATAATTTTATCAACTATATCTATACTATATTAGTATGTTTCAAAAAAAAAATCTTTTGTTTTCTTTTATATTCTCTAATGTCAAATAGCCACTTGAAACAATTAATTAGTTTAGAATCATTTGTCCAAACCCAGATCTACATAGTCTTGTCTGTTCTACCCCTAAAATGTTTTTATTAATCCGGAGCTGCGGATTAAGGGAAGCCCCCACCAGCTGTAACATTGCATTGAAATCCAAATGAGTTGTAGTGGCTGAGAGCAACAACTAAACTGAACTTGGGTATCACTGCAATGTTACACAAGGGTGTAGAGGCTTCAGTTCCACGTTACGTTAAACGTTACAAAAGTTCTAAGCCTTAAATTTTAGGTTATTTCTGCAAAACTTAAAATCTGTATATCTCCAGAACTAAAACTTTCTACATGAAATAAAGACTTTTCCCTCCCTTTTATTATTACAGTCAATTAGTTTTTGTTTTAGAAAATCACATTTAAACACTAAAATAATAAAGAAAAACTAGGTGTTCACGCAGGATGGGATTGGTGATTTATTTCCTATCAAATGACACTCGTTTCACACCCAAAATCATATGACAGTAAACAAAAGTTTAGCCTAAATTATAAATTAGTATATTAAAATAGATGCATTATCACAATAATAAATAAAAATATAATAACACAATGAGCAAACTAATATTAGACATTTCATATAAAGTGACAGCAAATTACCATACACAAGAGTTTTACATCAACCCCAAGCTTGACTCTTACAATAATGTAATACTAGTTTCCCATCAGTCCCAAAACACTCGTATAAATTCTTGATTAACTGGTCTGGTGAGGGAGCAAAAGTCTGATTTACATAGAGGAACTGAAATAATTAGAATGCAGAAATTAATTGTAGTGTTTAGAAAATATTTTAATTTTATATAAATAAACATGATTTAAAACTCCTACCAATCTTTCTTCAGGCTCTAGTTTCAAGTACTTCTTAACAAATTCCATGATCCAACCAATAGGTTTCTCAGCATCAACTGCCCATTTCTTTTTCTTCATTATTGGTGCATTACCGGTTGCTTTTAACAAGATATCGACTGAAATACATGAAATAACTATTAAAAAATATGGTATAATTTGAGACATACGAAATGTAGTTATTTCTAACTGACTTCATTTATAATTATATAGATAAACAAAATTAACTAACTTTTAACTTTGTCCGACTTCCCGGTATCGCCATTTTCTTTCTGCTCTTCTTTTTCCGTATTTAGTGTTTCCGCCGTGGAAACATCATCTGATTGATTCTCATCGCCCATATTGCAATCTTAAAAGAATTAATTATTTATTTTATTATATGTTTATGACACTCTTTTAATGAGATTCCTTGTAGGTATTTGCAATTAGTATTATAATGTATAATTGGTAACTTACTAATGACTAAAGAACATAAAAGTCTACAATTATTATTCGAAATTAAAAAATGATAGCGCTTGATAATAATAAATATATATCAAAGTCAAACTATCATACAAATGTCAAATGAGAATGTCATGAAAAATGATAAAGATCTTAGTTTGTTTTAAAGGGGAAAAGACCTTTAGTTCATAAAGCCTTTATTAATTTTTCTAATCTTTTCTTTGCATTACTTTTTTTTTCTCTTATAACATAAATGTCACTTTATATTGTTTAGTTATCTTTTGCAGCTAATAAATCCATTCATGCCTTTCTCTTTTGGTACTACTACTTTTATTTATTTATTTACCGTTAACTTCCAACCGAAGAAGAATATATAAGACCGAACAATGCAAAAAAGTTAACAAAGGTTTATAAAAATTTTAAATATTGCCGAAGAATTATAAAATAAAAAAAAAAACGAGAAGAAATATAATTAATATTCGATTTGTTTTTTTTTTACTTTCAGTGACAATTGTGACTTTCAAATACAGTAAAAAACATATTTAATACTGTTATATTAATAATATATAAATAAGTTTCAGTTATAATACGTAATATAAGGAATTAATTTGTTTACACAAAAATATAATTTTAAGCGATTAAAATCAAATCTAATATTATATCGATTCGAAGATTGCTTATTTACGTAAGGGGCAATCACTAGTTTATACCTTCTCCCGAGCACATAAATTCTTTCCGCCATTTGTTCCTAAAAACTAAAAAGTGTTAAAGACATCTGCACTAACTTCACAATGTTTATCATTCAGTTAACTGTAAGTGTCACGTGACAAATACTGATATTGCAAATCGTACTACGCACTGCCACGAGTCAGGACACTGCTAACTAATAATTAATTATTATTATGATTGAAGAAATATTTAACTACTTACATTTTTACACCATCCAGATTTATTCATAATGTGAGTACAATGTATATAATGATATCGTTAGTATAATAATTTGTTCATAAAAGACTGACAGTACAGCCAAGGTCATCTTTGTGTCGTTTCGTTTTAACCTTATGGTTACTTCGTATGACTTAGTATGTAATTTGAACAATACTTATGCTTAAAATATGTAAAGGTAAAAATTATTTTCTATAGCATCAAGATGAGCGCCAAAGGATGGTATTCAAAACAAGATGTCATAAAAGACCTACAGAAGGTCACAGGAAAATGCCTTGATGATTTTAGCGAACATTACCTAGTTGGAGAAAATCCTCCGCCAGCGCGGCAGTCTGACGAAGGTACAGCTTTTAGCTACATACACTATAATTAAACATTTTGTTCAGTTTTGTTTAATATTTAAAATACATTCTCACTTGCCACCTTTTTTTTTATTTGATAATACAAACTAAATTCGACCTTGTAATCTTATCTTCTTTGATATAAATGTAAACTCTTTGCTTACTTGGTTACTTAAACATAAAATATATATAACATCTGCTTATATGCATATGACCTCTTTGCCTATAACTGTTTATATATAACACTGTTTTTTTTAAAAAGAAAACAGTAAATCTCTAGAGTAGAAAAAGTACTAATTACTAATGTTAAAAGAGAGTTTGCATTCCTATTCTATATTTAATACTTTGAAGAATCAACAAGCTACAAAAAATAATTTGGTGCCATGGTTCATTCTAGATGATGAAGATATATTAAGGTTATATGGAGTGCAAAAGCCAATGCAGTCTGATAAAATGGAAAAGCCAGACCTGGTCGGTATCACTCAAATGCTGAGAATGGTGAGTAAAATCTATTCTTTATATATACTTATTATTACAATATATATTCACTTACGTTATAAGTGGTACAATTGCATTCATTGAAATTGTCATTATTGTTATAAGAGCATAGGTGCGATGTGAGCATAGGCATAGAGCATAGAGTCACGCATGGCTGCCTTACTTTACCTTATTTATTCAGACGTAATATGAAATGAGAATGTTATTCTTTTAATTAAACTACTAGGATAATTATGTATCAAATCTGATTGAATTCAAAAAGTGGTCCAATGTAGCATAGCATACCACTGTGTTAATGCACTGCGATGTTTGCGATCTTATTTTTTTTTTTTATTTTAAACATACTAGTTGTGGAATGATTAGATATATTTTCATAAAAATATATATAGATATTAAATAGTATATAGAAGTAAAGTAACATAAGTGTAGTTTTGTAAACCATTCATTTCATTTTCCCCATATACTAGTGATGTAACAAATGTCTTTTTTTCAACACTTTGTGAATGCAGTATGCGAATATCTGGTAGTGAATGCGAATATATGTGAATATTCAGCTTTTTTCTCTAACTAGTCCCATTCAAACGAGGTGCTTTAAATAAATAATACCAAATGACGTACCAAGACTGATTATGTGTTTACAAGGTTAAGTTACTTTTTCTTGTATTAAAAAACATAAGAAAGGTTTTGATTTTATTAAACAATTTTTTCTTCAAATTATTTTTTGTCTCATACTTATATTCGCGAATACAAATGGTAATGGCAAAAATATGCTAATATCCGCAAATGCGAATATGCAAAAAAATGGGAATATACGACAATGCATAAATATGCGAATATGCAAGTTGTGCGAATATGCATTAATATGCGAATATCCGTGAATGCAAAAATATCCGCTAATGCGATCGCGAATATGCAAAATATGCTTTTATTCGCGAATGTAAATGAAAATATTCAAAGTAATCGAATATCCGCGAATGCTAATGCGATTATGTATTAGTATGCGATTACCCGCGAATGAGAATATGCAAAAATATACGAATACCCGCGAATGCAAATGTTAATATGAATAAATAAGCAAATATACGGGAATGCGAATGTAAAATATGCGAATATCCACAAATACAAATACAAATATGCAAAATATGCGAACATCTGCGAATACGACTGCAAATTATTCAAATATCCGAGAATGCTAATATATATAGCTTAGCGAATATAAGCGAATGCAATTATCAAAATATACGAATATCCACGAATGCCAATGCTAATATTCATAAATATATAAATATCTGCGAATGCGAATATGATTAATACACGTATATCCAGAAATGTAAATACGAATATGCAAAATATGCAAATAACCGCGAATGCGAACTCGACCACACCATATACCTATTAAACAATGACATAAATAGAATGACTAATTGTAAGTTTCGTTTCGGTAATTCGGTCATTTTTGAAAAGAGAAACATTTTGAGACCAATATTGTGGATATCAGTGTTTTTATTGTAAACTAGCTATGCCCAGGAACGCGTTCGCGCTGAAAGTTTTTTTTAAATGAACGTAGTCTAAGTTATTTCTTATAACATCAGTTTTCGGCCAGTAAAAGTCTTAAAATCACTCTAAACATTTCAGAGATTAACCTGAACAAACAGATAGACAGACAGTTAGAGAAAATTTTTAAAAATTAATTAAAAATGCTATTAATTTGGTTTTAGAGTTTTAGAATTAATATATTAATTTAAAATGAACAATCACCTACGATACAAGAGCATTTGTAGAAAACGTAACAAAACTTCGTCGCTTATACTTATAATATAATTTGTCGGACTTGTATCAAATGCAGTGTGTAAGCACACTTATTTAGTATTTTATTTTATTTAATGTGGTATAACTGACGACAATTTTTATACATTTTGAATTGAAATTAAAATATATATATATATATATATTTTACGAGCTGCCTTTATACTATTTTTGCAACTGTTAAATTATTTACAAATATTACCACAAAACAAATTATTTAATTAGTAAATACCTTTGTTGTGTTAATTTGTTATATTGTGTTAGTTTTTTTAAATGTTTTGAAAGTTGAATTATATTATTTTTTTTTGTTTATTCTAAAACCACTTGTATAAATAATATACACAAATAGATGAAGCTAAAGTATTTGAAAACTAAATGGAATTTGTGAGTTTTGACTTTATCAAAACAAATGTCCATATCTGGCACTTGACAGTGATGATTTAGTAGCCCTTGAAGTGGTTTGAAATAATTAAAGCAAAATAGTTACGTTAGCACTTAACAATCAGTCCTTAAAAATCGTTTCAAAGAGTGTTCTTTCTTCTATATATTTTTATCATACTCTTAAGTACAAATGCACAAAAGAAAACATTTTGACATAATAATGTATGGTCCTTTTAATTTTACTAGAACTTAATATAATATTTATTTATAGATCTAAGCTAATTAGTGACTCTGTGTTGGTTTCTTATTTGCAATATTACAATAATAATTACTCGCGTTGTATATTTATTTATCTTTTGTGTCTATAAGTCTTTAATATCTATGACTTTATACCTAAAAACAATTTCTCTATTACAGGTTGATAACTATTATGAAAGACCTAATGAAAAATATATTAAAACCAAAGAAACAAAAACTGAATCGAGGAATGTAACGTTTTCAATAAGCAAGTTGAATCCCCATGCAAATGACTTTGTGCCACAAAAATCAATATCAGATTGTAGTACAGATGAAAATAAAGTTAATAATAATGAGCTTAAAGTGAACAAAGATGTCTGCGATGATGATGATGGTAAAACTGATAAGACTGATTGCTGTGATAATAATGTAAATATAGACGATAATAGAATGGACATATCAAGACTTCTCTCAAACGAATTGCAAGAAATGAGAGAGCAATTAAAAACTAAAATATGTGATACTGCCAAAGTTAAGTGTGTGAAGCTAAGGAGAGAAAGAAATTTAGCGATAGCAACCCTTTTAAAATTATACTGCCAGCAACCAGCGGCACCATCACTAGCAACTGAAGAAAATAAACCCAATCTCATATCTCCGGATTATTTTAAAAATAATCTCTCTAACAAGAATGGCGTAACAGAACAAAATGATGTGGGAATAGACATTGAAAACGAAACAGATGATAATGCAGTTGAAAATACTTTAAACGCGTCTTCTGAAGCCGATATTATTAATAAAGAAATCGCAGCTTCAGTTGAAAAGGTTACTAGGTGGTTACATAATTCGGAATCAGATAAAATATCTAAACAGAATGATAAAGTTATTAAAGAGATACCAAATATCACAGAAATTCCTATAAAAAAACAAAGTAAAGGACCTTCAATTCACCTTGGTCCGGTGACATTCAGAAGAAAAACTAATAATAACCACTCAATGTCGCCAGTTTCACAGCAATCGGACAGCAACAGTAAGGCCAAATCTGAAAATTTCGTGCCATCGGTCTACGCGACCGAACTAACCAAGAAGTACTTACAACAGAGCAAGAAACAAGAAACACAAACTGATATCTGGAAGAGTCTAGAAACTCAGTTGAAAAAGAAGGATGAAGCAATAAAAAAACGATTTCAAACAATAACTTCATTACATAATATGTAGATAATTTTATTAATATTTTATTGACGACTTTCAATAATCATATATTTGTAATAAGACTATTGTGTTCTCGTACTCACTGAGTGGTAAGTGAACTAACTAAATAAGCGCAAGACGTGTAAAATGCCAAACTACATGCATCTTATATAGTTCTAATTAAATACTTTTCAATGCTGGAATTTTAATTATTTTCTCTATCTATAGTTAGTTGAATTATTTTTTAATTATTTTATAGAAATATTGGATAGCTTTACATTAATTTAACATTATTCAAATATATATTTTAATATATTTTCTTAAACGTGAGTTTGACTTCGCTTACGTGTTAATTTATTTCTAACGTGAGTATCATTTGCGCCCACTAATACTAATACTTCTACCTCGAGCTATGTCGGTGATCTGGATTCTTCTGCGGATTTCCTCGTCCCTTATTTGATTTCACAGCGAAACTCCGAGCATAGCCCATGACTCTCTGGGTGATCTTGAGCCTTATATGGTCCATCGTAAGCGACCACGTCTCAGAGCCATAAGTTATTACTGGCAACACATTGGTCAAAGACCTTCGTCTTTAGACATCGTAGAATTTTGGACGTGAAGATATTTTGGAGCTTCCCACAAGCTGCCTCTCCCAGTTGGATCCGACGAGTGATCACTTTTTCGAAGTTGGACCTACATAGGTGGACCATTTATCCCAAGTAAATGTCTACAACTTCGAGCGTAGCACCTCCGTCAAGTACTTGAGTAGGCACGACGTGGATAGTAGACATTAGTTTCGTCTTGTCCTTGTTCATTTTAAGGCCTACTTGTCCGGAGGTTCTACTGATATCATCGAGCATTGTACCCAGAGACTTCCATAGACTCAGTCATTATGACTATGTGATCGGCAAGTTAAGAATAGCTCTGTAAATGTTCTACAACCATTGAATTCAACATTTAAAATCAAAAGCCAAATTTATCACAAAGTGCCTATGCCAAACAAACTTACTTTACTTTACTACTTTATAGGCGGTGAAGATGCACGCGTGGACGCCCATTGCAGCTCCAATAACCTTATTTAATCATTACTCATTTAACAAAAACTTATTTATAGAGACGAGACGAAGCTTCTTAGCATTACATGGATTCACCGTGCGGGTGCCGGGCCCATCGCGTTGCAAGAAGAGGAGCGCAAACAATGCCTGGGACTTGCGACCCAGGTGTAGGTTTAAGGGGCCCCTTTACTATGCGCATACAAGCTCACCTTCATTGTTCACGCTCCTCTCCCTACCTAACCAAATATCGTAAGAAACTACTAAAGCCGCCTTTGAAATACGTTTCAGAAATTAACTGATGATCGTTCTAGAAAGACCGAGATCCTTAAATAAGTTGTAGAGATATTTTGCTGTTATACCTCTCGCTTCTACTACTACAGCGTACAAATTAACTATAAATTTATTCCTGATCAGTTCGTTACATAGTTCTTAATACTTGTTAAGCTTAAATGTATGATCTTTGGGTATGTTTATTTCCCAGGGTACAGTAAGCTCCACAAGTATAACGCGCCTTAGTTGTTTTAAGTACAGGAATAAATCCGGCCTAGATGACGAAACACAAACATCTCCAGGGATTTTGTATTGCCTTTCATACGTGTCCATCATGAGAGTCCAATCAGGAGACGCGTCCAAGATGGAATAAGGTTTTAGTTTTGATTTTTTGGACGAACCTGCTTTTACGAACTCCACTGATATTTTGGTGGTTGTTATACCCCTCTGCGCTCTTGCTACAGAAAGACTAACCGCTGTTAATTCATTTAACTTAGCTATCTTTAACTAATATTTATTAATACATTATCACAGGAGCCAAACAAACAATAACATTAGTTCGAAGGAAAATAATGCGTATCGGTGGATGTTGAGACGTGGTCAGGACAATGGCATTCAACGATATCTTCAATATAATAAAAAAATAAGCTCAAATTAATTCAATAACATGAAAGTTAAAATATCTTTTCTTAGTTCATAAGGAACTACCTCTCCACTCATTGTCACTGGTAATACCGAATTTAATTTTGGAATATCTAAAGTTTATTAAAGTGGAATATTAAAAATATTTACAACGCTTAAACATTTTGTTATATCAAGGGCCTTTTACTTTTGTAATCTCGTTAACACTTTGAGCCCGGCATCAACATTGCTGTACTTTCCGTTTAGCCGGCAATGAGCGAGAAATCGGGAATATTCAAGCATGCTAACATATGAGTCGCTCAGAAGACAATGCGGTTAAGTCCATTTTTTGATATTGTCTGATTTTTGTAAATTTTGAAGAAATAAAAGCTTTTTCATCAAAGTTCAAAAAACAGGCAATATCAAAAAATGGATTTAACCGCATTGGCTTCTAAGCGACTCGTATAATAAACAAAAATTCAACGTTATTTGGACGCAAGAAAGCCAGAAATGTAACTAAAAAAGTCATCACGTTTTCTAATAGATGTAAAAACAAACCATATTTTTGTTTAGAGTGTTTCAATAAACTTCATTAAATTTACTATATATTTATTTCTTAACTGTCGGTCCTTAGGGACTGACGCCGGCTAAACGGGAAGTTCACTGTTAGTCCCCAGGGACCGACACCGGGCTTAACGTGTTAATAACACGGGACTGAACGCGAATATGCGTCGGGAATGTTTTCTTTACCCTGGCGATGCTGAATAACAAAATTGAAGGGAGAAAGTCTGCAACCCCATCTAGCTAAGCGACGTCTTTGATTAGGTAAGTTAAAAACTTAAGACTTGAGTGATCTGTTCTAATTTTAAATTCTGGATCTCCTAAATATGATCTAAAATTTTTCACAGCGAAAACGACTGCTAAAGCTTGCTTTTCCGTTGCAGAATAATTCCGCTCAGCTCTATTAAGAGAACGACTGGCCCAAGCCACTGGATGTTCTTCTTCATCATCATTCAACTGCGTCAGAGTACCAGCTATACAATAACTAAAAGCATCACAGTGCAAAGAGAATGGTTTTGAAAATTTTCTACATGCAAGGACAGGCACTAAAGACAATTTTAATTCAT
Source organism: Melinaea menophilus ssp. n. AW-2005 (assembly GCA_918358695.1). NCBI lineage: Eukaryota > Metazoa > Arthropoda > Insecta > Lepidoptera > Nymphalidae > Melinaea > Melinaea menophilus. The sequence continues at coordinate 6,746,867 of OU911050.1, read as the reverse complement.
TAAAAACCTTTTCCGCGTCGTTTGTCCATTGAAACGGAAGCTTATCTTTATGTGAGTTTGTAAATGCGTTAAGAGGAGCAGCTATAGTACTAAAATTTTAGATAAACCAACAATAATAAGAAGCTGTATCGAGAAAAATTGTAACCTCTTTTCTATTAGTTGGAGATAGATGGATAGATAGACTATCAGGATCAATATGAAGACCTTTCTGATTAACTACAAATCCAAGATACTTAAGTTCTTTCCTAAAATATTATTTTTTTAATTAATAGTTAAGTTCTCTGACTTAAATCAAAAAACTTGTTTAAGTACTGAAGTATGCGCTTCAAAACCTGCGCTGACAATTGTCGTGTTATCCAAATAAACAAAGACTTTATTACTAAATTCAGAACCAAACAGCTTGCAAACAACATGCATGCGATGCTGCTGTGTCGCAGGAGCACCCTTTAATGTAAAACAGAACTTTAAATTGAATTAATCCTCGTCCCGAAACTATAAAAGTAGTCTCTCGCGACAAGATAAAGATTCTAAGGGTTTTTGCCAAAAAGCAGCTTTCAAATCAATTGAAGATAGATATTTTGCTTCCAAAAGATTGTCCAAAATTCGAGATATTTATATATATATGGACCGTTTATTTTGAAAGTGGTGTAAGTCCATTTTCTCTTGTTTCGAGAAAATTAAAGGTTAGCATATCTGTTGATTAAAAAAATTTGGCAAATTATATGAAGTGTGGCAATGTTTCTACTGTTTTATATATGTTTAATTTGATTATGGGTCATTTTCACAAAAAGTGTACAAAGTTAAAATATCATGTAAATTTTTCAAGTTATGAAAAATGTATGTTTTGCGGTTTATCTAGATTGGTTATTTATTAGAATATTTGAAAATACCAAAATTATATATTAGAATTATGTATTTCTCGACTTATAATTATTTGAAAGCCTCCAGGTTCGAAAATTATTCCATTCATGACTACTATAAACACTCAGATTTACTAAATAAAACGTAACTTAAAATTGTTTCACGTAGTATATTTTAATAAACCTAAATACAAAATTTAATAAAAAAATAACAAAAGTGTAATCAAGCGTAATTAGCAGTCATAGAATCATTATTAACTTCCAATCCGTTACTCTTTGGATAAAACAATCACAATTTTTCTTATTTAAGAAATACTTAGCATATTAGGAACTTTTTATCAATTACACAATCAAAGAACACATTATACATTAAATATTATTGAAAACAAGAAATACGAGAACGCTTCCAGTGTAAAATTACATTAACAAATTTGATCTAAAAAAATAGGACATAAGAGACTATCAGAATTAGGGATATGGCACACATAACAAAATTAGATTGATTTTATTGAGAACGATTGACAGCCAGTTTAATCATTTTTCAGATTCTAATCCTACACATCCTTGTGATGGATAGATTGGAAAAATAGAATTATTAATAACAAAAATCGCATTCATCTTGACAATAGTGATCATATATAGTATAAATAGTGCATCGTTGACACCAAAAAAAGTCAAAATGCAGTAAATCCTTTAGTTTAGCTCTATTATAAACTACAAAATGCTACGGTTTGTTGTTAACTGAAGTAGGATATTTACACCCGTAACATTTACTGAAAGTATAAATTATATCATTGTATCAACTCCTTAAGAATTCCACTCCGAAACTTTTGGGTTCCACGTTATACGTTACCAGTGTTTTAGTTTCAGAATGGAAGTAACGGACACTTACCTTGGTTTGAATTTAATTAAATAACTTTTAAGGAACTAAAACAATGAACTATTAAACTTTTGATTTAAATTTATTGATAATCTATAAACAATTAGTATAATTTGCAAAAAAGTTACTAAACTACTTGCCGTCGTATTGGTTTCGGTTTATGGAACGTTGAAACTGGACCACCGCGGCCGACACTCCTATTTTAAACAATTGTCGCCACAAAATGAACGAATCACAAGAACAGTTTGTTTTAAAAGTTAATGTTTAAGTTGCCTTGCATAATTAAACAACTTTTATTAGTAGTTTTTGTTTACAGGTTCAATAAAATACGGTTACGGAATGGAATTTTCCATAGGGACCAATTTTGTGTTTCGGAGTAATTATATAATTAAAATTACATATTCTACCTTTTAACCGAAGTATTTCAATAGAATACAAGTAAAGATTATAAATTTTCTAAAAAAAGTAATTTCAACGTCATATATTTATAACGAAAGCCGATATTGTTATTTGAACTTCGCTGAATTGGTATGGGACACTGCAAAAATGACTACCATTATTGATATAAAGTTAAAAAATAAATATTTATAACGCAAAAATCTATGTGATATATCCTAAATTTAAAAGAAAATAAGCCAAAGATTTGATTGTAGTAAAATTTTGATGAGACTTACCAAATAATTATGTAATAAAACTTTAACAAAGTCATGGGACAGCCCAAAAACAGAATGTACAATTTTTGTGAAAACGACCCTTATATCAATTTGTTTTAGGCGAATTAGACTATAATAATACATATTTAAAGGCTGTCAATGGACTTACACCACTTTCAAAATTAGGTAACTGTAAAAGTCCTTTCGTTTCAATTTTGAAAAATCAAATATAACTTAAAATATACTTCACTTTAGTCCAATTTTCTTTGCATGACAAGACAAAATTTAAATTTAGACGCTAATTACATTGTCAAAATTACAAGACACCGATAGATTTGACTTAAGCTCTGCATGTGGCAGTATTTCAAAATATGCATTAGTGCCCGATTTATTTCTAGGTCTTCTCTAGATAGATTCTCGTTGAACACTACCATATAGAAATGTATTTTGCTTTTTAAAATCAACTATATTCCAGAACTTATTCAAAATTTCTATACGTTGTGTTTCATGAATACCTACGTTCTATACATTTCTTCAAGCAATTACAATTTTAGGATTCCAATTGTTTTGCTAGAATGACTTTTCCTCTCTTTGTAAAGTACCTTTGTCCCCTATTTCCCTTAATTTTATATATGTGTTGCAAAAAAATTTCTTTGTTTTGTTCTATAGAATCTAAAGTGTCAATAACAATATCTTCATCTGATCAAGATTCTATCTTTATTATTCTTCTTCTCTTTTTACGATCCTCTGAACGTTAGATTATTCGTCTGCTTATATTCATGGGCTTTATGTCTTTATGATTTTTTTTATGAAATAAAATAAATATTTTCAATTGTTACAATAATATAATATTGATTTACCATTTATTTTACCTATATCACTATCTGAAGTTAATATGAAGTTATCCATTTTAAGAAATAAATAGAATAAGTTAACAACACTATAAACTAAGTTAGCAACTAAGTATGATAACACAAATTAATAATAACAGACACTAATCGGCAACCGACTACTAAGCCACCTACCCTTTTTTAATTGGACTTACACCACTTTCATAATCGATGATTATCTAATTTCCTTTACCCACTGATTCTGAATTGTACAAAACATGGAAATTTTTTAAGAAATTAAACTTGGACTGATTATACTTAAAAAATATACATAAAATTAAGCACGAATTACGTTATAGCTAATTTAAAAAACATGGACTTACACCACTTTCAAAATAAACGGTCTATATATCGAAGTTCTCCATTAGCTTTAAGAGCGAGCAAAACAGGGTTATTCCAAGGACTACCACAAGGCTCGACAACCCCCAATTCCAACATCTCATCATGGTGACAATATAAAATTTTTAAGCTACTTCAAGATAAACAGTAATACCATCGCTTAATTGCTTCAGTGTCTCCAGTATTTATTTATGAGTAAGGACACTTGTACGACCTAACCCCATTTTCTCAAAAGATATCTTTTCAAAATATTTCATCACTTCCTCTGCTATAGCGAGTTGTGGTTCAAAAGAACCCTTAAAAATAAATATGGCGCTAAATTAAAAGCACGCCAAAAATTAACACCTAACAGCAAAGGCGTTGACATACCAGGAACAACTTAATGACCTTATTTATACCCTTTAGTGTATGTATTTATACCCTTTAGTGGTAGAAATAAATAACCAGGCACATGCGACGTCGAATCATTAATAAAAGAAATATATGAAAAATCAGATCCACTATGCAACATAACTCCCTGAGCAATCAATTTATTTTTTAAAGAACCTTAAATACTCGAACCTGAATCTATTAAACCTCGATAAAGTTTATCATAAATAGACACCTTTATATAAGGTCTAAGATCATGAGAACTATAAAAATTATCCTCCTTAACAACGCTATGAGAAAAGGAAAGTGAAGGTTGCTTCAAATAATTCCGCCAATCAACAGGGTCGAAATTTAATGAACTTATTGACAGAGGTCTTGTCAGTTTTTGTATCCCCTGAAACATTAGGACTGATATTTAAATTTTTATTACAATTTGTACAAGTAGCTTTAGTAAATCCTTTATTTTTACATTTAAAATAAACATCAGACAGACTTGCATGACTTAAAAGTATGATCCCGAGTTTGGCAACGAACACAAAATAATTTTAAGTTACCAGATTACACAATCTCAATCTTTATAAACCAAATCTGGAGCTAAGTTATAAGGAGTAGCATTTGAGGGATTTTGAAAATTAGAAACTTGATAAAAACTATATTCAAACAATTTACAGTAACTTCTGGAACACTAACAGAAATATGGATAAAGAAATTAAGTATAGTTGAACTAAATAATGAAAATGATTCCGTGTAACCCTGAGTACTACCACGAATTTCGGACATAAGTCTATCAGTATAATTCAATGGTTGAAACTCTTCAATCAGTTTCTCTCCCAAAGATGACCTAATAAATATTTCAGATTCTAGACTACGATACCAGATCAATGCATTTCCTGTAAAAAATTCAATAGCAAATTGATACAGAATGTCGTCTATAATACTACGGGCAGAGCAAAGTTCATCTAGTTTAATTAAATAAATGGATACAATATTTGCCATCAAAAGTGTGATTTAACCGAGCGAGAGAACTATAAGCATGTGTAGTACAAACAACATTTGTATTTGAAGGCGTTACTCACTATGGGATTTATGAAAGTAAAGCAGTACTAAAGAATTTTAACTGACCGTCCACCTGAAACAAACATTTATTAAATTTTATTTTATCCCTAACAATATTTAAAGAATCATATACAACATCCCTACTGAAACGATGATAAAGTTAAAGAGCAACCGCCCTAAAACAATTAAAATGTTTAAAAGGAAGGGATGTTAACAAAGAATTCTAAATATCGGTTAACTTTGTTTCAATGATATGAAGTTAAGACGACGACTCGTAATTTGTTTCAAGAATATCATCGGCAGGAATCGATGAAATTAAATCCCTAATCTTCACTCTCAATTCTTCAGCTATGTCCTTTGGCTGGGTATCCCGAATTACAACCTCATATATCAACTCATCATTTCGAAGCAGATTATAAGATATTGGAAAAATATACAACTAGAAGTTCAAGAACCAAACAAAAAGAAACTATTGTAAATTTTTTTATTCAATCTATCAATCTATCTTTCATCAAAACAAGATAAGTTATCAAATAAAAAATAATTTTATTATTATTCTAAGTTAAACTTTAAAGTTAATTAATGTAAACCAAAACTTGAATAATTAACTTAGAAATGAGTGAAATATTTAAGAAATTAAGATCTGCTAGAATATTCCAATTCAATGAATATTAACTATAACAACTTTCTAACATTATTTTCAAAAAAATATCTCTAAGACCTCATAATAATGTAAGTAGAGCTGGCTTCACAGTGTAATAACAAAATAAAAATTTAAACATGACAAGGAAACAATGAATCGAGTACAAATAATTGATAAGTGCTATTCTATAATCCACTCAAAAAATATAACCACATTAAGTTATATAACACAATATTCACTAGTAATTTACTAAAAATACGACAAATATTATATTATGAAAAAAAATATTCAATTCAATTATATATATTTATTTCAACCGTATTCAAAAATACCCATAGAGTAAAGACAGTGTTCAGCACAGAGTGTTTCTAATTTTTATGTCTTATCTCTGATATTCCAACTTGTCTATTCAATTGTCATTTGTCAGTTGCTGGAGCTTGGAAAGTAGTCTGAAAGTACAACAAAAATGTTAGTCTACAGCACAAAGTCGAGTACTATATTATACCTATATTGAAATATACTATATAAATTGATTATATATAGAATGTACGTAGAGTAAATATACATACTTTTGTGCAATTACATTAATGTTTTGTAAATTGCCACTGGATATTAATTTAAAAAGTTCGATTATTCAATAATAACTATAACAATAACTATGGAATCCTCGTGGAACAGCAAACACGCAATATTACGAGATTTATCTGTTGCGCAAGGGCGAGAGGTACCAGTTGAAATTCAAAATACATTGACGAAAAATGAGAAACCTCCAGCTTTAAATTATACAGAAGGTAAAGAAATATTAATATTAGAACCTTATATTTATTAAATTGCTTTTTTTACAAGTATACCAGATCTGTAAAATTATATTTCACAGAAACTGAAGAGGAGTTCTTTGAAAATTGTGTTTCAAATGAAGATATTAGTACTGGACCTGACATCACATTAATACAGCAAATGTTGCATATGGTATATATACATCACTTAAGTAAATAAAGTTTTATAAGAAATCAAGTTTTTCTCTGATTGGATTGTAACTTGTGTCAATCAAGTATTTGATGACTAATTTGTATATATAAAAACTGAATGCCTTTATATAAAGGGACATTTTTTTTATTTATTTATTAACATAAATTTCAGGTACGAGACATTAATGTTACCGAAGTTAAAGAAGTTGATTCAGATGCAGTATTAGAAATAAACAAGAATCACATCCATCAGGGTTCAGGGGATGGATGCCAGCTGCCAGAGATTATAAAAGAGTGTGTAGAAACCAAGAAAAAGCCGAAAGGAAAAAGAAATGTTGCTGTTGCATCTCTACTTGCAGCATATGGAGATAAATTAGAAAATAAAACTGAAGCTGAGATACCAAAACCTTTGAAACCTAATTCAGTATCTGGCAATGATAATAACAAAACAGAGAAGAAACATACTCAAAAGGAAAAAGATATAAAAGCTGAAATGTTACCAATAACTATGTTTAAAAAAAAATCAGTAAACCAAAAGACTACTGAATGTACACTTCAACAACCAAATTGTTCTCCAATATCAGATAAGTCTGAGTGTGTTAGTCCAATGGAGCCTTTAAAACCTGCTAATTTTGTGCCATCATCACAAGCTGGTGAATATTATAAGAAGTATGTGGACAGAAGTGAACTGCAGGCAACAGTGAAAGAAGACATGTGGAGTAGAGTTGAACGGCAAATGAGGGAGATTGACATCAAAAGGTAAAATTCATGTTTCATTCCTATTTTGGTTATTTTTTATTTATTGTAGGACATAAACTGATATTAAATTCTTCAAAACATAATGAAATATTAAAGTTCATTCACTATCACTCTTTATAAATAAACTTATTATAATTTTTATATTTCAGGGTAAAAGAATCTGCTACATCTCCAAGAAGTATCCAAGAATCTAGTAAAACAGCAGAGTTACATGGCACAGTAATTGATTCCCTATCAGAGTAATGTACGGTGTGCAAAGAAGTGTGTACACACAAACAACAATGACAATATGTTTATGTAAAGTGTATATACAAAAGATATACAGAAAACAGATTCTTTAAGTCTTGGTCTGGTTATGGTAATTTTTTAAAAGAATTTATTTATTATATTATATTTTATTTATTAATATAATATGTATCTCTCTTTATTCTTATTGATGATAGGTTTTTATTTATAATTGACGGTAAATCTGTGATGTGGGTTGTTACCTGTTCCACAGGGATCAGTTCTAGGACCTTTTGTGAAAAATTTATATGAATTTTGGTGGAGAGTGTTCTCAAGTCTCGTAAAGCATCACACAGAATTTCTATAAATCAAGATTGAGGTCTTAAAGTGATTGTTCAAAATTTTGTGTTAGTCATAGAATTATAATAATAATCATTCTTTCCTCTTCGTGTCCTAGTCGTGGTACACATAAAAACCCTAATTTCCGATATACATATACAGAATAGAGCATTTTCTCATCTTCACAACATAAAATAGCTTTAATACCAATAAGGGAACCAATGTTCTAATGTCTGGGTCAGTCCATTTTGATATTTGTTGAATGAGGCAGAGTTTTATGATGTGAATGAATAAATTATATCATTCGCATTTAAAGTAATCAGGGAATGAATGATATGGCTGTGCGATGAATTTAATAATAAGACAAAAGGCAAATAATCGGCCGGTTCTAGTTAGTTGTAAGTTTTATAACTTAATGATTACATCATTACATAGATTACTCGACCCAAGTTTTTTAATGACTTTAATTGCAAGAAATATTGTCTGCAATTAAACCAGTATATGCAATACTTGCTCTTGTGTTTTATATTGACGTACACTTGAGAGATAACAGAGACAATGATTTTGATATTTGTTTTTATTTATATTAATTTGAAGACATTGTTGAGAAGTAGTGTTTGTATACTGGCAAGAGACAAATAAATGTATTTTTATTAAGTTTTTCTTTTATTTACCACTACAAGGTTACAAATTTACATAGAATACAAAAATTGAAATACATTATAACCAGCAAACATACTAGTTTATAGCTTTGATGCTAAAAATAATAGTTAATATTTCTATGTAATATCCTTGAAGTAATAAATGGGAGTAATAAATAATAACCACTAGTAATAAATAAACCAATATATATTCAACATCTTCTATACACAAAGATAAAGGTAGGCACAGTCAGTTATATGGCGGAAAGTCTTTAAAAAAATTATTATTTAATCATAATTGATGTTTTTTTAACAAGCATTCACTTGAGCTGTGAGCTAGCTTAAACGAATTAATATCTTTAAACTGAGATGGAAAATCAGAAGTGTGTCATTCTAAAAATATTTGTTGGTGAACAATACTAGTTGCCGACTCAGCGTTCAAGACCGATGTAACTAAATAAGTAACAAATTATAAACATATACCTATGTCAGTAATAAATTTTATTGAATTCTCTAAAAAAATATAATAATAAGGAAAACCATATTGATCTCATTTATGATACAATAGATGCATTGTTTCGAATCTTAGTCCATATTGAAATCTACCAAGTCCTCAGACATACATCTCTTTTACAATCAAATCTTATTTTAATTATTATCCTTTTTCTTTGTGATTTTTTAAAATAATTTCTTATTCATTCGTAATAACAAACATGTCATGTATTTCTAAACTGTCCATGATTATTTTAATAATATTATATTTAATAACTTTTCTTTATAAATAGGTCTGTTTCAAACACCATTAAACAATAGATATTCCTTTTAAAATAATGCATTCCATTTGCAGTTAGCAATCTTTATTTAATGGGTTTTGGATATATCTTATTTATATTATATTTTAATTGAATGTATTTATTATCCATGATTCTGTTCTTATTGACTAGAGTGACGTGAAAAACATAAGAATTCTTAAGAACCATTGACATACGTTTCAAAATAGGTCTTCACTTTACTTTTACAGTTTACTACCTGATAAGTATGTAGTTTTGTTATATCGTAAAGTAGATGTTGTCAACAACAACAAAAAAGGCAATTTCGTTCCTTTAGACTTAAGTGCGTTACACGATTGAAACATTAGTTGAGAACTATTGAGTTTCCGACAAGTAGTAATTAGTACTAGTAGTTCCGGTGCTTACAGCGATAATAACATACTTTTCCTTTCTGTTAAATTAATTTAATATATCTAGTATCCTTATATATTTAAAGTTAGAAAAAGTAATCTATACAATTTTTATTTTCGCGCGATTATACCATTCAGTGACAGTCATAGCTTAATTTTGTTTTATGTCAATTAGACATACATTGCTTGAAAAGTTAGACTCTAGTTTCACGGTACGTCCATGGAGAGGTGCCGGCAATATACTATGCAATATACGGCAAAATACTATGGATATTCTCTTAATTAATTATGGACTTAAACTTTTTATTTTTTGAGTATTGGGTCCCAGTCATAATTGACTTAGAATTCAAGTACAGCGTGGTAACAAAGAATAATAGAAAGACTAACCACACCCACACTGCTGTTTACATGATGCTCTCACATTTACAAGGCATTAAATGATTTTAACTTTAAATATTCAAAATAATACTAATAGTGTGATGTCTTACTTTTTATTAAGTATGCTAAAAACTCCTGTCAAGTGGTTACAGTAAAGCAGGGTATGAATAACTTAGGAAGTTAATTATTGCCAGTCCTTTTTAACGTCGCCCTCTTTAAGTGTATACCTAAGCTTTGGATACAAGAATGTGTTTGAAGTGTTGGTTGGAGAGATCGTTAATAGATTTGGATAATTTATTATGTATACAAATTTCTGTACCCGATTTTTTTTATTTAGATATATCTAAATTTACTATTTTATAATTATTTTCTAGTGATTACATTAGAATCTCAATAACGCTGTCTTCAGTAATTAAATTTAATCCTATCTAGAGAATATTAGGCGCAAAAAAATTTGATACTTTGTGTTGTTATTATATAAATGATTATTTGTTGCAAATCATTTTGAGAGAACGATTAAGCCGTTGTTTATACATAAGATATCTATCCACTTTAAAAATAAAATATCTATTATGAGCATACAAGATTATATTACATTGATCAGTCATCCTTTAAGAGAGCGTTGTTATAAGTTAAGAACAAAAGAGGACCAAAAACTGATTATTAAGGAACACCCATTTTTACTAATATACCCAAAGAAATAGAAACATTTACACTAACAAATCTGTAATAAATTATAAAAAAATGGACTAGTTGAAGTGGAAACTCTATATGTATTCAGGTACCGTATGTAAATCGACTCGTATTATGACATGGTTTTGTATTACCTGAAGAAAAAAAAATACTAAACTACCTTCTATTGATTATATTGTATCTGCAACAAAGGTATGTAAAACAGTCAACCTAACCTCCAATCACGAATAAATACATTTTTAAATAAATAATAGTTATAGTTGAAGCAAACGAAGATATTATTTAAAGATCAATTTAAGTGTTGTCAGTCGTTGCCTTGTATTGGTTTGTATCATGTTCGTTGGCCCGTTGTATGATATTGAGTTAATATTTATTTCTTCAGATCAGTGTGATACAGTGTGTAGTGTAGAACAGACTCGAGTACAATTGACGATGGAAGCTTGACGCGAACAACGAATTAGTGTTCTTTCAATTGTTTATTAAGACGGTAAGTGGAACATTTTATGATTTTTTTATATTTTAATGATGAAATAATTAACTAAATAAGAATTGTATTATTTCTAATCTTATTCGTTGATTAAAATTATATTGACGATCGTGTTACAAATATTTATACAATTAAAATCACTTAGGCATCGTTTGTAGAAGCATTCGGCAATCAAGTGAAGGAATTATATAGACTAATAATATTTATCAACTGCAATGAATCCTTTCTTTGAATTTACATACTTAACTTTTAACTTTAAATAAGTAATAAATATATATAGACTCATAATTAAACTCATAGTTAAATTTATATTTAAGTTGCTGTAATTTTAAAAATTAATTAAAGAAGGTTTGGTTGTGGATCGTACGGTATTTAAGTATTTTAAAACAGGACCTCCGACCATTTAAAATGAAATTATATTCTACCTACATCTCTTAAGAATCGCGTATGAAGGTAATTAAAATATCATTACAAAAAAAATATAATATTTATAGCTATTTTCCTATTCTCCATATATGTAGCTTGCAGGTTTTTACTAGTATTATATATGCGAATGTAAGTTTGTTTGTTAAGAACTCATTGTGTAAGTATGTAGTATGTCAAGTACAATGGTAATCCCTGGATGAACATTGCACATACATTACAGACTGCACATAGGACATAAGGTGACTTTTATTCCAAAAAAAAAGTAGTTTTAGAGTAATTTAAAAATAGCTTTAATCCGGCCTTTAATTTTTTTAAGCGCAAGAGAAGCAACGGGCACTAGCTTATACCTATCATTATAAATAAGTATCTATTAACTTTATGACTTCAATTAAGTAAACTACCAACATCTTTAGGTATTAAATATTATAAGAAACAGACTCGTTTTAAAAAATCTTATAAAAAACTGTATTTTTTATTGTTAATAGAACCAACATCCTGTATACTTGCACATAACAAGAGGCAAAGATTGATAACTGATATTATTAGTTATATTGCAAAGATTGGAAACGTACCTTCGTATTCTGTATGTAGGTATTCTTAGAAAGAAAGAAAGAACATATACAGGGGGTGATATTTATTATTAATTTAGTAAATATCGATGATCCTGGAATTAACATAATACGATTTGAAATGTATTTAAAAACATGTTTTTTATTATGCCTAATTTTATACCTAAGTAATATTGGGACCTCCAAAACAGGTACCAAACGCCGACAAGAAAAGGATCACAAATGACAAACACAAATTTGTTATTCTCACGTTTTGTATTTTGGTTTCCAGTTTGATTTAGATCAATTCAATCAATCAATCAATCAATTGAGTTTAGACTCAATGTGGTAAACAAAACATTTTTTTTTTAATCTCAAAGATTAAGAAATATTTGTCCTATTATGTAACATTATAACATAATACTATTAATAGAATATTGTTTCTTATATATATAATGTAGAATCGGGTGACAATTAGATAATTAGGAGTTATTACGTTTGTGCTAACGAGTGTCATTTTAAAATTATAATTGACTAAATTAATAAATTGTATGTAGTTTATATATATATACCATGATTATACAGCATTGCTTTTTTGTGATGAAGTTGCTTATGCGGCTTACGGGTTTACCAAATAATAATAAAAATTGACAAATAACGAAATACGTTATCTGTGTCTCTCTCTCTGTGTGTGTGTGTGTGTGTGTGTGCGTACAAATATATAGCGGACTTCAAAAATGTGAGTTGCGAGTATACTTTTATTAATAATAATCCATACATTTGTATTACGTATAAATTATAATATTTTTATATAGGAACAATATTTTTATTACTTTGTTTAGATATTAGGAGCAGGTAGCGTGAAGACGAATTTACCTTTTAAATTTCTGTGATATCTAAAGAAGGAAAATAGGTTTTATTATTATTATTTTTTATTTACTGCTCATATTTTTTTAAACGCTCTTAAACAAACAACACGTAAACATTAACATTCTTGAATATTTTATATTTTCTGTGTATTCCATTGATTGTCAACATCGACCACATCGATCAGCCGTCAAAGATGATTTATAAGTCATTTGATCATTACACCTACGTAATGATTAAATGTATTATGATAATTAGTTTGAGGACATTATTCATAACCATTATTTATTTATTACTATTAGGCGAGGTCAGATGGACGCACACGTATTGTAATAACTAATATTAACAAATACTAACACTTGTATGTGCTTCACTTCACGTGATAAATACTTGTACGGATGGGAAACTCGATAACTTTTAAGACATAATATACAAATTCAATAAAAAAAGAAACTTTAACTGTCAACTTACACATAATTAAAATAACAGTTCATTTTTTGTTTGCCAATGTTTTAATAATTATAAATATAATACAGAATGCATAATTTTGTTTAACTACATTAATTGGGTCTATAAGACTCCTAAATATCAGTCCTCTTCCTCCTTCTCCTCCTTAAGTATCGTATATTGTTACACACTTCAAATATTAATTCATATTTAGAAAAATATAAAAAACCGTTCCAATTTGCAATATTATCCTTTATTATTTTTATTCAAAAGACGACCTTAATATACCCTGCGGAGATTTCTGTAGGTAAAAAAAAAAACCCATGGGTCTTTGAAAATTTTTTAGTGCATTTCTTAAAGCAATGTGAACGATCTCACAAATATTTTGTTGTAAAATTTGATTAAAATGTCACTTGTTTGTATTACACATATTATCGTAATATATTATTATATATTACGAATTAGATAAAAAAATCTGATGATCGTTAGTAAGACAACTCCATATGATAAAAGAGTTGAGCGGACAGATACGACAGGCAAGTTATATTATTTGTAGAATAGTTTATTAAGCTTTTATATAAATCACATACCTATATTATTTTGTATTGAATTTAATGGTTTACTGTTTGTTGAAAGTAACTTTAAAGAACAAGTAATACAGTATCAGAGGTTTAAAATATGTTATGACGAAAAAATTTTTTTCATTCTATATATATATACAGTTTGTTAGATATATATATATATATATATACTCGTATTGTTTTCTTGGTCGCTATGATATTAATTATTTATTAATATTAATATATTCAGTAAATAATAATATAATGTATTCATTATAAAAGTATATTAATATTGCAATTCAAGCCTGAGCAACTATGTTAATTATATTTACATTTTATATACATTGATATAAAAATATGGGATGAGATAAAAAAAATGATAAAAAAAGCCTTGAGATCGAATTAATTAGTTTTAACTTTAATTGCCTACTTAATTTAAGTGGATTAAGAAAAGGTTGTTGGAGATAAGCAAAGTAAGACATGGTTATTGTTACAGAATACAATGGTACATCAAAATATACACATCGGGATCGAGACTGTCCTCCGAGATTTGGTAAGATTATTTATATAAATTAAATAACATATCCTATATTTTTCTCAAGGATGCATGCAGCTACTAACCATTGAGGTGCACGTAATATCCTGTCTGTTTCAAACGTTTTCTTTAGAACTGTCACTAAGATTTACAGTACATCTTAAAACATCATGACTTGCAGACAACTTGTCTCTTATAAATTTGGAGCTTACTACGAATACCATTTCATTTCATTCGGACAGGGAGAAAAAACAGCAAAATATGTTCAATTCTCATGATAGTCTCATATGTTTTGTTTTTAGCGATAAATGTAATTGTCATTGTATGATATGTCATATGAGTAGATACATATTAATTATTTTATTCCCAATTAACATAAATTTAAATTAGGACATCAATTAAGATACGTGTAATAGATAGTGTGTATATTTTAAAAGTAATGTTAACATTTAATTATTGATGTTAAATAAATTTATTAATATTGTTACATTACATCAGCAAAAAGTCGCCGCATCGGCAATAGTTGTTCATAATAAATAAATATTGTAGGTGTAGTTTGTATGTCTTGTTAGATAGATATTCTTTTTATATTCATATTTTGTTTCATCATTACCGATGTTCTATTGTGAGGTTTTAAAGGACTTTTCTTTCACGTACCACAAGGATGTGGAATAAACTTCCTTCGGCGGTGTTTCCTGATTAATAGGTTGATATGCTATTGGTTCAAAAATGACGTCAAATCACAACTTTAAGACCGGCAATGATTTTACGATTCCCTAAATGTTGCAAGACTTCGTTTGTTCGACACGTACGCCCGTTTGCCCTCTGTCATAAAAATCATTATATTAAAGCATTCCATACTAAGTTAATAACGGAGATGCGAATTTTAAGATGGATGTGTGGGGTGACAAGAAGGGATAGAATAAGAAATGAGTATATTAGGGGAAGCTTAGGAGTAGCGCCAGTGACAGAAAAAAATAGAGGTAGCCGTCTGTCATGGTATGGGCATGTTATGGGGAGGGATGAAAGGCACGTGACCAAAAGAGTACTAGGTATGGTAGTGGAGGGATGGACAGGTAGAGGACGGCCGAAGAAAAGATGGATGGATTGCGTGAAAGACCATATGGAGAAGAAGGGATTGTGTACAGAGATGACGAGTAACAGAAGAGTATGGAGGGAAAAAACATACTGTGCCGACCCCAAAATGGGATGAGGGCAGAAAGATGATGTCTAAGTTAATAACTACTAATATTGTCTTAGTTTAGGACATCAGTGGTTTAGTATATCTATGTAGATAACGGATAACGTACACGTAACCATATCAATAATAACAACTCCATTTTCTAACATTTAACCATCGCGTCGGGTCACGTCAGTTTGTCTAATGACTTCTATAATTAATAAAACGATTATTTAATTTAATATTAAATAATAAATACTATCTACTGTATCCGTCGTAATAATAGTAACAACATTCATGTACTAACTTGATAATTATATTATTTCTAAATGTTAAGTAATAGTGGCTTGTGTCAGATGTCTAAAAATACTTCTCTTTGTTTTCGCTTCGTTTTATAATGTCTTTGTTATGCAAACCACTAAATATTCTCAATGAACACATTTGTTAGAACATGTGCGTTTATTTTTCAATTTTAAATATTTGGTATCTTGTTTGGGCTTCAGCTAAAATTTACATTATTCAATGTTAAACCACTTAATGTGGGCCGATTTCACAATTGTCAGATAACATTTAACCATGAATAAAAAAAAGGTATTTTATTTTAACTAATCTATTTAAGTTATCAAAACCACCCTAATAAAACAATGAAGCGACATTATCACAACTCACAATGTCAAGACAGTAATAAGTTAATTTATTTCTTGTTCAGAATCCCGAGAATGCGTCTGACATTCCTAAATCTGAGGACCGTAAGGGCAATGTCACTTACGCTATTGACGACGTGCCTCCATGGTACCTGTGTATATTCATGGCTTTACAGGTAATATAAATATGTACTTAAATTAAACCAACATTTGCATATAAGATTAGACAACAAATTAAAATTCTTTTGAATATTTTTTAATGTGAAATAAATATTTATTTTCAGCACTACTTAACAATGATAGGAGCGATAGTGGCTATCCCGTTCATCCTGTGTCCCGCGCTTTGTATGCAAGAGACAGATCCCGACCGCTCTAACATCATCTCGACTATGATATTTGTAACAGGTAGGTCACGACACGATAGCTCAGTTTACAGAGCGACGTATGACGTCACGGAGGTCGCAGATTCTCTTCTTTTATTTTTAACAAACTTTTATTTAAAATTAACTCACGTTTTAGTTTTTACGTTTCTTGTCTTAAAAATTAACGTACATTAATTAAAAAGTAGACCTTATTCTTTCCCAAAGACTGAAATTTCATTTTACAATAGGCTTTGTCTGCTTAAGAGTTATATTGTCGACAAACTAAATATAATTATGGATTTCTAATCTTCTTAGTTTTTGGGCGAACAACGTATGATATGAAATAAAAGATTATAAACATCTTATTTTATCATTTAGGGTCAGGTAAATATAACATATAAAATGTAGAAGTTATAAAAGGAATGTCATAAATAGGATTAAATTATAAAATCGTGGTCATGATTATCATGACTATATTGACACGTGTAGGAACAGTTCAGTTCATTTACCATATCAGATTAAAACAACCAGACACCAGCGCATAATTGCTTATTTATAATTATTTATTAAGTAATGTATGGCTTATCGAATCAGATATTGATCAGTGATCAGAATAAAGAAATATGCGGATGAGTATGTGCGGTTATTAGGTTAGTTGTTAGTTAGTTAGTTAGTTAGTTGCGCGTTTGTAAAACTCATAGCGTTAATTTTAAGTTGGAGAGTGTTTTCATATTTCTTAATACAACATGTATGGTATAAAAAAGACACTATTGACAATTCCATTTGACGTGAACTAGTGATCAATGGTGTTAATTTAAAGTGGAAATAATGTAAAAAATAAATAATTGAAATCATAACTCCTCAATAAATAAAAAAAAGTATTTGGAGGTACTGGGATTTGAACCCAGGACTTTCAGCATGCGAAGCAGACACTCTACCACTGAGTTACACCCCCGATATTTAAATGACCGAAATAAAGGATTAGTTTATCATTTAACATTAATATAAAACTGTGAACTGTAAGTTTATTTATTTAAATTTTTATTGAGGCTTATCTAGATCCTGATCTCATAAAGTACTGTTTGTGTTTCTAATACGTCATATATTTATATATTTATATTTTAGTACGTTTATACAAACAGGTATTTCAGATTTAGAAAATATTGTTAGCACAGTAATATTATATTTAGTATTTACTTAATAATTAAACTGCATACAGTGCCTTATTAGGATAACATGATGTTTGTTTAGATTGACCATGATTCATAATAAATACCTAGAACCCGATAAGAACGCTTTATGCAAATGGTTATTAGTAATTGGCAAAAATGATTATATTTTTTTCCCATTTTGCATTAATTTAATAAAAAAAAATCACTATTTTGGTTTACCCTAAAGCTAGTAAAAAAACATAAAATTATTAAAAACTTTCTTAAGTATACTTTAAATGTATTTAAATTTAAATGTATTTATTAAGTATACTTTAAATGTATTTGAAGGTCTTATAACTTGGCTCCAAGCGACTTTTGGCTGTCGTTTACCCATAGTCCAGGGCGGTACTATATCTTTCCTGGTGCCGACCCTGGCTATCCTGGGGCTGCCTACTTGGAAATGTCCAGAGCCTGGCGCTCTCGCAGCGATGACAGATGAGGAGAGACGAAATGTTTGGACAATCCGGATGTGTGAACTATCTGGGGCTATAGCTGTGTCAGCGCTCTTTCAAGTTTTTGGAGGTATAAAAGAACTTTGAGAATTTTATATGCAGTGATATAAATAAGGAAGTTAGGATTTGTATCCCTAAAATAAATTGGACATTATAAAAATTTACTACCGTTCGTAATTTTTTTTCCAAATTGTCAATGATGCTTCTTTAGTAATGTAAAATAAATATTCCTCGTTCAGTGTTAAAAATTGAAGTAATCAGTAATCAAGTCTGCAAGTATTAGCAATAACAAATTGCAGTGGTCATCGGTGGTCAAAACATAATATTGTTTAGAGACCGTCATCTCCACCAGAACTCATTGCTAAATTCGTCTTCTATTACAGGAAGTCTATCAACAGCTTACAATTCAAAATCCACAATATACATATGGCCCAATCTTGCGTGATTTTTCATAATTGTTATCTCTATTCAAGTGTAGCTCTCCTAACATTAGAAAATCTATATATACTAATCTACAATACATATGATTTACTTATTATATTCCAGGCTACTTGGGTATCATCGGGTCTTTGTTGCGCTATGTGACCCCGCTCACCATAGCTCCCACGGTGGCGCTGGTGGGACTGACGCTGTTCGACCATGCAGCCGCCGCAGCCTCGCAGCAGTGGGGCATCGCCGCCGGGTGAGTTGGACATAAAGGAATTTAATCATCTTTTGTAGTTTATCGCCGGTTCCGGTGTTATGGATCCGTAATTCTATTTACAATCCATGCATATGTAGGTACATAACATTAACCGTTTACAATGTAATTGTAAGACAAAAACTTACACATATCGATTTTGATAATCGCCGGTCGGAGACCAATTTTTACTTAGTTTTTTTTTATTTCTTTTCAAAACTTTTTGTTATAAATAAAACAAAAGTTTTAATATTTACTAACCACTTACTAACTAAATATAGTTCCTCAGTATATTAAATATATGTAGTTCGTTAATGAGGAAATATGTTTAATTCTGTAATAGTCTACACAAAGAATGAGTTTTTATATGACTTGAAATCTTGCGTTACTTGAATGGAAGTTTCTTTGACGTACTTTCTTCGCATAATTACTTACATGGTCCGAATACTGAGAAACTAATTGTCTGCACTGTTAAATAATTTAACAAAAACTTTTACAAGATATAATATACTTAAAAGCTTTAGATTTCTCTAACAAAAACAAACGTGTTAAAGGTGTGTTCATGTCCTTCTCTGCCCTCCGACTCGATAAATCATTTTCATCCCTTAGTACAAACAGATGGACGAACAAACTTCCATGAGATATTTTAATATATCTCCTATTTTTTTTAATAAAAAATATAAGATTAATTATTTTCATCAATTATTTCATCAATTACTTGTTGAAAGTTTTTTTAATATATCTTAAATTTTTACTGAATATATAATATATTATTATAGCTTTTACCCGCGGCTTCGCTCTCATTTGAGTTATTAATTAATTATTAGAGATCATTGCGATAGAAACGAATCCATACGATAACTATATTTTAGGGCTTGGCTGGGATTGTGAATTTTTAAAAATTTCTACACACAAAGTTTACAAAATATTTTTTTTTATAAAAAGTATTCTATGTTACGTCTAATACCTCCAAAAGTAAGTGTACAAAGTTTCATAATGATCGGTTGAATAGTTTTCGCGTGAAAGCGTAACAAACAAACTTACATTCGCATTTATAATATTAGTAGGGATGTATTGGTATTTATTCAAGAAAATCGTAAACTATAAATTTCTCATACTATAAAATCAATCCCATGTCATAAATGTAAAAAAGCAACCCAATCTCCCATAATAGTTATTAATTCATGATAGCGAAGAGCAATTAAAAATTATATAAATTTATTTATTAGTTATTGATAATACCTCATATATAATTCCATCAGGAATAACAAATTTTACATTTATTTTAATTTATTAAACAATTTCTGTAAAAACAAGCCTTCGATAGCAAAATATCAAGAAAATATTTTGGTAACTTTAGATGTATTTACTAAAACTACAGACGCCTACACTGCATACATGTATTGTATTACACAAAGGTTATAACGAAGATAACATTTTCGGTTTTGTGATTTTAACTTTCTATAACATAAAATGCACAAACCAACAAGAAGTATAATATTTAAAAGCTATTTTGTTCTCATGTTTCTAAAATTATTATTTAATGTAAGTTTGGTTTCGTTTAAACATTTAAGAACGTTTTGTCATAAAAACATTGTATATTTATGTTTTATTATATTAAGATACAAGTTATTTACATAACCAAAGTAATGATCAATTATTAATCTGATACGAGCAGGGAGCAGTTAGTTCTAGAACTAAACTCCACTGAGTGTATATGGAGTGGGTGGTCAGTGAAAGGGCAGAGGTCATCGGCCGACCGATCGATGCAACCTATTTAAACTACATTGCATTAATAAATATTGTTTATAATATATGAAATGTGTTAATCTACATGTGCATATACGAGTGTCCTAGGATAGGTTTTATAAGGAGAATTATGACATGTGTAATTACAACTTTTCTTTCAGATAGTTTTCTTTCAAAATACAATTTTGTATACAAAATATTAAGATGTAATAGATAAAATATAATATAATAAATATTTTATTTATTAATAAGTGTTAACTCTATAAAAATTAATTGAATAAATCTGAACTTGTTATTGAAAATAACTAGAGAATCTGGAACTATTCCCGATGTATATACTGTGGATAGAATTGGATACATTTCATTAATATAATAGTCTAGAATTTATATAGAATTCATAAAAATAAATATATTGTTTTGTTATGAAACTATAGAAGCTATTAAAAGCTATTACTATGTTAGAAGCAATGCTAGCGACGGTCGATAGACTATGCATCAATAAGTTTTAATGTAGGAAAATTTTGCACTTTAACATATTGATATAATAAAATAGTAATGTTTCAAAACTGTATATTCAATATTAATAAATAATATTACTGTTACACAATAAAATGATTGTGTGTCTGTGTTTGTTCGTAATACAATTTTTGTGTGTCTGTGTGTGTACTCACATCACGTTATTATTTGTCGATTTTTTATAAAATTGATTAATTTATTTATAGCTTTCACATTTTCACTTTAAAAAACAAATAGAGGTTTGATTGCATATATTATGCATGATGCATGCATGTATTTCATGAATTATATGTAATTAATTTTAACTTGAATCAGGAGCGGGAGGTGAAGTCGCGAACAAAAGCTAGTGTTTGATAAATTTCTTTCTGCCCAAATAAAGAGAGGTTGTTTAAATGATCTTTAATAATGTCTAGTGTACTCTTAAAAAATATTAGTTTACACTTTTATTTACTTATGGAGGATTATGTAATGATAGATAATTATAGCGAAAATAATTTCAAGAATTGTGATTGGATGTCTTTCAGATAAACCATAGAGAATGGTTAACACTAAGTTTTGGAAGGAAAGAGGTAATATCTATATTATACAACCAAATCATAGAAATATATATAAATAATACCTATTACTAGTCTACTATCTGTAAAACGCTACAAAATTGATATTTGATATTTCAATCTTCACACGTATGTCAAAATCACTTTGATTCAATTATCATCTTAATAAGTAAAATTTCCGTATTTCATGCACTTCTGTTATCTATAATAATAAACACGATACAATATTGGTTCGTTCAGTTATTGTGGCTTTCTGAAACACAAAATTTCTGTTAAAAAGTTTTATATTTTTAAATTTTTTTTTTATATTTTCAATTAGGTTGTTATCTATTATTTATATTTATATATTCGTGTTTAGTAAAATAATTGCTCTAAAACAAAAAACGTATATTGCAACAAACAATATTTAAAAATGTGCAAACTAGACTCCTCGATGGACCAAGTAATATAGAGACGGATATTTTATAAATTCATAAAAACGACATCAAAATTATACTAATAATCCTACCTGTCACTATTTGTCTAGAATATTTTAAATAGAAATATTTCGTATTATCTTCCTCTGTATGGTTTATAATAATGTCCTAAACAAACATAAAACTTATTATATTGGAATTGCTGATTAGACGTCGGTGCAAAATATCAAACATCACATTGGAATCTGAGAACGTACTGTTAGGATATCTGAAACCTTTATTTGTGTTACTTATTACTTATAATTGCATATAATTCTTTAATATAATTTCATTTAATTAAGTGTCTCTGGTTTTTGATAAATAACATGTAAGTATGTAACTTTGTAAAATTATTTATTAATAAATTAGAAGTTCACATTTCGTAATTTAGATTAAAAGTTTAACAAATAGTAAAACATTTGTTGAAAAAATAAATAACTTCACTGTTCAAAATGGACTCATCATGTATTCAGGAATAGATATCTATAAATAATATATGTAAAGCTGCATCAACTAACCCAATCCTCTAACTTCGATACACAACTTGTCTTGTCTGTGGCAATATATAAAATATTTGGTCGTAGGTTGTTAAAATTCAAAGAGACGTTAATCTCTTCATGTGAAAGCGTTGCTAGGTATTTGTGTCCTTTTTGTCTTTATCGTGTATTATTGGTGACATATTCGGTAACATTTTAAATATTTAATTAACTGTATATAAGGTAAGGCAGGTTGTGAAACAAATAGGTCCTAAATACTTTATAATGTCAATTATATTAGTAAAAATAAATATCGAAGAAACGTGTTACCTCCCTCTACAACGCAGCGGTATTTGGACTTCGATTTGGATTTGTTCAATATTATTTACTATGAGACTAACGAACACAGTTTGTGTTATGCTCAGAGTTAGGAAGTGTATCACGACTCTTTAAGCCGGGAGCTGCGAGGCCGTTGCCATGGTAACTGGGTCATTCAACAAGTGCGCTCTATCGATTCATCTGCATCACACGAATGCAGCTGGACATTGAACTGTGACACGGAAGTAAATCTCATTATTTTACCTCCCTTTCCGTCAAGTAGGTTTATATAGTCGTTGGAAAAGGATCGTAAATTTAACTACAGCAGTATCAAGCATCTATCACCATTTAGATATAACATAAAATTAAACCAACCAACATATAAAAATAATGAAAAGAAACAAATAAATGAACAGCTCCAATTTGATTATACAAAAAAATAAAATTCGTCAAAAATAACATTTAGTTTAGTCTGCAAGACAGACTAAAAAATAAAGATTTTCCCGAAAAAAATCGTATATTTTATTTGTATATTGTTATTTAAAACTTGTTAATCTCTAAGAGGTTTATCTTGTTCCATGACTTAAGAAACGCTGTGATTTTCATATCCTGAGGAGTTACATCTTAATTTAAACCCGTATAATTATATAATGAATTAAGTAGGCAATGTACATTCCCAAGGGACGAGACATCAGGTCGTAAAATGTCAACTTATTATACAATATGACTATGAAACAGGATTAAGTAGAACCTCCGAGGCAATATGCAGCGGGGCTAGGGTAATACGAACGAGGATGACTGCATGAAGATAAGATCACTGGAAGAGGACAAGAGCTAGATGTACTTATGTAGAAAGAAGATGAATTTTTCTCAAGTGAAAGGTACAAAAGCGAGAAAAATTCTGGACCGATATTAATTTTTCTTTGCTATAATGGATGGTAAGATTGGAGGTGGTTCATAGAGTTGAAAATATGTATAACAGATAAAAATACAGTTAATGATTGAATTTATGTGGGATTTAATTCAAGGCGCCCATGAATTTAAAAACTCGTTTTTTTCTTTTTCATAAATTCCCATGAATGCTTCGTTCGTTATCCCAAACATTAATTCTTTATCCCTCTAGATTATCTATGAAAGTTTAGTAGAAAATGATAAAAGAAAAATGAATAATCTATGTGAATGCCAGTAATGAAAATGAATTTGAATGGATATGCGGCTAGATAAAGAACAAAAAAATCCGTGCCCGCAGAGGGACACGCGTGGGTAGACCTCATGTGTAACTCGTTTAAAATATAACTCACTACCTAAGAATAACACATGATGCCGTTGTTTACATCAAAAATTTTCAAGCAAAAAGCGGTTTTTATTTTTTTTCTCGGAAAAGGTATCTTTTTTGGAAATACTTTTGGTACTTAAATTTAGAGTAAAAAATAACCTTTCTACTAAAAATATTTGCGAGGAGGAAATGCTTACCAGAAAAAAGTTGCCGTGGTTTTACCTACCTTAAATTTTCAAGCTAAAGGTGGTTTTTATTTTTTTTCTCAGAAACGGTACCTTTTACGGAAAAACTTTTGGTATTTAAATTAAGAGTAAAAAATAACAATATTAAAAATACTTGTGATGTAAGAATGTTTACCAGAAAAAAGTTATGAATTTTTTTCCAAAAAATTTCGGTTTTTTTACCCCCACCCCTATGGTATTGAAGTTAGGTTTTCGGTTTATCTACATTAGTTATAGGTATTCATCAAAGACATCATATGATATGAACGCGATTAATCTTCTTTGTATAGGGAAAAAGTTATGGTCGAAAAACTGAAATCAGAAAAAGTGAGGCCCTAGCGCCCCCCGTGGCCGGATTTCTCTGGTTAACGAACTTGACCTTCATTTTTGGATGGTTGATTTTTGTGCAAAGTTTGAAAGCGATTCGAGCGAAACTGCAGCCGCTATCGTGCTGACAAAAGCCGAATCTGGAAGCACGCACGCATGTATATATATATATATATATATATATATATAAACTTTTTGACCAATGGTCATTTCGGACTCAGGGGGTCATAAGAAGACCTCCTGTGAAGAAATTTTTCCAAAATTCGAAAGTCGGGTACAAATGAATGGGCAGACCGAATTCTTCGAGGTCTACCCAAAAGTGATATATGGTAATCAATACGTGGGAGATGATATAAGGATAAAAGCAGTTGAAGTGGCGCTTACATATGCCAGAATTGAGTTAGAAAACTAAGAAAATAACATGTTTTGTTAGGTTAAAGTGGAATAAGGGATGATAAGTGGGCAGAGTTTATTTATTATTCTAAATGTCCTATGTATACCTTTTAAATGTCATATATTAACATTAAATCGGATATCATGTACTTGATTCAATTACTCCCGTATATAAACATATATTTTCTCGCGAGTTTCATTTTGCAGAATTTCATTCTTATAAGACTCTTTTCTCGGAAACTTCTTCAAACTCAAGAACAAGCAATAATCTTATTGCGACATTCCAATTACCTTTGACATACATCTCCCGTCTATGTAAAGTGGAAATAAACATAAAATGACAGTGTCTTGGAAAACGTTTTATTCTCTCTCGACAATATTGCTAGCTATGACATTTCTACACTACATTGACTCTTGCAGCCTCGCTTGTACGGCAATTTAAGTATAGTTGCGATATAAAAGTTTTACTTTTACGAGTAATAATATCTATTCATTTGGAGACAAGACAGAGTAATAAACACACATATTAATATAAATTCAATATTTTCTAAATGTTTCCAATTACATATTGTAGTATAATTCGATATTTGTTAGCTTTAAAATTCACAGCGTTTTGAAATGAGATCATGAATAGTGAATTTGCAAGTGCATTGAGTTGGTTTGTGTTTAATTACTTGACACCGGTGAAAGCAATCAAAATGCAGAGCAGATGCTCGCTGTAATGAAGGAAAACTAACTTGGCCGTCTGCAAACGAAATTTATATACGACTTTATATATATATATGTTTACTTGTGTATTTATAAGTAGTATGTGACGCACATACCTAACGCATATAATAATCAAATATTTATAATTAAATTAAGTTTACTTAAATATAAAATATAATTATAAAAAGGCGTTGTTTTGTTGAATGCTATCTATATTTTACGAGTATATTTCTTAGCATGGATCCATCTTAGCTGGAGGTATTCTACTAAGATTTACATTTTTTCTAACTGTAGCTTTTGTTCCTGACATTTTATTTCACCCTATCTTGTTTACATTTTCTCTAAACGACGTATCCTGCCTTTTCATGAATTGTTCCATGTGTTGTTTTAGTAATGATTACGATTATTCTTATATAGCACACAACATACAGTTTGAAAAAAATACATATATCATATTATTATTGAAAACTAAACTCGTATTTCTGAGATTCACAAACATAGGATTTTTATTTTAGCCTATCTTATAATTTGTAAATGTAATCTTCATCATATTTTCAAAGTCAATATATAAGAAATAAAATAAATTAAGTAAGTAACTGTAATATAATTCTTGTTTCAGAACTTTTATATTGCTGACCATTTTCTCTCAGTGCATGAGCGAAGTCAGGGTTCCAACCCTGGCGTGGAAGAGAGCGACCGGCTTTACTATCATATGGTTTCCTCTATTCAAACTCTTTCCCGTTAGTTTCACAATATATACCTATCTGTTCTTTCTAATTTATTAAATCATTTGAAAATGTAGTTTACTTTAACACAGTCACTGCCTTTCACTCGGATCCGAGTAGGATTGGGCCATAGTAGCAATGTGTACATATAATTTTCTAAAGTAGGATTGTGTTGTATTCTATAAAAAAGTATTGTTATAACCCAACTTTATTTGAGTCAGCTTTCCTTCAATTCATTCAACTCATTAGTTTTGTACATGTTTCTACCTCTTGCTCAATTATTGGTCTTTTTAGGCTAACATAATAAAGAACTCTATTAACTCATTTATTCTTGTTCATTCCCAAGGTTCTATTGACGATAGCGATCATGTGGGCGATATGTGGTATCCTGACAGCTACGGGTGTCTTTGTTCCCGGTCATCCCGCGCGCACTGACCTCAAGATCAACATTATAGAGGACGCGCCATGGTTTCGGGTTCCCTATCCAGGTATATCGTTTTTATTTACTTTAAATTCGATTAGTTAACTTTTATTTTTATTTAATGAGGTATTTATTATTATACCTTCATTGATAATGTTTGACTCATATCTGATACTTAATATACTTAACATAAGAATTGTATATAATCTCTAGAGCATGTGTGTTGTGTAAATATAACAGCGTTAATAAACACACACAAACACATATTACACGCTGTGTAAATATGTGTTTGTGTATGTTTATTAGCACAAAAAACTGTGTGTGTATGTGTGTTTGTATATAACTTTTGATATTTATTGTATATGATAGTGCTTGTTTTACATTTGTGCTGTGTGTACATATGCAGGGCAATGGGGTGCGCCGACTGTGAGCGTGGCGGGTGTGCTGGGCATGCTGGCCGGCGTGCTGGCCTGCACCGTGGAGTCTATCAGCTACTACCCCACTACAGCGAGGATGTGCGGTAAATTTTTTAATATATCTCTCTTTATATATGTAGATTATTTTCCGCATTCTATGAAAGTTTGTAAATCTTGAATATCGTCGGCGTGTTCGAATCCAATTCAAATAAAATATAAATTACTCTATAAATAGAGATGGAACAAAGTTTAACTTTAATGGTCAGTTATTGGAAACGTAGTTTGGAAAAGTTTGTTTCTTCTCGATGCCTGTCGTCCGTGAAATTGTTTATTTTGCAAGTTATTCTATAGATTTCTCTTTTAAGGTTCCAATCCCAATGATAGAACTGTTCCAGTAGATGTTAAGAAAGAAATTGAAGTTATTAAAACTTTTCACGAGTTAGGGAGCGTAGTTAAAATCAATAGTAACTCTTATCCGTCGCGAAGTAACACATAACAAACATCTTATATCACATCAAACTAAATTGTGTATAATTTTCCTGTAGCGGCTCCCCCTCCCCCGCTGCATGCCATCAACCGCGGGCTCGGCACGGAAGGACTTGGTACCATGCTAGCCGGCCTTTGGGGCTCTGGAAACGGAACCAACACCTTCGGGGAGAACGTTGGCGCCATTGGTGTCACTAAGGTGGGTCACATTGGAAGAAGAAAAAAGCTCTCTTTTAGCATGTTATCAAGTAACAGAGGTTTTCGTATCGGAGCACGTTTACGATGGGTAGTTATTGATGTTTTATACGTGTTTGTACTCATAATCCCGTTCCAATACGTTCCATCACGTACGATACAGATGACTGAACGGTATTGGATATTGACGAAGGACTTATTTCGAACACGAGTTTTAATATATTGTTTTCAGGTGGGTTCCCGACGCGTGGTGCAGTGGGCGGCGGGTCTGATGGTGGTGCAGGGCGTCGTGGGTAAACTGGGAGCCGTCTTTATCATCATACCACAGCCCATCGTTGGAGGACTGTTCTGTGTTATGTTTGGGATGATCTCAGCCTTCGGTAAGTATACTTTTTCCTTTGTATTTTTTTTTTGTATTTGAATAAATATAAAAATGGTTGTTAGATAATAATAACGTTTAAAATATTCGTTTATTTAATTAGTTTTAGATACTCTGCTTTTATCTTTATATTTTTTTCTTTCACTTAATATTTAAGTATCCCAATATTATAATTATTAAACGCTCTTAATTGCTGATTCATAAGCATAATGTATATAAATATAGCAAAATGTAATCCTTCAGGTTTATCAGCGCTACAGTATGTGAGTCTAAACAGCTCCCGCAACCTGTATATCATCGGGTTCAGTCTGTTCTTCCCTCTGGTGCTGACTCGCTGGATGTCGGCTCATAGCGGACTCATACAGACAGGGGTGGAAGCGCTGGACGCAGTGCTTCAAGTACTTCTATCAACTAGTATTCTAGTGGGTGGAGTAGTGGGCTGTTTGCTGGACAACTTGCTCCCAGGTAAGTGTTAATGTGGGTTCTTTAAAATTTTTAAATTATACTTTTATAAGTTCAATAATATTTGTATTGTTTTAAAACTGCAATAATTTGCTAAAATGAGTTTTTAAATAATGTTAGTATACCTAAACACTACCGTATACCTATTACCCAATCATTAGATTCTCATTAAAAATTTTACTGAAAGGCATTTATTTACTTACGTAATATTATGAAACATACAAGTATAATATATCATCGCCAGACTTTCATTATAGTGAGTCCGTTGCGTTTACATTTGATGACCTCATTAAGGTCACGGTACAGTTTAATTGACTTATTGCTGCAATAAATGTTAGTAATTTAGTCAATGATAGTTAGATGGGACATTATATTACAACAAAACAAAATTTTATATAATGTGTACAAGGCGTTTTTCGACTGAGTACTTGGTAAAAGTGAGAAACTGCCTTTATGTATCAGCTCCAAGCCAAACCGCCTAAACTTAATTCTTTAAAATTTTATTTTTACGAAGCGGATGAAGTAAATAAAATATTTTTATTTTTAATAACGTAACTACGGGTAAAATCTGATTATATTTATTAAATTATAATTTATTTCAAATACTTTGGCTATAGCAAAAGGTTAAATGTTTTAATTGTTTAATAACACGCGTTCTGAACCACCGTAGTAGTATTACATAAAGGTAAGCAATGTACACTTTCAGTTAATTACGAGTACAATTGGCTCGCGTGAGCCACTTTTGTCCACACTAGCAACGATTAACATATATTGTTTAGTTATACCTTGTTAGGATGAGTA
Organism: Melinaea menophilus ssp. n. AW-2005; assembly: GCA_918358695.1. Lineage (NCBI taxonomy): Eukaryota > Metazoa > Arthropoda > Insecta > Lepidoptera > Nymphalidae > Melinaea > Melinaea menophilus. The sequence goes on along the minus strand of OU911050.1, from coordinate 6,716,715 downwards.
TTGAAACAAAATAATATAATATGTATATGAAATAGCATGAAGGGGTTAGCTTACTATTATATTTTTTATTCTACACTTTTAACTTTGTATGTCTGTAGAGTTGTAGTGAAGATTTATTTAGAATTGTGGTTGAGGACATGGAATTTACAAGGTAGTGTAATGCTCCCGTAGGCACGGACGAGGAGCGTGGTCTGGCGGCGTGGGCGCAGGAGATGTGTTTGGAGGCGCGCGGACAGAGCGACGGTGACACTTACGACTTCCCCGTCGGCATGACGCTAGTGAGACGGTAATTATACACTCATTATATACCTAAATTATACATGTATTGTTTGGTGGCTACATTACGTATTGTAAATATACCAAATATATATATTCAGTAGGATAAGTATGTCATTCATTGTGCAGAGTAAAAAGTAATAAAAAAAAATATATTGTTTGTTTATCCTAATACTAATATTTTTTCTATTCAGATATATAATATTTTTCTTTGCAGTATATTTAATTTATTTTCTTTTATACTAATGAGCATCATTGAGTTTATAAAATATAGGTCAAGAACTGCCACGAGTATAATTATCCTTCAATAATCCATATATTTTTTAATCTGACATTAAATCAGTGAGGTTATAATACACGGTTGAAGATTCTGTTTGTTTGTCTGTGGCATCCGTCCACCGGATATAAGGATTTCAAATTTGTATTTTAACTGCCGATAAAATCGAGACGATTAAATAAACTACTTGTAGTCTAGGTTTAATACAAAACATGTTATAGTGTATTTGGTTATAAATATTTGCTATACAAATTGATATAAAACGCAAACGCATCACTAAATTATATAATTTGTAGGTGGAAATGGACCCAATACTTGCCCTTCATGCCGACCTACGAAGCTGGCAAGTTCACTGCACTGTTTAAGAGGAAGAAGGAAACTTAGTATTACTATTATATTATTATATGATTATATTTATATCATACAATAAGTGTAGTTCATATTTTGACATTGAATAAAATTGTTTTTTATTTGTTACATCTATTTTTTTATTTTACTGTTATCTTCTGTATTATATCATATAAATACTACCTTCGGAAGTGAGTAGTAACTTCTATATCTTCTATATCTTCTATATTCCCTCGTCATATATTAGAGATAAGAAGAGAGAAGCTTGTCATGTCATAAGAGCACTTACACTTTCCCATCACGTTTACTGATGAATATCCACGTGATTAGAATATTTGATCGTATAGGTTGTGTTAATCTGTATTTTTTATCAAAATATTATAAAAATTAATTAAAAGAAGGTGTGGTGTGCAAACCTATAATGTAGAGTTTTTTTATATTTCGCGAATATACTCGTATAACAAATCTACAAAATCGTGATGTATGGAAGTAAAAGAAGCGTATTTTTTTTTAGTTATTAAATATTATTTTTAGGGACATACCCTTTTTACCATTGAAAACCTAAGAGAAGTTCGGCTCTATGACCTTGCTTGATCATTATTCATGTATATATAATATATTTTTTCTTAACGATTTTATTTTAATTATTTAATATCTAATATTTCTGTTTTTACTTATCCAATAAGTTTTATAAATCAAGCAGGAAAAAATATATTACGTAATGTAAATAAATAAAAAAAATTGAAAGCTATTTCAGACTCACGCCTTGAAATGTCCATAAATGTCTTGAAAATAAACCGAATACCATTTTTTTTATTTATTGTCACGTAATAGAAGCGTGTTAGGAATTTTATTTTCCGAGTTTTATTATATTTTGACTAAAATGTCATTTAATTAGGCTGCGTGTTTCTTAGTATATGGGTCGTTGGAGCTAATATCGGTGTAATGATACATTCATCAACTCCTGTTTCGTATGAGTACGATGTTTCGGAGATTGGTTATTATAAAAAATGTGCGTGAGTAAAAGCAAATAACAGAAATCCGAGAAAATGACTAAAGTAATTTTAAAACAACAACTTTGCAACACTGTTTATATAAAAGTATAAATAATTGAGGTAAAATGTTTCAACTTTCAAAGAAATTGCTTCACTCGCTCAGTGTTTCCAAATAGATATTAAAAGAATTTGCTTTTTACTACGTAATTTTGCGAAACTGCTATCTTTCTCCCTTTCATGGCTTGCCTTCATTATCTTTATAGAATAAACCATTTGGTGTTTATCGAAGTCAACTCTTTGTTGTTACTCCTTTACTGTAATCTATGTAGTGTACTACATATAGAATCCTTATATGTTTAATAATTGTATTCTCCTCTAACCACCGCCAGGCACAGCTCCCAGAAAACAAGTAATTATAGTTAGTTGTGAGTTACGTGAATGCAGCTTTGAGGATTTTCTGATTAATTCAAAACTTTAATTACTTTATACTGTTTAAATACTTACGTGCATAAGTAAACATATACATAGAAAGTAAACACATAAACAGACACACACACACACACAGATAGTTTTTGCTCTATAGAGTCGCGATATTTAGAATGTACACTAAAATGATGGTTTGAAGTAAAGGTTCATTATATAGTTAACTTTATTATAAGCTAGTTCATACTTTATAATGAGGTTGAAGTAACGAAGTTTTGACAGTATCAGCCTTATTTGGGGCATGGGGTCGTTGTACTTACATTGTTCGATGCATAAAGGTTTGAAGAATAGAATAGACGTAGTCACGATAGCAAACTCTTTAGAATGAGTTTGCTAAATTAACTTCGGCAAATTAGGGGAGAGCTTCTAATTTTTTTATTCTTCTACTTAAGCAGTCTTATTTTAAACTTTTAGTCAGGGCTTTGCTTATTAAACTTAATTTTAGGAACCTCCAGCGACATTTTGAATTTCAGCGTTAAAGACAAAGGTCTCTGCTGCTAAAAAGTGAAACATGCCAAGCCTTTATAAATCTTAAAGCTCCCTGGCACATCGCATAAAGAAGGTCACATATAAGGAGTGGTTTATAGACCTAAATCCAGTGTGTATAAAGCCAGTAATCATTATGATTAATAGGTCGGTCATGATGCAGGGCACTGAATAGTGTGCAGCGGAGGTTCGTGTTTACAGCCGGCGCACGCATGCTAACCTGTTGTACAGCGAGGGCGGCGGGGCGGAGGCGAGGGCGGCGGAGGGCAGGGGGAGGAGAGTGCCAGGGGGGCAGGGTATCGACCGGGGCGAGGCAGAGGCAGTCCCGGTCGAGATCCGCCGCAGTTCACTCGCGTGTCCCTCAGTGCTCACCAGTGTACGCAAGTGTCCGCCTGTGTCCGTCGTCCCGAAATGCAGCCAGCACGCTGGCCGCATTGAACACAAATTACCAGGTGATTAATTTTAATTATAGAAAATTATAGTATTAAGCTAAATTTTTTGCTAAATTGACTGTCTCTTATTGTGGAAGCGTTCCTTTATTTTGTGTATTGTTGGCAAAGCAATTTTAAACCCTTTTTTAAAATATAATCTGCTGTGCGTTTTATTTTATTTGCAAAGAACAAAGACTTCTAACCATGTGGATGTTGAATTTTTTGTTTATTTTCTATTGTTTCGTCAATCTACCCACTGTTGCTATCGATTTACGATTGAGAGCATTTTATCTTTTGTTTTGCTTTAAACAAATCCTCGTGCGTCATTTCTATGATCAGTGAATTCTTGACAATTATCTTTAAATGTTGGAATAAAATATCGTATATTTATTATATTATTGAATTTTTAGTGTACAATGTATATTTCATCATTGTTAAGTGATGGATGTCAGAATAACTTTTTAATGACATATTCACCATAATTTTCAATTTAAAGCTTTCTGGAAAAGGGCCTTTGTCTAGAATTATTATTTTTATCTTATCATACCTTTATTAGTAGATAATTTGTAAAAGAGCAATTGACAATGGTCTACGCTTAACTCTGTCCAACTAAGCAGTAGATGAAGCGATGAAATATGCTTAAGAATTAAAATTTAAAAAAAAAAGTACACCGGCCTCTGAAGAAAGGATTTTAAATTTTAATATTAGGTCTATCTTTGTTTGATTAATTACTAATAAGGGCATCGTTTCTTTAACAGCATCGTTATAAAAATATAATGTAGCTAATTTGTTGAGTTAAACTTGAACTTTGCAATTGTTGTATTTAATTGTAGCATTTTAAAAATAAAATACTAAATCAAATAAAGAAAGTTTTCTTTATACACGCTATAGAAGTTTTACACACAACGCTAGACATAGTGTAGTTTTAAATTATTTTCTTGAATGAATGAAAAATTGGCACGATTTATGTCGTATTAGCAGTTTTGGCACAGGTCGTGAATTATAAGTTAGTATATTTTAAAAACTATATTCAATTTCCAGCCTATTCATTTAAAATTAAGGTTGAAATCTGTATTGAAAGGCTGATACGTAGGAGGTTTTACGAGTTACGTCGTAGCGACACCGGCTACGGCGTAGACTCATAGGTCGCCTACGTGACACAGACAAATTTTTGTAGGCGGTTCAAATTATTTGTTAAAAATTTATTGTTTTTAATATTATGAAATAGTTATAGATTTGTATCGTATCTTTGTTTTTCGTTTATCAATTTTATTTAAAAATTAATGTAATATAATATTAACAGTCATATGTTAAACATCGTTAAAAAGTCTTAAAAAACACTCTGCCTTTTCCAGATTAAGATTCGATCTTACCTAAGAGGATATAACTTAAGATTGGGAGATTAACATCTAATGGATAAATAGAATCATAATTCAGCTTACATTGTTTCAAAATCGGATACACTCGTAAATATAAAATATTCAGTTAAAACTAAAACTTGAATTATCGATTTTTTAACTTTACATAATTGGACTCAAACAAATATAAAAAAGAATATCAAACATTTATTTAATTCATTTATTGTGCCTTCAGTTATTTTGAATTATAATGTTGACCTAAATATATGCTTTTGCCCCATAATTGTGTTGTTCGTTCTTTTGGCACGAAACAGTTGCAAATGGCCGTCTTTGTTGCGATAAATGTTTTTTAAATTGTTTTCTTTAATCCACGCCCTTTGTAGACCCTCGTTTAGAGCTCGGATTGAACCCTTGATCATACAAGTAATCGTCGATTTCTTACTTAATATTATGTTATATATATTCAAGAATATTAATTATATGACCTATTTCGAAAAATATATATGTTTGTAATAATTCAAAACCTGTAACGTTGAAAATGTTAGTTTCTTATTTATATAGAATATTTAATTTATTATAACCGGCTCGAAGGACTCAAAAACGTGGGACTGATCGAGAATATGAATAAAGCTTAATATTTCGTTTTATTTTGATATCTAAGATGTATGTACCATATTCATAATATTTATATATAATATTACATATTCCTAGACTTAGTCTTTGTCGTGAGTCATCGCATATCTTTGCCATGCAGACTATGCTTTCAGAACCCAAAGTAAAAGATAATATTATTGTAAGTAAGTAAGGAAAATATTTTATGAAAAATATTTATGAATAAGTGCTTTACACATAAATATGTTAAACCGATGAACAAATCTATAGATCTTTGTTCATAATGCAATAATTGTATCATATAATCCCAAATATTCAGTTAACAATATAATATATTCTAAAAATTGTTCATACAATTAAATGCGAATATCATGGCGTCATGATTTTATTTCCCGGACAATAGAAAGCTCCGGGACATCTTCATTTCATTTCTGAGTATGATTTGCATAAAAATTAGCTCATCACAGTGAAGTTAGATGAATATTGTGACGAAGTTATACGTGACATCTCGACTTCATTGCATAAAAAATACATAAATAGCAAATAAATAATATTTTCATAAATACTGACCAAAATATATATGTGATTCCTATACATAGTGAAATTCTATTGTAAAAGTTATAACCTAATATAATAAATTAGACATTTCTTTCGTCAAGTCCATTGCTAGTAATACAATAATGGGTTATTTATGTATGTACTTATCATATTATTCACACCATTGAAATGAAAATAAACTTTTTTAAATGGGTTTAAGTTTTCGTTGTATAAAATATGATCTACTTACTACAACCGAGGTTACGTTAGGAAATAAATTTAAACACAATTGTTTCCTTTTCAATATTACTCACTGGAATTTAATTATTTTTTTAAACAAGTGAAGTAATCTTTTGTTACAAATACCTACAGATATAAATAACGATCTGTTGAAGACTTGAAGACATCACTCAGCGGACCGCTTTGTAAAACTTTATGAGGCGGAAATTAATTGCTAGCTGAAGTCGTATTGTCTGAGTCATCTCATAAAATTGACGTATTATTACATATTTTACATATTTCATTCTGTTGTGCGATAAGTTAGCGAGAAGATATTTTTAAATACTTCAGATATATTGAGGATGGATCGAGATCGAGAGGAATGTTTGGTTTCCTGCCGCCATTTCTCTACCCCTAACTATCTATTGGAGTTTTATAAGAAGGCGCTCACTGCAAATAAATTACCATTTGCATTTTACAATTAGTCATTAAGTAAGCATTATATTCGATTTATGAAACCAATAAAAATGATAACAGCGAACATGTAATAATAATATATATTCAAAGAGCTAAATCAATAATTGCGTGATGGCTTCGTAAATACAATAAGGACAAACAGACCGAGCTGAATCCAATTAGTTCACACTCGAAACTTTGATACATAGATTTCAAGTATTTGCATTAATGTATTCAACGAACCAGACATCATTTTCGATGACTCACTCCAGATATCGGATGTATAAGAGCCGCTGCTACCAGGACTTACTAACTAACACTCCCTTCTTGGCTGATTTCTGGGAAGTAATAAAACATTTGACATTTACAATAGGCGAGGCTTCAACTTTAACATTTTGATATTCACTATACTTACTGGAATAACATATTTATGTTGACATTTATATTTAAGGTAGTTATACGAAGACTACGACAATATCATTTTAGTGATGGCGCTAGGTTTTAAAAATGATATAAATGATACTGAGCTCGCTTGACAAGAACGTCGTAACCGTGAGAGTCGGATGTAGGAACTTTTATGTGAGTGTCCGGGCCTTGATCCTTACGATCGGAACATTTTATATTGCGTCATATCTTAAATTACGATGTCGCTGTGCTAATAAAAAACTTGAAATATTTTTATACCGTCATTCAAACACAATTAAGTAGAAAGACAAATGTATTAAATGTATGTATGTATTTGTGTAGACAACTCACTTTTGCTCAACTAACAATATTATATTTTATTAAAACTAGGAACGCCTTATAAAACCTACACGTATTTTATTATGAGATATAGTTTTCAAATATATAACAATATACGAGGAAACTAAAGGTCAATCTGATACATTTCCGCAATCTAACAATATCTCAATAACTATCAAACCATAAAATAGAGGAATGACTCGCCTGTATCATTATCTATTGTACTCCGCGATAACTTTCATTAACTGTTACAATTTATTAGGTATTTAGTGGTTATTGTTCTAAAGTGGGCTTGCAAACTAAATTTGTTGCCGCTAAATGTTCTGGCATTTGTAAACTATTCAGCAACAGTCCTTGACAGCCCTTTGCATTCTGTAAAGATTTACTGCCTAGATTATATATTATTGAAAAATTATTTTATAGAAACTTATATAATCGCTATTCTTAATTAACTAACAGCACAAACTACTGAGTCTATAAAACTGTCTATTTCATAACGTAAGCAAGAAACTTTCTTTTCTATCAGTACTATTCTGAGGGAAGTTTAACAGGGGATACTGGTTTGCATAAAACTTAACGTTTTTAATAAATAACTTTCATTTATTTTGCAGTGGAACCTTAAATTAAATATAAACGATTAGCTATTTCAGAATATTTGTCAATTTTACCAATGAAGCTGAATTATATAACTATGTTATGAGTTATATAATTAGGTACCGTTATTACCAAAGCTCTAAAGTCTTTGTATATTGGTCACTGGAAACAACGAAGTGTGTCTTAATCCCCACAGATCCGCTTCTCTCATGTCTCATATCATAATCCCTGAATACACGTGACTGAAGCCCACTGACAACAAAGGAAACATCCGCTCTTACGACAACAAAGCTCCATATTATATTTACGACTAGAAACACTGAATATATGAGCGTTAAAGAATATTTTAAACGACAATTTATTAAAAAACCTGTGATTCGAATTTAGTCTTTTTTTCATTGAAAGAATATTCTTTTCATACTAACATAATTGACTTAACTGTGTATAGTCATATGTAAGGTGAGTTTAAGTAGGCTTTGTTCCAAGGTAAAAATATTGTATACAATACCACATATCATATATAATTCCAATAGTTTCGAGCCGCACTAGAACCCATATTATCGATATTAATATATTATTTCGAGATTGTAGGATAAAACCTGTCTTCTAAACATTTTTAGTCATAAATGTTCAGAGAGTATTATAAATATACTCGTAAGTAACACACATAACGTAGTATTTTAAAATTGTTTTATTTAATATTTTATATTAAATGTACTTTATCGGACGCGATTCGTAAACGACGGCCGTTTCGACCTTCGACGATTAAACTTCTATCAGGAAACAATGACGTCACAGTTCTTTTGTTCGATACCAAATCGTTAGTATTTATATTGAACGAACAGAAAGACACGATAAATCCCGGTTTATAGACGCCGTTTCCGATCGTCATTGCATTGAGTATTCTGTAACTATACAGGAATCGGTTTATTCAATTATATCGACCGAACAGCCGGCTACAGTAATATCAATGAAATTCACTTTAATAAAACATACACTGTATAATTTACTTAGTGTTCAATAATTTAAATATTTATAATTTATATACACACTTGGCATTATTGTAATTATAAAATGTTTTTTCACTCTGTCACTTTATCGATCTTAAAGATATACATATGTATTTTTATATATTGTAATATTTCATACTCTTTAAAATAAAAATATATTTTTATTAGTATAAATATTCTGTACATACTGTAATATCTGAACGTTCGTCTCATATAAAATGCAACTTACAACGTTCGTAATCACCGCCCTCGCAGATTATAAACTAAATTTATAATTTACGATCCGCGTCTGATCTATCAAACAATTCCCGTTGACAGATCGAAGCGAGTAAGACGACCGCCCACAGACTTGTTCACTACTATTTTAGTGTGCGCGCGCAGGTGTTAAGTATATTGTAGACGCGCTAGGTAGTAATTTCAAATTATAAACACTAATATTTGAACATTTTTAATTCTTTAATTTTTCCGAATACATTTGACAAGTGTGACAGTGAAAGGCACAAACTTCAAATAATCTTTATCGGCAAAATACTTTTAAATGAAATAAGAAATAATGCGTTAATCAATATAATATCAAACTTTAAAATAGTTAGTGAATTTCAAAAATATTTTGATGAAAACGAAGCTTTACGACAATTGTTTGTTGACTCAGAGTTTCGCAGATTTAATGCGTTCGTGATCACCAGCGGCGCGCTGTTTGTACTAACAGATCAATAAACAACAGGACAAACAAACACACCAAACAAAATAAACATCGATTACACATAAATCGATTAAAAAAAACAGTAAAATCGGTGTTAATTTTTATCGAATTCGGGAGAGATATTAGACCGCCAGTTAAAATGTACGCTCTTTAAAAATAGACGCAATTTGTTTATATTGGTAGACGAACGTGGAACTCGTTTCTACATAAATAAATATGAAAACTAATTATTGCCTGGAAATGTGTTCTTTACTTTAATACACAATGTGGTACTTGTTAGGTTGTAACAATTTATTACGCCGATACATTAATCATATTAAAAAGATTCTACATATTGTATAATATATTAAGTATTCACGGCGGGTGGAAACGATCAGTGTTCATATAAATTAAAGACGAGTAAATAAATATATTACGACGTAACGTTTTCAGTATTGATCTAACGGAATAGAATCATAATTTTTTAAAGCTTAAACGTAAATTTATAAATTAAGTAAAGGAAATACTTTAAAGCTACAACCAGAGCTTTCTTCTAGTAAACCTACACAACTACTTCATAGTAATCCAGTTAAGCTAAATCTGTTCGGCGCACGTGCGTTTAAATCACACGATAAAGTCGCGTTGTTCGTGTTAAGCTGGATTAATTCTCGGTTAACAGTTTAATAAAAATAGAAGAAGGAAAGAGCGTAGATATTTTCACACTATATACACCTTTATATGTACTTTGCAAATTTAGGATTCAAAAACAGAAAAGTTATTAGGTTGATATGGTATTTTATTGCTTAAGTAACTAAATAAAGCTTTTGATTGGAAAAATAATACAAAGTATAAGACCATTGCTGTCCACCATCTTTGTCCACCATACGTTAAACATATTTAAGTTTTCGAGAAGTAGAAGAAACAGTCTATGGCTTCGTCTAAGTAGTTTTATAACATGTTATGTTAATCCGAGAACATGAACGAAGTGCAGTGACCTATTTACATCGGATTGTTAGATAAGTGGAGGCGACGTTTCACGGATAATTTGTATTATAATTCTTGGATAACAATTTATTATATATTCGCATTAGATGACAAGCATTTAAGAATTATGTAAATTAATTTATATATTTAATATAATGATTTGTTTATTCTTTATTTAAATAATATAATATCATTTATTATATTAAGTTCTAATCACAATCTCTTTAATACATACTTAACATTTTAAAACCAAATCGGCTAAACCTGAATCGTGCGGATAATGATTCAATTTAGTATGAAAATTTATCAACACCAGCAGAAATGTTAATAATGTTTATGATATTTTAAAATGATTTTTCCTTTAACATCATAAAATTGAAATTTAATGTATTATATAATAGTGCTAACAACATAATCAAATTTGTTTCAATACGAGTAGGATTCAAACTCGTGATTTTTGGGTCCATCCTAGACACCGGGGCAACTGAATTATTGTGACTACTCGGTAACGGTTATCGGGATAATTAGACTATATTTCAGTGCAAAAAAAGCAATTAATAATGTCTGATCTGAATTTTAATTCCTTATGTTTAAATTATTTGAATACTTTTAAAATTAATATACGTATAATAACCAGTTATATTAAAAGCGAACCAGCAGACACCATGTTAACTGATAAATTATTTTGTTAATATAATTCTTACACATACAGCAAAAATGGTTTATTCCTAGCGTGTTGTACGTAACTTGAGTTAATCGTAAAACAAGGAACGCAATAAACGTTTCTAAACGGAATTCATTACCTAATATTTATTATCAAATTTGAGGAATAATAACAATAGAAGAATTATGGTTTTCTGATGTTTAATTCTAAATAACCCCATGTTTATTACACAGTTTGTAAATGAAGTGATGACGCCATGTTTCGTTAGTAATTGTTCCCAGCAGTAGTCGTTTCCAGAATTACACACTGTAATAGTAACTCTTCGTAGCAGGCGACTGTAAATAATTGTCTCTACGCGGCATGGGGTGTGACAACTACCGTCCCACCCTCCCTGCCGCCCTTATCCTAGGAATATCAGCGGAACCCGGCCGCATTGCAGTGGAATACATGGTACTGTTATAATCTTTTACCAAATTTTCAGTTTGTAATTAACCAAAAGCACATTTTTGTATAAAAAAGACATTGTCGGGCCTCATTTCTAGTAGTGCTTGTAAAAAGTTTAGTTTAAGTTTTAAGTACAATTTAGTAGATAACCAACATTATTGTATTATGATAATTTGTTGAATATATAGTATTTAGAATCATGAGAAATGTGTTACTAAACAATGAGTTGTTCATTTGATTTATAGCTTTTTAACAAGGGCATGAATAAGTTACAGTTACACACTCGTTAGTGTTTTGTTAAGCTATTTTGAGATACTTTACGCTCTCATCACTAGTCATAGTCACGAGAATACTTCTAATGATACTACAAATAACACGGGTTGTTTTAGCGATGACTGATGGAAATAATAAGGATTGCGTGTACTCTAACCTACGCCTGAGCAACAAAGAAAATTAAACTTGTTTTGCGCGGAACACATCTACATATACATCTTGGACTATTTATTAATTGGTTTCCGAATCAATATTCCAATATCAGCAATCACTTCTACACCAATGATCTTTCTTTTAAAAAAAAACTGTTAAATTTATATTTACCTTATGTTATCTTTTATCAAACTACCCTCCACCGTCTATACACTGTAAGTTAAGTAAAGTAAAGAGATCATAGTCACTGAATCTAACATTACCTTGTCGAATCACATAATGTGTATGTTTGAGGCCTCGATTTTTTTAACATTCTTTTATAATATATTACTTTAGAAAAATGATTAAAGATTACATGCGATTTTTTTATCTATAAACTTATTAAAATTGGCAAAATGTTTTTTTATGTAGAAAAAATATGCGCTTATATAAAATTTATTAATTTTCAATGTAAAAGACTAAACAGCAAAGCGAAGTGAACGTGTGAAATTGCATTATGTGTGACAAAAAAGCAAAATTTACGAGTATTTTATGTGTAAGTACTATGTCGATGTATCAAAACTTATAGAAAAATACATTGCATGACAAATCATTCATAACTTGAAAATATTTATAGACGTAAATAGCTACTAGATTTTTTTCATACTTAAACGTATTAAATATATCGTTAAGATCATCATAACTTCATACTTATTAAAGATATCATTAAGAATATATTCGATTTAAAATTAAAAAATATAATTTAAAATATAATAACTACATATTATTTCTTTTACGTCTGGTCTAGAAAAACGATGACTCAGCGTCCGGTCCCCGCATCGATCCCAGTTGAACACAGACGTCTAAGGATATCCTAGGATATATATAACACCATTATTAACATTTTAATATAGTTTGGTCAAGAAACAAATGAAGCAGTCTTTTAACACTGATTCAATATTTATTTAGAATCAAAATTAAAGTAATCTTTAAGTAAACAAAAAGTAAAAATAAATATAATGTTTAATCTTACCAGTCACGGATCAAACAAAATAATTAACATAAATAATATTAGCGTAACAGTGTTTATGTCCGCTTTCAGCTACACAAAGGTAAATATCACTCAATCAGACCGCGGCTATTTCTGGTCTCGTGCATTCCGCTGACCTCTCGATTGCTCGGATACGCTCCTGTATCCACGAATTATAATTAACTAACACGGAGCCCATTACATTATTTTATTATCAATATATATATTCATTAGAAACTCTTTTGTTTGAAAAATATAACGAATGATCAATTTTCGTGGCTATTTCGTACGAAGGTAAAAAGCGAGCGCATGCGATCCACCAAAATATTTTTGTCTAAAATAGAATAAAGTTTTATTATAGCGTAGAGCTTCGTGACAAACTAGATTGAGGAAATAATATAATAGTAATAATATGTTTACTGTTTTCCTGTTGATATTTTTATTTCAGATGAATTATTTTTATATTTCGATATTGATGACAAAATATTATTCTTATATTATTTACTATCCAAAAATACAAAACAACAATATCAAAATATAATAATATAAAAAAATATTAATTATACAAAAAGGTGGTCTTATCGTTTTAAAGCAATTTTTCCACACAACCTTGGAGAGTGAAGACTGCAAGTAAAGCATGGTGAAAAATTATTATTATTGATACTAGAGGATACAAAATACCAATTCACAGAAACATATTATTGCCGTGCATAGATTAATAAGAATAATACCTTTTATAAATGTTTAAAAATTCAACACAGCGGGTTAATTAACAGTGCTATTGCTAAAGCCCTAATATAATATGTACATATTATATGTTTCATATATTCTTGTATATAATGTAAGCTATAGCTGTAATTATTTTTCTTTCATTAGAAAATAGCGTATGTGGCTTTTATTAATATTATTTATCAAATATTAAACATTTTTATTCTTTAATATAAGGCTCTGATAAAATTCTATTTATTTATTATCCTCAATTCACATAACACAATATTAACGACTACTTATTTATCCTAAAGATACTGAATATTTCTTTCATTGCCTTCGGAATTCCTTCTGGATTTAACCATAGCAATGTAACGTTGTACTGAACCTTTTCCTCAATCTTATGTACGAAGAGAATCGGTCTCAAGACGATTGCGCAAAGAATTAGGTCAGCCTCAATGAGCCTCGAATTTTGTCTATAGCTTTGTGACATCTGGTGGTAAAGTTACAAAAGTAGGGATCTGTTACAGACCGACAGACTCCGTACATAGCAATACTAAAAACATTACAAAAGGTTAGAATACTTTATTTAAGGTTATTCAATTTTAAAATATGTTATGATTTTTAATATTTGGGAAATTAATTGAAATCTTCTTACATATGATTCATAAAAAAACGTATAAACTCTCAACGTTTACTTGCTAATAATGTGTGAGTATAATGTTTACGAGAAATGTGCGTATGTGAGTGTGATGTGCGCGTGAGTCACTTGTTTCATATCCGCGGGAAACACGCATTCTTTACGTAAACAGAAACAAAATTAAATAGATTTATAAACACGTTTTTATTTGTTAATTATAATAAATTTAAGATATATTTCTATATCTATACCTATCTGTGAATGAATAATGAACCTTAATATTTTAAATTTAAAAACTATATCTTGATATAGCTGACATTGTCAGGTGCATCGACAGAAACATTTTTGAAATAATAAAATAGAAAGAACCAAACAAAAGAGTATTCTGTAAAGAAAGTCACAAAAATCCGTCGCAAACATAAACCGTTATCAAGAATGAGGTTGTACAAAGAAAGATCTCAATACGATTGAAATTGTGTTACAATAACCTATCTCTATATGTTTAGATTTCATTTCCGATAGCTAGATTCTATTTTTAATTTTATAAGATTTGTAGTTGTATTAATCTTCTTCAACGTCTTTATTAGTTATAATAATATAAAGTTTATTAGAAATCTTTGTAATAACATTTTTCAATAGAGGTGTTGGTACTTACAATGTATATAGAAATTCGAATACAAAATTAGGTACAATAATAAACAAATGGAAACATCCTACTAACCTTGTGACCTTTATTCAACTGTATATTCAGACAATTTGAGCTCTTTTATACAAGAGGACTATAATTATAGAGTACACAGCCCACACGTTATATAGATATTATTCACACGTATATATTTTACACATCATTTTGTGTATTAGAATATATTTAAAATTTAACGTGTTTAAATTAATTTATCTTTACTACATTTATCTTATTTGTTCCTAAATATTATGATATAATTATGTTCTTAAGATACTTTTCTTGTGATACAATAAAGCCGTGGTTATTTTCTTCCTAATACCTAGACTGACCTAATCTAGTACTGGGAGTGTCATCTGTAGGTTTACCAAAGGTCATGCAATATAGCCTTTGGCTGTATCTAATGAAGCCATATTTATAAATATAATAATATCGGGATAGCATTTATATAAAAATATATGACAATTCTTTATTAAATGTTGCGTCATAATTCTTTTTCCTTATTATTATACAATTTCATATAGTTTTTAATATGACTCCTTTCAAAAGCTTTTTCTATTTTATGGCAAAGTTTTTACATATTAGGTTTTGTTAAAAGGTCTAAAAAGCTAATTAAACTGTTGTGTATTTTTTCAATAGCATTTGATTATTTCAATACATGTGTTTCTAAAAAACCTTTAGCCGTTTATTTGATTTATTTCCTTTATAGAGTAAGTAAACCATCCTTTTATATAATCATTGATTTTACTAAAAAGGTATTAAGATGAATGTGATCTCCAAGAAATCAACATTTAACGGACATATTTCTTCTTTAGATGTATAATTCAGAAAATCTTCAAAGTATAAAGATATCAGATAAGGTACTTAACTTAAGAACTGACAAGTGCCATCTGAATGATTTTATTATTTATCCAACTGCTATTTCCAGGACTATATATCATTGCAATAATTATATGCACGAGGCAATGCTTATACTTTTTTAGATTTTTTTATGCTCATTAAAATCCTATCGGGTTGTAATCACAGATCAAAAGAAGATACTTGATAACAATAAGTATGTACTTATCTATTGGAAATAAATGTAATATAACAAATTATATAGTAAATTTAAATAAAATAACATTAATTTATTTAAGTGATCACGGAAATTTATAATAATTATATAATGCACCAGGTTTTAATGTATGAATAAGGTTTTCTGAGATATAATAAACAAATATTTTCATATAATTGATTGTAAATGAGTTTTTCGTCTTATTATTAACATTGTAAATTATATTAATTTAATCTCATTTTTTTTCTATATTTTTATCGAATCTTTTAAATATGTATCTAGCATCAGACTGATTTATAACGGCTCTGTGACACTGTCGCCTCCGAACCATAAAAAAACCTATAAAGAACTGCTAAGTGGATTTACTAATATATAAACTGCCTCCGAGCCAAGTAGGCTTCCGAAGAAAATACTTTAAAAATGATCTTGGCATTGTTTCTTCTCATATTCAGAATTGCGTTGTAACAATTTCATGACCGACATATTTTATTTGTCTAAAATTTTATTCTACTTACGAGAGAGAGACAAAAACATTCGATGATAATATAATAAAGTGCTAAAATAAATAACAATAAAAATATATTGAATTTGTTGTTGCATGAGACTCGCGGGAGGGACTTGTTGTCTTCTATATGTATATACTTTGAGGGACGACGCTAAAGTTACATTATATAATCGCAGTGAAGACTTAGAGAGTTGAGGAGTGATGTAGTTCACTGAACACGGTAAATCAATTACTTGTTAAAAACATAAAAGACGTCCCTATCCCTATGGATATAATTAGTTATTTATAAAATTCATCGTTCTAAATACGTACTTAAGCAACTAATTTTTTTTACCGTTTGGTAATATATTAACTTAGAATATATATTTAACTTCCCCAAGAATATTTTTCTAACAAAGTAACATTTGACACCGGCGTCAAAATGTATAAGTGCTCTCTAGCAGCTCTTCATCTCATGTCTGTCTTAGAGGCTCTTTATCTTTAAATTGACTGTCGTGGAACAGACGTTTTAGAATTCACTTTGTATTATTATTAGAGTATAATTTATTTCCTTGTTTAATAAATATATTTATAATTAACTGGCTGCTTCCAGTAACTTCCTCTGCTCTCTCTTCCCAGCCCTAGCAATAGTTTTTATCATACACAATCCGTATACTCGTATAATACACAATTCCTAGTTGTACTGTAATTGTTGTCTAATTCAATTTCGTATTTTCTTGTAGAAAGAGAGAGATTTCCGCAGTAGAAAGTGCGTGGTTCTCTGACAAACGAACAATAAAACATTTCAAAAATTAGTGGTAGTTTAAGAATCTTTGTTTTTGAACGTAACACAAATGTATTACTTTAAAAAATATATTTATAGTTCAAATTTAACAGCTTATATAATTGCATAGATTTTATTAGTTGTAATAGTCAATAAAATCTGTGTCAGTTATCCCATCTTAATAAAGGTATTATTATTTGCAGCCAATTTCCATTCAAGTGTTCTTGATGGTGTCGGCTACATTGTAGAGTAGAGTAGAGTGTCACCAAGTGAATATCTTGACGCTGTTCATTTTGTAGTATCTCTGTAGATCTCGCGATTTGAGCTGATTGTGACAATTTGTGTTTTTTCATTATTTTACACGTCCTCACATCCACAATCCTTTTATGGGATGCAAAAGTTCGGATAAAATCATTAAATCCCAAGCTTGAAGACACTTCGCTTTCGCTTGGTCAAGTGATATTAATTGAGTATTATGTATTAAGAAATAATGTCTAAAAGTCTCGTCTATGACTATTATTTAAAAATATTACAAATATAGTACAAATAGTGCAAGTACTGTTGGTCTAGTAAATTTTGAAGAAAAAACCTAATCCATTTAAATTAAAATGGTATCCATTAGAATAAATATTTAAGATGGACGCTGTCCCGAGTATGAGTTTAATTTATTTACCGTCGACATTGCTTTGCGTTTGATTAACGATGACAGATTAAGACTTATTTATTTTTCTTTATGAGACGGAATGCGGGATTTGATACAGGAGCTTCAGCGTGAACATATTTTACCATAACTCTGCCTCTTCCCACGGAGGTGTTAATATACAGTATGAATAATAAATGATGACAGCATTGAAATTATTATTTATTAAACAAAGGTTTAATTGAATATTCATTTGGATAATATGATAATACTCACATTTAGTATTCTCTGTATTTTATCAATATTCTAATCAGACTTCATAAATTAAACATGAAGTATGACCAAAATAGCCTCGCGGAAAAACCATAGATCAAAAAGCCGGAAAACAAAATATATTCCATTAGCAATATCGCTTGAACTATCTTTTATCAGTCTCGGTTTTAAATCAACCAATTGGAAATATGGTAAATAGAGCGCGCCAGTTGTATCGATCGCTGTACGTGTATACTATACACCGATGTGGGTAATAGAGTGACGATAGCACCGACATGTATAAATGAGGCAATCTATTACTTGCATACCGATACGCCTATTAACTAACTAGTGAGGCTTTCAGAAATTTTATCCTTAACTCGCATCACGAAAATGAGAAAACTTATATAAATAATGGTATATAATTAAGATGGTTTGGAGTTTAACAACTTAAATTTACCTAAACGTTATAACTTTATACCACCTACGCTTTATAAAATGTAATAGAGTTGTATTATACATCATTTACCGGTATAAAATTATTTTTATTTATTTTTATAATAAACAATTTTAATTTAACACAAGCACATTAACAAGATGTTCAATATTTAACAATGTGTGCCAAAAAATTAATGCCATAACCGAAATGACACCGGAAATGTAAATTGAGTTTATAAATCCGTTAAACTCCAGCGCGTAAACACACCCCGAATATAAAAGTATATTCTTGGATAAGTGTGTCAAGATTAATTAAAATCATTTCGTGAACATTATGTTCCATTATTTCCTTGATCATATTACGGGATTTAAAACAACTGCAATATTTTCATTCCATCATTTATTGCAAATTATTTAATGGTTTTATATTCTTATAATCCTGAATACTTATTCCATATTGGGCGTTAGCCGTAACCGTAATTAGCAAGCACCATACAATCGTGTATAAGTATAATATGAATTTACTTAAGAGAATATGATTTTAAATTCAAGGAACGTTATTAAAGAATATTGTTGTTGCATCTGTTGCGGAAAAATACAATCATAATATCAATAATACTGAATACAAACGACGTTATAAATATCGAAGTGTTTTAAAATCATATTACGAGTTGGATAACCCAGATTTAAGAACTAAACAAACAGATCAGTCGACTAGTTACAGAGTCATAAATAAAACTGGATTGAGTGACTGGGTTACGTATGTGTCAATCACCTATATTAATAATAAATAAATGTATCGAATATCAAAAAACTCAGTTGAAGATAATTCATACTCATGTAACCATTACTTAATAATCTTTAGGAAATACTGCGATATTTCTTCTTAACCCATATTTTGATCAATTAATACACATAATCAATTAATGGATACGTAACTTTACCAAATATGTTTTATCTTAAAACGGATTTCGAACTACAAATCTGTTACATAACAACAAATGTCTGTTGACTAGAACAAAGCAACGCAAGCCTATTGTATACTCTCACTGGTCACTACAGGTGTTCTCTTGTTCATTAACAAAACACCATGATCAATTGGAATCAGAAATATATATATAGAATTTAATTTATATTTACTATTACTATTTTTCGATCGTAACATGCAATCCTAGAAAAATATGTTTGAAATGAAAGACTTAAATAAAGTTATTTAATGTTAATGTGATCTCTCAGCTGAGAAGATTTAATTATCTAATAATAAAAATGTATTGTAAGTAACGCAATAGACGTATCTATAGTGAGATTCATCACGATAAAATAAACAATGGTTTACATCTTTCGGAAACGTTATCCCAAACTGCGCAATAATAAATAATGATGTGTAAGGAACCAAAACGTAATTCGCTTTTACAACAGCTAATTCTAAGTCAAGGCAACCATCCAGCAAACCATCTATCCAATCATCCAATAGAAAATGGCTCCAAGCCAAATAGCCGGTATAACTTGTTGATCTCACGACACCTGTACAATATTAGGTGAATGGCTTTTGTGTACGAATCCATTAGCTCTGTTAGTACATTTATTTTGCTTTCGTTACGTCATTGTCAATATTTCATACAATTAATAACTAGATGTCTTTGTTTCCGAAACATGCAATCAATTAAGCACATTAAGTTTATTTATCTCACCTATTTGTTATGCTAATAACTTAAAATTAAAGATCTTATCTTATTCCGAAATTAACACAATGCTCGAACACCACCATTAACTTATATTAGTAAAGTCTTTTAACAAAATATCTCTCGCAAATATAATATATATTTGTCCCAGTAAAGAACAAAACTAAACAGATATGTACTTAAATTTTCAAAATAAATATTTATATTTATGTATATTTCAACGATGTCATTCTTAAAACATGAGAACGGTGTTGTTAAACTGACTTTTATATAAAATTGATTGATATCAGAGGTCAGAAAATTTAAACACACGCAATAATTGTTTTCATATGATATAAGGCCACTTTATACTCATTAGTTCAGCTGTTTTATGCAACAAGTTAACCAGTACCCTGCTCAAGCTCATTAATCGAGTCGATCAAAAATGAGCACCTCTCGAGGGCTGTTGCACTAATCAAGATCGCTTTCACGTTAGGTAACGAACTGCTTATATTCTATTAAAATGTTATTTTAATGACATATTGCATCCAAATATTTCCCAACTTTACAGAAAAATATTGCTTTCCGTAGTGTTTTGCACTTCTTTATATCGAATTCAACAAATTAAGTTTTTATGTTGTTGTTGTTAAGTTACTCTGAGATTAGTTTACTTATTCATATTCGACATTCCGCCTTCCTCCCGGCTACTGGTTCCGATCCTTGTAATGAGGGGCCAGGCTTTTTTTTCATCTCATAACTGTACTATTACATTGGGCAACCTTAAAGTTGCCCTGCTATATTTGCAATTACACGCTTATAAGATTTTTTAAAATCATTTATACTTAATATAAACTATAAGGTTTTTGTAATAAGTACATACTATGTATTGAATAAGTCACACCCGCATAATATAAACCGACTAATAGAAGACTTGATTTTAAAACATATCATAACGAAAATAAATTAAACTAGATACAATTCGGTTTTTGAAGGACCTCTGCCTAATAGCAGATCATACCTAATATAGCAAGTAATGTGGAAATCAAGTCTTGTATGTTGAATCGGCACGGCCAGGCACGGCACGGCACGGGCACGGGTCGGCGGACTCCGCTAGCGTGCGCAACCCGCGCCTGCGCAGCGCCGCGCCACGCCCCGCACCGCTCACCCGTGCCCGTGCTTGCAGGATGCATGCGGTGGGCCTCCACTCCGCGCTCGCCATCCGCCGCGAGCGCAAGCGTCGCGCCGAACAGCAACGCGCCCGCGAGCGACGCTACTCCCTCCAGTCCTCCGAATCCGGAGTCACCTCGCCTCATTGTTCCACTGGGAGCCTTGAACGTCGACGCTACAAGAAGACAGGAACTACGGACAATGAAGTCGTCTCGTCTGTTGGCATGCTTCATCTGGGAGTTGTTTTTCTCGTTCTTGGTGTTTTTCTAGTTGCCTCAGGCTGGCTCCCTGATGATGTCACATCGTGGAGTAGTATCGGTTCTGTAAGCTGGTTTAACGAACTTGTTTGCTCGGGATTATTCGCTCTGGGCATTGGAATCTTCCTTATAGCACTTCACAAATATTTAACGAAGTCTGAAGAGGACGCATTAGAAGACTACGTTCAGCGTCAGCTGACCCGGTCCCGTTCTGGACACAGGTTAGAAAGAGATGCAGAGACCGGTGGCATGCGAACAAAGGGGGCACGACGAGCACGTACTACAGAAGTATTGCCAGAGACCGTCACTGAAACATATACAGAGCCCTCGCCAGATAGGGCTCACGGCTTCGTCAACGCTCTAGCTATTAATGGTGATGCAATGAGGGAGACGCCTTTGGAACAAATAGTAGAGGAAGAGATGTCGGTTGCGTCGGAAAGTGAGAGAAGGCTTGGCAAGTTTAACAAGGATACGTATTCCACCCCCTCCGTCGCGCCCAGTCTTAGCCCGGGATCACCCTCAGATACGCGTGAGCTACTCTCCGACGGACGGTACATGATTATGTCGAGGATGTGAACATCTTAGTTTGACAGTTCATTGATTCCCTACATCTTACTTCTCTATGGACTTGTTTTCGACTTTATTGGCAACCATATTATTCCAAGATAAGGCAATCGTTGAATTATCTATCCCGAAAAAATAATGTATAATTTATATCAAATGTCAATAATTCTTTACAAATTGAGCTCAATCCCTTAAACGCATTCTCCATCGAGAAATAAGATATTCGGTATCAGCGAAATGTCAACTAGACGAGAACCGCCATGCGTTGAAGGTCTATCAAATATATGGACATATTTTATCGTTCGTGTTGCATTTAATTAAACAAAAAGTTGTTTATTGCTGCTACCGAAAATAACAGAAGAGCTTTCAGCTTCGTATGTTGAATGTTGTTTATTAGACTGCTTCTCATTTACATTTACAGTTGGACCAAGTCACGATAGAGTTTAGCAGTAAGTATTGTAAACGCCTTCTACGATTGCAGTCGTAACCAC
Organism: Melinaea menophilus ssp. n. AW-2005; assembly: GCA_918358695.1. NCBI lineage: Eukaryota > Metazoa > Arthropoda > Insecta > Lepidoptera > Nymphalidae > Melinaea > Melinaea menophilus. The sequence continues at coordinate 6,693,858 of OU911050.1, read as the reverse complement.
GAGATTGAAAACAGAGCACAATTTAATCATGTGTTTGTTCTGCTCTTTCTTAATATCCTTTTGTGTTGGTATGAAACCTAGATTGCAGTTGTAAAGGTCTGTCTTTTATTGGTGATTCGCGTTTATTAGCTTGAGACTGATTGTTAATCTATTCTTTTATTGTATATTTAGTATATGTTATTTGTTCATTTTATAACCGTAATTATTATAACAGTGGTGCCAAAATTATAATAAATTAAATGGATCGATTTTCATTCTTACCTAATGACTCAGATTTTTTTTCCATATACATTTCATGTGATCTCAAGCATTTTATTTATAATTGTTTTTCCTTACGGCTGTGAATTTTGCGTTACTATATAAAATTATATAAGTGATAAAAAATATCTGAACTAACTGATATTATTAAAATTTATAACATTTATATATTTTATTTTGTCATTTTCTTAAAACAAGTCAAAAAAATTGTATACTTATTATAATGATATTATATCTTTTTCTAAATTTAAGCGTCAATGCTATGTATGTCATGTATCAAATAGAGTTTTATAATACAATACAGGGTTTTCTAATAAGAGGTTTCATTTTGGTATAATAAAAAACGATACAATAAATAAACCACTGTAAAGACGATGGGGTGCCATTAACGATTTACATTATGGAAAACGATATCAGCCAAATGGCCGCGACGGCTACGGTTGCAGGAACTAGTTTCATGAAATTATCCATGACCAATTCGTTTGTTAGCTGTACCTCCTCAATTTCTTCATTAATTCCATCTTGAAGGTCTTGAATCGGTTGTGGAATATTGGCATAGGTCTTATCTTTCACTTTTACTTAAAGAAAAAAGTCTAAAGGCGTTAAATCATAATATCTTGGTATCCAATTGTGATCACCTCTTCCAGAAATAACACGGTCAGGAAAATTTCAAAATCACAATTGTTTCGTTGCTTTTGTAGCACGTTCAAAATAGACGTCGTTGTAATGCATTCACGGTAAAAGTTGCACAAGTCTCATTTTTGAATAAGTAAGCTCCAATCACACCACCACCACCATCACCAAATAGTGTTTGTTACCTTAAGGATGGAGAAGCCTCTAGAGTGCAAGTGAGCCTTTAATACTGAAGATAATTTTTCGATGAATATCCGGATCATTTTTATGCATTTCAAACACCCAATCATTCAGTTCACTATTTCCGGCATCTTGACGATGAAAAGGTGCTTTAGTTTTGCGAACGGCTGTGGCTGCAAAATGTTCACCATTTTTGTAGTGAATTTTAATAATTTCAATGCGTTGAATGAATGAATCGTAGTTGTTACTTGTCAAAGGTGAAAGGTGACAGCTTCAAACGTGACAGCTGCCCAAATAGCGAGCTATTTAGAATGAATCCTCTAATTGGAAAACCCTTTATATTCATTTCGTGAAATGTGATTTATAAAATATTGATATGCATAAGAGCATATCCATGATTACTTAGTGTCTGTCTTTGTTCCACTTTTATCTTATTAATTCACACCCAAAAACAATACAAGAAAACTGATAGATAGCAACGGCAAACTAAAAAAAACTGTATGAACTTAATTGCCATTGCTTCAGTATTCCATACTTTATTAGTAACATTTAAGTCATAAGTTATATAAGCCTTTATATGCACAAATGGTTACAAAATATGTTTTCTGCCAAACTATACCTTCTGTTTTGTTTTGGCAGATCATGTAACACTAATGACTTGCACAAACTATGTCGATACTTATTATTATCATAGTGTTAATGTGGGAGATAGTAGAAAAAGTAAAGAATTCACATTCAATCGATATCTTGGTATTAATATGAATTAATATTAATGATTCTTTATCAGCGCTAGTCGTGAATCTCGTATTTTTTCTAATATTTCTCAGTCTGTATATTACTCGCCTCTGTGTCTAGAATTTGCTAGCTTGTAAATATCGTGAGTGTAAGATAAATGCCGAGTGGGCATCTGTGTTCTGTCGCTACCAACTAAGTCATTTCGTAATAAAAATAATCAACAGAAGAATTAAATAATCTATCACTTATGGTGATACGGAAAAGTTGTAATGACAAGTAAGTACAGGAGTAACATTTTTTGGAGAATTCGGCAGTGTGATTTGTAGAAAATTGAAAGAATCGTACTTATAAATGGGAGTATTTATAATTTATTGTTTTTTAAACACAACAAACAGTTATATATTACCGCCTGTTTTTGTTCGTCTATATTGATTAGTGTGAGATGACGTCACGAGAGAGTACTTACGTGAGGTGCCATATTCGCTTTGGGGTAACGAAGTGTCTCTTATAGTTAATAAATTTAAATATCTCTTCGCGTTTAATGTTTATAGTCTTCAGCACAAGACGTAGCGTGGGAATAGTATGCACATATTAATTATGAAAATTTCTCGTGCCTATACTTTTATATTTAGGTATTTTTGATAGCATATTTGAGGATTCAAATTCGTATTCGCTACAACACGTGTAAATATATGACGCGTTTAAATTTTGAACATTTAAAATATTTAATAAGACAATGCCTTTATCTTTATATTATTGTTTATACTTTTGAAACCAACGATTTAAATTAACATCACAGTGAAATATATTTGAATTGTCGATAACATTATCGAAAAATAAGACCAATTAATTATGTATTGGTAACAAAAGTATAAATAAATAGACTAGCACAAATCAATTCAAAGCAATATTATATTAAACCGTGCTTCGCTATAGAATTCTAAGTCAACATTCTTTAATGCACAATTTAGGCCGGACACTCAATATGAAAGCGCGACAAGATGACGCTGAAATATGTTCGTGGAGCTTTGAGCTCAGTCAGTTGGCTTAAAACGCTGAGTGACGTCGATCGCGCATTCATTGTGAACGAGCCCTTACGTAAAAGCACAAGACGTGATTTTATATAAAATACAGTTAAGTAGTGTCCATTTTGTTGAATAATTTAACAGTTTTGGTGTCGTGTAAAGCTCAAATGTGTTAGTTGTGAATTTTTTACGCTATTTCGATGTCGTGAAAAGTTTTTATAAACGCTTTTGCGCCTTTTTAATCAATTCTATATGCGTGTGTGCGCACCACTATGAGTATGTCTAAGACGATCTGATCGTGTCATGGATTCTGTCTCCTTTATTAAGTTATATTGATAAAACTTAACATATTAAAATTGAATCAAATATCAAAATAACTGTTTCTGTTTAAATATCATGATAAGAAATGAGTTTTTTTCCAACAAATGCAAAGAGTTGTCTACGACGACATTAGCCATCTAGAAAAGTAATTTTAATTTACACAGAAACATAAAATAAAATGAATTCAAATATAAACTATAAAATTGTCTGTCCATCAATAATATGTGAGCGACTCTTATGAGTGACATTGTACAATAATTGAGACAGACTTCATCTCACTGCTCCATGTCCTTCAGTTTATTGACAGTTGAAACGGATCGTATTAAGAGTGTCACTGACTTACTTAATTTCATTTCAGTGTATTGTATTTTAATAACGATGTCACTTACATTCTTAATACAATTTATCATATCTGGTTGTATTTATATCACAAAGTGATAAAAATGTACGTCTGTTTGGATGTGTTTGTAATAGCCTGATGTAACAGCGGTCTATAAATAAGATTTTAAATATATATTGTCCATTAAATAAACATAACCGAATGTAAACTATATGTATGTCATTACAAGTGACATCCAGACAGATTATTTAAGTAATATAATTCCTACTTTTTTTATCTCTTAAGGAATTTTTTGTAATAATACAAATTTATGTAATTCGGGGGAAAATGTTTGATTTTCATTAAATATACAACGTCGCTTACTTTTCTAAACATTTTTGTTTCTTCGAATTTATAAGGTTAAGTAAATTTAATAAGACATTTTCTCTCAAAGTTTTTGAGTCACATTCCACATTAGACACGTATTTTATTTATTACACTTATTGTTAATAAATTAATAACTACTCATTTGTTACTTTATTTACCTCATATCTATTAAACAGACTGAAAAACATTTTAGTATTACCTAAAGCATCTGATAAATTTGAAATAGAAGTTTTCTTTAAACTATTTAAGTATAAAATATGAATAAAATATATTATTATAAATTACTGACGCTAATTGAATCAAATGAATGAAACATTCTTTGAATAGAAATGGAAATCGCAAAAATGAAATAAAGTGAAGTTAGCGAATTATGTTGAATGAATCAAGGGAATTGCTAATTACTCTCTAATCCTATTGCATTATGAATGGTTAGCATCGCTCTGTACCACCCAAAAAGATGCTGTCCTTTTTACTCTGCATAAACGCGAATGAGATAGCAACTATGCAGTTGAGAAGCTATAAGTACATGTAGTGAATACCACCACTAACGTAATGATCATAACGAAGTATATATAATTCTAATTTCAGCGTTTGTTTTTGAAAAAACATATCCTTAAAAAATATATTTAAATTATTCCTTTTTCTATTTCAGATTTTGAAACTCATATCTCATTCGTCAATTTTTTATTCAACACTCGGTTGCAAAATTGTATGAGTGCCAAAACACATTTTTGAACTAAAGCTATATCGCTACGAAGTGCTACGAACAAAGGTTTCTGCGTTGCCACGAAACTACAGTTCTATGTATGTTGAGACAGACTTGAGAATCAATATTACATTGCAAAAAGTAGAGTGATGTACTACTAGTGTGTATAACGATACATTTTAGTCACTACTAACATGTAATACTGATATAACATAACACCATCAGTAACTAAAACATCAGGTAACACATTTGACTCTGAACAAAAATAATTTAATAGTAAAAATTAAATTAAATGAAAGCACAATATTATTGAAATTTAAAAGTATTTAAATTTATTTACTTGTGTTTTAAAAGTTCGTCGACTTTAAGGATTAAGATCTAAGTAATATTTATTATGCTCTTAGCTGAGCTCGATTAATCTTACTAAATGAACAAATTGTGAATTATATTGTGAAAAATATTCTAAATCTATTTATTTTACCTCCGTTTTTAAAAAAATACAATTGAAAAATAATCATTTTAAATACACATTGAAGTACATATTCCCTTGTCACAAATCAATCATAGGGTTGGTTGGCTCGTGTGACCTAGTTGTATTTAATACGAAGGTTTTAAACACTATGATACACTTTACAATGCTTTTAATACATTGATATATGTATTATCAAATATAACAAATAATGTTATTTCATAATATAAAGTAAATTTTACATCTGCTTAAAATGCTCTGTCATTTTCTGACTTAATAATCTAAAAGGTTTCTGAGAGGTACTAACGTCGTTGCAGATCATTCAGTAAAAGCCTCCATAAATAACAGCTGTACATTTGACCCAGTTGTGAGACACCGCCGGTCGTATTTTTCATGAAAAATAACTATTTACTTTTTTTTTATTATATTTTTTTTCTCATCAAACTGTTAAAAATTCACATACGATTTATTTTATGATTACTGAAAATAATAAAGTGTATAGATATTTAATATTAAATAGAATATATTTATAATTAAGTCTTTCGGTTACAGATATGCTACAATCTTTATTACAGCCAAGAGACAATCAAAGACGTAAGTAGTTTTAATTTTAAAATTACAAACATACCTACTAATAGTAATAGTAGAATTAGTAATGTTACTCGAATTATCTTTTTCCGTATTAAAATGATTATCATCTGACCTTCCCAGTCCATTCAGGTGCAGTAAATTTACGTGGGTTTAATTACATACTCAGTCATACCAACTGATACCTACCATACATATATGTAATATATATTAGTATTCTCGGTACTTGGTAGTTAAATTGATAGTCACTTACATGCATTCAATTGTTATATATAATGATATAGAGTATTTAATGGATGAGGTCACTCAAATAATATGAACTAAGCTACTATTTAACTGTTCTGAGTTTATATTTCAAATAATTCTATATAAGTGAGTAAATATCGAAGGAAATTATTAAGAACTCAGAATTCAGTCAATCATAGAAATCAGGAACCAATTACTAAGAATATAACATGATATAGAATAAATATTGTAATAACAATTTATAGGTAACAAATTATTATAAAGCAAACCTAATATTTATATCATTTTACTAAACTTTTACTCCATATAAAATATAATTTTCTAATCCATTGTAAAATCAAAATCACTGTGATCTGGTCTACAAAGTTAGACATGAACGGTGCAACAATTTCAGCGAAAATGATCGGTGCAATGCCAGCAGTGGCCGTGCGGCATGAGAGGCGTCGGGCGGAGAAGAGGACGAGGCGACCGTCGCAGCTGCCGTTGCAGCTGGGCCGGGTGGAGGACGCCACGCCCTCGCCCGACCACCATCTGGGAGGGGACCTCTACGTATGCGGCAAGGTAAGATGAAAGCAGTTAAATATTGCAATCTTCATAAGTTGCAGCAGGGAGCGGCAACGTGCAGGTAAGACAGCGGAAGGGGTGGTTATGACGAGGAATCAAAGTACTGCGCTGAGTTATATTACCGAACAGTATAACAAGTTCTTCTACAATTACTAATAATTTATCTTTAATACATTAATTTCAAGAAAATGTTATTTTGTACATTTGCATTGTTAAATTATAATACTTTATTAGAATTAAGGACTTGTTTTTTTAAATCCAAACTTAATAATCTTTACAATATTATGGATAAACCTATAAAAACTCAAAAAAACGTTAAAAACTCAGGTGGCATTTCTCCACGCAATCGTGGGTTCCCTGTTGTTGGGGATAGTAATCCTGGTTGTGGGCCTGGTGCAGCTATCCCCGGGCGCGGAGGCAGCGCAACATCGGTACTATCTGATGGGAGCTGGCGGATTGCTGTTCGGCCTCGGCGTGCTGGGAGCCGTGCTCAGGTAAGATACTAATATTGAAAGAAATTTGGTCGTAGTATATTCGTACGAGGGCAAAATCAAAAGTAATCTATCTAAATATGATAGACGCGTAGCGAGGGGTGGAACAGGTCTTGCACTAACCTGTTCCACCCCTCGCTACGCATCTGCCCACTGACATCTTCTTACGTGTCGAGATACTTGGTTTTAGTTCAGTACTGCATCAGCTGTCCTATTGCGAGGGCGTTAATTTTGACTGTGAGTTTTAAGTGAAAGAAGCCATCAATGAGGATATGATTGCAGTATACGAGAACTTTTCACCTTTCTTTTACATAATAAAATATTGTGCTAAACAGTTCAAGTGGAAACGTGAGTCCATTCAACATGACCCGCGTAGCTACGCCAAGGAGTAAAGCTTGTGCTTCAAGACCGTCGTTTAAAAGTTTCTCAATTAGCTACTGAATGCGGCGTTTAAGAATCCTCGGTTTTGAGAATTCTACGTGAACGTTTGTTCATAAACAAGGTCAGTGCAAGATGGGTCCCCAGAATGCCGACGCCCCTCCTGAAGAAAGACCGTGTTCTGATTTCGAGTGAAGCTTCAAGACAAAAATCCATGCAATGGAAATAACAGGGGGACCCCTGTTATTTCCATTGCCGTTATTTCCATTGCAACCGAAAAAATCTAGCAAAAACCGTCTGCCGGGAACATTATAGCGATAATTTTCTGGGATATGGAAGTTGTGCTATTACTTAATTACAAGGAGACAATCGCAGGAGTATTACGCTGAGGTTTTGAAAAACTTGAAGACAGCGATACTGGAGAAGTTCAGTCGTGGGATGCAGCTCCTGCATGACAACGCTCCTGTGCACAAGTCTGCCATTGCATCAAATGCTGTATGTGAGTTGAGGTTCCAGGAACTGAACCAACCCCTATAGCCCAGACAGTTTCAACTTTTAAAGAAACACCTACGGGGACGTTATTTTTCCGACGATGAAGAAGTCAAGTACACTGTTTCGGCATTTTCCACGTAATAGTACAGAGTAATATATTTTTTTTTCTGACGGTATCAAAGGACTTCCATCCAAATGGAATAAATGTATTGAGTTAGGAGGTGACTATATTGAAAAACAATAAATAAAATTTCCCCTGAGTCTTTTCTTTCATAGGTAGATTACTTATGGATCTCCCCTAGTAACAATATTTTTTTATACAATAAATGTTGGCTTGGCGAGTTATTGTGATTATAGATCTTAGCGATTTGTGAAAATAAATGATTTTTTATATGCAATTAAATTTATAAGCTAACAAATTAAAATCACTAAATGAAAGTATTTTCTTATTTCTTTCATACAATTATTCGCTAATCTCAATTCGTTGGTTCTTTACAAAATGAACAAACAATATAGAAAATATAATTTCAAATAATTCCAGGTGTCTATGCCTGCACTGGTACAACATGAGGTATCGCGAAGACTACGAAGACCGTGTACGAAGTAATCAAAAGAACTGCGTGAGTGTTGTGGAGAGTCACCACGAGGACCATCACCGTCGAGAAGAACGACCCAAGCTGAAGCCGCAGCCCAGCGTGCACGACGTCGACCTCATCAAGCAACCCTCGGTCGCCAGCGATACTTAAACACATGCGCACACACATCACACACACACACATACACACAGACAGACAGACAGACTGCAGCAACATAACATCTCTATAGTTAGTTCATGACGCTGTTAGACTAAGGACTTATCAAGTATCGCTACCCATCTCCTGAGCGCGACCAACGAAACTTTGAGAAACATTTTTAGAATTTTCTAAGTGTTTTCGTTAGTTTATACATACGTGCTCAAATCCCTTTAACAATAGACGTGTTATAATTATAGCGATACGGTAATGTTTAGTGTGAATTATATGGATGGTAGATGTTCGGATACGTTTTAACTTTAAGGTGATGATTTTGTCTCTTAAAACATATTTTGTAGTACCTTTATATATATAATCGATAAACTAAGGTACATGTAACGGAATAGCTGATTTACGTTGTTTAAAATTATTCTTATCTTTAGTTATTTAAGAATGATTGAAATAACAACTTATTTGAATAAGTTTTTGTATACCGTGAGTAACTTTTAAGTCACGATTTAGTAAATAATTATTCGTTGTACATATCTACATTTGAAACCTAAACGGACGTTATCACTGACACTATACTTTGAGGTACTGGCAAATGAAAGTAAATACTCAAATCTGTATAAAGCGCCCTCAGTGAAGGTATGTTATATACTATACTTATTGATACATATTAATATCGTCTCATCGTCATATGAAGAGTGCTCGTTACATATCATATTAATTAGATCCTTAACCTAAACACGAAGGCTATCTTGATGATTTTACTTTCAACGAACAAAAACATTTACATTTTTTTAAATAATTATTTACAATATTACGTTAAATAAAATATTTTTGAGGATTTTACAATTTACATATTATTTTGTGGTTTATTGAATAATATTAATATTTTTATTATTTTAAATAGTTTAAAAAAATTCGACACAAAAATATAACAAACCTGTTAAAAAGGAATTCATTCTAAATCCTTACCGTCCGTCTCAAACAATCACTATTACGAAATGCTCAAGAACACGTACAGGTTTCTGAAATCACACAACATTATCCTATAAAATATTTTAAAACACATGCGTGTGATCATGTCGTCCTAGTACGCCTGTAGTACTGCACTGGAGCTTAAGGAATGTATTTTTGTAAACATTTATTTAGAAACTGAAATTTTATTATATATCATTTATATTCAGATACATACGAGTATAGTCGAGACAGTCTTCTGATTACCCTTTACAATATTAGCCCTAATGATAAATCAATTACATAATCATTACAATATTAATAATTAACATTATTTTTAATCTTTTCTCCTAATTTATTTAACTTAACAATACATTATAATAGATTAAAGTATTAAATTAAATATTTCATATTAAAGTAGTTAACAAATGAATATTTACTTTAGTCGGTTAGTTATCGGTGTTATAGGTGTTGTCATTTTATTGAATAACTACTGATGTAGACCAATATTTAAGTAATATAACATATATTATGTAGGATAAGGTACTCGTAATGTCATACAAAATCATCTCAAACTCTTCACTTACGGTTACTTTTATTTGTTTCACTCCAGTAATTGAAATGTTAATCTTAAGAGACTGAAAAGTGTTCTAAAGTAAATATCAAATTTCTAAATTGTCTTTGTTTGTTTTGCTGGCAAGATATTATTGTAATTATTTGCTTTTTATATGATTTTGATTACATATTCCCTTTAAAATACGTAAACATTGAAAATTATAATTTTAGTGTGGGTCCAAACGTTGGTCCATATTAACTAAATGTGCTTTAATAATCATTCTATTATATATGAACGAGGTTCACCCGACATTGTATTTTAAGTCCATACACATCGACTGTAACAATCATATCCAAGAATTAACGGACCGAATAGGTATGAATTAGGAGGATCCCATAGAACCTACTGGTAAGTGATATTGCATCGCTAATTCCATCTTGTTTATATTAATTATTAGATTAAGATATTGGTGTCAACATTTAACATAATAATTATAGATGCTTTAATTGCCAAAGCTAGCGGATTTGTTCTTTTTATATCAACCTAACTCCAAGCGATTGAGTCGAGTAACTTTTTTTTAAATATAATAAATATTTGGCGAATAGAATTTATAGTTAAACGCGTTGCCAAATACTTCATTTAAAAGCTTGACTGATTTAAATAGAGTTAGCGTTAAACCGAATTATATTAATAATCATTTTAGCTTATTACCATTCGCTTATTTGTATTGCCGTGCCAAAAACTAAAGAACTATCTTCAATATTTCATTTACTTCGTCAGAGATGTATCAAGTTGTTTTAATATTATCAATATGTTACTTTTCTACGAATGTTCTCGTTTAATATATTATTATATCTGTCGTTAATGTTACTCTTCTTTAGATTAAGTATATTACGCAGCAGTAGAATAGTAGCCGTGGAGCGAGATCTTCCTCGCTTCCAATCTATCAAACATTCCGCTTTCTGTATTGAATCCACACATGATTCTGTATTTTTAACACATTATTGAATGTTTAGAAAGTAAGGAAAATATTATCAATGTGTAAACAATTAGTGTAATCCCGTGTATCTTTGTATTGTTTTGTTCGTTCTGAAATAAGGACGGCCTCTTGGGATCGTATGTGTGGTTGGATTCGTTCATCATCGTATCAGTGTAACACCGAGTGTGAAGCGACAGCGAGTGCGACATTTGATTTGAATGGTTATTAGTACACTTCAAGTAAGCAGCATGTCTGGAGATCCCTCGGGACCTTATTCAAGAATTCTCGTCATCCTATACCTAAGCTCTGTTCACTGTGATAATGTAAATGTATAAATTTATAAGAATATATAATAACAAAAAAAAATATATATAATATATTTACGGTCTTTTAAAGTTTGGAACTTTTTGAAATTAGCTGTCGTTTAAAATACGTTTGTACGGTTGTTTATAAATATCACAGTGAATCAAACCCTCAAGCACTAAGCACTTAAGCAGTCTTCATCCATTCGTTCGGTTGGCAACGCGTGCTCTGGGATCAGCTTCGAGTTTTGATCGAATATCACCTATAAGTATATTCGGATGGAACCGATCTCTCGGGACGCATTGAGGAACATCTTTACGGTTACAATGAAATTTTTTATATTGGTATATTAGTATATTTTAATTTTAATTACGACTGTGCTGTTTTATATCTCATATATTTTATACCGATGTCTCTAAATAAAATGTGAACAGAACTTCTTCTTTTATTTCACCTTAATAGGTTGTAATAACTTAAAAACACCTTAATTGCGAAAACACATTTAAAAAACAAACTAAAATTATAAATTCAAGCATCAACACTTCTTCTACTTCAAGTTTAAGCTTTAATCAAATGAACATACCGAAGTGGAGTTCGATGGCAATTATGCGCGTTTCACTTACAACTACTGTGTACGTGCTAGATATACAGAGTATATAAAATGACAAATCTATCGAACAAGGACCCTACGTCCTAGAAGTGACTCCCGGGAACTGCAAAAATCATTATGGAAATTTTATTCCTTATTAGAATTATTTGTTACACTGTAATATGCATATATTCATTCATATGAAATACTACATATTTGTAATGATATAAATTGTTGATTTGTGTAAAAAAATAAATCAGGATAGTAGTACATGTAACCAATTTAAAATGATGACTATCGAGACTAAATTAAAATATACATTTTTGTGCGTTTATATCGCAAACGCTGGGCCAAATCTTAGAAGATAGATAAAATGCACTATAACTTATTAAATAGATTTGCACTACGGAACCCTACACTACGAGTGACCCGACACGCACTTGGCCGGGTTTTTTTATATACAGCCAACTCTTATTATTTATTAAAATACATTTTAATAATAAAATGTTATTACTATTATTAATATACCATACAAATTATTTAATTATTAAAATACATGTAAAAACTCCAACATTATAAAAAAAAATATTATTCAATCAGTTAATCTCATAATATAGTTATGATAATTCAAATTTTGATAATGATTGAGAGGACAATGTGTCCCTAAAATTGTCAGATTATTTTTAGAAATAATAATTTTATTGAAATTGAACACCATAGGGTTAATAAAAGCAGTTATTTTAATTTGAGTTTGAAACATAGTTGTAATAGCAAATAACGATAATTTTGTAACTTATGACAATCTCGCTCTTTCCGTCACCAGCTCTTAGGTCTGTGACTAGTAACTTTCCGAGCTGGTAGCTGAAAGAACAATGAAGTAACAGTAAGAAAACAGTGACAGTAAGAAAAATTTCTTTACGTCAATCGTCTATGAAAACATGATACGCCTCCAGTCGAGCCAGCCCGCATACGAGCTGCACTCAAGTCACAATACAACTAAAACCTTAAATATTCACAAGATCAATTTTCTAAATTATATCATTGATACCAATTATAACCATCGTGTATGGACACCATAAAGAAATAACAATATTAAGCAATTATTCCGAGGCCAAACTTGTTAGACCATTAACAACACACTGAGTTTAACACGAAACTATGAGCCAATGTAATGACATTGGCTCTGTTAATGGAATTGTGACGTCATTATGTCACAATTCCATTGAAATTATATGAATGTACTAACAAACTTATTTTATTGACCTGCACCTGTACTGTTTTCGCTTTAATCGATGTAAAAAAATAAACAAAACAAGAAACATATATATGCAAATATAAGCTTCAAAACTACTTCATAATTAGCAAATATGCATTGTCTTATTGTCTACAGAGAGAATGATCTATTAGAGCATTTATACTACAAGTCTATTCGAACTGCATTTTTGTGTTCTGTCCATGTGGTAACCAAAAAACAAATAGTATTCTTAGTAGCTGACAAAATGGAAGAGAAACTGGTAATATTTCTGATATGATATCATTATTGTGACTCTTGGAAATACTCTTTAATAATACCCGGTAGTAACCAAAATATTTACTTTCGTAAAACAATATTACATTACCCTTAATATAATAAGTCACTTTTATATTTTACAAATATATGTATGTGTGTGTGTGCGTGTGTGTGTGTGTGTGTGTGTGTGTGTGTGTGCGTGTGTGTGCGTGTGTGTTTGTGTGCGTGTGTGTGTGTGTGTGTGTATGTGTGTGGCGCCATCTATCTTTATACCTAAAAAGCAAACATCGTGTTTACTTCTCTTCAAAATAGAGTAAATAAACAGTTGGTGACATGACCGTCTAGATGGCGTTGTTATAAAATAATCATTAATACCAAAAAATTGGTTGAGATATGGTTAGGCATGTATTACGATACGAAGTTACCAAACTTAAACAAAACAAAAACATTCTTAAAACATATATGCACGCTTAACGCAATCTTATTTAAATAACATATACTTTATATTATAGGATTTCTGTTAAAGAGTTATTTTTGTAAATGAAAAAAAATCTAATTATAAAATATAAAAAAAATATTCATAAAAGGTTCTTTAAAAAGGTTCACCTTTTAAAAAGTACAAGTCATCATTTATTTAAAATCTGTATCTGCTTCGCATTCTCCGAGTATCCCACCGGGACGAGACACCACCGACGTCATGACCACTAAGCTTTATTGAGTCGCACGTACTACTGAAATTGTTCCACATTTCTCTATAAACAATAGTCCAATCTTCAATCAACAAATATATTCGAATAAAATAAAATATGTATTTATTTTATACATCTTTCAATTGTACTGTTTTTATATTTAAAAATTTATACAATTGGTATAACATTTGATACTAAGTTTTTATTTACGAGTTTATTTTTATAGCATTGTATACACGTAACTCGCCTGTGGAGAGGTTTCTGAAATGGCACGTTGCAGATGTGTCACTCTTACCACTATTGAGGAATAGAGAGAGAAGATACATATAGAGTAAAGAGGTTTGAACAGAACAAGGTAGGAGTGGGAATTTTTTTTTTTTATTTTAACTAGGCATCGAAGTAAATTTCTAAAGAATAGTTTCATAGTGAAGAAAGGACAAGAAAAACCATGAATATATTTCGAACTTAGTTATTTACAGTGCAAGTTCCATATCACAGTTCTGAAAGGAATTAAAAAAATGTTCGTTACAATGAAGTTTTTTAAATACTTAGAGAAAAAGTTGGAATACGATTCGTTTTAACGAGATAAAAAAAAACGTTATAAAAATGTGTTTTACAAATGTATTCATATTTGTGTATTAACTCTTGTAGGGCTTTTGAAATATTTATTAAATCGAGAAAATCATTTTATTGAAGTTCGTTATATTAAGGTTACAATGTAATTTTTTTATAATACATATAGTATTAGGTATTAAGAACCGCGTTTAATGTATTGCTTAATACAATAGGGTGACATCTTAAATGTATGAAAATAGCATCGTAAATTACAGTAAAAATATAACATACAGCTATAATTGATATATGAAAACAAATAAAGTTTAGATTGTACTAAACTAATAGAATAAATAACCATGGTTATAGCGAAGCGACATGTGAACTATTAGCAAGTTAATTTTTCCCGAGTCTCTCTATAACCACCGTAGTACGAGTACTTAGTTTTATAACACTGCGTTTAAAGTTTACATTTTATGTCATAAGTCTTTGATAGATTTGGACAATTAATTGTAAAATGATTTTTATTGAACAAATATATTTTTAATTGTGATCTGTATTTTAGAATTATCAAAAAAATATTTTATAAAAGTTATAAAGGTCGCTTTTTGTATTAAAGATTTTTTCGTAGATACATTCGATATAAGTATAGTAATTTGAGTATTAAGGGATTCCCGAGGACACATAAGGATTAAACAGTTATCTAAAAAAAAAATAACATCTGCCTCTGCTTACAACAGATTATGTATGCACCTAACTAAACTAACTCAGCTATAGCGTACCTTCTTTAAGACTCTTTCGATATACTCCGGTCGATTCAACCCGTATACGAGCTGCAGTCAACATGTATGCTAATGTAAATTTAAAGTGTCGAGTATTTGTAGCCCAAGATCTAAGACTACCTTAACTCGAAATCTATACTACACATATCAAAACCGGTTTAACCGTATTAAAAACTAAAAATATTAAAATTATTTTGTTTATTGCCATGTAGTGAAATAACTTCGACCTGTCTTTTATCTTATTTGAATATCTACAAATATAGACGTAGTCAATATCTAAGTTGCATTTTTAATTAAATGTTATATTATTTAAATACCAACCTCTAAATAAAGTATAATATTCTGTACATGTTAATTTTTATATATATATTCCTTTCTATTTACAAATCTCCTCTGAACATCTTAAGGTAGACCGGTAGAGATTGACTTTTTAGTGTTTTAGCCTGCCTTTCATACATTTTTTTTGCAATAAATATGTATAAAAGATACAAAAAGACAAAAATCTTTTCCCCTTTACCACTACTACAACTCATCTGCTCTACAGTTATTTCATCTATGTACAGTAATTCGAAGAAAGATGATTGAAACAGACGTGACGAGTCAATAAATAAATGTAAGTGATTCAATGAGTGGTCGGAGTATGAGTACCTAGAACATCGTTTTTGAATAGACGAGGTGGAAAAGTACTGTATTTACACTGTATGTGTAGATTCTTCTGTCTGTATCGTTAGACTTACTAGTTTTACTATGCTTAACCGCATAACTTTAAAGGTAGATTTCTTTTGTAGGTTATGTTTGGCATATGTTAGGGAGATATGCTCCCTAATATATATCTTTAGATACCATTATAAAAGTTCAAGATAGGTCTAAAATAATTTGTTTGTTGTTATAAAAACCGTGTTGTCAAATTCTAAGAACAATAATGGTATCGGCGGTGTTATCATTTCTCAATATCGGTCAAACACACGCGCGATACGGCGCGACTGCAACAAACGCGCACGAGACGGCAACGTCGCGCGGCTGCGTCGCCACTGCGCCTGGGCTCCCTACCACAGTAATAATATCAATTCTTGCTTCTACATCGATCTCGAAGCATGGTTAGCCGCTCGTACTGTTAGTTGCCGCGCGAGACTTGTCGCGCTGTGTCGCGTCTTACTTTATCAATGTTAAATAGTTGATCACTTCTTTACAATGAGTACCCGCAAAATAAGTTTAAGCGACAAAAGTTTGCTGGCCCTTATATTCGAAGTCGAGAATCGTCCATGTTTGTGGAACCATGAAGATGAAAACTACAACGAGAGATCGCGTCTGGCGAAGGCTTGGGAAGAAATCGCCGCGAAAATCAAACTGCCAGGTACTTTCACCGCCTTTTAGTACGACCTCTATATTCCTTTTCATACAACTAATACAACTTTCCCTCTTTAAACCAATAGATGACAGAAGTGGTACTGATTTACTTATATATATATTAATATGATAATAATGATATACTATAATTATTAATATGATAATAATGGTACCGCAAACAAACTGATTGTAGTAACTATTTCTTGTATTTTTTAAACATGCGTATGCGTCTTTTTTAAACATAACAAAATCAAGGATTTATTATCGCATATGGAAATTATACCATATAAGTTAAAAAATCCTTGAATATTATTTAACATCTCAAGTTAAAGAATATAATATTAGCACACATTGTGTTAGTTCTTGAAACTATAATAAAATATAATTATAATATAGTATGTATAATAATTTCATTGATTAATAAAGCTAAATGTTTTATATTTAAATTAGATATTATTTATATATAATAGTTAGCAATAGTCAAACAATAAACAAACGTCTTATTTATTAAATAAGTAAAGTAAAATTGATTTGTAGTACGAATAGTATATATTATACACCTCAAAAAGTTTTAATGTTACTGGTCTATTCTATCTGAATAATGCTAACAATCTCTTTTATGGATAAATATACAAAATTTATCTAATTTATCTTTTAAAAAAGATATTTTTTTTTGGATGAGGCTATAGAAATTCTTTATAATAGTTATATAATTTCAATATACATAAAGACAGTTATTTTTACACATAATGGTATATATAAGTTTCTCACTTGTTAATTTCCGATTTTATTGTGGTTATAGTACATTAGTTGAATAAACGGTTATTTTTTAGTGTTAGATAATTAAAATTAACTGAAGTGTGTGAAACAAATCTTATCAATATATCGCTATTTCTTACAGAGGACCTATTACGGGCGAAATGGAAGAATCTAAGAGACTTATTCAAACGAGAAGTGAAGAAATGCAACGCAAACACCGTTGAGGAGTACACCGGCAAGTGGAGATACTTCAAGAACCTCTGGTTCCTCCACCGGCCGGTTGATATCACGGCCATGAGCGATGAGGAGAGTCTGGAGGCTGAAGTAAAAGACGAAACATTCCACAGATTCGGTCTCCCCGATACAACCGACGAGGTGTTCATAGAAGAAGAAAATCAAACCAAAAAGCGACTCTACCCCGAAATAGAAATTGCGCAAGACCCGTTGCATGAAAAGAAAAAAAGATTCTTTATAGACGACTACGACACGATGTTTTTAATGTCCTTGACGCCGTATTTTAAGGAGTTGGAGCCCATGAGGAAATTGCTAGTGCGGAGTAAGATACAGGATATCATATTCACAGAAATAGCGGCTCAGACTGGTTACAACGTTCTTCCACATTAGTTGTATTGTTTAAGTTATAACTTGGTAGGTTTACAATTATATTATTGGTTATAAGTTTGTGCGATTCAGTTAAGTTTAATGTGTAATCGTATCATCGTTTGAGAAGTGACTATTATTTGTTTTTATTAAAAGTTATTAAAAATCGTCATTTTTAACGGTTATTTTACAAACATTCCTCAATCAAATCCAGTTAGGCGTTTTTGTCTTAGTTATATTAGAATGAGACTGAAGCGTTCATAATTTACAAAAACCATTCTACACTACTTAACTTTTTGTGACATTCTTCGTCTTTCATGACTTGAAGCACTGAATAAGACAGTATTTCATAACAAGTTTGGTGAATGATGTGAACTATTGTTATACGTATATTCTTAACGAGTCAAGTGTCTGTCGTTGCGGTTCGAATGCTCGCTTTGAAGCTGTCTTCAGCCGTGACAAAATATTTGTATTATGAATAACTTATATGAGATGGCGATGAAGGAAGTAGTGTTTAAACTATGTGAAATACATGAAATATATATAATAATTCGTTAATCACTTTTGATTTAACCAATCATCTATTAGTGGAATGTAATTGTTTTTATAAAAATCTGTTCAATTTTGTTGTTAACATACCATTGTTGAGTTAATTTCGTTGTAAATTCCTGGTTGTCTTATTTTGTAGTACCAAATATGCCTTGAAATGTAGGTCTTTGTAACAAGTTTTCACTATAGTGAAACACATATACATACTGCTGATCTTTGCACATTGTACCAATCCTCCAATACTTATATATTAGTTTATATACATACATGTTGAAAATATAATATTGCTTAAGAAATAAATGTAGATAGAAATCATTCCCAATAAAAGTGAAGATTAAATAATTTGTTTTAATCAAATATTAAATAAGTTTATATTAAGTGCGTACTTGTCGTTTCCGCCAGTTCATTATTTATATTTTTATTTTAAGAATAAGAGCTGAGATGAAATGCAATAATCAAAGTTGTTATATAAACTTATTTTCTGACTATTAATATATATTTTTTGCGACATACAAATAAAGAAATTATCACACGAATAAAGAAACTGTACGAAGTGTTTTTTATATATAGAATGAATAGATGATGTATTGAATTAATATTATAGGTCCAAAATCTTCATTACATAGTACACGTAACACACACACACATACACACACACGCACACAGTACACAAAATAGTAACAAGACCAGGCACTTTTCAAATAAGTAATTTTCATAGGTTTAAGTCTCTAATCTCTATAATTAGCAATTGTATTTAAATACTTTTTTAATTTTGATAGCAAATTTATTGAATTTTCTTTTTTTTTTTATATGTATAGTATTATAATGTTAATATAATATAACAAAATACATATTGGAAATGTATTTAATATGAAAAATGCAATGCTGCTTGTTTTAGTTTCGATGTTGCTCTGAATGTATGTACCTAAAATAAAATATATAACACTCCAAAGCTAGTGTTTGATAAATTATTAGGCATATTATACACAAATGAAACATCTCTTTGCTCAACAAATATTAAAGTTAGAAGTTAGGCCAACACGTGGTAGCTGCCGTCGGCGGGTGACTCATGGACTAACATCGACTAATATTAAGTTATATTAAGTATAACATTTATAAGATTTTCTTATAAAATATGTATAATATAATAATACACTTAAATAGCATGGTGATAAAAATAGTTTAATATTAGTTACAATATTTTCTTTGTTTGGTGGTTAATCTGTATTCACTATAATACAAAAATAAATATTACCCTCTTATTACACTACATAAATATGTATAAATACGATTACGTAGGTCACGTATGCAAATTAATAAATAATCAATTGTGAAAATGCATAATCATTATTTAATATTGTCAAACCAGTACCAGATAATATTTATAGCACATCGACACATGTACATTTAATAACAGAAAAGAGAAATAAAACTTTAAATGCTAATTCGCTAGTAACTTCACAATCCACATTCACAATTTACGTTCGAAAAACTTTTTATATGACGTTTGGCGCCGAGCGGCGGGCGGCGGGAGCCGGTGCACACAACCCAAACAAAACACGCACGGAGCGGCAACGTCGCAAGAGACGTGCGACGTTGAATCGATCCCTCCCGCCGCGCCACCGACAGGTCCGTGCAATAGTGAAGCACTAAAAGCTTAATTACCGTAAATTACCGATTTTTATATAGGTCTTATTGTTCAATTGAAATTGACATTAAAAATAGGGCGGATGTAAATTTAATAGGATGGTATTCATTGTATTTACACGGATATTGTAACCAATCTATGCCTACATAATAAAATAATGTTGCTGTGTTTTTTCTAACACTATTTATAAAGGTTTTGTTTTGACACTGTTTATAAAGGTTCTTGGTTAGAAAATCCCAGAAAACATAAATCACAACTAGGTACTTGCTCAATATAGAATATAAATATTAGCAAAAAACGATAAATACTTAAAATGTTTATATTATTCACGTTATTATGAAAAATGTGAACAACTTTTACCAGTCGGCAGTTATTTATTAAGGTAATATCTAAATAGTATCATAACATAAGGTCATAGCTAATTGGTTTCGTGTAGGATTCCACTTTTTCTGTAAAATTCCTCCATCATTGATTCAAACACGAATACAAAGTAACAATGTATGTCTGTGCAACATTAATTACTATGCAATGCACTAGATTTCCTTTAACACGAATGCATTTTACTCATAGGAAACATTCACCAACCTTACACGATACGTTTTTTAACTTACCTTAATACACTAATGTATAGTGATTTTATGTGTATACGTCACTATATTTGGACATATATATATATATTTATTTATTTATATATTTTTCACTTTGAATCCATACCAGTGATCACTTGTGTACGTCAAATGGAAGTGACGGGAGGGCCTATTTTGATAAAATATGTATTAAAATAAGCCCTTCTGTAAAGACACTATATATATACCTTTAAAGAAGAAACGTTCTGATCAAAATTGAAGACTAATCAGACCTAATTTCTCGAAGTTAACGAATACAACGGACAGATGGATATAACGTATATTATAAATATTTTATTCCACCTCAATACATCGAATTAATTGCAATCGTCTCAACAATAAAATAATATAAAGTATTCACTTTTAAGTAAACAAAAAATATCTTTAAAAGTTACCCAAAATCAATAAAATCGATCGATCGAAACTATCAAAGTAAGTTGACGTCAACAATGGACAGATTAGGTGGCGCCGTCCAGTGAGTTGATGAAACCCAAAGTAGACTTGGACAATGAAACCACCATTGTGCCGTGTTCCTCCGGGACACTCCCGACCACATTCGCCGAAGGGCTATTCTTACTTCGTCCTTTGTCCCTTGACTTTGTCCGTCACTCATTGTTTGTTCCGGGATTGTCCACAAATAACCCGCAGATATTGTTCGACAAATTACCCCTAATATTATTACTGTATTGAACGGCTATTGTTATTAAATTATTATTATACTAGATATACCCACGACTTTGTGCGTAATGTTTTTTAAAATAATATTATTTTAAGTTACTCCTTCAAACCTCCGATCCGACAGTGAAAGTCCTTTTGAGATCGGTTCAGTGGTTATACGGAACAAACGTACAGGCAGATAGACAACAATTACAAAAAAAATTTAACTACCCTATACACTGTTTGTTAATTTAGAATGACAAACAGATACCTACTTTAATTTTTTTATATGTATAGTTGTATGTAAAGATGTAAAGATTAAGGGCTAGAAAATAATATATTTATAGTTATAGTTATAAACTTTATATAAAGTTACAGATATATTCTTGAATAATCATTGAATGTCACTGTCTTCTCGTAATATATATCCTAAAGTTAAATTTTAAAAGTTTGACAGATATCCGAAGTAGCGTGTGTTTTGATAGTCTTATATAGGGGATGGAAATATATTATAATGCTACCCTGTTGATGATGTATGATGAAATATTACAACCTCTATCGTGACTAGGGGCGCCAACAAACCCTCAATTTCGACTCGCTGTGCTCGCGAAATCTCGGGTGTCGTTTGCATATTGAGCGAAGCGAGCCCAGTATATTGACTCATCGTTTCCCATTGACTTCAATGGGATATTAGTTTTTTGACATGATATAAAAAAGATATTTTTTTTTTTAAAGACATTTTTCAATTTTTTTTTTAAAACCACCACCTAATGTTGGTCTTTTTGATTGCAAAGTTTCATAATTTTCCGTCAAGTAGTTTTCGAGCCAATTCGTGACAATGAATGTAAAAAGTCTCCAGTAAAACGCTCCGCTCACTTCGTTCGCTTCGCTCAATAACTTCATAGAACACGTGTTCACACACTGATAGGTCAATATTGGTTATTTATTTTGATCTCATTAAAATTATACATTTATTACGGAATTAATGAAAATATATACACAATACATTCAATTTTTTATTTAAATTTATTTGTTTTTATAATAATTAATTATAATATAAATCTTTTTACATGTAATATAACTGTAACGAAGTTTGAGTTTAAGTCTATTTGTTAGTTAATATATTTGTTATTTGTTGTTATTTGTTAATTGAAGTTCCATATTTGTGTTTGTAATATCAACCATGTGTTCTATATTTATAATGTATTATATAATATATAATAAAAGGACACAATAGCTCAGTGTGCAGAGCGCCGGTCGGAATCAAGAATGCCGCAAAGTCGAGTTTAGGTCGTGTTGATGATTTTTTTCTATCTAGATAAAAAGTATAACAAATATTCAAAATAATTTATAAAATGGATACCGCAGCATTTGAAACAATCTTTAAGACAAAAAAATATTATTTTTCCTGTCTATACTATAACTATATATATTATTAGTATATTATTAGTTAGTTAATTCAATTGTCAAAAGTAATACAGATCACTTTTGACAATTGAATTAATTATACAAATTTGATAAATTTTTAATTCTTCTTACGTACCTTAATTAAAATAAAGTAACTAATTTTATATAGGTATATAGTAAATAGTCTCTGGCTACCCCGCAAGGGATATGGCGTAAAGGTAAATAAATAAATAAACTAATTTTAACATAATGTAAATATAAAAGTCCATACAATATAAAGATTTAGTTATCGATTACATGGAGGTACCCACTCTATACAGTTCATACAACCAACTAACAAAATGTCATAAAATAATAATAATATATATAATTACGTATTATTATTATTTTAGTTTGATTTGAATCATTAAAATATTAATATTAATATAAATAAAATAAAAAATAATTTTTAATATAAAATTTTACGATTTTATATTATTTTTTTTATCACCTCTGAATTCGTTCAAGTTATATTTCATTTACTATAAATTTATTATAAATTCATTATTATTAAGCTTTTATTAAAAAAATTTAATAATTAATTTTTATTTATTATAAAAGTCAAACTTATTTCATTAGAAATATATCTATCTCTCTCTCACACCTACAGAACCCGCGGAGGAAACTTGATATGGTAATAAATAAAATATATAGTGTCGTCTCTTTCTATAACACTATAATTGTAATATGCCGTCTCTCTCTAAAAGTTCCATGCCAGCTTGGAGCTGTTCAGTTATCGCTCTTCAAATACTTTTTGGAAGTTCCTCGTAACCTTGAGAGATGAAATTAAATTCCAATGTTTTTAAAATTAAATATTTGTTTAATTAATTATTTTTTTATTATTATTAACTAAGTATTTATTATTATTTTAATAGATACATAAAAATAGTAAAAAAATATTTAATATATAAACTCATAGTCTTATAAAAGTTTAAATCCTCTCTAATAAAGTTGTTATTAAAATACTACGTAAGGACCAACAAATTATTGTTATTATGAACTTGGTGGAAATACATTGAAAATATGTGATGGTTCAACTAAAATATACTCTACTTAGACTACACATGATAAGTATTCTTCAGTTGTCTCCATTTTGAATCCTAACTGTAATTGTAGTTATGATTTGAGACATAAAACTGAAGCTTTATATGCATTTTGTCTAATAAGGTTTTCGTAAAAAGTTTGTAATAAATATAATCAGTATAAGCTGTTGCTTTAATAACATTTTTTTATTTGATTCGCGTCAAAACTTTAAAAACCTATCCATCAGAACAGTGAAGTGCACTCCACAGCTATCTCTATATCTTCTAAAAGAGATTTTATTTATTGGAAATAGTATATTAATAGTGTTGTATGTCTGTCCTGAGCTTTCTTGTTTCAACGAGTTCAATTTATATTTTTCATTTTAAACCATGTTAGTTTTTAAGTCCAATAAAGCTTTTTAAGTTTGTTAGATGTTAAACATGTATAATAATAGTTCGTTATAAGGTAAGTTTAGTTCGAACCAATTGAAAATTTTGTGAATTGATGGAATTTTCTAATAATGTGAGTTCTGAATACTAAGTGAGCTTCAAAGTTTAGCCCAGAGCTTTAGGCGAAATATTACGGCTAAGTTTAGAGAGACCGTTGCCTCGTTCGAAGAATGGCGGAATCCTTACAATGCAGGTTGTATACGAAACTTGTTTGACCAGAATTGAGAAAAAAAAGTGGCGGGCAAGTTCGCCTACAATAGCATTCCGCGCTCATCGGCCCGCCCGCGCTCCGCCCCCTCCCCCCGGCCCCCGCGGCGCCCCCCGCCCGCGCCGCGCCCCGCCCCGCGCCCCGGCCCGCGCGCAGTCCGACACGGAACGCGGCGGCGTGCGTTCAGCTTGCTATAATGTGATCATTTCTGGATATTTTTCATAAACTTGCAAATTAAGTGAATACTCTACACATTTTATTTTCACCGATACGAGACTCTATTCTTATCTTTGAAACTTTTTTATGAATATATAACACAGGTTTCGTTATTTATGCACTATTTTTATCTATTTTACGTTCTAATTTTGCGTTGTTAAAAAAAAATCTGTGAAGTGTTGTTCTCTAGTGTCTCCACTCAGATGATACGGTTGATATCGATTTTCAGTCACTGATTCTCGAACAGCTGTTCAGAGGATGCGGAAGGAACGTACTAGAACAGAAGTGCTATTCGAATAAAATATTTTCATTTCAATTGGAATTGAAAAGACGATATTGAATGGTTCATTATAAATAAACAGCATTGGATTCTGGATTCAATTTAAAGATCACTCCAGTCACATTTGGAGTGAAGTTCGGTGTTACAATAAACAAGTGAACGGTGTCTAAGTGAGAACGACAATACTCAAACGAAAACAGGAATAATTGTGAAGCTTGTGTCCAACGAACTCGCGTTTCAGACATAACATATAAGTGTATCAACCGTGGTTGACTTCAGTGGATGTGGATTTAAATCTGTTTGTAAGGTAAGATTTAGATCAGTTACATTTACTGTTAAGGCAATGGTAATGGTTTAAATCTGTTTTCTATTTTTACACCGCGTCATGTGTTTTGGTCGCGATAGATAGGCCTAATGTGTCCGCCGAAGTCAGGCCGTGTACCTCAAAGCTATTTGTATCAAAACTAAATTAAAAACTTTAAACAATTTAAATTCATGGGCATTGTGTATTGACTTGTCGTTACTATCCACCATTTTTTTTCCGTTTTGTAATTGTAATTGTAAAACGAACACCAACAAGGAAGTGGATTACGAATGTAACTTTAAATATTTTTTTTTATGAAATGACCTTTGTTCATTTATAAATATGTATTGAATAAAAAAATATTGTAAATAGTATTAAAATATAATGAAGGTTATACAAAAAGTTAACTAAGTATAAAAATACATTATTTTAAACTCTTATTTTATTATGCTTGATTTTTTCTTAATAAAAATGTTGTTACATAAATATTAAATATATATAGATCACTAAATAATATGTTCTGAATATTAGCTTGAAAAAATATATTAATTATTCATTGATTCACAAAAAAACTTTATTAATAAAACTCTTATTTTGATAAAAGTAAAAAGCTTTTTAAACAAATATATTAATTATTATACTATTTTATACTTTTTATAATTATTGATATTGATTGTAGTACTTATCATAAAACTTAAATTCTGAACACTTTTGAACACTTTTCAACTCTTTGAAACTAATTGGGCGAAGTCTATTATGTGTTTAGTCTAAGTACATCTACTTTACTGTTTTGCGATTTTTGTATTATCATAATAATATGCGAAGTACTAAAGATTGTATTGGTTTATTTACCAAAATAACACATTTTAATTTGGTAGAGTAGTTACTGACAGATACTTTACACTTATTAGGATCTGAACTTTCTAAAGCTAAGATAACCAAGTAAATCACTTTGGAAAAGAGCTGTGAATGTATCCGTTTTCTGGCGTAAAAACTTATCGGGGCTCGAGATAAGTGTTAGATATCAGTAATGGATTGAAAGTGAGTGTTTCAGTTATCTGCTATCCGTACGTGAAAGGTCCTAAAGTATATAGCGATAGACTAATTTCCTAACGTAGCTCGATCTAATAAAATACTTAAACCAGTTCTCTTCCACTTCATCTCATTAATATAACAGTTAATTCCTGTCTCGAACATTTCGGAACATTAATACACCTATATGTATAGAGCGTTGACCCTGATTTGTTTATTTGTTATTACGGTATTCAAAGCAAAAGTTGTTCATCGGGATTTCGATATAATTGTCCAAAAGTTAGTTTAACCTTTCTATTAATTGTTTGAGTTGATTTAGTTGGTGTTTTCATAAAATATATGATTATGTGATATTATACAAGTGAAGTGGTCGTTACGGTCTGTTTTGTTATTTTTGTGTTTGATAACAAAGCATTCTTAAGACCTTAAGATCTCCAAGAGAGAAGTTTGTTTATAAAACTTATAACTATGAAATTATTATGTATGAAAAGTAGAAAAATCCGTAGTTAACAGCGCACCGTCGCGACCACACATCATCAGAGCTACCTAGAGCTTTTCTAGCTCAATTAAACATTATAATTTAATTATTTATAGTAAAACATATTCGTTGTAAAGATTGAATACGAATTTAAAAATGGATGTGGGAACATCAGGACTTTAGATATAAAAATATTTAATGTCCCATAAAGAACAATAGTAATGAAAAGTACTATGAATTTAACTATTTAAGAATAATGTATTAACTAATTTGAAAGAAACAAAGATGAGGTTATATAAACCCGGTCGCCCGGTCCCGGTCGCCAATGTCTCGCTCATCTGTTCCTCAGTGACACGTTTTGGCGTCTCTCACAAACACGTCGACGTCTCATAAACAGACGAGATTAACTACCGTCTTTTAAATTTTATTACAACACTACACTGACTCATTATTATTTACGGAGTCTCGCAACTAGCTTTTGTTCTTAGTGAGCTGTTCTGTGCTAATAATATAGGTATATACCAACTGAAATTGGATTCGATTGTAGGTATGTTTATGTACTTTATTTATAACTAGTCGAAGTCTACGACTTCGGTCGCGGTAGGTATAGATTTTTGAAAATAAAATTAGTTTAAGTTAGGTACTCGGTATGTATATACATACGCCAGTAAATTTAGCTGTTCCAGAGATTAGCCGGCTTAAACAGACAGACAGGACCAAAAATTAAATATTTATACATATATTTTACTTTTTTAAGTATAATGTATAACTTCATATGCATTTTGTAAAAACCTGCTAATTTGAAATTACAATTTACATGTAGAGATGACCGAGATTTAATAGATACTTAAAACTAAGAACTAGTTTAGCTATTTTTAAACTTCGTTTGCAATTGAATTTAGTATCTAGGATCAGGTATTAACTGATATTCCGAGATTAAAAGTAACATATAGATATTTAAAACAGGACCTCGAGAACACATGCAAACCATAATCGTTTCACTGTTACCTTGTGAGAAACAAAGCAAAGTTCATAATATTTCATCACACACATTAGTTTGTGTATGCAGCTTAATACATCAAAATTGTGTCTGACATCAGACACTGTAATGTCACGGCTGACACACTCTTTGCTTTAAGGTCAGGGATTTTGAATGTTACACAATAATTTAACATTTAACTTTAATATAACATTAAATATTCATGCAATTACTATTAAGTATAATTTATCTGTATTGCGTATCAGATTAGAATTAACTGTATGGGATAACTTCACAAACGGAGAAACAACTCCAATTATATATGAAGTGTTTATATTTATAGACTTCAATACATGAACAAAAGGAAGCTAATATAAAATGGAACGGTCACCAACTGGTACGAATTTATATATATATATATATATATATATATATATATATATATATATATATATAAACATGAACAAACACCGTCTTGTCTATACGTCTACAGTATGACCTCATCCAGTACTCATATATCATTCGTATACAATGGAGTGAACTACAGCTTTGTTATGTTATTTAAAATATTATTATTATCCAATACAAAAATAATTTAGATTTTCTGGATTCCAAAAACCAATCGCAAGAAACAGTTTATCTTCGTCCTATTCGTCTCATTACAAGAGGTCTTCTGTGTAAAAAAAACACTATTTTAGTTGACAAAGTATGGCTACATCACATGTTTTAACTATTCTTAAAGCATCAAATCATAGAGTTTTTTTTTAATATATTTTTTTTTATTTTTTATTTTTATTTGGTACGATCATTTTCACGGATGTATTAAGTATGTATAAAAATGCGGGCACCCAAAGTCGGAAGAAATGTCTGAAAATATAATATGACAATATCATCCGCACTCCTCTATCATGTCTCTGGGGTGATATGATAGAAGAGTGCGGATGATATTAACACTAAACCTATCGACAATTCTTGTATACCTGTCGCTATCGCACGCCGTCAAATTGACCAGTAATTAAAAGTTATTTTATTATGTAACGCAGGTAATAATGGAAATAACTAAAAGTAAAGAGTGTAGAAAATATTATATGCATATTCTAAGTATTGTCATGTAGTTTGATAACGATATTTTAACGTTTAAAAATGTGTAACTTTTACAAAAGTTTAAGAACGGTCAATTTGACCGGTACTTGGTAGGTTTAGTGTTAACTATGCGCCGATCATCTACAGTTAATATATGAACAGAATTTTAACCAACGACTCCCAGATGTCTCATAATGTCATTATAACTACATAAAGGTAGATAATCAAAATATGCGACTAATATAAATATAATAATTATTATATAGTATAAATAAATGTGATATAAGTTTAAAATAAATTGAGTTATAAATATTCGATAAAGTATTATTTCGGAGAAACTGACATTAAAGATAAGAGTAATTTCCGAGGAAAAAATCTATGAAACTAGTTTAAACCAGTTTAAACCAAATATAAACATGTTTCGGTCGAATATTTAATATTAACTTAAGATGTGACGTCTTTCTCCTCAGTACATTTAATATTGATGGAATCAAACAAAAACAGCGGTGAAAACAAATTGCAATTAACTTAGTTGTTGATTACAATATATTACATTCTGAAGTTATAACGGATAAGCGTGTAAAGACGTGAAATTAGTCTAGTTTATTAAACTGTTGTAGGTAATCTTATTAAAATTTCGTACCTCCTCGTTTAGAAAACTTTTTGTACGTTCTTCATATAGCGCCTGGAAAATTAACATAAATAAAACCTTTACACATTTACCTATAAAGATATAATAAATGCCTTAATTATAATATTATAATAAAAAAAATTATGATTCTTATACATTTATCTTTTACTGAATCACCGATATCTTTAATTTAAAATTTGTTTAAATAAAACATATTTTAATTTATACGCAATTATTTTCGAGGTAAAAACGCTTGTAAATAGTTTCCATGTAATATCTAACATTCTAGCCACTAGTATTAAATTGATTATTTACATTAAAATATTAGAAGACGGCCATTAATTATGCGTTTCATTTGAAATAAATGTAATATATTATTTTACAGTCATTTAAATGTAAATTAAATTATATTATTATATATTATATATTTTATTTTCTTATTAAAATAAAACTAATAATTAATTATTTAGAATCATTGCAATCATATTACTTAAAAGGAAAACATATTTCTCATAAATCTTATGTCATAATGAGGCTTGATACCAATTCGAATTAAGTTCTAATAAAATGCAGTACACTTATAGTCTCTAACTTGTGGACACACGGACCACCAAACAGTACTATATAGAATATTTAATATATATCTCTAAGGGAATTTAACCTCAAATATCGCTTTAACATACTTTAACATTCTTCGTACTCGAATAAAATATTTGTAACTATATTATTTAATACTTATTATACCTATTAAGTATCAAACATACTTTATAGTGTCATAGTAAGGCCCAGTAGTGGTAGTGGGTCAGTGCAGACTCGGCGTGTTGAGAAACTGGAGCAAAATCATCAATTATTTATTAGACTATCGTACGTAACCAGCAATGAACAGCAATGAACAGCAACTGTTACAAAAGGTAATGATTTTTACAGGTGCACTATATAAGTATGATAATTGAGAAAGAAATCTTATATTACCTATGTACTGTGTTCAATGCAACACTTATACATACATACACACATAGATACATATATACACACACACATATATACAAATATACACACATACTTAAGGAAACTTTTAATAGCAATTACTATTATTTAGTATTAGATACATTTCATATAACATGTAGGTACAGACACTGAATGTATTATGTTTATGTTAGTAAAAACAAAACAAAGAAGATTATAATGAGGTATAATGACATCCATTTGTTATAACATGATGGCTGTATTAGGTAACATTTCACTTTTTGTTACTTTTCATAGATGCCGGAGAAATGCAACTCATGCTGTGTGTGTGTGTGTGTGTGTGTGTGTGTGTGTGTGTGTGTGTGTGTGTGTGTGTGTGTGTGTGTGTGTGTGTGTGTGTGTGTGTGTGTGTGTGTGTGTGTGTGTGTGTGTGTGTGTGTGTGTGTGTGTGTGTGTGTGTATTCTTATTCAGAAACTAGATTACTTTGATCGGGAAACAATTAACACAATTTCTATAGTAAATGACATCTCGAATGAGATCGATTATGACTACAGGAAAATACCACTTTTTGTTGGTATATCAGTGAAAATACCACACTGACATAACGGACGGATTTGATGCAGTTATGCGTAAAGAGCATCATCTCTATTGCGGCGCATGAGGGCCAGCAGCATCAGCATTCTGAAGACAATCATGGAATCATGGATCGCTCTCATTGTTCTATTCAGAAACATTGGATAGAAACAATGACGGGCCAAATAAAATTAATATTTTTATAATGTAACTAACAATAACTAACTTAGTTTATAAGCAAACATTGTTACTAACATACTAAATAAATATCTTATTATTATTATTATAACAACAATTATGATAACTTTTGTTGGAAAAGAATTCTTTTTATGATGGTATGTCAGTGAAAATAACAAAATGTATGGTAACTTTCGTTTACCATAGTACAATATGGGAAACATGATAACAGAGACAAAGAAAATCTAAAAATATTGTTTTTTAAAGATACTTTATTGATACTCAGAAACACTTAGACCAATCTAATATTCGTCAGCCTTCAGACTTACACCATAAACTACCGCTTTAAGTATACTTTTCGTTTAGTCGTTTTGTTTTATTTCTATTATAGCCAAAATTAGTTTGTCTTTCCCCAATATAAGAAGACCGGGGCAATATGTAAACACACCATCTGAGTAAAATCTCTCTAATAAGAATAACCCGACTTTCATTACTATTTAATCACCCATGTACAATGTTGTACGTGTCTCTTAACTCGGTTGTTATAATAAACCACAACAATTAAAAGAGTAGTAAAAAGTAATTTGTAGACGCGGTCATTATAAAAAACATGTCTACATAATGACTACTCTCTGCTGTAAGAGCAGAACAGGTAAAAGCATTATGTTGTCTGCCCTTTTATGCTGAGAGCACTGTAAAAAGAACTAACAAAATCGAGGCCGTTTCAGGTCTTCGTTTAGATTCTGATAGTCTATAGAAAGTTAGTAGTACTTTTACTGTTAAAAGACTTCTAACAGTTAATAATAGTCTATTATTTTTACTCAAAAGTACCTAACATTTGTTTCTTGATGAATTTGGGATCGTGCAAATCTTGAAATATATTTTTTTTGTATTTAATTGTACCGTGAGTCATGTTTTGTTTAGTTTTGCGTTAGTCCTAAACTTAGTTCTTTGTTTAGTTTAATACCTACCTATGTCTATTGTGTAATGTGTATGCATTACACGTATGTGTTATAGCTTTACTGGCGCTGGTCGACACTCGATACATACATACACACATACACACATACACACATACATACATACACACATACATACATACACACATACATACATACATACATACATACATACTGTAGGTATGCGTCTAGATAATAATATTCATATTATTTTCATTGTTCTATCGAACAAATGAAAAGTTTATTAGATTGAAAGAATATAAAGTGCACGTCGTGAAGAGCGGAAAGGTTTTTATTATAAATTAATAACAAATCTCGAATTCTTTCGTTCAATAATCAGTATATTGGATTGTGAGCAGACAGTAAGAACTCAATTTGTATTATTGTACCACTTTAATGTAAAGCGGACCTCAAAATATGTCCATGGGGACATGTATTGAGGTCTGCTAGTGGTGACAATTACAAATTTGCATTTGTTATATTTGATTACGTCAAAGCATTATTTTCAATACTCGCTGTGCCCAAATTTTTATTAAGAATATGTTTTTTTAAAAATAAAATAGGCTAAGTATTACTCCTTATATTAGCTATCCGCCAGAGAACTGTTAAAATCGGTTCAGCCATTTCAGAGATTAGCCGGAACAAAAAGACAGACAGACAGATTTTTTTTCATATTTTTATATAAGTAACATGTATTTGCATTCAGTGTATGCAATCTGATTTTATGTATACAATATATAATAGATATTGTACGCAGAGGTTCCTGCGGTGTTTATTAATACTTTAACTTACTTTATACTTAGGTAATATGATTTTCAAGCCTCAATGTTATTTAGTCATAAAAAGTGAGTTCTGTACGGAACATGTTTATTATCGAATTACAATGGTTCGACAAAAAACGCCATGTTGGTATTATTTTCCTTATTGATATTGCTTAGTCATTTAGATTTTATTTCTAATTAAATATTTTTAAAAGCGGATTGGGTACTGTTAGTTGGTCATTAGTTGTGACGTAACCAGTACCCAAGGATCCGTCTTCGTCATAAAATATTTTCATTTATTACTCCGCAACGAACGTAACGAAGATCGGGCCCGCCGCGGCCTCCAGCCAAGTGAAATGCACAAAATCCATTCGGTTTTATCTCGTTAACTCCAATCGGTACACGGAAATGACCTTTACCACCTGCTATTATAGCTCAAATTCCTCCGCGATGGTAAAGTTATTCGGTATTAGTGTTGTGTGGTGTTGGGGAACAAGCGATTTGCAAAGTTACAACACGAAGCTCAAAGCTCAAAATAGTTTGAATTGCTTTAAATAAGGGTCGGGTATCCCAATTCGAGGGAAAATGGACTCTATGTGTAGCTGGTTTAGGTGGTATTTAGGAAGGGTGGTATTTTATAAGGTTTTTTATGGTGTTCGGTCGGCAATCAGCTGTTTGGGCACGCGTTGCCCCTCGGGAGCGGATGATGTCAGCTCCCTTCGCAACGCATAGCGACGAGTTCTATTAAATTTTCTAAAACGTGCCCCTCGTACTGTGATATGTAGTGTCACATTTGACTTTCAAGATTTTATAATATTATGCTGTAGTATTCGTTATTAACGTTGTTGTGGAAATGTCTAATAATCTTTATACTAGCTGTATAAATAAATTTAAATTAAAACTATGTTAATATTGTTGTGCAAAAAATAAATAAAATTAATATTTATAAAAATTAATTTAAATATAATAAAAAAAGGATTCGTTTAATCAAAACATGCGAACACAAAGCCACTGATAAATCTATTGAGATACCTTTTGGGAGATATCTCCTGAATAAAAGTACGTCGGGATGAAAAGGTGGCGAGAAAAACTGGTAGATGTAGATAGGAAATGAATTATGCATCACAGACACGACCGGCCTTTTAATTCCTTTGTTGATTCTCCTCTAATTAACCTATCCTATCTCTTGTGATCCGACGACGGTATTGCTATCAACATAAGGTTCATTTTGCGATAGCAAATTTATATACGTACAAGGACTATTTGGTTATATGAAGTTTAGGAAAGTAACCGATGTTCGTGTGAGTTGAATGTTAGTGGAGATAGTGTTAGGGATATCTAGTTACTTTATATGTAACCACTAACTGTGATAATTATCGTTTCATGTAAGTAAAGTTACTACAAACCAACAGGACTTAATAATATTTTTATTATATGTGTAAGCTTAATTTTATAATTATGTGTACTATATAAGGAAAGGAATACATATATTTGCGTGTGAGTGTGTGTGTATGTGTGTGTGTAAAAATAATTAGGTGTTATAGATATTTCAATATATATATATTAATGAGGACGAAATTGTATACAAATAATTTTTTTTAATAAAATGTTATTGTAGTATTCATACTTTATATTGTATAGAAAAATATTACATTTTAATATAAGTGTTGTTCTTAAAGATCAGACGTCGCTCCAACAATGAAGTGACGAGTCTGGTTATATTATAAAGGTCACTACAATAATAATGATATAATTGAAATTTATTATATAATATTAAGAAACTTAAAGTATTGAATGTCTCATCCCTAAATATACAATAAAATGTATATGTGTATTTACATATATTAAAACACACAACGATAATAATTGACTATTAATTCTGTATAATATAATGTTTGTTAAAATTTTGTAATATAATTTATTTGAAACAAAAAACATTAAAAAAATCATATATCAAAGAAATTGTGTATTTATTAATTTTAAAATATTATAAAGTATACTGTAAGAAGAATCTGAATTAATTTCTTATAGTAAAGTAATAGCTTTCAACAATATTAGACAGTCCACAGAGATTCATAGATAAGTTTAATTCAATATGTAATATGTGGTGTGTACCATCCCGCTAAGTGCTCGTGTCTATATGTTCACAATGCTTTGTTTGTCTGTTCCTCTTCCTAGAAAAATATACTCACGAAAGCACTCTTTAACGCAAATGTTAATGTTAACAACATTATATGAGTTCTCATGTTATTTCTAAGTAACATCTTCAATACTTATATTTATAATACCTACTTTAAACTATATATGTATATATATATTAGCTGATTCCCGCTCGCTTCGCTGGACACACTATTGTAACTACTACTACTGCTTGTCAAGGTAACCGTTGTCATGGTAACTGTGGCTATGGTAAACATTGATATGGTAACTGTTGCTATGGGAACCGTTGATATTGTAACTCTTACTTCCATCTATGTACACACTCATCATGAAACCTCTATAGCTATAAGGCCGATTGACTTGAAATTTGTTGAAATCTGTTAGGATAGGAATTCAGTAAAATCCCTTCTTAGTGGACGTCTACGCCACAAAAGAAGTAAGTATGTAAAATTTTAGGTTAATCGGATAGTTTCGGAGTTTTCGTGATGAGTCAGTGATATATATATATATATATAAGCGATTTATATTTACACCTGCCTGTATTAGTACTGTATAAAAACAGTATATACCACTAGATAGGTAAATAAAATATTTTTTAAACATCTCTCCATCAACGCATATTCTATAATGAAAAGAAAACGAAAGCATCGCTTGACAACTTTGCAAGATCTCGATAACCATACATATTGTAAACAGACATAGATCTTACAATCTGGTTACGTGGGATCCAACGCCATCCCTTATCCGTAGGAAACGATCCATCAAGGCGTTATCTCACAGGAAACAGGGTTTACTAGTGTTTCCATCTATTGTAAGTGCATTCTATTATATGCTGTAAAGCATAACAGCAAGAGCTAATTTCCCTTGACTCCGCGAGGGTGCGTTTGACAACTGCGTGAGCATATATTAGTTCGAACGACTCAAAGAGTTATTGTAACAAATTATTCAAGTTCTAGAGAAGTTTTTAAGGATAAATGTGAAGTAATAAAACCATCATGAAGTGGAATCTGATTTTAAATAAGATTTATACCGCTCTATTAGATACCGAGGTGACTGGTACGGAGTAACGAATTGAAATAATTATTTAGAGTCGTTTTATATGATATTATAAAATAAAGCAATAAAGTGATGGAGCAAGTCGTTAGCTGAGCGCGTATTGTTAGTCGTAGTGTTCGATGGAGCCGCTTTACCGGCGCGGGCTGACTCCATGCGGGCGGCGTTGAAACTTTACAAGGACAGAGTGATGAGATGCAGCGGGTGGAGAAATATATTCATTATAAAAATGTATAATTTCTTATTATCATATATTTTTAGAATTAAAAATATTAATTTTATCATAAAAATATAATAATTTCGAATACCTTTTTCCTTTCTTACACTCTCTACACTACTATATGAAGGCTCCATTGGATTGTGTAGTTAGAAGTCGCCGTCCGTCCGTCGCTTATGACTTACACCACGCGTCCTTAGTAAATAACTTTAGAGCCCAACGGGCACTAAAACGGTGAGCTGTAAAAACGACCATTCCGTCGCTTATTGGCAGCCTTTGCATATTATTTAGCCACCGCATATAAAACATGCACTCAATGAATATTAACAATTCTTAGAAATCTCTTTTATTGTTCGAACAATAACTGCCAGGAGGTACTACTGTTACCTCAGTTTAATAATAAGTAACTAACGAACTACAACCAAAAGATACTTATTCGGCATTTGTTTATTTTCCTTTATTGATAATAATAATTCTGGGAACGTCGCGCTGTTATCAAATCAATAAATCGCTAATTTAATTGTTTATCAAACGAAATGGCGTGTATATATAGTGGAATATTAAAAAAAAAAATCATTAATTGTTTTTATCGAAATCACAATAATCGATAAATAAATATGACAATAAATTATATTGGAGCGGAGTTTTAACAAAATAATGAAAAGTATTTTAGTTGGGTGTACCAAAAATTTTCGACATATTTTCCTTTATACGCAAGTTATATGGAATTTCGGTTGGATGTTTATGTTTAGGTATATACGATCCTTTGTAATTATATGCTTTTGGCTATATACGTGACTAGGATGACAAGTTAATTAGTACTGAAGCTTTGATTAATGCTTTGCAATAGATCTGTGATGTTAGATATTGTACATCAATACGTTTATAGAAATCGTACACTTCTTAGACACTCAAACTGTCGCAAACAAACTGTACAAAGGATCGGAAATCTCTTAATATATATATATAATACTACTGTTATAATAAAAGTTTGAGGATTACTGTATGTATGTATGTTGCTTGATGTTTCGCTCCAAAACTATTCAATGGATATATATGAAATTATTTTATGTAAATCATGTATTGTGAGATTAGTTTGAGATAGAACGATAGAATATTTCTTTGCTTTGTTTTTTTTATAATACTTCGATATCTCGGTTTAGATATTACGATTGTTTCTGTGGTTGATGTATTGGTAGCAGTAAATCGATTATAAGTCAAAGGAATGTAAAAAACCTGCCTAAAAGCTCGCTTCTCCTTACTCGAGGAGCACTATATAAAAAGACTTGTCCACACTGATTGATTTATCACTTCGCTTTAAATATCTGCCATACTGAAAGTTATTCCATTTATTATAAAGCTATCTTTAACGT
Source organism: Melinaea menophilus ssp. n. AW-2005 (assembly GCA_918358695.1). Classification (NCBI taxonomy): domain Eukaryota; kingdom Metazoa; phylum Arthropoda; class Insecta; order Lepidoptera; family Nymphalidae; genus Melinaea; species Melinaea menophilus. The sequence goes on along the minus strand of OU911050.1, from coordinate 6,655,857 downwards.
AAGGTTTTTGGATATTTGAATTATATTATAAAATAGAATTGATATAAAATTCGGTCCTTTTGGAAATATCTACGTCAAACTTATATAATTCGTGAGGTGAAGTTGCGGTTGAAAACTAGTCTAAAACTATTGATTTATTAGTTAGTACAGTGAGGGTTGTACATGAATCTTATATAGAAGCTTAAATTTAAAGTCGATTAACATATCATAGACAGTCAAAAGGCAATTCAGATACAGACATCTAAATAGAAATTGAAGAGGAGATACAATGATAATTAATCAGTAGACGTATACTGTATATAGTCTATCCCTCGACCCTCTCACGTCAGTGTAAAGCTTTCAAGATCCCATCTAATTAGTGAACTAGTCGTAAATTGAGTTGCATGTTCTCGATACTTCCATTTGGATTCGTTTCTTAGTTCCGTGCTAAGGTTAAGACTTACTATTAACACAGGTATAGTGTATTAACATAGCTATACATAAATATGAATGTTTATAACCAACTTATATTACATTTGATTAGTCTGTGTACGTTCCACACAAAGAAAAGTAATAAAAAGATAAATATAATATAGTTTAAAAGCATCGTAAAACGCGCTTCATATCGGAGGGACCGACCCTTGATTACGTATCCCGGGGCAATTAAACGTGATCCCACATGACATACAAATGAGACACTCGCGCACTGCGTTAAGATATTCCACAGATACAGTATGTATGTATGTATGTATGTAGATATTTAGATATTTATAATACATTTTGAAGTGCAAGGCAAATTTTAATTAAACTAACACCGCCAAGACTAATTCCGACCGACCGAGTTCACAAGTCCACTAACAACAAACGCCACAACTTTGTAAGCTTCACCACTATTAGAGCAGCCATTGTATGTTAATGTGGCAACGATGAGTGAAGCCGCAGAACAGACAATATGTTCATTAATATTTTTAATGTTAACTACCTACGTGCGTTAAATATTATTTGAAAGAATTTAATATGGACTATTATTTTAATATAATTCATTTTTAATTAAATTCAATTTACACCTTTGAATCTCCAATTATGACAGTAAAAGGTCAGTAATCATTTCGTAAGCTACTGCGAAGAGGCGAAAATTCAATAGCTCTTTAAAAAAATATTAAGCTATTATTAATGAATAGTCGAAGTATATATATTGTGTCTCATCTTAGTACTGAAGACTGCACATCCTACAATTCTTATGCAAGTGCAATAAATCTCAACCGTAACCGGTTTCCTCACCCGGCAGCGATCATACTTACATAACATACAAGGAAGGTTTAAACCAGGTGATGATATTTAATGTTACTAACGAAATTACTTATCCCAAAATATTATGCTTATATAATATATATATATATATATACTAGAGCGTAACGCAGCCATATATGATGTCATTTGATCGACCTAATCCAGTGACGTCATCAATAAACACGCAGTGTGAGATGAACACAGCAGAGGATAGTCGTCTCCTTCTAATGAGGTCATATCTATTATTTTATATAATATCTATAAATATAGATAAAACTAAAGTATCTGTATGTAATTTCAAATTTACGGCGTTTTACTAAATGATTATGACGTATATAGGGCACTTGTAAAAAAAAAACGATTTTGTATATCTGTCTGTTTATTCCGGATAATCTCTAAAACGGCTTGACCGATTTTATCACGACTTTCACTATGATAGATGATGTTGTAAGGAGATAACTTAGGTTACTTTTATTTTAAAACATTCCGCGCAAAGTCGCGGGTGCAGGTAGTTTATAATAAAAGGTGAAAAACGCAAGTCATTTAAGGTTTTCTCAAAGTAGCTAGCGTAGACGGGAACTCGCGTGGTTAACTTCAAACAACGGACAACTTTCTAAGACGAGTGGCTCGAAAGTTGGCTCCAAGTTTTATTTGCACTCAAGAATGTTTAGTTATTCTTAAATCGGTCGTTTCCTTTTAATATTATATCATATATGAAATAAGTGCTCTATTGCAATATATTCTGTTTATATAAAGATTACAGTTTTAGCAGATAATATTATTATATATGTTCTTTATTGAAAGGACATGGTGGGATGGTGGGGACTTTGATTACTATTTAACAGTAGTTTGAGGTCAAGTGGTGATTGTGACACTTGTACCAAGTGCTGTTCAGATAACCTGATGCTTATACTTAGATATATGCACACTTTATAGGTTTACGACCGACACACTGACATTTATATCAAATAATAAATTAATTTACATCGTATAAGTTTTAATATATTGTAACGAGTTGGGGGGTTTTTAAATCGTTAATAAGGAAAGAAGTTAATTATAATACTTAATGCAACTTCCGATTCAATAAATAAATATTTATGTATGTATGTATGTATGTACGTCGCATGACTCAGTAACTACAACATGACAACCCTTTGAATACAAAGTATAAAAGTGGCGGACATCCATTATGAATACACACACACACAAACACACACACACACATACCTATAACAAGAAAAATATATACTAGGAAGGAAATATCTAACAACTACCATACTGTAAGTTTATTGCTTAAATATTCTCAAAGACAAGTAAGTACCTATACTTTTTAATAGAATTTTTTATAAGATCAATTTTGTACATTATGTACACATGAAAGGTGTCTTATATTGTAGGTACTCGCTCGATGTAAATGGTTTGAATTTATTAAAAGGTTCGGTTTCCATTAAACGACTCCACAAAGCGAACTTTGAAGCGCACTCGGAGCGAAACCTAAAAACTACAAACCGACAGAATCGAACAACCAGCCGTTTTATAAATAATTGTACTTTAGTTTTTTTTTTGGTGTCTTTTTGTGTATCTGCAATTGTAGTCACGGGTTACGACTTCAGATTAAACTATTTGTTTTTTTCTAACGGCGTTTACGTCAAATGAAATGGATTTATTAGTATCACCAAAGAAATGCACATTAACTACAGTTAAGAAATAAATATCTAGTTATATCATTTTTACGGTTACTAACACTTTATTGACTATTTTTGTTAATATATAATAAAACAATCATCGATTTAATTGACGAGAAATCATATAATAAGCAACACATAGGTAGGTATTGTTTTGTGTGTGTGTGTGTTGTGATATTATATTCTGCGAAGTAGTTTAGATTAGTCAGGTATCATATTACTGATGATACATCTAAACTGGTAAATGTTTAGTTTGTTGTTTCAGTGGTTTTATTTTAAGTAGCTACTTCTACTAACTCGTGTGGAACAACTAAGTTTTCAAAGTTTCAAATTTCACTCTTCCTTCAACTTTTTTAAAACTTTTCCACTATATACCTCTTACAGGACGATCTCGTGATATATACTTACGTACTGTTTAAAACAAATAAGAACACTTTTGAAAGTAATTTGCTTTCATTTTATTAAAAAAAAACATGTTTTCTTTTTTAGTGTATATAATATAATATGTTATTAATATATAATATCAAAAGTATTTTTTTTTATTTAATTCGTCAACGAAGAATTTTTAGGCCTTAATAGTGATAATCCTATAATTAAATTATATCCGCAACAAACTCTCGTGAACTCAATAATTCATAAGCAATGTATTCATGCGTTGAAACGGAACTCGCATGTGAGAACAAATAGACCATGACGTCACAACATCGGACCCCGTCTTCATGTTGTAACAACATTAAAGACTATCTCTGTTAAGGAATTAGGAAGTAAAAAAAAAACTTATACTCATTACAAGTATTGCTACATTAAGGCAATTATTAAATATATATATATATATATATATATATATATATATATATATATATATATATATATATATATATATATATATATTTATATATATATATATATATATATTTAATATTTAAAGTGCTGACTGTACCATTTTTTCTGTACTACCATTGCCAGTACGTAATGGTATGTATACGAGTAAATATTTCTTTTCACACGCCAACATTATTTTCTGCTTGCTTTGAAGTCATAACAGGATGTTTGAATCCATTGTTTTCAATATTTATAAAAATGCGACACCGTCTACGTAAATAATGATACGTAATATATTAAATAAACTTATGCAAAACATTACAGTACAGCTAAAAGGTTAGGAGTTGAGCCCTTAAAGAACATAGCTATTATAATAATTATCAAACGTATTAGTACTAAATGTCGGACCGTTTAATCTGTACGATATGCAAAGGCTACCGCGTAAAATTACTCAGCAATATACCTGCATATATCAATTAATTACTGCCATAACCGCGCGTAAATAATATCGATACATACACGCGATAAACACACCTACCGCCAATATAATAACGTCTATAATTGAATGTACGTAATAATTGAATTACACGAGGTGTTACTACGTCTACAATGGTTTCGTATTCGCTGAACCGAACGACCTGATATCTGAATTTTGCATACCGCATCAACGAAAGGACAGACCAACTTGTAAAACGGGTGGATATTTAAAGGTTGCGTCTTATTTGTACTTCCTTAAGGACGAGAACCGTGCGGCAGGGGGTTGCAGGGTAGTAATTGGTATCGATGTTTCGTGGCCAGTTATGCGCATGCGCCTTGAACTCGGAATACACCTGTGACCTTCGTGCGTCACGACGTCGCCACTCGCTACCAGCTAGTATCACTTGGTATGCTGAGAGGAAATGACGCTCCACAAGTACTAAAACGCTCAATTAATTACAGGATATTACAGAATGAGATAAATAAGAGCTTTAGATATGTTGGTTCAATCGAACTTTACTTTGACATTTATAACCTGAAACATATTTACAAAATCAAGAGGATCTATGCAATTAGTTTTGTAGATCGATTCTATTATGTCACGAAAAATCTAGAAATTTGACAAACTAATTTACAGCCGCGTTCAAAATTTATCGAAATAATAGTTAAAACTTGTGGTTACAAGTTAACATGGTTATGTTATAATATATAATCTTGGTTAATATATAATGTCTGAAATTAAAGGTTACGAACCTGAAATTATTACAATTAAGAACATTTTATTGCAAATGCTATTAACACATACACTCTATTTACATACTCCGATTATACTCGTAAGATGTTACAAATCAAAACAAAAATTATATTAATGAATGAAATATCCAAATATGGATTTGATACAGGCTATTAATCCGTCTTGCCACGCCTTTATAGATTAATAGTTTATAGATAAACTACTGCGTCTATCTAGCTCAATATAGCCTGACGCTTAAAATAGTAATAGTAGTAATTTTGGTTCAAGGTTTTCAGAAAAGGTAAAGTCCACGGTACACCCGTACTATAATACAAGTAAAGCTTGGACCAAAATAATACAAACTAACCACTCTGTTACTAGTTCTATTTTGATCTAACAGTAATATTATCCTTACATTCCTAACATAACCCTCAATACTCAGAATAATATTTTATGTCTTATTTTCAACTAATAATACTAAAAACATTGAAAGTTAAGCAACATATGGAACTTTAAGAACTTTGGAAGCTTTAAAAAGTATTGCTGAGAAGTGTTATATCCAAGACATTGTTATTCATATTGCCTTCAAAAACGCAGCTTCCTTGTCTGTAATCTTGATAGTTATTTTATTGGTAAAGAGGATTTCATAAACGCCTCTCACTGACATCGGAACAGAAGGCATTTATCGATTCACTCTTTAACTGCAGTATTGATGTGTGCATGTTTATATCGACTAAACTACAATGTTTTAGCTGAAATTTTCATTTCTCGAAGATTTATTGCTTCCTCGTGAGGTTACTGCGAATTCTGGCTGTAAAGTAACAGCCTTTATGGTTCTATCAGCACGCGCTGCTTCTGTCTCTTATACCCAGCTACAGAATACATCTATACAAATATGCATCTGATACTAAGCTTTGAAGTTAACATTACCGTCGGCTCCGTAACCACTTCGTGCGAGACAATCACTACAAACCTATTTCTATATACAATCTATATTGTAATTTGCTAATAAACAATGAAAAATATTGTTATATCACAGATATTGGTCGCAGTTTTTGCCGTAATAACGCAGATAAGAAAATACTTTTCGAATTTGTAACAATATTTACGTTTAGATTATTTGAAATACACTGTAGTTAGTTCAGGAATACTTATTAGTTGCACATATTTTGATTATTTTGCTAATTTTACAACTGTTTTAAAATGTTGCTACAGCATTCATTTGGATCACATATTATAAGGAATAAAAAAAATGCAATAAAATTAGAGAAGAAAAGTAGAATACGTACCTACATGAGTTTAAATTTGAGAAGCATAGGGTTACAAAAGATAATAACAATAAAAGTAACACGATAAAGTGATAATTATAATTATAAGGACCACACAGATTGTGCTGAATAGACATGTATTACGAGACTGGTGTTTACTGATCCGATCATATTCGATACTTGTATATACACAAATTATAAAAAACTATCATATAACTATAACAAAATAATGTACTATAGTAATGTATATCTTACAAAGATATACAAAAACTCCACGATTCTGTACATTAATTTTATGAAATACAACAAATAATAAGAAAAGATAAGATAAAAGATAAATATTATATTTGTCGCTAGCGAATCATTGTTTGTTGCTAAGCCAATTTCCGTTTTCCGTGTCAACGATTTGAAAGATGAAATAAAAAGAAAGATATCCAATTAAAGGAAGGAACACGCTTTTTAATCCGATCTGTGTAAATCGTATCGCCGCTGACTAGAAAGAAGCCTTAAGTGTCTCGGTTGGTTTACGAGACCTTTCTTTCTTCAATCAAAATTGAATTATATTACAATGCCTAAATAGAAAAAAAAATCGATAGTTTCTTTTATATTTATCTATGTAGATGCGTTTGTAATCTTATGTAATTATGTTATAAGTTAGTAATTGTAAATGAATTGTTACATACTAAAGGGCGAACCACTTATCGTATATTACATTCCATTATACAATTATATTAATATATATTAATATTATATCCTATTTAAACATATACAATGGTATGGACAGACAATAAACTTACAAGAGATAAGATCAATTAAGCTTTCATCAAAAAATCGCAACCACAACAAACTCACATAGAACTTTGTATTTATAAACTAATATTGCATTTTAGAGAGCAAACAGAGATACAATCTATCGCATTTATATAATTATTATGAAGAATTCTAAAAGCTTATGTAAACCTTGAGAAGTTGTTAGCCTAGTATGTATGATGGAGATCTCAGCGGGGGGTCGTGACTGAAATGACCTTCGACTAATTAATTTATTGCGTTATGTAAAGGTCTGTATAAATTAAATTATATTAAACGTACACTTACTGATATATTTTGAATTATCTATTTAATGGGTATCTCGTAGTATAGGTATGTCTTCTCTTGAACCATTCCATTTACCATACTTACTATTTATCATGACAAATATCACAACATTTTGGTGAATTCATTACACTTGTAGTTTTTATGTATACTTACTAGTTGTGCCTACAACTTCGTGCTAATATAATCATCGTAATAATATATTTTTTTAAATAACAGTCACCAAAGTCACTCCTTATCATCAGCTCCGCTTCTAAAAGTCCTTTTAAAGTCCAGACGTTTAAGAGATTAGCTGACACAAACGTTCGAACAGAAAGATAGACAAATTTTTTTTTAATTTTTTTTTTATGGTACTGCCATATATACTTTCATATGCATTTTATGAAAACTGTTGATTCTCCTCTAAAAAAGTAAAGTAACTATGCTTATAAGTAATAACTTATATATTAGTAACTTTTAGTTTATTAATAAAAAAAATTATCTCGTAATAATCGATGGATCGTTCTGTTATACAAAATTGCAATCTTTAGTTTATGTGTTGGTGTAATATTTAAAATATCCCATTACTATTACTATTAATACACAAATGTATTGATAATATCAAGTGCAGCTGTAACTTACTTACTTAACCTTTATGCGACAGAAAACAATAAGTTATTACAACAATTACATTTATTCACGATTGTTCAACGGACCCTGGCCTTATTCAATTAATACTATGTTTTATTTGACATTTATACTTATTTATATGCTTATAAAACATTAATATATACACTCGTATAACAATTGTGTTTGTTAAGCTCTAAGTAGTAACTGCAACTTGGTGTATTCTGAAGGCAATTAGAAATATTCGTTATATCAAATTATTTCTTTTAATAAGGTAACAAAATTATGTTAATGTCACCTTTTCGTAGGAACTGATATACTTTTTCGTCATAGCAAATGATTTTTACATATAAACATTTTTAATAAAATATATTATATATATATTTTTTAAATAGTTAATATATTTTGCAATGAAAATTCCCTATAAAAATGTTTTTGATATGTGTATTCGTAATGTTAAGGGGTGTGTGTTTTGTATCAAATCTTGTGGACAGTTCTTGAGGATTTCGAAAATATAAGAAATAGAGAAAAATCTTATTCTTTTAAAATATTATTTTCAGTTTCTACAGACAAAAGTATAATATTTAATAATACAACTCAACTATTTAATTACTATGTACGTACTAGACATAGACAAGACAATACTTTAAAATAATATGATACACGAACACAATACACACGCTCGAAGACAATGCCGATATTGGAATTCGATCACAAAAAAATACCCTCAAATCGCAGCGTCAGACAGGGACGGGGACATCTCTTGTCCTCTCTTTCACCTCCGGGGAGCATTTGACCGATGAGTAATGCTACGTCCCGGCGACGACTGTCGCGTGGTACAAGATTGAAGAACAGCGATTTAATTTGCTTCTCTAGTAAATTTATTATTCACAATAAAAAATATATGCTTCTGTGGATATTATTTATCATACTTCAGACAATGTAATACTAATCATGATAATTGTTTTGCGGACATCGTACAAAAAATTTTGTCTTATTCATGTCATTCTGATAATGACAAATTAAATTGAGAAGAACGTAACGTTAAAAAAGAGATTGCATCTAAAATCAAATGCATACATATGTGCTATATGAAATACAATTACATATTGTACTTACTAATAAGTGTTAAGTGAACCGCTCATAACTCGGACCCTCTGAAGTAGCGAGAAAACAGTAGAAATGATCGCGGCGTTAGGACGACGCGTGAAATAAAGCGAACCAATTCTCATAACGACGCTTAGCTTAAAGATAAAGTAATAGTAATACTGACATTCGCACTCTACCCGTAATGGATGAATTGTGTGCCAGCTAATTGGAGAGCACCCTCCGATGTAAAAATATAATTATGGGGTATAGATATCGTAAATAACACTGTTTGTAAACTAAGTGCAAGTAAACATTACCTACCAAATTATATGCATATAAGGTTTTTTATTTTTGGTTGATTTTAGTTTTTTCTATATGTAATTTTGTTTTGATGTTAGTAAAGATATAGAAAGGTTTTGGCAAAGGAAGCTTGATAAATAATGTTGAGAATATTAAGTGATTTTTAAACTTTAACACATTCTATCGGTGACAACTCCGTTGTTTCATCCATCTATGTTTGATATCCAAGTCTACACACCACTGAAACCATCTGCCGTCCCACGATTAGGACTCAACTGGTCGCAATAAAACAATAATGCCTTCAGAGAAAACTTGAATTTTCTCGTCTCTGTGATATTTGTTTGTAACTACTCTTTCTAGGAAATAAAGATGTATGTAAGACTTTCATAAAAATTATAGCGCAAATCATAAAATTTTATCATATTTTCTGTCATTTAGGTGTATATATACGTTATGGGAAATTAGCATAAAAATGTAGAATGTATATAACGAAATGTTATGATAATGAAACGTGTCCGTAGTTTAATTACTATCGCAATATATTAATATAATAAATAAATGTAATTATAATAAATTTATTGGTACGTTATGTAGTTATATTAATTGATATTTGATATTTAGAATTATTTATTTGAATGAAGTTGAATAATTTTAATATTAATTATAAATTATACCAAGAAATTAATTTTCAATCCAATTTAATTTTTTTTTCAAATGTTATTAAATACTTTAAATTCAGTTTTAGTATTTTTAGTATTATTCCAGTATTATTTTGGTATAACACATAATTTGTAAGTGACTGAATAATATTCAATTATAACATTAAAATTCAATAATAATTGATATGCGGAGAGTAGTGGATAATAAGTTTTGTAAGTTGTTCAAGCGTGAACCGTTTAACGTTTCTGAGAACAGTGCTCTGACTCCGTACAGTACCTACAATACCTACAGCTAGCTTCCATTACACAGTATAGATTTACATTTATAATATAAAATATATATTATATATATTAGTATGTCTGTCTCTATGATACATTTGTTATATGAACCTAGAAATGTTCCCAAGTGCTAGATTTTGTCATATTACAAAATCCTTCCTTGTTGTATTGTTATGTAATATTAATTATATATATTAAATTCTTTGGTATCAATCAGTTTTAGGGTTTGTTTGTCTGTTTGTGTATAAATGTATTAATAATAATAATTTGTCAATTTGAAATATGTAACAAAATCATTGATATTACCATACAAAACGAACAATTAATTTTACATTTTATTATAAATTTTATGTAATAAATTCTTTGATATTAATATTAAAACATATTATTCACCAGGTTTGCACTGCATTTTGTACTTAATAAGGAAACATTAATAAATTTAATAGCCATTGCCAAGATGGAAAACCCAATACGTATGTTATATATAACGTTATCCGTCTGTCTGTTGTTAAGTATTGGTATGTATGTATGTATGTATGTTTATACATAAAGTTTTAACTGCAAAATGAATATCAATAAACAACTGAACATCTGACCTTTAAGTCTATTAATGATTGTTAAATATTATTCTATTTCTTTTATTTCACACGAGTCACTGTTTTTATGTTATTTATTACATTACTTAGTTTTAGTTACAAGTTTTGTTATTTACTATTGACTTGTAAAACAATAGTCATTTAATTGACTATTTTATAGATTAAAAAATATATTAATATAAAATATAGACAGGACTCAAACTTTGGACCTCTGGGATATCGTTAGTCATCTAATTGACTATTTTTATAGATTAAAAAATATATAAATATAAAATATAGACAGGACTCAAACCTAGGACCTCGTAGCATAGCGTCTCGTTCCTCTATCAAATGAGCTACCATGTCTTTTGAATCTAACATACGGAAAGCGACATCAAAAATCCTAACCAATATTTCGTTTCAATATATATAATAATAATCTAAATATTCCGCAGTTAATATTAAATTTGTAATAGTCAATTCTATAGAGATGAAGTCTGTGGTGTTGCTCGAGGCATCGCAAGGAGTGGTCAGTTATGGAATTTACTTAGTACATAAAATTATGTATTTAATATATACATATTACTATCTATGTTTGTTTGTCTGTTTTAAGATTTTATATAAAACAGATATCTTTTATTTCTCAATTTATATATTGTATACAATATTTTATTGTAGAATAAATATTATTATTTATTGTTTAACTAGATGTGCCAATGAGTTCGTTTACGCGGAATATGTTTTTTAATATAAAAATAGAGATAGATAGATAGATAGATAGATAGATAGATAGATTGGCCGGAACAAACAGACAAACAGAGACAAATCTTAAAAATTCTCTATGTATGTGCTGTATATTGTATATGTATTTTGTGAAAAGGTTTTAATTTGAAATTATAGATAGACTTCAATTATATATATATATATATATATATATGTATGTATAGATGAGACATGTCATCGTCCGAGAATTGAATTATTTAGTTATTAAATCCTAATACACGGTATTGAAATGAAAATGTAATATAATATTTCCTACTTCATAATATATTGACAGAAATATCTGTACGCTTCTGGATACATCGTTCTAGTTTAATTTAAATTCTTTCATTAAACCCTTAATCTCCATACGACATGAATAAGCTCTTGCTTCAGACTCCGATTAACTCGAATTAGATAAGGAAGAGTCAGAAATACGAGTAACGATGGCCTTTGGTCCATAGACATCGATTTATTGTAATTATTGAGAAATCATACACTATATGTATGACTTTATATACTTTTAATTTGCATTTGTGAAGTAATGTTTAAATTAATCAACCGAAGTCAGGGGTTGACGCTAGTATACATGTATACATGTAACGTTCTCCAACACTTCTCGCCGCTGGCTCCCGGCTCCCATAAGGCGTGTAATTACTGATTGTGCTTAGTTGATACTTACGGCGGTGCCTGTGATCATTGTAATTACGTATTTTATTATCTTTCATGTTAAACACTTCTCAGATACAACAATAAAATATCAATACGGATATGTTTATTTGATATCCATTTGTTTCTTAGATAACTTCAACTTATAAACTCAACCATTAAGAACGATTCCCCAAATTCATCCTAGATAAAGTTTTGGTATCGTTATCAAGTGTCAGTCGTTCTCAGAATCTACCCAGCTCAGGTGGCGGTAGTGATGTGCCATGATGGTATCGATGAAAATTACACAATTGTAATACTTTTTAAATGTGATTGACTTCATAATTGTACCGAAACAGGCTTCTCTGCAAGTGATGTCTTCAGGCCCGAAGACATAAACATGTGGTAGGTTGAACAAACCCTTATGAATTTGTAATTATATTATCGTGTTTTGGACTTGATTGAATTATAATAGTGAACGATTTCGTTTATTATTATTATATGATAAAACAATTATGTACAAATTAAACATGTTCATACCGAATTGACGTATTTCAGGATGTGTTTACCCATCGCATAAATATTTAATATTTCGGGAACATCTGAAATTAAAAAGTATACCAAAATTTGGATCAAAAAAGTCGTTTACGACTAAATCAAATCACTTATAGATTTTTTTCTAAAAACAAATATATAATTTCTTTTGAATTGTCATTTAAATATAACATAATATGTATTAAGTTTATTTAAAATAGAATATTCAAAAGTATCGATACCTCTCACGCTCCTCCACCATCACTTGACGTCCTTTTGTTTTTTTTATATTTCTTACAGCGCGTCCCACGTTTTATTGTATCGTATTTTTTTATTCGTATCTTCGGAGGTCGCTTTAAACTAAAAGAGAATACACAAAAGGTTTGAATTGAAACCTTATATTTAATTAATGAACTTCCTACTTGATATATATTAATTAATAAAATAATAATATCTCAATCGTTTACAGTTCAATTATATATATAATACTGTTAGTATCTAATAAATATTTGCTTTATACCGTATGGTAAATTTTGTGAGATGCAAATTAGATCAGCGATGCAGAGTGTCCAGAGAGCGGTAGACAGGATGCTAATGTCTTCTGTAATAAGTTTACCTTTTTAATTTGTTTACCTCTCGGCCCCTAGGCATTTTACCCTCCCTCGATAAGCCTAGCCCTGAGATAATTGCATCTGCGTGTACCGGCGGCGGGCGAGGGAGTCTGGCCCCTAAATAAACATCCTATGTACAACATACACATGTTGTCCTGCTATTTTATATATTTTATGCACGAATTTTTTTTAATATTTCGCTAAAAGGAAAATCTTATTTTGTGTAATAAGTTAAAAGATGATGTTATATATACTTACATATATATAACCGTGTGGTTGTACGTACATGATGTACATAAAATAATGCAGTCATTACTGCTCTTTTCATGCGAGCCGAATGTCTCCACTCCTATAACTCTTATAAAAAACCGACGTAAGCTGTACTGTCAGCATAACAGTATCTAAAAATAAATTGTTAACCTTTTATATATTTATATATCCGGTAAATATAAAATACCACATTTATTTGCATACAGTAGTTATTCTTAGAAAACGCTGTAGATACACCATCGTGGTTTCTAAGAAGCGGTTTATAAAAAGCTAATGATGCTATAAATTATTCACTACTGTATATAAATTATTGTAATTTCATATAGTATTTGAATAATAAATGTTAATAACAACTCACTGAAATATGTTTCGAGTAATAGTTTTTTGTTTGTTTGTTTGTGGAGGATCCGGTCTAAGTTATTAACTTCTGAGCGAATTATACTTTTCATGTTAAAGACAAACCTATTTTTTTTCACTTTTTGAACCAACTTCTTTGAAGAGCAGTATATTTTTAGAATTTTATCTATGCAAGCGAATTGTCAAGCTCAAATATATTTAAGCAGCGAATCTGCACGCGAAAGTGTACCATATATGTTATATGATAAAGGCGCAATTAGCGAATGCAGAGTCCTCAGCTGTCACAAAGCCGTCCGGATATCATTAATATATGTGTATGATTTGTTGGGTTCATGTCGCGCCCACTTGATACTAATTGAATATATTATCTACTTATATGTGATGTTATTATTAATTACATGCAATTATGATATATTTACAAAGTGTTATATTATTTTTGTTCTACCACTACCTACCTACCGCTGAAGTAACATACCTACAAAGTACAAAGTGACCTAGAGCTAACGTGGTTATATTTTCCTCTTTACGGGTGGGTACTAGGAATTAGTTTTAATTTACAAGTCACTTGTACCATAATGTTTGTGGCGGCGCTGAGGACCTCCCCCCCACCTTTAATTACGTTACCTTTATAAAGTCAATCATTCGATTTTAAAACTTTACCTCCTTTTATTGTTATTTAGTTTACCTTTTATAAATATAGCTTGATTTTTCTCTTTGTACACAGTTTGTAAATGTTTTTATACCTATTGTGTTCATAAGAAAAAATATGACCGAGGATTTTTTTTTTGTATTTTATAGTTTTATTCGAATTCTTATTTAAATTATATATTGATGTATTTTTCAATACTTACAATAATAAAACGTAAATGTAAGTCTGTATATATTACCGCATCCCGACTCTGCTCACTCAGTTTTTGCGGATACGTACGTGAGGTCTGTCGTTACCATGATGGGAGACCAAACCCATTATCAATGCCGGACGCTGTCTCGGTTTCTTGCTTTATCATATATCTTCAGTTGAGATCAGAATCCTTGGTTTTATGGCGGTGAATACTCATAATAGCGATGCCTCACCTACCGCACTTATTCAATGAATTCGATGTTTAGCTGACATTGTGGAGTCCCGAATTTATTTACCTAAAAACTCATTTCATCTCTGAATACAAAACCAATTAAACCAAATAGTTTTATTTTATGTTTTTAATTAAATTGTAATTGATATAAATAAACAGTAAGTATTAAAACACAACCTGATATGAACATTTCAAAATGCATTGTGTTTTAATGAATTTGTCTCGTGAAATAAGAATATTTGTAACGTTTCAATACAAGTTTGTTGTTTAATTAAGATAATATATGATTTAATAATATAGTATTAATAATACTTTGTTTCAGACTTAAGGTTCCATATACTTGTAGGTTAAACTTTTTACAATAATGTACGATATGGATGATGTCGTAATACGATTATTATATTATACATAACAATAATATTTTTAACAATAACCAACACACATTTCATCTAATAATATAGATGAAACAACATTATTTCAAGTAATACATAATTTTGTGTAAATGATAATATAAAACATGAGTCACTTCAGAAATTCCCGAACTTTGGAATCCCTGGCCGATAACAGATATTAGTTCCGGAGCCGATAAAGCGTACATGTCGACGCTGGCCCAATGTGGACCAATTTCGTCAAATGGCCACCACCAACATTAAGTAAATGTATAGAAATTCTTTCTTCCCTCACATTTTTGTTTATCTTATTACTTGGAGATATGACAAAAGTTGTGACTCAGTGAAATGGAGTTAATACAAAATGGACGGAAAATACAAAATATAATGTTTATTAGTCACAGGCTGACTCAATAGTTCTCTTAGATTTTCCAGACTAAATAAAACTATTTAATCAATTTACGATGCGTTATATTTTGTCTTAGAACTAAGAAAGCGTAGGTGCCAAATTAATATTACTAACAAAGCCAACCATGTCTCGTTGATAATAAAAGATGATTCAGACAACTCTACCGCTATTCCTGACAATATTTTTTAATTGATTCATACAACGAACGTTCTTTAATAGTTATATTAAACTATACCGACGTGTTTAATTGCGGCGCGTTTAAATGTAATTGTTTAATTTACACTTTCGTTTCAATTGTTCATTAACTACAATTACTTAATTGCAACTTAGTGTGTCTTCACCGACCAGTGGGAGATGGTCCGGCGTTAAGTGTTGAGCAACTCTGCCTATTATACGTATAATTGTTATTAATTTTACGTATCATCTTCATGTCTATGGAGCTTATAAAGACTGACCGCGTTATGTAATGACTAGCGAAGGGGATTTTTAAAATTATACGTTCATATTTTTTTATTAAACTGTTGCTTAAACAATCACTAAATATTTAATGAAAGACTTTATTTATATTTTTTAGATTGAGAGCGGTTTTTGTTTTATTTATTTCAAATTTATTATAATTTGTCGGTATAGACCAATTTTTTTTCCATTTCCTTTGAAGTCGTAAGTCTTCAGTAGTACCAGGACCCCATAAGCTAGAGGATCCACGCCCCGCTACTTTTAATTTCCGCGTGCAGGAGGCGGCTCCGGATCTTATATCCAACGCTCAATCTTACTTTTATTTGTAGACACTTATGAAAAGCAGTCTTTCGAAATGAAATATCCCTGCTGAGAAAAATGTTAAAATATTCAAACTTCCTCGGAATCTAAATCTAATAACAAATACTGTTATAAATATAACACATTCAATTACAAGTATCGATTGCATCACTAGAAATTTATAAGTATATTGGAGAGGAAATTACTAGGGTTTCTGATCTCAAATACGTAGGGCGCTGCTTAGCAACGACTGAAATGTAGGGTTATACCGTGTACTTTTATTTTAATAAGGGATTTTATAAAGACATATCATTAGCGACACTGCATCACCTATTACTTACGAAACGTGTTTTGTAATAAGTTAGGACGGAAACAGAAATAACAAAAAAACACTAAGTATGTAAGTGAGTTAGTTTAATTTATCACTAAACTCTCCTCGGACGATGTTAAATATAATCTATTTATAATTCCCCGAAGGCACAGTTAGTTACCTGCGTAAAAACTTTGAAATGGGTTAACTTAATTTATTCCCTATCTCACACTCCGATAGAGCATCTAACAATGAGGTTTTTTTTGTCTGTCCGTCTTCCTTTGCGTCAGGATTTATTAATTAATCCGTCAACCTATTTTCACCTCTTATCACAATGAAATAGAGGTTAAAATGCTTTTAAATAATATATATATTTTTTATAAACAATTTAGCATAAGATTATCTATCTAATTAAATGAATATTTAGTTAGATTTATGATTTAATATTATTTCTATGAGTCTATAGTTATTATTTTCCTGTTATGTCACCCAAGTACCTAATGCCAAGCCATTACTCCATAGAGCACGTTTAAAAGCCTTTGCATGTATCGGCGTTGTAACTTTATTAGTCATATCCTCCACTCTGTTCGCTTTTACCTAAATAAACTAACAAACTCCATACATACATATCATACACGAAATACTTACTATACAAGTTATATTATTAACTAGCTCTGCCCACTACTTCTTTCGTGTGGAATATGATTTATTATAATAAAAGCAATCTAAGTTCCTTTTTATAATGTCCCCTATCTGCCAGTGCAAGTCCTGCTAAAATCGGTCCCGCCGTTTCAAAGATTAGTCTGATCAAACAGATACACAGACAGACAGAGACAAATTTTAAACATTGTTTTTTTATGTAGGTACTTTCTTTCATATGCAGTTAGTGAAAAGCCGCTAATTTGGAATTACAAACAGAGACTTTTAATTTATATTTGTATATGTATTTTTGTTTCGCAGTGCCTGTGTAATTTTTAAAAAGAATTTGCGTTTTTAAATACCATGTAAAATTGGTTAACTTGTTTGCACAAACAACAACACTTTAAATTAAAAAATAACTCGCATATTTCTCACAACTACCAGGCGCGCATACTCACGCAGATGTTGTTTCCAGGTGGTGAGGTGGTTCACGTGGGGCGATGCTGGGCGGGGCGGCGGGGGGCGCCCGCTCCCGCCCGCCCACTGACCTGCACCAAGGTATGCTCTCCTGGTACTCATTTTTACTCTTGTTTCACAGAGTTCATTCACTCCAGGGAATTTAAATATCAAATTACCCTAAACAAGAATGACGTAACTCAACCGCTCTAATCTAATAATGTTTTTTCAACTATTTATCTTAAATAAAAATAATAACAATATATTAATTATTAAATGAAAAAACTTTAATTCAACTTAAACTTCTTTGTTCAGACTACAGTCTGAACTTTTTTAAGATATATTCAATGACCTTTTGAACTTTGATCCTTGTTGAACAAATACAGTATTCCTAAATATTAACATTTTGATAATATATATTTACAGTATTATATACTGTTGATATACGAAATATGATATCGGAAGATATCAAAACACTTAGGTACGTGTTATTTGATATCAGATACTTTATAAATAACAAAACATTCTGTTTGTTTGTATTATATTCTATATAGTTTAAATTATGTGTTTATATAATAAATTGTTTACAGGTGTCACGAGATTTCCTCTGTATTCCCTATTTCCTACACAAGGGAGCAGATCTACACAAATACATAAAGGTAAGCTGCACAAATACAGCTATTATTATATACAAGTGGAAATTATTTTTCAATATTAGATTAGATCTAAAACTAAAGCGTTATCTCAGTGAAGCGAGATTATTATTCAACCTTACTTTAATCCTCTAAAATTAAGTCAGCCTTAAATTATACAGGTTGGATTTTAATATTTATAACTTATAAAAGTGTTAATTCTCCGTACCTTCAAGGCTCGGAGTATCAGGGCATTTTTATTTCATAAATACAATGAAAAATTTAAAGAATTAGATATTTTAAAATTTTATAAAATTACTAACTATTACGAAATGCGCGTTTTATTTAAATTTGTTGTTTATTTAGAGTTTTGATATAGAGAAAATGAAATAGTTATTTATTTGTTTAATATGTATATTATTATAACAGTCCGGAGACAGAAATGTGTGCTAGCGTATTCATGTGAACAAGTTGTGTTAAAATCGGTTAAAAATCCGAAAACAGAATCTAATCTCCAAAAATAAGCCAATAATCTCTCAGATGGCAGGATTTTTGTGGAATTGAACAGAATATATAAAATATAGTTTGTTTTTCTAATATATATACATACATCCATTCCTTCTCGTTTGTAATTGTAGTAGACTATATTATTTATTTTGAATAATAATAAAAGTTGGAGTTTGTTTTAGTTAAATGTTTGAAATCGTTTAATTTAACATAATATAATAATTCTAAACCAGTTTTTCTGTAATATGAAGCGAGTTATTTTAACTATTTGAATAACACCAACATTAATCACGGTTGCCGCGCCATGAAAGCTAAACGGACTTCCTCTTATCCCATGATCAGAGTGATTTCAATAAGACGATCTTATCGCGAGACGGTGGCAATTATAAACGCAAATTTAAAACCACCGTGAACAACGCGTGAAATAAGACATGGCGGCTCGAATTACTGACAATCATTTGTCCCCCGTGACACCACGAAACATGGTTAGGATTTAAAAGTGATGCATCGAATCATGGTATAACAAAGGTTTGCCATATATCCATCAGAGCTATGGATCGTTTGAGACCACGTCGAGTCCATCGCATGTCGCATTTATCTTGACCCACTATTAGTGTAATATCATCGATTCGTAACGTTTTCACGCGATGTAAAAATAAATGTCTAACTTTTCTCACCATACAAATGTCGTTATATCTATTTGTGGGAGGGCCGGGAGTAATTATCTGTCACTGCGCCGGCGCAGACTCCCGCGGGTGATGATGTCATTCAGAAAAATATATACATGTGTGTTGAAAACGTATCCGTTACATTTGTTATTGTCTCGACTTGACTATCAGCTGAAGGATTCAATAATGCTTACTTTATATTTATATATGAATGTGATGTAATTATATATAAATATAATATAATATAAATAAATGAATATCCCATTGTCTCAGTAACAGAGAGCCTGTTCTCCACGTCGTTATCTACGTTCGGTGTGCCCACTCCGCCCCCGAACTCTCCCTACTCTCCGTACTCTCCGTACTCTCCGCTGCAGTTAGAGCTGCTGAACTGCGCGCACCGAGTGCTCGTCACCGACAAGTAAGTTCTGGATAACTATGACTGTATTATGTAGATGCTTCTTGTCTTGATCTCTATAATTTCATTCGCTATATGTACGTGTCCAGATTAAAGTGTTAGTTAGTGATTTGTTTTTTTTATTTATTAGTCAATTCGTAATAGGATTATATATGAGAACTTTATTTGTCTTAGAATTCGAAGAAATATATCACGAATTTTAAATCGACTTTAATTTAGTTAATAAGAGATTTCTAAAAATTTACCAACCTTTTTACTTTGAAATTTTAGTTATATATTTGTCCTAATTTCGAACTCTAAATGCTAAATTTGTTGTTTGACATTATAATTTATAGTTACTAAGAGTTATGTAATTATTACAATTACGATCCTCCATCGATTATAATTATATGATCTCGTGTCTCATCCTCACGATTTCATCGTTACTAACCTACAAAAGTAGGTATCGTGATTAAGTTTTTTTTAACTAGGTAGTATGTAATTGAAGCTAAAAAATTCTTCCACTAACAAGCCAGCAAACGTAATGGCGTAGGATCAGCGTCCAAACCGCACTGTGACCTACATTCCTTGATAATGAACACTGCAGTATCACTCACATAACTGCACTATACATATAACATTCACACGCACATATATATATATATACACAGTCAACAAAAAAAATACAAAATTGTAAAAATATAAATATGTGTGTCGAGTGAAAAAAAAAATGCAGTTTTTTAAAAATGCAGTGTTTATTATTTTTGCAAGAACTCCTAAAATGTACAGGGAATCCAGCAAAATGGAGGAGTCTAAAATGGGTAAATGCATCCCAGACACACTCTGCTGCCCGGATCAAAGACAAATGTTAGACGGCGTCATGATGCAGCCGCTCACTATCAAGACCGAGCAGGCCAAGCGCACTTGTAACACTTGTCTCACCAACTCGCCCAAGAAGGTATACATTAACACCGTACTGTTTCGCAAATAATAAGATAATTAAATGAAAATCTCTAATTGTTTCATTAGAAGCCGATAATGAGTTATGTGTTATTTTCTCAGGTGATCCACACCGATGGCGGTTGCAGTCGAACGAACCCGGTAACCTGGCTAGGTGTGGGGCACATGGGGGGTCACGTGGGTCAGAACGTAGTGCAAGTGAAGCGCGAGCCGCAACACATGCACGTGTCGGAGCTGGTGGCCGTCAAACTGGAGCAGGCCTCGCCCGGTCACAAACCCGACCCGCCCGCCATACCCGCCTCGCTTAATAATGGTTACTTGCTCTCCATTTATGATGCCCTGGTAGTTTGTAAGATTCGGTTCGAAAGAAACTTTCCCTTTTCGAAAGAAGAAGAATGAATGATTAATAAATAAATTACGTTAGTTAGGTAGTAGGGTCTTCTTTTTTAGTAATCGTTGAGCTTATTTTTATTGAATGTTACTTACTGAGTTACTTACTTTTATTTTCTTAAGTAACTGGTCGATAGTTACTTATTTATTTTGATAATGATGCGTTTAATTAATTGAGCACAACCTAAAGCTTAACATTGTATTCAAAAAATATAGTAAGTATAATAGAGACAAAATAATAAATATAATCAATCATTCAAATAAGAGAAAATAATATTTTTTTGCTTTATACATAAAAATAAACCTACTTATTTAGATTAGAAATAATCAATTAATCGGCAAAATGTCAAGCCGTCTTTTCACTTTGCTAAATTTTTAAGAAATCTCTTATTATTTTATGAAACCCTGGTAGTTATAGGCATGATGATGCAATAGACGAAGTCACCGTGGTAAAAAAAAGACACGGTGGACTTAAAAATAACGAGAAAAAAAATGTAAGGGGACTTAAATAAAAATAACGAAAAAAATTTATGTAAAAATGTGTTTCTTTTTTGGATTTTAATACTGCATGCAATAAATAGATAGCAAATGTACAAATTTTTTGTCATGTCAGTTTGGTTGTCAGATTTATTCCTTTGTACTATATATAGCTGTGAATTTCAACTTCCAACGACATCTGCAGGTTCGATTCCCGTCGGTATCGCGGTGGCCAGGCAACGCGTGGGCGACGCGGGACTACTTGCTGCACTGTCACAGAAGGACAATCAGCGATTACATGATATTGGTAAGTTATATACGAGTATTATTATTTTATTATAATATCTTTTTTGTATTCACGTGAAGAATTTATTATTATTTAATAAAGGCTGTTCTCTTTCTGTAGGTATGTTGTAAAGACATTACTATCGAAAATTCATGTTATTCATTAATATAAAACACCATATTAATAAATATTTAATTAATTAAAATGACGTACTTTTCACATTATATTCGTCAATGACATAATAAATTATTCATACCACCGGCTCATTGATTGGTTTAGGGGCCGCATGTCTGCATTACTAGTAATTTTGCGTCACGAATGAAGTAATCCGACTCTCTGTCAAGTATGCTAGCCTGGTACCACTATGTATTTACAACGGTGAGAAGTAAAAAAAATGTATATAAAATAAAAAAAAAAATATATAATAATAATAAGCTAGCTAGCAGTGAGTAACAAACAATAATCGATATCCAACCGTCTATATGTATATATAAGTACTGTATAAGGTATCCTACGACCAAACGAGTTCTTATATCCATTGACTTTTTCTTAGCATTCATTGACAATATAACAAGTTTATTTATGTATTCAAACCGGGGTGGTATTTAATTGCGTTAATGCGATAATAATAAAGGTCACCGTATATATCTTCATTGGGGCGTTATAAAAAAGAAATATGCGAGTGTCCGAGCAGTCCTCCAGCGGTGAGGTGAAATCGTAATCGTAAATCAGGCCTAGTATAATTGATGGCGTCGGAGCGAAATCGCGCTATCGCGGCATCGGATTGCCTCGATCACGCCAACGACTACCAACTACCATCTACCGACTACCGACTAACGACTTCAATAGAACAAACACTAATCGTGATTTGTCTCACTTATTCAAAGTCGCGCCAAAAACGTACAAAATCTTAAAAAATAAGAACATCTCAATTGACAAACATCATTATAAAATGTTAACTAATTAGAATAGTTTTTAGTTTCCTCCACCGCTCAGTAAAGCTAACATAAAGTGTAGTTTTCTTCAGTAATCAAAAGTAATGATCTCATGCTTCATACACAACTGTATACATTATGCGGTTTTCCTTCAACTAATTTTGCACAAATGAATATTCCAAGGTAGCATTAACAAATGAGATTTATGAGTTACGACCGAAAGCGATTAAAAGCAATTATATGTTAATTAAGAACAGCAAATGATCATCTGTTATTATCGTTATAATTGTTATTGTTTCTAGGGTTCACGCATTTAAATACGTAATAGGGTACATAGCATTTTCATGTGTGTGTGTGTGTGTGTGTGTATTTTTTTTAGTAACGTCAATACCATGAAGTTATACATATATCATGGAGATAATATCACAGCGAAATTACACACAATGGCAGCAATCGTTAAAACCGTAACTACATTTGATATTCTAAAAAGATAATCAGTAAATAACTTTTACGCAAAATTATTATAAAAGTGCGGGGTACGCGAAGTTACGTAGTGGGGATAACAATTTAATTTTATATTCTTATATCATTGTTATATCGGTATTTTTTGGTTATATGTAACCGAGTCCTAAGTAGCGACTGTAAGTCAATTAACCTACAGGTAGATAGAGGTGGTTGTAATATTAATTATACAATTACTAAAGATATTTTATAAGTTTCCAATTATGGTCTTATTTATTAATTACACGTATGCAATGCTTTATGCTTTAATTGCGAAATAAATGTGCAGTTATGTATCTATACGCGCGTAATTTTGCAATTACTTGCAAATCTTAGAATTTACTAAGGAGTTCTGCAAGTCAGAATGCCTAGACCCGCTATTTTACAATGACTATGCAACTGGGGGACTTGAAGTTTGAATATAGACGGATAGTACAACATCAAGTTGAGATAAACCCACGCCAAAGTAGATGTATATTGTTAGATTTATTGCATTTATAGACGAAGTTTACGATAGTTGTGCGAAAGCCATAAACAAAGCATAGCCATGACCGTATACGAGAAAGATATGGATGCTAAACATAGCAAGATATAGATATATACTCGTATATAAGACTTGAAAATGTAAAGATTCCGACGGACTAAAAATTTCATTAGATGTCTGATGGCCGAGGTGTTAGAAGACAATAAAAGTATAATATTTTTTTATTTTCGATATACACTTTGTAATTATATTTTGTGTAGCAACGGATATTACAATATATCTGAGTATTTAGAGCATGATACGCCTTGGGTATGAGGCGTTGCCAGCCTACTTTATACGAATGTTCAGTATGTAATAAGCAGTTAAGTATTATATTTTTGTATTTTAAAAAATAAATCTTAAAATGTGTATCCAATATACGCGAGTATATCCTTAAAAGTATATATTTCGATCGTACTAGTTTCAATTACTAGCGCCGTGAAAGCGGACGCGCTAACTATAGAATACTACGCAAAAACACCGACAACCGTACTTACATGATAATCGCAACTCCACAATTATTATAAATTGCTCGTGTGCTGCTTTTATGACTTCATGAATATTACACTTAAATACGCATTTTTTTTGTTTAATTCCTTGGAATAAATACGTTGCGTGGTGTTTGATGACAATCAGACACGCGATGTTTTACTCGTTTGAGGTTTCGTTTGTTTACGTATTATAAACTAATAAGACACGCCGCCTTAATGGATACTCAATAAATAATTACACGAGGCCAGGGTGCACTCACAACACGAGAAATCGATAATCTATCATTCCCCCTCGCGACCCTTCTTTGAATGCTCTAAACACATGATTATCGCCGCCACCCCCTCAAAGCGGTCTCTACCGAAACGAGAATAAAGTTGACTTTCAAGTACCAGGGAGACATGAATTAGAGGAGCGTTCGGGTTTCTTAATTAAACCGTAGCCCATGGCCAACTGTACGTAGAGGAAAGTGATTGTTATTTATATGTAGCTAGTAGTTATTATTGCTTAGGGAACGATTAACAAAGCAAACAAAGCGACTTTAGATATAATAACGCCGCAGCAAGTGGTCGACAACATTGGGGGCTGCGACACAGAAATTAATTTTGGTTGATATGAACACTTTCGATGTAGTGTCTATCGTTTTATCAAAAACTACACCTATGATACATTTAACTCACACCATTACAAACTAAATTTTCTATTTTTAAATTTAATACTATATCTTTCCAAGCATGTACTCCCCAAGACAGTTCGTCATCTTTATTGTTACCAAATTTTATTACAGACATTTCTAAAGAACAGCTACCTCCGGGAAACAGACATATAGATGGAATTACCTAGCTATAATAAAACGTTAACATATTCGTATAAAGATATACATTAGTTAAGTTTTAATCTGACAAAAATGTAAGTCGTTTCAATTTTTAAACAATTATTAGGCCTTATCGATGCATTTTTTGAATGATTTAACTAAAACTAAGACTCCATAAACACTTCCCTCGTCTCTTATCGAGTTTCTTGTTTCAAAGTATCGATGTTAAAATAATTAAATCTTTTGAAGTAGATATATCTGACGTTGACCAAGAGGTTTCAGTCGAAGATCCAGAAATTTTGAGACCGTCTGTTTTGTCGTATGTGGATTATCATTGTCGTGAAGATGACCGCAAGCAGATAATGTACGTTTTAAAAAACTGGTTGCCCACTATTTATCCAACGAATGTGAAGGATACGTTAAATTGTCATACAGAATCCGTATTTCTTTACCAATGAATCTTTGATCTTTCTTTGTCTTGTCTTGTAATAAATTCTTACGTACCTTACAATCTTTATTCTTTCCAAATTAACGTAAATATATAGTATCGTTTTATAATTTCTTTATAAGCTGCTGGTAGTTCTTGTGTACTTTGTAATGAATTTCCGTCTACTACGGCCTTCGATAAATCATTATTGATTATCCTCTCCTAGCGGACACAGGACTAATTGAAGAAACTGTTTTTAATGGAAGAAATTTAGTCTATCCACTTCGTTGATATTATTTTCTAAAAGAATACTATGTAATAATACTAAATTTTGAAGTCCTACAATAATGTCAGGGAAACAATTGACAAAATAAGAGAAAAATGGACATTTTAAAAAGAAACGGAAATATGTTAATAAAATTTGCAATCATGTTAAACATTTATCGTACTCACCGGACTGAACGTATTCTACAAAATACATATTTAAAAATGCCAAATTCCATGTCAGATATATGGTAGAAAAGTTCACAACTTTATATATCTCTGTGTGTGTGACACTTATTTCGATAGTGAATTTATTTTATTACGCATGTATATGAAAATTAGACTTTCGAAAGTGCACTAGTTTGTTTTATGATGTTCAGAGAAAACGCTGTCATGGCCTGTTATTACAATGCCACATGTGTCTATATGTAGGAGGTTATTTTAGTATATTATAAAGAATACTCACCACAGTATCGCTTAGGGTCCGTCTATTTGGGAATATTTCTAATCACGACGGAGCAATTCCGCGCCGCCCCGTCAAAAACATTTGGCGTACTTCCCGTCGCCACAGGGCTGTTCGTTTTCTATACAAAAGCTTTATAGATATTCTAAAATATTTCTATCATCAAAGAGTTTGTGAGTACGAGAATTCCTACATCATTTTCATACAAGAAGAAGAAGAAGAAGAGTTTTTACTCTTGTATATATTTAATTATTATTAGATTATCTAAAACCAGGATGTACAAGACAAGAGTTTTAGTTCCTTGCGATGTCAATTTTTTTTAACGTTTCATCTAAAGACTTGTTCTCGTTATAATTTTAATTAAATTTAGGTATAAAAATATAATAAGTTGTATTCGTTTAAATATGTAACATAATAAAAGTTAGCCAGCCCTGACCGATAGTTACAAGACAAAACTCTCCCTCTCTAGCGACCCTCACGAGGCGTTCCTCGCTCCGCTGCTCACCTGGTACATGCCGGGACTGTTATATCCCCTAGGATAGCCTGGATACAGGGGAGTAATTCTAGTTACGCATATTATTTTTTGTATGTGTGTGTCAATTTCATAAGAATTTCAATGATGTAGTTTTACTATTAGGTACTCTTATAACAGTAATTTATGTAAACTTCAAGGAATTTGGTTAAATTTGTATGAAATTAACGTCGGCATTTTTGTGTATAAAAAATATAATTTATTAGATAATTGCTAGTAGCTAATAAAATCACGGATCCATGATGAAAAATAATAACTCATAAAATAAATTAGTTTTTAACGAGGCGGATACGACTCTAATTTACGCAGAGGTAACATAAAATTCTCTCATTTTGTAGTTTTAACTAAACGGCAGATAGATTTTACGATTATTATACGTATTACCAAAAACTAGATAATTCACTGTAGTGCGTAAACTTTTGGATTACCTATTTAAATAGGTATTTATATTGTTATTATGTATTAAAAAACTAACTTTAATATTAATGCTTACTACATTATATTACATTGTACCTGTTAAATAAATTTAGATAAACGTTACATTTTCAAATTCACTGAATTAGCGAGATTGTACAATATGCCGCTTTGCTTACTTTTCACGTGTAAACAAAATTTGCATTGCCTTTTTATGCTTCATTTACCCTTACAGGTGCAAAAAGTTTAATCTCCATGGGTATCGTTCGTAGTGTGTAAAATATATTTTTGCGATAATAACTGTTTTTAATTTTACAGGCTGAGTTTTATAAGTGAAATTTATCTGATTCCCAGACTACATAATATAACATATAACTGTAATGTTATACATTACAATAATAATAATTATATATTTTTTAGTCAGTCGTAATATTTTCTTATCGTGTTTTGTTTATGCCGTACGTCCGAGTCGGTTCTCGTTATGGAATGTCACTATCGCGCGCGATATCCGTACAAACAACTGCGGCTCTCTGCTGCCCTGGTATTTTTTTGTATAACCCTCTCGCTTTTTATACAAGTCTCACAAATCACACGTGTGAGATAATTTTAGTTTTGGATCTTAAATAAAAGTATTAGAGCTGAAATTCCAATTTCTGTAATTAGGTGCATATTTCAAAGGCTCCTTATATTTTATAGAATTAAATTGGTATGCCAGATTCCATTCATGTCACTCTACACGAATTCTATTTATTCACATAAACAATGTACCGTCGTCCAGGACGGCTTATAGAAATTAATGAAAGAGGTCGTTAATAAAACATTACAGTCCATCCGATCGTAATGAATTATAGATAGATAAGTTTGATAAAACTCTAAAATATAATACTTTGGACGAGTATCCGATGGCCGGCCGCCAGCGTCGTTAGCACAGTTTGCTGCTAAATACCGTTTCGCAAGTCCGATATCGTCATTCTATTTACGCTACGCCTCGCTACGCTGACCACGAGAGCGACGTAGTCTATAAAGGGACGCTATTTATCTGGCCTAGAATTTCTAGCGTGAAAATAATAAAACGATACGCGTTGTTGATAATAAATAGGAACATCAAACGAAAGAAAATACTCGTAAACCGATCGAACACATCTATGAACAAACGCAATGTATGCTTCGATTTATCGACGCTTTTACTATTTACGCGAAAAACTAACTCTAGTCCGGAAAATCCTAGGGGCATCAATGTAAATTCGGCGTCGGATAAACCCTTTTCTTCAGCGCGCGTGATACTAGGCTTACAGCCGATACTAGGAGATATATAAAGTCTTAACACTGCGCTTCGCCGTAAGTGTGAGCGAGACAGACTTACGTTTGGAATGCTGTTGATAGAGCGGCACGGTCCGGTGAAGGTCAAATGATACGTTGCACAGACTACTTAAATGCAGAGGTTTAAGTTGAAAATATAATTGTTGGTTTTTAAATAATTCATTCATATACTATTAGAAACATCTATTTAACATTTAAAGTACTTTTGGTTGTCATGTCTATATAAAATATTCTCTCTAATAAAAAGCGTTCTCATAAAAGACTGTAAAGAATTATATAGCTCTGTGGGCTAATTACTCTATGTAAGACAGAGAGAGTGCGATATGACAGACCGAGACAGACACACCAGCACGTGCTTGCCTCCTTTCATAACGTTTAGCTCCTCACACCGCTGCCGCTCCGGTATCACGTCTCATTGTGAGAATTCGTTCCTGAGGTTTGTTTTTATGCAAATGCGATCGATCTAATCAGGCGACACTAGCATTTTTTTTGGCCACAGTAATATAATGATAATTAATAATAATAATATATTTTTAGAAATAAATAAATTCATACATATTATTTAATTAAATTTAAGATAAAAAAACCTAAAATAAATATTTATTTTTAAAATATACGCAGTTAACGCAACACAAACGAAAATTGTCGATATTTTAAACTGTTGTTTTTTTTTTTAATAAACTTATTTTAGCAAAATCATTTTGCAACACCTACGTTACTTAAGCACAATATTTCCTTATTAAATATATTATATATCAACATAAACTTGTTGCGCACTTTGGACCGAGATTTTATTTTCTGTATCAAAAGAATGCTTATAATTTCATAATTTCTTTACATTTCTGTGGTTACACTATACTCGTACGAAACTTTTTCCATTATTCGAATATACCATAATATTTGTGTTATTTCTTTGGGATATTTTTAATAAGTGAAATATATTCAGAAATAAGTAGGAATAAACAAGTTGATAAGTTACATTAGATAAATTAAATTACATTAAATTAAAAGCATTACTTTAAAATTGACAAGGTTTGAAATTAAGTTTTACTTAGTGAAGATTCTTATATGTACGTATTTGTATTTGGTGGCAACTAAAACTTAGATGTACTAAAATTTAGATTAAGTTAGTTTAATAGTCCATTAACTAATAGCTATATAGGGGAACGCGGGGCTGGTTTTAACGGAGGTAAGAATTAACAAGCTTATTCCCGCCAAACGTGAAGTGTTAAAAATATGAGACTCTGTTTAGAAACCCTATATACTAAGCCGAACGTGTCCTGATTTGTCAGATATCGGCCGGTCATCGCTAGTGATAGTTATACGCAGTGACCTCAGATTGACAGGTAAACGAACTTTTCGTACTTCGTAATAAATAGATTTGAGATTTATTTGTTCGTTAAACTGAATTATAGTTAATCCTACATGCAACTCTATTTTATTCACATTAAAGCTGTATTATTTGTTTGTAATTATTTTGATTAGATTATTTTCTGCATTTGATGAAATATTAAAAGAGACCTTGAGGTTAAAATTAACAAAATGAGTGGGGTAAGTATTAACATGTTAATACTTACCTTATACTTATGTATGTGACATTAAGAGAGTGTTTTTTTTGCAATAAGTTTTTTTACAGAATGAGAAATTAGAAAAGGAAGAGCACAAGGGGGTCCGCAATCAAGAAGTATTATATAGCTGGTCGCTGAGGAAGTTCTGATAGAAAACAGAAAATATAGAGATGTTGCTACCGAATACAACATTTGTCATGTAACACTGTTCAAATACGTAAAGATAAAAAGGGAGGGAATTTCTATTGAAGTTATAAAAAAACCGTCTTGTTTTCAATTCTGAGCAAGAAGCAATGATAGCAGATTATTTAATAAAATGTGCCAATATCTATTTCGGATTGCTACCTGATGATGTCAAAAAAATAGCTTACGAGCTTGCCATTCGATACAAGATAGAAAATAATCCAGAATCTTGAAAAAGAGACGGAAAAGATGGCAAAGATTGGTTTTCAGGATTTATGAAGCGCAATTCTCTATTCGGACTTCAGAGGCTAGAGAGCTTAAGCAGGGCAACATCATTTAACCGTACTAATGTTCATTCATTTTTCGAAAAATATCGAGAAGTGCTTCAAAGATATAAGTTTCCTCCGAGTAGAATATGGAATGTAGACGAGACTGGAGTCACAACGGTGCAAAAACCTAAGAAAATGGTAGCTCAACGAGGTTCCAAGCAGGTAGGAGCAGTCACATCTGCTGAACGGGGTACTCTCATCACAATTGCGGCAGCGGTAAATGCTGTTGGAAATTTTATACCATGTATGTTCATTTTTCCCCAGATCTGATCTAGCAATTAATTTGTCCAAAATGGACCGCCTGAGTTCATAGGTACAGGTAATAATTCGGGGTGGATGATTGATAATGAATTTTCAAAATTGAATGTAGATTTAAAAGAATATACTATATTCTTTCAGTTCCTATAATAAAAGGTACTGATTTATTAAACAATAAAACCATTTTCATTAATGTAAGCGACATTTTATTTAAGTATTTAATAGAATTTTAGTCCCTGTTAATAATTGCCCCTAACGTTAATACTTACCCCAGCTCTGTTAATATTTGCCCCAAATACGGGGTATATATTAACAAGTGACTTTTTTTGTTTTTATGGCTCTCTTACTGAAACTACTTAGCTAGCTGTTGGTTTTAGTTAGTAATATCATAACTGAATAACCAAAGCATGTTTTCGATAAAAAATAAAACAAAAAAGTTAATTATCATTGAAAATATAGAACAAAATAAAAAAATTGTTAGTACCAGCCCCGCTCTCCCCTACTAAGACTTATATATTGTTGACGGGATAGATGTAGGATATTATTTTATATTATAATGTTACTGCGATTTGATTGAAGAACACTTTTACATTTCTTGTGATTCACTTTTATTTCCATGTATTTATTTATTCAATGCGTTTATTGAACACGTATCCAATTACATTTGATAGTTTTCTTAGTCTATACAATATAAAAAACTAATTTACGGGATGTTCTTTAAAAATTATACACTGATTTTATTGATAGAATTACATATATATAAGTAACAACTGTTTGTTTGTACTTTCTTATAGAACTCTGCGGGTGGTACCTTAGTCCTGGACATCATTTGATATCATTAATAGACAATATGACGATGTCGGTCCGTAATATAGACCTATGTATATGTGTATAGGTGTTTTGTAATAGTATTTGATATTGTTATGTATATTAATATGAATCATTAAGTGTATTTTAATCAGTAACCGTTGCAGATTAAACCGTCACATTGTCATTACAGACACGCAGGCGGCCATGACGGTGGGCGTGGCCAACGTGCTGTGCGACGAGCGCCCCGCCCCGCTGGCGTGGCCGACCCCCGCGCCCGCCGCCCCGCCCCTCTGGCAGTACCCAGGTGAGACACCTCCCACGCTTCATGCTCGCCTGGTAACTACGCGCCAAGCGCATTGCGAGAGCGGCCTCGACTCGCGTGACGTAGCCTCCTGCGGCGTCATGTCGCTTTGGTAGCGTCTGTGCAACTGACGTTACCTCGGTTGTTTTATTGGGGCGCTTTTAGCACAATTTTACAATATTAACAGCCGAAATACCGAGCCCAGCGCGGCGCTACTGTGATATAACACCCCCCCCTCCTCCTCCTCCTCCCCCCACCCTGCAAATTTGTTCAATCGTGTTAATCACGATCCCGTTCTTCGACACAGATTTCTTTTATTGGTGTTTTATTTCAGTTCTGTTCTGGTATTCCTCATAATGACCGTTTTTGTTTTATTTTTTTTTAGTTTTATTAAAATTATTTATTATCATCCTTTTACTGGCTTGTTATTAAATGGTAATGTTGTTTTCTATTGGGATGTTGTGTGATGTTTTATCTATCAAGAAATAATTTTTACTATTTAGTATTATATGAAGCGGTAGGCATGGTAGAATT
The DNA here is from genome assembly GCA_918358695.1 of Melinaea menophilus ssp. n. AW-2005. NCBI lineage: Eukaryota > Metazoa > Arthropoda > Insecta > Lepidoptera > Nymphalidae > Melinaea > Melinaea menophilus. Next base: position 6,622,813 of record OU911050.1, on the reverse strand, counting down.
TTGCTATATATATTCCACTTACGATGACAATTTATTTTCTTAAATATTTTGTCTTTATATAAAAAAAAACTGAACTCAACTTGATAAAAATAAGTTTTTTTTTTTCAATATGTATTTGCGCAAAAGTTGGATTCTACCTACATTGTATAAAGAACTGCGCGGGCGATACCGGTGGCATGAGTTAGTTGTATATAATTTCTTTCCAATATTGTTTTCAATGTTTATTGCAAAAAGAAGCTTACAAAAGCCGCAGTCAACAGCACACTGAACAATAGAGAAACAAAAAAGTAATAAAAATGTACATGGAATAGTTAACTACCAGTTAATAATAAAATATAACAAACTAATGCTATAAATACCGTTATAAATACATAAAATAATATAATGAAAAAGAAATTAAAACCATTACGATGATACTAAACACACGGAATGGTTGATTTGAACTGTTTTATTATTTGATCACACACACACACACACACACACACACACACACACACACACACACACACACACACGCACACACACGCACACACACACGCTCATCTTCATTCATGTCGCTTTTGTAATGTTTCTATATAAAAAAATCTTTAATATTGACACTACGTTATATAGTTATTATCTTTTAAATCAATATATCTATCTATATACTTAACAAGTGCTACTTTCTAATCAAATATATCTTAAAAGATATATAAGTGTAATTAATTTATCATGTTATGGATTCGTATACTGTCTGTCTAGGCTTATATTAGATTATGGAACGGTCTGTCTGTCAATCTAGTGGTCAGTGTCTGTGTGACAGGTCGCGGGTTCCAATCCGCGTCTGATCAACTGTTTATTGTTATGAGTTTTGTTTTCAATGACTCTAAATAAGGGATTTTTAATATATTATAATAGAAATACAGAATTCTTATGTATATGAAGATATTTAATTTGAAATATTTATTTATGTACGTAACTTGTAACTTGTTAATTGTAACTGACGCAATAATTAACTTTAATAATTAAGTTTTAAAAAACTTGACGCTAACCACTTCATTGGTGGAATGTGAATTGAGGCTTCAATAAAAAATATTAATAACTCGATTAAATTAACAACTTTAAACTTAAATAACTATAATTCTTAAAAACTTTTCACACTTGCGTGTCTCGCGCAGCGCAATTATAACCAGTTAATTACAGATCGCACTTGTCAAATGACAAGTCGCAATCAACTAACCTTTTCGACTACAAAATATAGTAATTTAAAACCAAAACCATCCAGCCCGGTCAATATAAACCAACCACACGCTTCCATCGCTCACCCGCTTAATCGCTTCCCACACGCCAAGCGGAACTCATGTCACTCCCGACCCATAAATTATCCATCATCCGAAAAAACATGCAAAAAATATCGTAAAAACTCATTTATCGATAACTCCACTCGACCTTTGCTCGGCCCTAATTCAAGAGCCCGCCTTCTAAGCTCCGCCTTTAAAACGTCTCAGCCAATCAGAGGCCGGCATTGTTTGAAAGGTGGCGCGATTTAGTTAACGCCCCGCCCACTTTTAGTGTTGTGAATTTAGTTTGTTTTTTTAGCGATTATTGTTAGTCTTTGAAGTTTACGGTTACGAATTTGACACCTCACGCGATTGTATCTGGGGATAAAAAAAAAACACTCTGAATACAACACGTTTGATTGATAACCAAATGTCATTATAATTACGGAGGTGCTTAAAGAGTGCGGGGTTTTTAATAATTACTTTTACAATTCATTCATACGTAACCAAATATTACATATACCTTAAGACCTTGGACTATAGATTGGTACAGCGTAGGTACATAAGATGATGTTAAACCGAGACATTATAAGAACTTACTCGTCGCAAAATGCTATTTCTATCTATCAAATATAATTAACAATTAGAGACTTAGTAATCATGAGAAGGTAAATATCAACTAGCTTTTACCACCGTCTTGACACGCGCCGTCCTCGTCCAATTCTTAAAATAATAACAACGAAATTCAACATAACCACAAAACGCTTAAATGTATGTTTGTCTTAATCGGCAGAATTATATGGAATTTAATAAATAATATGTAAATCTAAATAATTCCCAAAGATGTACTTACCGTTACTTAATATATTATATATCAGTCGTTTGTGTTTCAAGTGATGTCCGTTTTTATATTAAAAACATTAAATTTACATACAATTCTTCATATTTAATGAATGATTAAGATATTACTTAAAAAGACGACAAAAAAACTCTAAATATTTTGTTGAGAGCAAAGAGTTTTGATGTCAGTCTGTGTGCACAAGTGGTGTTAACGGTAGCTGAATATGTAGGTATGGATTTTATATATTATTATTTCTTATATTTTCCACTCTGTACCAATACCAGTGACCACTTGTGTACAAATGGAAGTGTCAGGAGGGATTATTTTGATATATTTAATAATATAGCCCTTGTATAAACAATATCCAACTTAAAATTACTAAATATGAGGTTTCCCAACGCACCCTGGTCTGAGAAGAACCACAAAATAAGGATAAAGGTCATACAATTACCTAAATATTATCAACAAGGAACGATTGACATTGACATCGTATAAATATACCGTTTCTATAACGCGCTTAGAAATCTTAAAAAAATATTAATTTTTAAATTCTGTTTATTTAATAATAAGTTACATTTAATATTGGTGCTTATTAGCTACATTTAAAAGTTTGTACTTAAGTTTAGCATAAGTTATATTTATTACAAAGAAAAGTTTCCATAACGTAGGTAGTTATACTTTGTCCAAAATCACAATTAAATTTAGGGTATTACCAATATTAGTTAATTAAAACAATAGCGTCATCAGCCCAAAGAGCAGACCACATCTTATTGTTATTATCAGAAATATGATAAATGATAAACTCACAAAATGAACTCATTAACAATTTATCACAAACAAAAATACAAGACCCGTTACGACGCCTCGTGCGTTTTAATTCAGATGGCGAGATAACATTTGTCCTCTATCGCTGTCTCGCTCTAACGCACTGCACAGTTGTATCTGTCTCACATAGCGGTGTTTGAACGTAAAGCGAGGGTTTTCATGGTTTATGATTTCCTGATCACCGTTTTTGTAATTGCTCTTTTAAATGACATTTTTTTCTTTTTATTTCATTGAAATCTTATTATATATATATAAAAAATATAAAAGGAATGTTCTGTTGGTTTGTGTACGTCCCAAAAACTCTAAAACTGCATGGGTTGAGCTAGTATTTTGAGCTAGCTTTTAACGATATACCACCTGTATCATAGATGGTTGATATCATCTATTTTATCTTATCTTATCTTATCTATATATATCTATTTCTATATTTAATCGATTCAATGCACATTTCCCTCTTACACGAGATGTTTAGACGAAAGAGTTCAAAAATGGAATGTATTAACTTTGCGGGACAATAATTTTGAAATTCGAATGTTTTGAACAATTTTATCGATATTTGCTTTTTTTTTTGCTGTTTTAACAGACGCTAACAACAACTTTCTCACCCATGCAGCTAGTTATACATACATATGTATTTTTAATTATTTTGAAATAATTAAAAATAAAAAACGATAAAAGTTTCTTTTTAATTCCATACAAATGATTAAAACAAAGCCATATATTATTTTAATATTATCAAAGGTAACTGGTACCTAGTGGCCGCCATTGATATGTTAATTATATGATAATGAAGATAAATAATTGAGGCGAGTAATGTTAATTCCACACAAAGTAATAGGAAATAAATAGTTTTTATTCCCACAAGAGTATTTATAATTCTTACTCGCTCGCCGGAAGTGTGAGACTGGAATACAAAATACTCTTAAACTTGTAATGCACCTTGTTACAAGGAATTCCTACGATACGTGGTATTCCGAGAAGATATCGGTCAATCCATTTGATGCTTTAATATAATGGGATAGAGTTCAAATTGAGGTATAGGTGTGCTGAGTGATAATAGATAAGCAAGTCCTTTGCGTGTTTGGCGTTGATTAGTTATAAATAGAATGTCGGCAAATTCATTATCCTACCACCTTGTTATGCGTGTCGTAGGATATTTATAATTATTTATAATTTTTTTAACTAACATTTCTTTCTAAAATTTTGCCTCTCTGTTACAGCGCAAGTATCCATGGAAAGTATGATGGTGGGCGGCATGGGCGGCGTGGGTGTGGGACCTGTAGGCGGCGGCGTCACATCCGTGGGTGGCTTCCAGCTGGTTCGAGAGCCTTCGTCAGGAGCTCTCTTACTACTCCCCGCTCCTCCTGATCTTCCTCACGCAGTCGTATGGGGAGGAGTTCCATACCCCTCGACGCCGGTCCTCCTACCTCCCGCTCCTCATCCATCCCATCACCTACAACTCTTACCAGGTGATCTTCTCGCCTCCACAGCCACATTACAACACACGCACACACACTCAACACGACTCGTCACTCTCGCCCCCGCTCCTCCACCCCAGCCGCACCCTCACCCCGTTGATAAAAGAAAACCAATTATTCAACCTTTAATAACTCCCCATACCCTAATCAAAATAGAACCTGAGCCTCCACAAGAGAAACCTCAAGCTTTCGCTCCCGAGCCCGTCCAGCAACCTATGCTGACAACACACCTGTACTATCAACCTGAGTATCAAGAACAGGCGTGTAGAAGTCAGGCTACTTCTCCCGTGGCTCCACCCACGCCTCCTCCCGATGCTCCCGAAGCCCCAGCGCACAAGGATGCCTCGAACCAAACAGACCACATAGATGAAGAGGACGAATCGCCCAATCATGCAGATGAAGATGAGCGGGATGTGGCTTGTGTTGGAGTCGCTCATTTTCCAGATGAATCTAATATGTTACAAATTCAATCATTACAGCCCTCATCTTTAGATAGCGCGGAAGATTCTTCTTCGGAAGGTCTCGTAACCGCCACAGTTGTTGGAGCGGTCGAGAAAGCAATAAATGCTATAGATAGGGACGAAAATACAGATAACTCAAGCAGTAGAGGTTCCCATGACTTGGTGATTGATACCACGAGGAGTATGACTCCTCTTCTACCACACCATCAGCCTCGACCGCCTGTGGATGTCAGTGGATTGGAATTATTGTCAAATAGTATAGAACAGTTTGAACGTACGACACCAAGCAATAATATGCCCAGTTTAGATTCGGCACCACTGACAATCGATACAAGAACGTCGACGAAATTGAACATATTGATAAAAACCTCTCCGAAATCTCCACCTCGTACTGAACTAGAAACTCATAGAAGGTTTGAGTTTCCTACTGCAGAAATTAACGATGAAAGAGAGAAACCATCCTTAGATGGTCTAGGATTATTATGTGCTTTAGCGGAACAAAGATTTATGGAAGAAGTCGAAGAAATCCCTCAAGCAAATTTGCCTTCAACTTCTAGGCCGTTTATTAAAACGGAACTATTGAGTCCGACAGAGCGAGAAAGAAATATATCGTCGGGATTAAAAAAAGTAAGACACAGACATAGAGATGATGCGTCTAGTGAAGTAAGAAGAAAAAGAAGTGCTGACAAGGAGGAAAGATTACGGCATAAGTTGGAAAAAATGCGTCGACACAAACGAGAAAGAAAGGACACAGATAGGTCAGAAGGAGGAGAACTAGAAGCAAGTTTACGTCGTGTGACCGCTTGCTACTGTGGGGTGGCTAACTGTTCGCACTCCTCAACTGTACCGTCAGCACAGGCGCTAGTAAATGCTATTGAGAAGGATATGCGTGAACGTCTGCAGGATTTACAACGGCAGTGCGATGAAAAGCGAGCCCAATTAGATGCTTTGACACCGCCTTTACCTGCATTATCGACGCCTCCCACGCCTTGTTTGCAGATTAGTACAAGTCCAGCTCTATCACCAGATTCTGATAGGGGATCATCAAAAAAACGTAAAGTTGGGAGACCGAGAAAAGTTTCTAGCCCTGACTCGACAGAAACAATCGTTGCTAAGAAACCGAAATCTAAAAGTACTCTAGTTGGCTACTTGCTTGCGAAAGGGAAACTGAAAGGTAACATTTTATACTCAAAAGGCGAACCTTCTAGAGAAGACATAAACAGAACTAGTAAAGTTCGACCTAAATTAAAGGCCGAACCCATACTTAAAATATATTCGGAGGAGGAGGAACACGAATGGGGTCTCCAAAGATCTGCAAGTTCTTCAATGGAAAGCCTTAATGAGGTTAGACAAAAGAACCGAGAAAAGGTAGATCGTTTAGCCAGAAAACATTCAAGAGACGACATTTCCGAAATAGAAATGGCCATACGAAGGGCAAGTGCGTCTAGTGATAGCGATAAAGAGAGGCGTCGTGCGAAAAAGAGACGGAAGAGCACTAAGTCGAAAGAGAGATCGGATGCAGCAGTGAAGCAAATACTAAGCGAACCAGTTAGTCAACCTCAGATTTCTCGATGTACTTTAACTGAAGATAAAATAGATTCTTCACCCAGAGTACTCACTGCTAGAGGAGGCTTGTTTTATGCCGGGAAATTGAGTGCAGTACAGGCCCCTGATGTTTACGCGATAACACTAGATGGAGAGAGAGGAAATAAGCCCCATATATTGCCAAGAGAGGAAACTTTAAAAGATGCTGTGAGTAATTTTTAAAGTATATTTTATAAAATTTAATTTAGTCAAATAATTGATCCAACAGTGGTTTATGTTAGATATTTTACATGTTTTCCTACATAATAGTTATAGACCCATGTATAATTTACCCAAAATTCATCAAAATCAAGTTATTATTAGACTTCGAGCACAAATCTTAAAAACAATGGAGAGGTCATGGGTACATTTACATCAAAACAAAACCACTAAAGAATTAAACGATATAGATTCTAGAAGTGAGTCCGACATCTGTAAGCGAGTTGCCGTCGGGAACCCGCGTGTGCGCATACTGGTCGCAGCAGTATCGCTGTTTGTATCCGGGCACAGTGGCCGTGTCGTCTCCGGATCCTCACGACGACAAGTTTGTCGCCGTCGAATTTGACGACGGTGACTCTGGCAGGATCGCCATTGAGGATATTAGGTTCTTGGAACCTAATTATCCAGTTGTTGGTAAGTAGTTATTATGTTCTTTTGGGCCAGGAATGAACAGTAAGATTGGTTATATTTCTAGATTAATCTCTAAAATAAAATTCTTTTTAAGTAATTATTTAGAATGCTTTTATTATTCTGGCTTAAATAATGTTAAACGTTGAAATATGTATTATACTTTTTTTTAAATGTTTCATTACTACAAATTTAAATAAGAAGTTAAATAAAGCGCTACAAAAGTATGTTTTTTGACTTACAGAGTATGAAAACACTTTGTTCACGTTGAGCAAACGGCGGCGGAACACAAGCGTCACAGAAGATAAGAAACACACGATTGCTTCTGCAAGCAACGAAATCAAAACTGAGGCACCGACACTGACAGACACACAGAACGATGAAGAAGATCGACACAGAGATAGAAAAAAGTTGAAGAAACTTCGTAAGGAGAAGATGAGACGTCTAACCAGTGAAGACGACCCGACTGCAGAATATATAAAGAAAAAGAAGAAGAAACACAAATGTTGCGAGGAACACTGCAAGCATCGTCGACACCACAAGAAACATCACAGGAAACACAAGAAAAGACATCATTCAGCCTGCAAAGATCATTCAAGTTCGTCCGGGGACGATAACAGACAGAAATCAATATCAGATTACATCGACTCCAATAAGTCTAATGAAGATTCAGTTGATTCTAACGACAGGCTGTCAACTCTGATAGCTGTTGAGAAATCCCCAGAAGAGAAGATGAAAACAGTCATCAAAAAGGCCGTGTTGTCTAAAAAGAGTTTGGTAAAGAATGCAGTGTTAGATTTCAGCAATTTGAGCAAGATTACTTTAAAGAAAGAAGAGACGAAGGACAATTTAAAAGATAGCGGGATCGGCTTAGAAGAACCACTTCCAGAGACACCCACGACGTCTGCATCTACGTCCAACGACAGTCCTAAAAAGGTATTTATATCATTAATAATGAATTCATGCCATACACAATTTATTCACAGTACCTCTAATAAAATATACAAAAGTAAAATTATTGTAAACATATTAAAAAAAATTTAATCACATATTTTTAAATTTTCCTTATTTTGTAAATTAAAAATTTATATTTATATTTTCCAGAAGGCAAAGAAACGAACGGTATCATCAACGTCGTCCGACGGCGGCGGTGGAGTCAGCAAGATGGCGGCATTCCTCCCCGGAGGAGCGCTGTGGCGCTGGCACGGACCCGCCTACAGACGTACCGCCAGGCCCAGGCACCGGAAGCTGTTTTACAGAGCCATACAGCGAGGAGAGGAGATCCTGCGTGTAAGTACTAGGAGAGCATAAGATATAAGGCAGTGGAGTCGATTCATTAAGTGGTATGCGATAAATGTATAAAGATAATTCGTTATGGCATGCAGCTAAGATTGAGTACTTTAAGAAGAATACGGGTGTTTAGAAAAAGATACATTAAAAATATGTTTAATATGTACTCGTATAAATACGCAGGTGGGTGAGGCGGCGGTGTTCCTGTCGACGGGTCGCGCGGACCGTCCGTACATCGGTCGGATCGCGGCGCTGTGGCAGGCGCGCGGGGCCATGGCCGTAAGAGTGCACTGGTTCTACCATCCTGAGGAGACGGCCGGCTGCGACAACTTGAAGTACCCGGTGAGAACCTCGCTAGTTATGAATTCCTGGTATGTTTTAAATTCAGTATATTTTCAATTCCAACAACGCAACGCCGGGTTTGGTAAATTAACTTATTATTTATTTATTACCACTTATGTTACACATAACGTTACGTTTCTAGGATCACGGTTATAGCGAAGATAATAAATTATAAATAGATATTATTTATATTTCTAAATCATTCAAGCATAAAAGCAAAATGTATGTATGTGTATTAGTGATGTAACGAATGTCATTTTTGAACATTCGTGATTGCGAATGCGAATATCATCTAGCGAATGCGAAAATATGCGAATACTCAGTTTTTTTTTGTTTAAATTTGGCGCACATTGTTTGTGGATTGGTGATAGACCAGGTTCAAACAAGGTGCGTTAAATAATATCAAATTAATGTGTTTATGAGGTTAAGGTACTTTTCTTGCAATGCGACTGTGCAAAAATGTACGAATATCCGCAAATGCGAATATTCGTTACATCACTAATGTGTTATTCAATAACTAACACAAAATTGTTTTCTTTCATATGCTTTGCAAGAAAGAATCCAATTATTATTTTAAATTAAACAATTTCAGGGAGGTCTGTTTGAGTCCCCGCACACAGACGAGAACGACGTCCAGACGATATCTCATAAGTGCGAAGTCCTGTCGCTGGCGCAGTACCAGGAGCGCATGGGAGACGACCCCGTCAAGTACAGCACGGTGTACGACAACAACGACGTCTACTACCTCGCGGGGCACTACGACCCCACGCCGCAAACACTGCGCATGGAGCCCGATATACCAATGGAGAAAAATACTTCTTAATTACTTATACCTGCCTGGTATTTTTGTTGTCACCCTGAACGTGCTGAAAGCTAATTAAATAAAAATGTTAATTACAACAGACAAAACTACTACGTACGTACAAAGTAAGTATGCTCGTCCGGTACTTACTTCCGACCTGATCACAAAAGGTAAAAACGAACATAAAGAATTCATATTGAAATCACAGTGAAAACAATGTTGACACTGGTTCGACGGCTAAGACTACGTACTTACGTATTAGAAAGGTAAGGATTCCTGCTGCTATGACAAGATATAACTGTGGACAAATTTTATAAAAGGAAAAAAGGTTTAAAAAATTACACCAACATCTCTCTCGCTCTCTCTCTCTCTCTCCTATAAGAGACAAAATTTTTGTACTTATCTTGTGTGGTTATGATGTTATCACTTCATTTATATTGTACATTAGGTTAGTACTACTAACCTCCGAGGCAGGTATGCTTGCCTAGTACTTTAAGTAGCCATCTAGGCGAAAAAGAAAGAGGGGAGGGATTTTTACGGACAGTGATACAAAAAATATACGACACCAACAGAAAAAAGCGAAAAATAGGAAGAAAGAAGTTTGTTTGTCGCTTTTAACATATGAAATGGTATTTTATAAGAAATCAATCATCGATTGAAGAAAATGTGTAACAACACTAAGAAGACAAGTGCAAATGAACACTCTTGATCATTATTAATATTATTTTTATATTTGTAGATTTAGTGATATGAAAATCTATATATTGTATAACCGTACAGTAGTCTGTGTGTAGCTTTGACTTAATACAATATACAAGGTCTTAAAGTACAATGTAGGTGAAGGCTCAATACGATGTCAGTCTGCGTGTTCTATAGTATCTTCTATAGTAGGTACGTGTTAAAGTTACCCTTGTTACGTTTATTCGAGTCCGTTCGTATGTTTGTTTGTGGGCCGAGGTCGGTGATATGTGATTATTCTTGTAACGGTATATTTCAGTATAAGTAATTGTATATTTAATGTATATCTTTTTTAATATTTTATGTATACGTGTGTAGTTTTTTCGTATAGAGGTCTATCTTAAATGCAATAATACTTCGGCTAGTCCATTATTTCGTTCAAAATTAACCAGTGATGATATTAGCAAAGATAGTTTTGGCGAATAAAATTTTTTTGGTATAAAAAAATCGGAGCTGTTCGTTTATTTATTGTTTTTCATTATTTTTATACGTTGGTTGATAATTTTATGTTATATGTATATCTTATATCGAAATGGTGCTAGATGCTTGATACTGTTCGTATTATTTCTGTAATCTTAAGATTGTACATATACTTTAACTGAAGGTAGGTTCGTGGCACGAACTTAAATTGTCCGCTCGCTCTGATGTTGCCATTACTTTCTAAAGCGTACTTTAATTCATTTTGTAATATCCACGGGATGCTATCGGATCGTCTCACTAACTTTTTTATTAATTTTGATTATATATATATATTTATATATATATGAAGGGACTGAAAAGACAGGGATATAGCTAGGTCGACCAAGGATAGGACTGTAGATAGGTTTTGTACGAAGTGGCCAAACAGTTTGTTATAAAAATGTTGGAAAACTTTCAGCCGTTATTATTTCTAATGCTTTTATATTGTCCACTTAATGTTGTAGCATTTTTGAATATTTAGTAACGGATATAATAATAATAGAGAAAAAAATTAGTAAGTTTTAATATAATGTATGACTTGCGTCTGACCTTGCGTTTTAACTTTAGATTATAAAAATATAAGACATTATACAAAATATAAGCTCTCAAGACAATTAGATATTAAAAGTAGATTCAGCAGTACTTCACGTACGAGTATATACGGATAATAGGTGTTAGTGCAGACTTCTTCCATTTTGAAATTAATTATTATTTGACGATACATGAAATGAACTAAGTGCATTGTACTTTGTTACAATAGATTAGTTTTAAGTTGAAAATAGATATTAGAGTAGGATTATTTTTCATTTAATATTAATATATATAAATATTAGACATTCTGTCTTTGAAAAAATTTCGAATTTGAGAGAGGAATGTTTAGAGAAAGTTGTATTTTTATATAACGTTGCGATTTAAATACTTGTATATTAAGTACAAATTGATACCGAGTGTATACTAACATTGGACTAATTCATAAAAATTCAAACAAACCACAACAGGACACCGACCGTCGCTGACTTATAATGATATAATTTTTATGAATTACTCAACTTAGATCGTAAAGAGGGAAAGCCATAAAATAATTATTAGTTTTAAAGAGTTATAATATATCATTGATAATATAAAGATTATAAATACGCTTAAATTAAATATTTTTGGCTGATTTTGTGTTTTATTTATTTATAACACCCATGTTCTTAAAGTAACTAATACAAAATTATGATAAATACTACCTTATATAATATTAGGATATTATATTAACCCACAGAATAATATAAAGACACCATTAATATTATTATGTAATAATCAGTCAAATATAATTTAATATTAGAAAGTGGATCCAAATCCGTAGTCCAAATAAAATTATATATATTAATATATATCACGCTATAATTCTATTCAGCAGTAGATCTGTCGCCTTCCGTTACTGATGACTTCATACGTGTCGTCGTCTATAACTTTATATACATCTTGTCTGTATGTCTGTAAGTTGTGGAGGAAACGAGTAGAGCTCTCATCGCGCATCTTACTTATAACGGACGGCAAGTTTTTAGCGTGGGCCTCCGTCGCCAGGGAAGTGTAGTATCTTTGCTGAAAACAAATCTTATATTAGTAATAGTATTAGCTGATGCCAGCGACTTCTGTAGCGCATAAACAATTTTACATCAATTACAACTTTATTACGAACAACGCCATCTATTGGAAATATATAGAACTAAGAATTAAACCATTTATGTTTAAAAAAATCATCAAATTCGCAACAAAAGAAACATTAATCTAAATAAAAACTATCCTATATTTTTAGTTCGATCAAACAATAGATATCTAGGAAATTTAATTGAAATATGTTTATTCGTTCCGAAGATATGCGCAAACGAACATGGTGACATGGTTTTTTTATATATAAAGATATAAAAGTCATTAATATTATATATGTATACAAATATACGTCTTAATTAATGAGTGTTGATCGATTTATAACAGTCAACTCTTTAAGGTCTCAACTTTCAAGGTTCGCGATAAACCAGCATAAATAAGTCGATTGTAAACAAGAAATTATCTGTTTATCAATATGAACGTATCATTGTATAAACGATTCCATGAACTTATTTTCCAGTCACGAGCTTCCATTGCAAGGATCAAGACGTTGCGGGCGAAGTATAAACTAAGTGCAATAAACCAACAGTTTATGGACTCCTGGTACTTTGATATTTAAGTATTTTATTTTTTTTATATGAAAATAAATTAATTTTGTTGTAATTTTTTCTAATAAAATTATTTATTTGATCGAGTTTAATTTGATATTCCCTAAATTAATTATATTTTTAATATTAGTTAAATAAATCTGCATTAAAATAATAATGTTGATTACTGTAATAAATTAGATTAATTGAGCGAAGCGACCGGAGCGCTCTACTGGAGACTTTTCCACGTTCTTAATAGGGTCGAAAACTATTTGACGGAAAATTATGAAATTTTGTAATCAAAAATACACACAGTAGGTGACAGTTTAAAAAAAAATAAAAAATGTCATATCGTTGAGGAATAATCGTCAGAAAACTGATGTCCCATTAAAGTCAATGGGAAACGACAAGTTATTTCACTGGGCTCGCTTCGCTCAATATGCAAACGAAACCCGAGATTTCGCGAGCGTAGCGAGTCGAAATTGAGGGTCTATTTGCCCCCCCCCCCTAGTTAAAATAATCAAATCAGACTTTTCACGAATAGAATCACGAATATAACCTGTAACAAAATTATATAAAAAAACATATTCGTTCTAATAATAAATTTACAACACAATTAGAGAATATATTTTCAAGAACGTGGAAGAATACAAATTTAATTTCCATTGTCTATTTATGATACGTATTTCCCATAAGTGAAAAAATGCTAAAATGTTAGTTTTTGGAAAAGATTTTGCTTAAAAACAGTTTATCGTGTCATCTGGCTTTCCATAATTTATCAATGCATGTTTTTATCTATTAGATTCTTTGGAAAATTCTACCCAAGTTTTCAATATATGTAAATAGATATAATTATCATATAAGTTATATACCTATATAGGTCCTCAAAAGCTATCTGTCTATGTATTTGATTTTCTTAAAAACCATAGAACGGAAATTTTTGTAAGGTTTTTATTAAAAGATTAAGATAAATAATAAATAACGGTATTATGGAAATTTAAATTGAAATATGACTTATTGTTAGAAAGATCGCGCAGTCGTAAAGAATATAATCTGCTGGGCGCTTTACTTACTCGCGTCAAGTAAACCAGCAGAAATACACTAAAGTAATGTACAAGAGTATTACAGATCCACCAAAATACTATAAAAAAGTCCGGGATACCATGTTATGGTTAACTCACAATAACTATTTTTATAAAAAACGTAACGTTAGTTTTGAGGCTGTTTTCTTCGGTTTAGTATTAATACTCATTTAAATAAATGCGTTGTTTGCTTCTCCATTTAATATAGAACAAAATTCTTCTTTAAACTACATTAATCAAATAAATACTTCGATAGATATAGATTTAAAATTATTAGTTTCGAGAGTCAGCGCTCGTTCAATATCTAAGAATCAAATAGGAAGTCACGGGACTTGTAATAAAAACTTTGTATAAGATGTTATTGAAATTAATTCGAAGCTTTGTTAGATAGGTATGATTTTTGTTTTGAAGAAATAAAGTGAAGTACATAGTAAATATGTTTTAATTATACTAATCCTCATAGATATAGAAAATATACTTTGACATAAACATATATTAATATAAACCCACGAAAGGAAGTTCTCAAAGAGTTTCGAGTAAGTAAAAGTAAGTAAATAAACGTGTCATAAGTAAATAATATCAAAGACGATGACAGATGAAGTGGTAATCATCAAGAATAGTGTACAGATCGAGTCTGTAGTTGGGGAGGTCGTTGAGGAACTTGAGACTGCTGTCGTTGTGAACGGCCGTCAGCACCGGCGGCAGTGACGTCACTCCGCTCTCCAAAGACAGGGAAATGTAATATTCGCCCTGGATATGTTAAACGTTTGGAAATTGTCTTTAGACTGTCGTTAACGTCGTAAGGCATGTCGAAAATAACGATCAAAATGAGTGCATTCGCGATAGGGATATAACGAATATTTGCATTCGGATTTTCGCATATTTTTGCATATTCGCATTTCACTTTCACAAAATTTCAGCAATTGTTTTATGTATATGTATATATGTGTATATTAGAAATAAAACAATTTGAACATAATAGAAGGTTAATAAAATCAAAATCCATTCATTTCTTGTATTTTTAATACAAGAAAAAGTCACATCACCTCATAATCGCTGCGTCATTTGTTATTACTTATTGACGCATCTCGTCTGAACGAGACTGCCACTAAGCCATAGACAATGTGTGACAAATTTGAAAAATAAAACTTTTCGTTTTCCTATTCGCGAATGTTCCAGTACTTACATTAGTTACATTACTAAATCGCAATGCTTTTAACATGCACATATTGTGGTTATTGGGAAACGGGCGTAATGATATACTTATTTGTGGGTGAAATCCATGAATGACCGTACCAATATTTATATTACGAGTGTTTAGTCGTCTGGTAATCGAAATAGATATCTGAGCAGAAAATCGATGATAAGTCATTAATTAAAAAGTAAGTTAGTTAGCTCCCGTAAGAAACTAGAAACGAAATCTGGGGATACTTTTGGATTGTTACATAACTTTTACACCTATAAAACCTACGATAAGGTTCTGCTTCCGCTAAAACCATCTTCAAAGTAGAGTATAATTTCCTTTCTATCCATATTTAACGAACAAATATGTGAATGTGTCTAAACGAGTTCTGGTCGTCATTGCCTTCTTATCCTGGTTACCTTTATATGGTATTTACGTCATGTTCTAGTCTCAGACTTACCCGTATTTAGGTCGTTAACATTAGATGTACTACAAAACATCGCTATCGAGGTCTAGGATACGGACAATTTCCGTAATTTCTGTATATGGGATTTATATGTTATTTTGTCTAACCCATAGGTGCATGCTCATTACTTACAATTAATATGATCCACCTAATGAAGCTATTGTACAGTTATTTACCTGGTCTGGTCCCATCATATGCGCCTGTCTCTTGGTGTACCCTCGCGCTTCCCGCTCCCTCTTCTCCTGCTCCCAGTGCTGCGTCATCTGTTCACGGGAGGGTAACTGGAACGACCCGTTCATTGATTGCACGAAGTACCGGACCTGTGAGGAGGGAACAATGTTGATTACGTTATAATGCGAAAATAAGTGAAACTAAATGTTATTTAAATTTAAAATATCTTAAGTATGTTAAAAATTATACCAAATTATACTGTCAAAAATAAGATAATGAAAAATTTTTTTTTTATAACTGTGTACTATAAAGTAGTGTATAGTACCAGGGGATTATGGATTATCAGAAGGTTTTAGTACTTTAATATACTCAAGCCGTATATATATCTACTTAAAAGTATTAATAGCAAATAATAAATTAAATCTAATTAATCGTTTTGGTTTAAATATGTTCATACTTTTCTCTGTAATTTAGTGTTTTATATCTTTACGCAAGAAATTCTCTAATTTTAGCAAACGAGACACGAATAAACACTTTTTATAAATAATTATTTGTTATAATTTATCTACCTGTAAGTCGAACATTGAGAAGGCGCATACATAATACGGAACGCCAATAAAGCACATGCTAGGGTGTCGGATATTAACCACGTGCTTGTAGAGCGGCTCTACGCAATTGTCCTCTACCACGATTTCGCACGACTCGTGTAGAAATGGAAAGTTGTAGAGATAACCTGCAAAGTTCTCTTTGTTAGTTATGCGCTCCTGGTAGTCGTGGTGAGAAAAGGACGGGCGGGGGTGTTGTGTTCTCTCTTGTTTACGTGACGTAAATTTATTTATGTACGTGTTACGGCCATAGATAACTAAATAATAAATAATATTTAACATTACATCATTAAAGTTGAACTTATAGTGAGTGATCTATAAATATAAATATTAAAAAATATATTGATATAACAAAGAAATAATAAAAAATATTGCAAACTTACCCGTACAAAGAAAAACAACATCCACCTCTTCCTTACTTCCATCTTGAAACACTGCGGTATTTCCTTCAATACGGATAACATCAGGTTTCTGTTCTAAATTACCGGGGAAGGTGGATTTGAGCTGGTCTTTGATGTGATGGCTAAGGATCACTTTCTGCGTCACACTTGTAATTTCTAGCGCAATGTCCAGTCCAGAGGGACCCGCGCCGATCACGAGCACTTTTTTGTTTGTAAATATATTAGGAACTCTATAGTCGTGGCTGTGCATGATGTCACCTGTGGGAAAGACATATTTTAAAATATATAGAAACATAGAAACATGTATGTGAAATTATTGTTAAGGTTATTTAAAAACCTTAAGTTTTTTGCTTACGTTTATTACATTTTTCCTTTTTTTTTATAACAATCCGTGTAATACATACCTCTAAACTGCTGGAGTCCTGGTATACTAGGTATGAACGGAGTATTGTAGTGTCCATTGCACACGAAAACGTAATCATACTCTTTTGTTGCCGACTCTCCATTACTGATATCCTTGTATGTGACGTCCCACAGTTCGCCGGTTGGACCTTGCTTCGGTTTTATCATTTGAACATGATGTTGATACTGGAAAATAAACACAGTTTTACAACAGGAATTATTAGATAATATTTAGTGAAACGCTTTTTTTAACTTACTTTGATACAACGCTTAACGCCGTGTTGTTCGGCGTAACGATCAAGGAAGTTAAGCATTTCTTTAGCAGATATATATGATTTTTCACTTTCTTTGATCGGAAAGTCGGGAAAACCCATCACCTCTTTTGGTAGATTAGTTCTAAAATATAAAAATAATAATTATTTATGAAATAGACATTAAAATAGAAAGAATAAAAATAAGAAAAGTAAAGAAAGAAACCCCAAATAATAATGAAATCTTTAAGCGTTTCATAAGCAAGCACAAACAAACATTTCTAGAACTCGCAGTGATAGATAGATCTCCTTTCGATGCTGTTAGCTTAGTACCCTTTGACCCACAGAGTGACGTAAAAGTAGGAAACAAGGACGTTATATATATATATATAAATAATTTGTTATTTATCAACCAGTTGGGTCTGTATATTGTCAATCAATAATATCAATAATATTAATAAAAAATAATCAGATCAATCAATCAAATTTAAACATTATAATAATTACTACCAAGTAAATGTAAAAAAAAACTTCAAATTGAAAAATGTAAACAAAAAATAATTATAAAGAGAGGAAAAAAGGCCTAATTATCTAATATTAATTACATCACGTATAGTTAATATAAATCTCTCCACACAACGTGGTGAGGATCACAGTTCACATACTTTATCTATCTTTTGAATTTATCAGTGACTTGTTGCATAAGAGGAAAATTACATTGTATGCGTAATAATTTTTACCTAACTGTACAATAATTTTAATGTTCCAGAATATCCATTAAAACAAAAAGTTAAGTAAAAAGTACCTCAAGCTTTTATACATGCTAGTATGTATTGGCAGGCCGAAGTCATCATATCCGACTTTCTCAGTGTACACCCATGTTCCCCCCAACTCTGAGGACTGCTCCAGTACATCCACCTCGGAGACGCACGCCTCCTTTAGCAGGTGTCTGGCAGAACAGAGGCCGGCCGCCCCCGCGCCGATTATACACACACGCATTGCTGTTAAAAGATGTTTCATAAGTACGATATGATAAGGGTCGTATGAAGACAGAAAATACCTTATTATATTTTAGAGATTAAACTGATAATAAATAAATTATAAACAATAAAATGAACGCAATATTTTTTTCTACATCGACCTTTTTTTAAAAAAATACTTTAATAATTTAAATAAGTAATTTTATGCAAGTAGTAACAAGCAAAAACAAAGTTTTATTTTACAAAAGTAAGAGATTCATGATCTTCTAGTTACTGTTTCAAAAAAACTAAATAAGAGTTATGTTAGTCGACGGTTACGACGACGATAATTTCAAAAGTCGATTTTCGATATCCGATTATTAGCGAGATAGTCATAGAAGATAAGATCAGCTCAATAGTTAATAGTAACGACTTATTACCTATAGTAATAAAGCAAATACATATTAAAAACAATCAAGATACCCTTTGACCGTGCAATTAATGAAGAAACGAAACAATACCTTGGTGAGTGTCCGAGAGATTGTCACATAATCTAAATGTGTTCAGTAATCTATTAAGAGCTCTGAACTTGGCATTAATCTGATACATCATATATATAATATATATATGCACATTGTATCTAAGAGAAACGATAACCACATTACAATTTATATAATTATTAAGAAAACAAACACTTTTCACTGTTACAAAGATTTTCAGTTTTTTTCAGCTTCTTCTGTAGATCATTGTTAATATATTAAATAAAATTTAAATTAAGTGTTAATTAATGTTAATCATTGATTTTTTAAATTAAAATACAAGGTCATCTTTATTTTTTTTTATGCAGACGTAAAGTATGTTTTTTGTCTAAAGTTGCATTAAACTTTGTTACTATGATTGCAAAATAGAAAATTTTGAAATATTTAATTTAATAATTAATTATCTTATTTATAAAGAATTATCAAAGTTTTATTTATTATTTTTATTTATATTTTTATTTTTTGCTCTATATATGGAACTAAATGTAAAGAATAATTTTGTCCTTTATTTGAAGGTGTAAGGGTCACAGTTTCTTAACTGACGTTAGGACAGGTATTGAGGTCGTTGACCCCGTGCGATAGGCAAAAGATCGAATATGTGCAAGATACCTGTCCCTTCTAATTAATAAGTGGTAATATAAGTTTAAGTACAATACATAAAAGATGATAAGAGATAGAAATTTTATTTTTTGTAAGAAATAACAGAAATTTAAATTTTATTATAAAATTTCTTTGGTACCATAAAAAAATATTATTTTTCTACTTACTTTTTTTTTTAAAGTTTTTTTTTTATTTTGAAGAAAAAAAACAAAAAAAGCACTTTCACTTAACACTTAGCGTTGACGGTACCAGAGCCGCAGAAGTACTCGGGAGGTATGTTATAGTAGCAATGTTCTGGCGCTCAATGAGCAGTCGGGGTGCGCTCTCGCTGTTTTATGTTCCCCGCGCTTCCAAGTTATGTATAATATTTTTTAAAATGCTTAGAGAGAAAAAAAATATCTTCTTCCTTCCTATATATAAATGAAAAATATTTTTAAATAATAAATTAAAAATAGTTGTTTAATTATTTAGTTATTTCAGTTTTTTTTATATATATATTTTTCTTTTCCCAGTAATCAGAATCTACTTAACAATGTGATTTCAGAAAAAATATATAAATGAATAAAAGATTTAATGTAGAATCTCCATATACCATTCGAATGAATTATAGAACACGTGGGAAATTCTCATGCATAGTAAATTTCCACGTGGGCGTTTCATACTAACAACTAGCAACAACTTGTAACTAGACGTGAATGACGAAACTAGAACTATCGCTTGCATGAGACGATACTGAGTTCGCACAGTACATTGTACATACGCTGATGACATTTCATCATCGACCTGGCGGTTAGAAAGTGCTGTGCTCGTAAATATGCAATTGCTATCAATATTATATATAATTATGAGAAACATGAACTGAAGAAATATATGATATTATTAAAATTTTTATTTTAAGTACATATTTCTTTCTATACCAATTTGTTTTTGCTACATTGCTTGACAAAAACATGTATGTAGATTTCAACTTGAATTACTGACGTCTGTTTGAAATATTGTTTGTTAGTGCATTTGTTTTTCTGTACACGTCAATATTATTTATTAAATAAATGTTATTGTTATCATTTTAAACAAGGAAGATATATAGAATTTCTAATTAACATACACGAAAGAAAAATCATCACACAATATTTCCAAGATAATACTTGTAATAGACATGTTCGTTTCGTTTTATTTCCGTGTTTTTGTATTCTATTTTCCTCTTATATTTTACTTACTAGACGTAAACAAATCGATATATACTTAGAACTAGTCTAAATGATGCAATGTATAGGCGTTTTACACTATTACGTTATATTGCCAAGCATTGTCAAGGTAAGGGAAAATTTTGTTTTGCATGTGTGTGTAATAAGAGTACTAACTAAATAACCTACTCAAATGCGTTATTATTTTTAAGTATCTAACTAAATACCTTAATTTTGTTAAACCTTGGAAATAAATATCCTATTCCTGAGTAACAGGCAAAAGCATTCAAGTTACGAAATTAGTATACGATTTTGTTGAAAATATATTCAAAGTACAACATATTTTAATTTCATTTTATCCTATCGCGCAGTGTTCTTGTCTGTCAGTCTTGGATTGCTATTTTTGTTAATTTTATTAATTTGACTGTAAAATACATGAGTATAAGAGAAGAAAGGAGAGAACACGTTCTTTTTGTTTTTTATCCCAGATTTTCGAAAAATTTTAACACTGATGGCTAACATTTTTTTAATTGTTGGTTCAAAGAAAAGTTTTTTAAACTACTGGGAAATGCATCAGGGTAGAAAACAGTACCCTCTTAAAGAGATGACATCAAGTAAATTGTAACTCAGTTTCTTAAGACAGTACCAAACATTTCTCCTATAATGTGGTATATTGCTGGTGACCTTGGAGTATGACCACTTAACATCAGGTGGTATAGATATCGTCTGTTATAATCTGATATAAAAAATAAAAAACTATAAATATTTATTTATAACTAGCTGTGTTTATTTATGACAT
This sequence comes from Melinaea menophilus ssp. n. AW-2005, assembly GCA_918358695.1. Taxonomy (NCBI): domain Eukaryota; kingdom Metazoa; phylum Arthropoda; class Insecta; order Lepidoptera; family Nymphalidae; genus Melinaea; species Melinaea menophilus. Next base: position 6,601,282 of record OU911050.1, on the reverse strand, counting down.
GACTTGGTTCGCGCGGATTATGTTTTTTATAATAAAAGTAGTAATTTAACATCAGCTATCAGTAAAAGTCCTGTTAAAACGGCCCAGCCGTTTTAGAGATAAGCCGAAACGAACAGACAGACAGATAGATAATAATTAAAAAAATGTTCTTTATGTAATTACCGCATATACTTTCATATGCATCGCGAAATGTGGAATTAAAAACAGATACCTAAATTGTATTTATATGTATATATTATAATTTCACACTAATATTTAACGAAACCAACATAAATCTTTTTAAAAACGCATCTCAAATCAAATTTATATTTATTTTCATAGTTTAAAGACCTCTAACTGTTATCGGGTTGAAATTATTAATTGAAATCTCATTTTATCGAGTGTTATTGGTATTGTGCAAGTAAGTACATTGTTATAGGAGTTCCATAAACAAAACTATTAAGATAAATTATGATTGTAAAAATGGGTCGTGAATGAAGCGTGAATGAGAGATTAATTTAATATTTTTCTTAGTTTTTTTCATTGCATTTGACTTGAAATCATATGTCTAAAGTAGATATTTTATTATGTCTATTTACTTCTAAATAAATTGATTATCAAACGGATTTATCAATCCTAGGTAAAGCCAGTACTAACCACTGACATTACTTTGACCCTCTCTTTCTTAACTAATGTAAGATATAAATCCAGTCGCCGGTGGATCTAACTCGTATACGTACATCAAGTCTGCTGAGAGACATAATATATTACGATATGCAATTTGTTCACATAATGTTTTTTTTTTACGAAATCCAAACATAAGTTTCAGAACAAACAAAATAATAGATGCCTAATACAGAAAATAATATTATACTACATACAACTATTGTGCATATTATTTTGACTTAATGAAGTATATTATCTATAAACTGAATAATACACATAAATACACTTTGCATCTTTTGGATACAGTAAGGTTACTGTGCTAATAGAAATGAGAATTACCTATACTACCAGCTATAGATTAAAATCAGTAGGAATTTTCTAGAAATCAAGTTAAATCGCGCTTCTTATAAAACAGAGCGGCCTGTTATTGAATCTAAGAAACTTAAAATCAACATACAACTTTAATTAAAAGAAATTATGTACATCTTATCGGTGTAAAACCGATTCAAACTACCATAGCGTAGATTATAGGGTTATCAGTGAAAGTTCTACTATCGCGTGCCCTAATTAAAAGTTGCTAGTACATAGTGTTGGGAAGTCATTTTCAAGTGTTTTATTTTAAAATGTGAGCTAACATTAAAACCCAGTAAAAATAACATTGAATACTATAACTATATAATATTTAATTATGTATGTTTTTTTCAGTGTTCAAAATAAATATTAAACGGAAAATATATTTTTTATCTATAGCGCTATAGAATGCCAACCCACAACTGTCGTCTGTCAAGTTGTCAATGTCATTAAAATGACAACACATAATGATAAACAAAACAATAACAAATGGAATAAATATATATAAAAATAGTTATATCTGGTATCAGACCGAGAATTTAATATTATAATTTGCATCATGTAATAGATCTGAGCTTATCAAACAATGTATGTTCTTGATTAGAGCGATCATGGATTCCGATGACCCGAGACAGCCGTTATTGGGTATGTTTTATCATTTATTTTGTTCTCAATGTACAGAATACTTTTTTTTTTTGTAATAGTTTACATTACATTTTTTTAAAGCTACATTTAAGTTTTGTTTTACAATTATTCTATAATGTCTACTCAGGTCTAAAATGGCGATATAATGCTTTTGTTCTACAAAGTGCGCAACATTGTCTAATTGACATTTACGTAAGAAAGATGATTCATTTAAGCGGTACCTTTATTTAAGACTAGCTGTAAATTCATCTAAACTATGATCAATGGATGTAAGTTTTTGATATAAAAATACAATGTCAATAATCATGAATTTACATTTTTTCAACCAACTATTTCTCATAAACATGTAAGCATTTTTCTTATAAACATGCATAAAAATATTGTCTGGTATGAAAAAGACTGCAAATATTTTTTTTTATTTATTGTTCTTTTTCTTCAGACTTGATATTCTAGAAATAATGAGTATTCATAATGAAAATTGTAGAATGTATGAATTGTAAAAAAATGATTGTTTTACATTGAAATTTTTTTTGGACACAGCAAATCAAAAGGGTAAAAATGGAATAAATCGCTTTTGTCTAAACATGTATCTTCTGCACTGAGTGTTGGTTGGTATTTGTAGTTATTTGATTGCGGCTTATAATGGGCTGGTTTCGTTATGATAGTACTTTGTGTCTTGTCATGTCCTAATCTGCAATCTATCTCGTTCCTTAAGGGTGTCAACCTATTTATAATATTCACCATATATCCGAATATCCACCATTCACCTTTAGATATAGTGTAATCTTTATATAACGAGCCTCAATATAATGATCAAACAAATATCTCAAAATCCCCAAGAATTGCCCTCAAGAGTTAATACAAAATAAACCCTTACACTACAAAAATATTAGTTATATACCTTATTATATTATATTATATTATATTATGTTTTCTAATTCCCTTTAGTAACGTTATATCGAGGTTGCACTGTAGTTTAATATAAAATGTTGTGTTACCAACTTTTATATCAATTACAATACAATGTACAATTTAAACTACATTACATATCATCAAAAAAAAGTATTAAGCATTTTTAAACGGACTATTGATTGAACCATTAGTAGGTGTTTGTGTATTTTATACGTTGTGTAACCGCACATACATCATATAAAAAGGGAGTGTCTAGAAAATAAATTATATGTCAGTTCAAAATCAAAATCTTTTTTTAAAGTTAGTTTTATACAAAACATTTTTTATTGTCGAAGGTAACACTAGCTTGGAAAGGTATTTGCCACAGATCTGAAAAGACCTACAAATACAAATTCAGCAAGCTTGTCTTATGTTTCTTTTTTTAAAACCTTTATGTTCCTTTTTTTAAACCTTAATTACCTTTATAATAAAGCTTGAAGTAGCCTAGCCAAAAGATTTTCATACCCAGGGTGCATCATTCTAGATATTCGGAAATATTGTAGTAGAAAGTTCCTTAGGTTAAATTTATTAAATAATCAAATTTGAAGCTTGTTAAAAGTGTGGACATGGCCCCATTATTGAATTACTCCCTTTCTTTAAGTTGAGTGACAGGTAAAAGTGCAATGAAAATAACTGCTTATGAATGTCTCCCTGAACAGAGTGGTGATGGATTTTATTTCTCACACTCAGTTTATAATATGTATAATAACTATAATAATTGTTTTACAACTGTAACAGTTATCCGCTGTCTAACAAGTACTCTCTAGCACCATTAAATAGCAAATATTATCAAAAAAGGTTAATATATTCATTATAAATAATTAGCAAGAAATTAAATTTATAAAATTTATTTAAGACTAATATTAAACTTCCTATACACACTTATATGCAACTAATTATTATTACTATTGCAACTTCAATATCTACACTTAAGATAGTGATACTGTATGTTATTTAAATTAAACGACAAGTACATACTTGTTATCAAGGACAATACATATAATAATTAACATTGCTTTACTGTTTGTTAGTTTATAAAATAAATTTTAATTATGGTTTAAGCTTATTTGTGAATCCAACCAAGGCTTTTGTATAAATCATAAAAATTAAACGTCTTATCACTGATTAGTTGATCCTTATCCCGCTGTCTACAACTGTACTTGAAATACAATAACAAAAGTGTATAGAATAAAATTTGAGATAATTACAGAAATGTGTTTACTCCTAAATGAAAGTACTGTTGCAGATGGGATTTTTTCTATCACTTATACACTACCACAAAAGTTAGGAGATTTAAAGAATCTCAGATTATTTCACTTGACGATTGCACCTTATGTTCGTGTAGTATTTCCTAAAGACGATACATACAATCCTGTGTCTCTACTCCGACATTTTAATAAGTTGTAGAACAATCTTCTCACAAAGGACTGATATTAATGATTATTTACTCTTCACTACTCATATGTTAACTGACAGCTATTTCCCGTGACTTAATTTGCTTAATCATAGTAATAAGTGCAAAAAATATGTAGATTTATTCAAATGACAAAACAAGTTCCAGTATTAAGCTGTTATCGCACAAAATTTCATGAAAATATGTCTATTAGGCTTTTTAATTCTTAGGGTCTGTTTTATGTACAATTGCAATTGACTCTTAACTTAGAATTGAGATCAGAATTGTCCTCATTACTATTTATTATATTGTATAGATAGATTTATCGTCTTGCTCGTCTCATATCCTCTCACGTGTCTCCGTTCACGTGTCTGCCATTTGTTATATCCGTATAAGTCATAATTTATTTAATTTTATTCATATTATATGAGTAATTGATAAAAAACTGATAATAACAACAAAATGCAGAGATGTTAAACAAAATTCGCCACATTTTCACCCCTCCCCCTCCCCCCCCATTATTATAAATACGTCTATTTATTTGTGTCGGTTTATAAATTTGATTATTTCTTTTAAATCGTATCTTTAGAAAGTTTTGAATCCGACAGTACTTACATAATCTTATATTAATATCCAAGTATCGCCGTATCAGATTTCGCTTCGCATGCACTGTAGCTCGTCTTACGAAATTTTATGTCTCAAGTGTCATTATAGTAAACACCTTCGGAACAGTTCCACGTGTGGCATGTTATAACACTCTGATAGTGAGAATGACTTGTTCCATAGGTATTTATATTTTTTTTGTGTTTTTTTTATAATTTTTAATTTTGTGGTTTATGTGTTAATGATGTTGTTATAGGATTTGTTTGCAGTCGGCTTAGTTTGAAAATTTCGAATATTTTAAGGTGTATAATACTAAAATAAAATAAAACAACAAATATGGTTAAAAATAATGAAAAACTATTCTGACTTTACTTCCAGGCCCTCCTCCGAGGAGTAAATGGCGTCATGCTGCGAGCAAGATGTGTAATGTTGATTCATGGAAACGGAGGGTTCCCATCACGATCTGGGTGCCGCAGTACAATCTGGAGAAGCTGCTGCGTGATGCTATTGCTGGTGAGTTTTCTAGCAGCTATAATAATATTCCTCATCTAAATAAATTAATTTGCTGAAAAACTATACTGTTCTAAAGAAAAAGGTGAAAGTTAAAAGTTATCATAAAACACGATTATTTAGAACACCGCTTACGAATTCATATTAACATTTTTTTTTGTTGATCAGTTGTAGTTTTGATCCGATATTAAATAAATATTTATATAAAATGATCAAGGAGAGGTAACATTGAGAGAAAACTTGTTGAAGACCGTGTTGGATTTAGTTTCCATAAATGTAAAACAAGCCGGCGTCCATCAGTGAGACCTGCATACACTTGTGCACATTTTACTAATTTATTTCTACCAAAAACTTTCGATTTTAAACTTGATAATTCCCTTAACACTAAAACTAAGCACAAAAAAGTCACCTCTAACACCAAATATTGATAACTCATCATTATTTCATTAAATATCCATATCTCAGACTTCTCTAGACGTTAATAACATCATTATCAAATTAAATATATTTCTTCAATATAAACTAAATAGTGTTTTTATAGTAGCAATTAAGGTCATATTTTTTTTCGGTTCGAGGAGAGATATGTTAATTAAAATGATAAGCTAGGGTTAACCAAGTGTTAATATAAAATATATATACATGTATAAAAATATCCATGATAGACCTATGTTTATAGACCTGTGTTATGACCTACCTTTATGTAATCTCACATCGTCATCACAAAAATATTTTAACTACTTTAGATAAACTATCTTAATTCTTAACTCGTCTTAGGAAATGTAAATTATTTTATTAGGATTAACTTTTCACTATCTCTTGAATAAATAACATACTAATTAATTTTAATCCACTTTATTAAAGCAGTAATCTCTAATATAAAACTAACTTTATCTGTTTGTTGCCGCTTAGCCTTAAACTAAGCAATGGGTTTAATATCTTTTTTATAAGATTTTTATAAATAATAGAAAAATAATGTGTGTTTGTTTATTTCAGGTATAACTGTGGGTCTAACCTCAATACCCCAAGGCATAGCGTATGCTATAGTGGCCGGTCTCCCCCCTCAGGTGAGGTTCTTTTAACAAATAACTTACCGGGAACTGAACCCGGGACTTAATTAATCAAAATCATGAAGGATTAGGAAATGGCAATACACAACCTTTATATTTTCTAATCAGTCGGTGTTGCGTTGCGAACCTATTGTTTAAACATGGACGGTTTCTTATAATATTCTGTTTAAAGATGTTTTATATTTAGGATATTTTTTCTTATAAACTTGAATAGTAAGTAAATTTTTAAGTGATTATTAAAAAAGCTAAAAAGCAAATAGCAACGCTAATTTAATAAATCAGTTAATAGTTTCTCGAATACTTTAAAAATAACGCAATGATTGCGCTATCTATTTTGGATACTAACGTCATCTATTAAACTATTGTACAATTATTACACTAGTAGTATGTTTTCTTTTTTTGTCATATATATTTCTCTATTATTTTGTATTGTAGAACCCTACTACGGTTTTATATAAAATATTTGCAATTTATTAATAAAATTAATAACAACGTGCTCAAGATTATATTTAGTGCAATTATAACCTATAAAAGTGATTTATCCGTTTGGTATGTTGGCACATGTAATATATTGAATGAAATTATATATAACGATCGACTTCCCGAGTAGATGAAACGAGTATTTAATGAAAAATAATTTAAAAGCAGCAAACGCATAACCATGTTATAAGTACCTACAATACTATACTATACTATACTATACTATACTATACTATACTATACTATACTATACTATACTATACTATACTATACTATACTATACTATACTATACTATACTATACTATACTATACTATAATACTTCTCTACGGTTATTTGGTTACATGGGCACGCTCCTATCGCTACAGAAGGATCCAGATCCAAAGAGGAATGGTTAATACATTATATACATGTTTATACAAACACTACTTTAGTAAATACAATGTAGTAACAATAACATCTTTTGGAATTTTTTGTGTTTAATTAAAAATACAACTACCGTTGGCGAAGATCTGAAACGTTTCTAGATCTTGGCCGTTTGTAGAACGGGCCATTAGATTAGTATTAATATATACTATGACTAGTATAATAAAAAACGTTCACGTGTGGACTGCTCCTTACAGCAGGTTACCAAGAACACGTGTATACAAGTAAGGAAATGATAATATCTATTGTTAGTATCTCTAGACGTTTTATATAACAATTTATCACTTTAAGTTCACTTGACCGTCTTTGTTAATTGTTATTAAAGATAAGACCGAGTTATATTTTAATATAAAACAATTTAAGTAAGTAAAGTTTTATCGGTAAATAAATTATTCATTTATTATTGATCATTAAATATTGTCTCCGCCCATACTTGACACTTTTGAGAGTAGCTCACTATTCTAAATCTATTTTTTACTGTTGAATAGATGTATCTAATGCATCTATACAGATACAAAAGTAAATAGAATTAGATACGTTATACTTATACGCAATTAGTTAACTCACATTCGAGTAAACGTACAACGGACACTAAAACCAAACATTAGTATCCTGCGTGATCGTGGTTCTATTTTAGTTAACTAGATGGCGTTAGTGTATCAAATAGATCGCGGTAGCGTTGTTTTGCAATAAAGAGTTTTTAATAGCTATTGATGTATCGTTATGATATGAGAAAACCATTTAAAACTGTCATCATTTTCAGGTAGGTCTCTATTCAAGTATATTCCCGGGTGTCATTTATGCGATATTCGGCAGCTGCAAGCAGGTGACGGTGGGCCCGACGGCCATTTTGGCTGCTCTGTTGGCTAAATATGTATCTCAATCTGCTGATTTTGCATATTTGGCTGCCTTTTTGACGGGATGTATCATTTTACTGCTTGGTATTTTACAATTGGGTATGTACACATGTGAACGACTTTCACTCTTATATATATAAGTCACCCAAACCCACAAAAGATTTACAGCAATCGAACTAATAACATATAGTTGCTGGTACTTACAGATAATTACTATTTTGGGCGATTTTTATCCGTTCAAGTTTTATTTATATGAATCTATATATTTAATTAATCTTTGGTTTCAGGTTTCCTTTTAGATTTCATATCTAAACCGGTTATAAGCGGTTTCACAACGGCCGCGGCCCTGCAGATATCGGCTTCACAATTAAAGTCATTGTTCAGTGTAACAGGTGGGAGGATATCTTGTCTGTTCGTTATAACATATTTAGTCGATATCTGGAGTATACTCATTACTTACATTTACATTTTATTGTATATTTTAAAGGACACATGTGTGCGTAATATTTATAGTCATAAATCTTGAGTATCTAATGACATATCAATTATAGTATACTATATCTTGATATTAACATACTTGTTATAATTGTTGTTGAAATTACAAAGTTGTTGAAATATCTAAAATACTTATTCGTAGTCGGTAAATCCAAGTATAAATAGTTATCATTGTCGTAGTAATTTCCAATGCGATTGTAGAAGTGATATGAACGTTTACTTCATTCTCTATAAACCATCTTATAAATGTGGAATTAGTCTTCTCAGCTAAAATTCTCGGACATTCTAGAATTTATTTTTGTTATATACTTATTGTTGTTATATATTTCTCGATGCGTTTATCGGCATCACTTAGAAACTTACTCAGAAGTACTTATAAATTTATACTGGACTGAAAATAATATGATGTATGATCAACATATTTTATCCCTAGGTAAGTCTGGCAGTACATTCATAAAGGCACTAATAAGTTTCTTCCAAAATATAAAGACGGTACAGCTCTGGGACACTGTACTGGGCGTGGCCACGATGATATTATTGTTTTTGCTTAAAGTAAGTATCTATTGCTTTATTTTAGATAAATTTTATTCTATGACGACTTATTTATAACGATCTGTATCTTTAGATGTCCATTGCTCTTTTAATTTCTAACTCTATGTTATTTATTCTCCAGCGCTGCACCCCCTCAATCACCCCCTCCTCCCGGTGGTGGTCTCACGTCTGGTTGTATGCTATTCGAGCACGCAATGCGCTCGTAGTGTTCGCGGCGACGGCTGTGGCGTATGTTTTGTACGTAGAGGGAAGGGTGCCATTTAAACTAACGGGTAAGTGATAAGAACACACACGCACAAACACACATACACCTCACGCTTTACAAACACACACGCATGCATGTACAACCGTGATTTACTCTTTATCGTACTGTACTGTATTTTTTGGAGTTGTTAATATCGGTTACTTATTTGTAAATATATATTTCAGGTAAAATTGAAGGAGGTCTGCCAAGATTTGGACCACCACCGTTTACTACAACTGTAAACAATGAGACCTTAGGCTTTGATAGAATGTTGGAAACTCTAGGGCCCGAAGGTTTCGTGATGCCCTTAGTGGCGATACTTGAGAGTATTGCCATCGCTAAAGCGTTTGGTAAGTGTTCGTTTTGGATCCAAAGACTATTTATATGTATAATATCTTCAATCAACAGTTAGATTGAGAGACGGAAAATAACATTTAATAATAATATCATGATTTTTAACAGCGGGGAGCACCACTGTAGATGCGACACAAGAGATGATAGCACTAGGGTTGTGCAACCTGGTGTCCTCCTTCGCACAGGCCATGCCTACCACGGGGTCCTTCACGCGGACCGCCCTCAACCACGCCAGCGGGGTCATGACGCCCGCCGGCTCGCTGTTTAAGGGTGAGCGGGTGTGTATGAGATCACCTCGACTGAGACTGACTTTAAATATTGATGTCAGAGCTCTTCCAGCGTTTTGTATCCATACTCGTATAGCTGTGAAAAGAAAATTAAAAATAATTAACCTATAAATTGATTATTGTCTTCTATATAACCAAAACTCAGTACAAATATTGTATGATTGCAGCATCCCTGGTTTTGTTGTCGGTGACGCTGATGGCGGAGATATTCTTCTTCATCCCCCGCTCGACGCTGGCGGCCATCATCATGATGGCCATGATATCCATAGTGGACTTCAGCCTCCTGCTGCCGCTATGGAAAACTAGCAGTAAGTTATGATGCCCTGGTACTTAGACTTGGGTTGCTACCATATATTTTTTACAATAATATAATGTATATATATATATATATAAGCTTACCAACCCAGTTTAGTAGAAGTCTCCTGGTACTTTTAATATTTGTTTATTTTTTATAAATTATTTATACGATATTGTAAATAGAACCAGAGTTGTCCGTATGGGTGCTGACGGTGCTGGTGGGCATCACGGCCGGGCTGGAATACGGCATCGCGGCCGGCGTGGCGGGTGATGCTCTAAGAGTGTTGTGCGCCTCCGCCAGACCGCAACTGCAGCAACAAGAGTTCAAGGTTGGGTTGTACCTGCGTGTGTGACAATTATTTGTAATCTAATTCACCTATTACTTTATTTTTTTACTGTAATCAATAATATCCGGTACCATGCCCAATCTGACAGCATTCAAATATGGCATTTAATTGCTCAATTCTTAATTCTAGGGGAAGCTATATAATATCAAACTGAGATTTTTACAATCAGTATTAGAAATGATCTTAATTTGATGTTATCTATCGCAGGTGGGCGCGGTACACGTGTGGTGTGTGTCGATGTCGGGCACACTGAGTTACTCGTGCGCGGCGCACGTGTCGAGTGTGTTACGCACTGCGCCGCCCGGTGTGTTGGTCGTGTGCGGGGAACACGTGAGACACATGGACATCGGAGTGCTGGAGGTATGCAGTGTTTTTTTTTTGTAAACATTTTTTACAGTTTGGTATTTAGTTGATTTAGAGAAACTGTTTTAGAAATTATCACTTCTACATTCTTGCACTTCGCTCGTATTATTTTAGTTTGCAGTTTCATTGAAAAATAATTTCATTTTATCGATAAAAGTACTAAAACAATGTTTTACAACAAAATTTATTAGTAATATAATAAATTTGGAACCTTATCCTGACTCCAGAACATAATGTCGGTGATTGAGGATCGAGAGAAGCAGAAGCAAAGAAGTTTGTTGTGGAACTTCCCCCCTCGCCTCGTCATCGATGACACACGACGAGTGACAGGGACGGACATACGACAGATTATACAGGGTACACTTATTACTATTTTACATACATACACTCTCACCCCTCCCTCCCTCTGGTATACATATTATTACTGTAAATCATTTAATAATTTTAACATTTCTATTTTCAGATTTGGACGAAAGAGAATCTAGTTTAAGTACAGTGACGTCATAACATATATTAATTACAATAATAGATAATTAAAAATACCAGTGAAATAAATACATATATACAATTGTTATTTAATATTAATGTGTAATATACATTCCATTGTTAAGACTACGTAATGTATTGTTACAGTTTTGTATTGTACATTATAATATGAAAATGAATTGTTTTTTATTATAAATAATCAGACAAGTGCGAGTTATATTCGAGGGCCCATCGAGGGTTTTTCATATTTGATATTACAAATAGTTATGTAAACGAATCTCGTTTTTTTATTACTTTTTACTAATTTCAATTATTTCACGTTTTAAGTGATGTAAGCGGGGGTCCCTATCTCTGAAGTCCCTAATATATTATATGTGTATATATATTTTTAATTCTCTGATTGTAATTCTTTATGTGATTCAGTTTACGACATTTTGACGACTTTTTTTAACTTTATGGCGACAATGACGTGATATTTTACGATATAATATAAAAAGTAAATTTTGAAAGTAAATTTTTTATACGAGGGTGCGTTTTGAAGTTCGCGGCATTGAATACAAGAGAATTAAGTAATAATACAAAATTATCTTTCCTTTTCAATATATTCACCAAGAACTCTATTACATTTCTCCGATCTATGAATTAGCTTGTTATACCCTAATAAAAAAATACTTATCTTTCCCTAAAAATACACTGAAACTGTATCGTTTACTTCTAAAGAAAAAGATAAAAGTCGCTGGGAATCAAGTCGGTGCTACCACACGCAAAGCAGCCAATGCAACTCGATTCTTCTAAACAGGAGCATTCGTGTAAGGGCAGAACATCGCTGGTGAATTTTCATCTTTTTTCTCTCTCAAACTCAGAAACATCCTTTTCCTTTTAATGAAATAACAAAATTACTTCTGTATCCAGATACCTTGAATTTCTTAAAGGTTGATGTGCCCTTTTGTGCTACTGCATAGAATCTTGTTTAGATTTGGGTTCATAATGATAAAACCTAAGTTTGATCCTCAGTAACAATTAGCACTTAAAACCTTCCTTGTCTTTATTACAGTGATCCAAAAACGCAGGCGATCTCCGAATGCTTATTTTTGAGGCGGTGTGAGAATTGTAGGCAGCCATCTTGCAGTGACTTGTCATGTCAAGATGATTAAGGAGGAAGTAAAAACGGTTGTTTCAGATACTTCAACCATTTCTGCGAATAATTTGTTTTCAAACATGCATTCTTCAATACTATTTCTCCATTACTAATACAATACTCAGGTCGGGAAACTTTTTCAATTGATTTCCTGTATTGCTTGAAACGGCTTTGCTACTTGTATACAACGGTTTTTCCTGCACAAGAGTCCCATAAAAAAAAGAAATCCCAGATTTTTTTTCCGTTTGGTAAAAAATTCAATTTTGTCCATACTGCAGAATTTATTCCTTATTGATTTGTTTGATCGATGATAGTTTAAAAACTAATTACCCCCTTATGATAATACATGCATAAATACTAAAGAGAAGTTACTGAACACGATACTTACTACTTACTTAAACGAGTTCTCGACACCCTCCATTCCTCCCATTCCGTGAAATCACCCTCGTAATAAAGATGAATAATTTGTTCGTTAAAGCGTTAATCTCTAATATTACATTTAGCCGATTTCTTGAGAAAATTAACACTTACAACCAGTAAAATGGTGCCTTTAAAAATATAAATTTGCGGGTAATGTTATTTGCTTGTGAGATTATTTAGTACTAATATATTTGAAATATTCCGAACTAGTGAACTATGTATGTGAATATTGAGATGTTTATTTTGTGACAAAAGTTTTATAACTTCATCTGACTTTATTCTCATTGACCGACAAAGATAAAAACTGGCCAAACAAAACCGATTTTCTAAACCAATCCCAACTTCAGAATCTAAAGCAATAATCATTAAATGCCCGAATAAAGATAAAAGGAAGGCAGAAAGTCGATAGTGACGGAATGTAAATCTGTTCGCAGCGAGATCAATTCCCGTCGGTTCCATCGTAAACCGAGCTAATGCGATTTAGGGGCGATGCGTTGATTGTAATTCCTTATGCTATCCAGTTTACGATACTTCGACGACTTTTTTGAATTTGTGGCAACATTAAAGTGATATTTTTGAGATATCTCAAAAAACAAACAAAAAAAGTTAAAATATGGATCAGTTATTACAAGATTTTGTGATCAGTTATTACAAATTACACGTGAATAAGATACGTGAAGATATTAGATACGATCAGAATTATATACGACTTAAGTGTCTACAAAAACCTAATGTTGAGATTCTATAGTTATTCCGGGATCTAGTGGGCAAAAGTTAAAAGTGGTAAAAAATAAAGGTAGGTCAACTAAAGTAAGGTTCAACAAATTTCAATTCAGGGTGTACAACTCCTTTATCCAATCAATAATTCACCTATATTTCGTTTTAAGGTTGCACAAAAAAAAAACAAGATAAGCTTTAGATTTTTGTAGTCTATATGATATTGGAATTATATTTTCTTATTATTTCGAGTTTTACTATATTTCCTGAACATTTTTAATTCTTGTATTAAAAAAGCTCTGAATTTTTCCGGTTTGAATAAATTACACTACCCTCATATCCCTAGGGTACATACGGAATATTTAGTACACTTAAAATCAGAGCAACCACAGAAAAACTTAGTAGTTTTTAATCATGAAAATTAATGATGGACTAATGTTTATCATTTTCATTTATATCATATTATTAGATTCTACTTAAATATTAATTTTATCTCAATATAAAATTAAAAGATTTAGTTTCTTAGCGAGTGAGCGAGTACGACCTACATTACTTTCTCTCACACGGAACTGGCTTATGATATCAAAAAAATAACTAAAAAATTACAGATAAGTAAAAATTTATGTAAAAAAGGCGAATTATATGAAGTTTTTTCAAATAATTTTATACCGTAAAGGAGCAAATCTAGTTTTTTACTTGTTGTGTACCAATGCCATTTCTATATCGTATTATTGAAGATGTAATATATCTTTTTCATTGCTATAATTTCTAAGATTTCTTTCTCCAATACACGATAGAAGTTTGTGTATTATAAATGGATTCGGTAAACCGATTCTTTTCCTAGAAAATATGTGAGGAGCTGTTTTAAACAATTTTATTGTAGTGAAGAAAAATAATAGAACTGTTTTTTTGTTAACAGCAATTTTCTTAAAAGTTATTTTGCACTGATCTGTAATTGTGTATTGATAGTCAGGTATAGTACCTGGTCTATCAATAGTGTGCTTTAATTAATACTAAATTATATAAGTAAATACATAAGCAACATTAAAAATCATCATATTGAAGTCGACATTTTATTAAAAAATTTAAAACACCAAGCAGTACACATTAGGTGGTTTTAGGACATATTACAAATAATATTGGATGTGGTTTGAGTTTAACATGAGTTTATTTATTTAATGTATATTTCAGTTCTCTTTGAACTAGTTGTTGACCGTTCATGTATACGAAAATGTAAATATTTAGGTTACACGTTTATGTGATTGCGTGTCCTATGTCCGATCACTTTACACATTTAAAGTAAAAAATTAAGCCAATTTTTTTAAGCAAACAGGATCTGGCAATTTATAAAGTAACTCAGATCACGCTTCACGCTCAGCGGCGCTCGCTAAACGACGCGGTGGGCCTCGACGCCGATCCCGATTTATTTTAAATCGCGAGTAAGACGGGATAACGTCTCCGTGCTGCCTTTGTGTATATCCCTCACTTGAATGAAGGTCATTGAGTTTTACGACCGATGGAAATGTTCTTTTTGTGTATTTTTTTTTATTATCAAGTACTGGTTTAATCAACGTCACGGTTTGGGTGGACTATTATTACTAGATTAGAAATTTAATTATTAGGAGATTTGTCCCTGAAAAATGACGATATATTTCTCCAACTAACAGAAGACTATAAACGCTAAGAGCAGTCTCTACATAGCGCGTGCAAAGTATCGTATTGCATCTTATGTTAACAGCAAAATTGTAAAATATCAGCTCCATTATTAATAAGTTTTGCTAAAAGTTTTAATTACTTTATTTTATAGGTGTATCATAAATAATTACTTTTATAAAAGTCTTATCGATATTAATGTGCAATTCATTTAACTTCACACTCCGGTTAGCTAACCGCTCCAGCGTTCAAAGACAGCATCACACTAAATCCCGGTTAAAATTCAACGAGTTAAGCTCAGCTGAGTAATGGCGGACAAGCTCGGAACGACATCTATAATGTTTCGTAAATAACCCAATAAATATACGACCATTTGTGTCTTTCATTGTTAAAGCCGAGTATAATCTCATGAATTGTAATCCGAATTGATACAATTGGGAGTACAATAAATTCTGAAGATGCTATAGATTATTTCTGTCCCGTTAAATAGAAATGTTCAAGACATTATCGTTTAATTATATTTTCTGTTACAGTAATCGTTACCAAAAATATAATTTAATTATAAATAATGAAACCATTAAAATAAATGCAGCAGCTATCTTTCCCCTTTCTCACTTATATTTTAATCCCCGGAGTATTTACGTGGCGTCGCTAAAGCGTGTACGTAATAAAAAATGTGTCAAATATTCACGATACGAGAATTTGTTATTCCGACCACGTTCTGTGTAATTTAGGAGCTGACTGCTGCTGGCAAAAATCTAAAGAGAAACAGGGACTTGGTTAGCTCGAGCTGTTATATGATACGAATATCATACTTATGTAGCCGACAAAAGAAGAATCAAATTATGTACAACTAATTATTTGAATAAAATCCTAGAAAAAATTGCGTTCTCTTTAAAATCATAAGAAACCTTAAGTATACCTATGAATTTTAAACTTTGGAAACACCAATTTTTTTATAATTTTTGTCACACATTAGAAGATCCTAATTCGTAGTAAATAATAATAATTCGGAACTTATAGTTATCTTATATTGCAGAAAAATATTTAGAAAGAAAAACAAAAAGGTATAGTAATTAAAAGAAAAATAAAAAGGAATGAAAACATTGTTTTACCGGATTTATTTATCGAAAACATCTCTCGTATTTCCGTGAACATTCAGATAAATACCAATAAATAAATACGAACGTAAAACAATACACGTATAATTCATTGAAATATAAAATAATTTATTTCGCTCTTTATACTATTATTCAATATGTATCTAGTTAACACTCGACACGACAACACATTTCAGAATTTAAAATATGTTATTTCAAATACGATAATTGTTTTTATTAAATTGATAATGAATAATTTAATTAATATGAAAATATTTTACAACACTGATTCAATAAGCCACATTTTATTAAACCACATATAAGTTATTGGTTTCAAAAATTTACAAACATACAAAATCGAAACACGAAATAATAATTTATAGGTAATAATGACGACACGTAGCAAGTTTGATAATATTATTTGAAAATTATATTATACTTGGTTTAAATAAATTTCAACACAAGCAGACATCGAACCCGAATTGAGGTTTAATATCTTAATGAATACAATCGTAGTACAGGAAACGTTTGAATCTTTTAAGTTTAGGTTAGTCTTGAAAACTGTTCTTTCTTATAAATTTGTCATTCAAACATGACATTTATTTCATGTAATTTGTTCCATGCTAAGTTGTTAGAAAGTTTCATACATAGTATTGCTTATAAATTTCTGAATGTTTTGTAACAATGTACCCCTGATGATTAATTACAGTTTCTTCTGTCTTGTTATTTGGTAGTTCGGTAAATGGTCTAGATAGAAAATAAAGTACACATTCAACATTCCTTGTTTAGTTTTTGTCAACAACAAAGACCTTTGAAAATAATATATTAGTTTAAGAACTTGTAACATGATATCGAGATGGAATAATTATTCAAATAATCTTATTAGGTAGATTACAAAAGTAAACTGTATTTACAGTTTTAAATAATTTTATTCTTTATTTGTGTACGCTTAAAACTACTTTTTGCTAGAACAAACACAAAAAACTATTAATATTAATCTGCAGATTAATTAAAGCAACGGCTAGTTTGAAAAAGTATCAGAATAATAAAATATATAAATACGAGCAGGACTCGAACCTCAGACACCATCCCCGTCGTGCTGCTAAGATATATTCGAGCCAATAAATGTAAAATTATATTTATTTTATATTTATTTGAAACAAAATGTTCCGCAATTATAAATTGTCGTGTCGTCCAAATGTTAATAGCGGAGCAAATAGATAGAAAGAACAAAGCGCAGAATGCAATTTCGTTGGTCAGGAATGCTCAGCTAAGCTAAATAAGAAATGGCCGCAAACATGGCGACCAATGTGAGCGCAAGAATAGCGTCATTTCCCATTACGGCGGCGATCTCCGGAATGTCAAGTAAAATTATGGCAAATTTTCGAGCTCAGAGAATCGCATCGCGCGAAATAAATGCGACGCGGTATTCAAATATACCACGCTTCATAGTAACAGCTAATACCACACGAGCTCCGGACTTGAGACCTAAAAATTACTTCCTTATGATATAAGTTATATACGTGTGTCTGGTTTTAAGTATTAGGGAATGTTTTTATATTATGACAGCTTATTGCAAAAGGCTCATATATTATCACTTGTAATATAAATATCATTGTAATTAAAACATTAAATATAATAACTGGTTATATTTAATATTTTAATTGCTGGTAATTTTGACACTAATAACCAGTAGTGATATAATGACAAGCCAGTGAAACAAAACAAACTGATGAGCTGCAAAATGAATGTAACGGAAGCTTATAATTGGACGCTCATTTTATATAAATAAAGCGTTAATCAGTAACACATTTACACGTTATTTTTAGTGGAAATCACGATTATTGTAATTATAAAATAACTGTGTTTTCATATCATAAACAATGTTTTGAAAATCTGTTACATTTATAACTAAAATAATGTTTACTGTATGGTCATGTTTTATCTCCAAAAATATTATGTTTTCAATATTATTCGATGTTTCTTAAGGATTTGTGGGTTTAACTATTGTGGGGTTGTTCGGTCAATGCGATTACATAACAATGTAACCGGTAATCTGTATGTAGCGTGGGCAAAAAACTGGAGAATTATTTATTTAATTATTACATTCCTACATTATTTCATACAAAGAATGCTCGATCGCGCGACAGTCGGTTTAATACAGACGTCAGACTGTCTAACAAAAACTATGTCACCAACAAATAGAACAGCAGACCGAATAGTTTTATCGCAAGTCCCTAGTATATATAGCTAAATAAGTTTGTCAGTAAGTTATACCCGTCGTATATCATCACTCCGCTCACTTAATCCGGATTTATTACTTGGCACAGCGGTTCCGTACACTTTTTTATATCTATGAATTGAGTTTTGATGGTAATGAACACATTCTGTTTTATAAATTGCTTCTTGTTTTCATATAATTATTGCGAAATTAGTTTTTATTCTCCGCCTTACATGGAATCTGATTTGATGATACATCTTTATTTCATGTATGTTTATTATAATTTAGTTCAATTATAATGTCAAATTAATAATGTAATTAACGTAAAGAGTGTTTGAATTCAATAAAATGAAATTTATAAAAACCTCACTATTTTTAGACGTAAAAACTAGATAATCAACAAAAATCATTTATTTAGCTACATACATTTATATTTATTTTTTTCTCACACATTATTTCTAACGTTGAATGGCTAATATGTTTTACTTTGTGGGTTTCATCTCTATTATCCGAGTTAATCGCATCACATAAAGTCCAGCATTGTAGTCAAGATTGTATTCAGCTTCACAACATTACCTTCAGTATTATCTTACTTTATTTTTATTACAACATAAAAAATAAATAAAGTATTTTATAATTTTATTATCAGCATTAAAAGTTAGTATTATTATAATCATTAAGTTTAATTATGAATGTAGTTTCAGGTTACATAGTAATTAAAAAATATAATCATGTAGGTTTTATTATTTATCCAATATATTTATGTAAATCAGTCCGTTTGTTAGACGTAATTGGAAATAGAGTCGCGACTCGCGAATCCCTCAGTTTTGTTCCCAGGCGACGGTTTATGGCCCCCATTACTGGTATCTCTTTATTTTTATGTTCGTACACACAATTGGGAGGCTGTCCAAGTGCTTGATGTAGTGTGCCAGCATATTAAATGCAAATTGTGCTTACTTATCATATAAAACTCCTTTAAATATTGTCTGCCAACCGACGATGAATGGCTATAAGTTTCTACTATTTAAAAACAATTTATGTTATGGACAGAGATTTTTGTGAGCAATTAATGTAGACAAGATATAAGTATCGACTTGATAAGAATAGAAAAAGGCAATAAATAAATACCCGGTTATTTATTGTCAGTTCTAAAAGTTCGTATAGCCATGAACAAATAACTCAAATACATTGTTGTCATGTTCAGAAATAGTTCACATATTTACTCCCAAGTCACGATTTTTCCCTAAGGCTGTACGTTAAAAGATAATTAACGATCCATCCATCAATCCTTCCACTCGATTTACCAACTTAATCAGATGACGTCGCAAATATGGCGGCAATATGGCGGCGGAAATGTTCTACCAAATACGGACTTACTATCATTTGTTAGGATAAAAAATGATATTCTAGCGTTTATTGCTTATTTACGTTACATTAAAAATATATATATTTTTAGGAGATAAAGTATTACATTACATGGCTTCAAGGAATTTAACGTATATTATTTAGATCGTTATTCATTGTATACTTGGTGTTTATAGATAAAGTTTATATTTGCATGAATGGATGTTCGCGGGAGCGAAGGTTGATTGTTTTTATATAACGATCCGCAAATGAAATGCAGTTTTGGTGCGCAGAATGCAGAACTCAACAACATTTTAAACATAATAGAAGGTAGACGGGATAGCCTCTTTGTAAATCATAATATAAGATCTCGGTTGGTAATTTTTTGAATCACTAATTTGGATTTTAAGAACCTCGTAACTAACAACATTCAGTTTTATACTTTAAAATATAAATTGTTAATTAAAATGTAAGTATATTAAAAAAACAATATTATAATTTTATATATTTTTATATCCAAGAAAAAATCACAAAGCTGCCATAATTGAGTAACTGCATACACATTTGTTATTACTGATTTTACAATGCATTCTGAATTAACAGATCACTTTACAAGAGTCGAAGTGTATTCCCAAAGTTAAAGTTTACGCGACAATCAGATAAAACCATTTATTTAACAGAAAAAGCATTTCATTACTACCGCTCTCACGTCCGTCGGTCCTCAAATGTTCCAATACGTTTACGTGCATTTTTGCATTTGCTTTGTGTACGAAACACGTTTGTTTTGCACGTCGGGTTCTTCAATAGACGGTTACAGCTGTTTATTCTGGAAAATAAACAGAATGTTTACTTATTCAACGAAAACTGTGTATCACAAACGGATTTGTTATGTCATAGTAATGTTAGAATCAGATTTATGAAAGTTATTCATAATATACC
Organism: Melinaea menophilus ssp. n. AW-2005; assembly: GCA_918358695.1. Lineage (NCBI taxonomy): Eukaryota > Metazoa > Arthropoda > Insecta > Lepidoptera > Nymphalidae > Melinaea > Melinaea menophilus. The sequence goes on along the minus strand of OU911050.1, from coordinate 6,580,398 downwards.
AGTTTAACTAAACGCAATAACTTATTAGGCAATCTTAATAAAAAGGTAGCTTTTTATGTTTGTAGGAAAATTTCCAATAAGGCGTGTAACAGGCGTTGTCCGTCCATGCGTCACGCTCTCATCTCATAAACTAATAATCACATTAAGCCGGGCGAACCGCCCTGTATTAGCTGCTAGAGAGCCATTAAATTAGCGATTGTATCAGAAAACGTTCTAATAAAGATTACAAGATCATAACATTGGGACTCTTCTAATTCCTAGTAAAAAAATGTTAGCACACCTTCTCTTAACAATAGTTGGTCGTGTGAACTGTATGTTAAATATTCCATTGCAAAGTGTCAAATATTCTGAATATATGTAGTGAGAGAATGGATTACAACGCTTCGTATGTTTATGAAACTCGTTAAAGATTATCTAACTCATACATACATAATATTCTGTAGTAACTTATTGTTAGGGGAGGAAACTAATTAACTAACTAACTCTTGTTGTCCTATATATATATATATATATATATATATATATATATATACATGCGTATATGTTTGAGTAAATGGAATCTAAATTATATATATTATAAAATTAAAAAAAACCCTCTATACTTATAACGATGCTGATATCTCACAGACGACAATTGGTTAAATTTTTGCACCGCAAGCATTCATTGTTTTATTGTATGAAAAAATGCCACAGAAGTCAAAAGAAACCGAAGATCCTTGCTAGTGGCCCCACAGCAGCATAAAACTTTCACTAAACCATTTAACTTCGTTAGGAAGTCTTTATTTCATAGCCAGCGCTTTTTGCTTAATAGGAAATATTCATAACCTCATAGTCTAAGCCGAAATTTACCTCCGGCGAGGGATTTTCGGAGATATTCAATAAATTTTTGTAAAAAATTTGGGCTCCTGTAATATAGTGGCGGTAAACGATTTTATGTTTAAGATTAATAGTCTTTTTGTATTTCAATTAAGGTTATTTTTTAATATCAATATCTGAAGCGTGAGTTTCAACGATATTTCTGTCATTAAATTTTGAATATTTTTATAAAAACATATTTTGCCTTTCTATATGTGTTTTTTATTATTATTTAACACATTTTATATAGGAAAGGAACATGGCCGAGTCAGTCAAAATGTCCATTAGTGACTATTAGAACAAACAAAGGAAGTTTATTTAAAAACCTAACTGATCTAGTACTTAAAATAGCTTCGGTAAATGTAAATATATTATTTTAGAACAATGAAAATTAATAAATACAATACAATTTAACTTTTTCAAACATTATACTTTATTGAGAAAATATTTATTATAAAACTTTATTTGAGACCTGTCTTAGATTGAATTTATGGTGAGAAGTTTGTTTAATAGCTTATTATTTTCTGTTATGAAATTTATGATTATATTACAAAGTTTACTCCATCCTATGCATTTTAAATTATTAATAAATTCAATGTAAAAATTATTTACAATTTTCCTTCCTAACTATAAGTTACTACAGAATATCGTGTATGAGTTAGATAATCTTAAGCGAGTTTCATAAACATACGAAGCGTTATAATCCGTTCCCTCACTACATATATTCAGAATATTTGACAATACCCTGAGTTGGTATGATTGTTTTTATTGCGTACGCTGATCATATTTCTAAACTTTCGTTCACTTGATTAAGGTTTACATAAAGCAAAATAAGAGGGGAATATTCTATGCTTTATTAAATGTTTTTCATTATTCTGTGAATTTAGTTAAGGCAGAGAATATGTAAATGAACTTTACGATTGTGTTTGAGTTTGATAAAGTTATAACTTTTAATATGTGACCCAGAGGCCTGTGCTGGGTTTATGGTTGGTAAATTTTGGTGTTTTGACAGAATTCAAATTTATTTTCATTGTTACTAAGTGAGGAATTCTGAATTGATTTAATTAATTTTAGTTCTTTTCAAACTTATGATATAATTTGAAGAAAACTGAAAATATATATTTTTTCAGTTACATAATAAACATTTCGAAGAAGCTTCGGTCTTTTCAAATAATATCAAACGAAATCCCACACAAAACAATCCAGGATACCCACCCTACACGCCTGGATTACATGGCAAAGGCAAACTTTGGCTTCCGGAGTGTTATTACGAATCTGCGTCTAAACGTAATTGACTCCCTCTCACCATTTCCATGGATTCAATTAGGTTGTGATCAAACGTTATTGGACTTTGATGGGATTAATATATTATTGACAAGTATTATTGTATTGATATGAATGAATATAATTTAATATTTCATAGTTCCTTATGGACATTTTAATAAAAATTGCAAACATAAAAGATATTTAGCATAAAACACTCTAAGCCTTAAAAAGCAAACGATACCAATAACAAAATAGCGAAAACGACCATTACCGAAGTAACTAAAAGGTGAACCAATTAGCGCTTTTAAAAAATTCAGCGCGCTCCAGCTTCCAAGCAGAAAGGTTATTTTAAAAAGGAGGAACACGGACATTACAACATTAGATATGCTACGTAATTAAATATATATATATTTTATTTATAATATTTAAGTAAAGATGAGAGGTAATCGTTTTACTAATTTATTATTTTAGAGACGATGCATTATAAATTTTAAAACAGTTTAACAGTTTGGTGTAAAATATATATAATATATAAAAGAATACACATACAGGTGTTTTTATATTCTGAAAGATTTAAGTATAGTTACTCAGCTGGTGTTAGGAACTTTACAGTATGATTGTAGGTTCCTTTGCTAACATAAACATTTAGACAGAAAGTTTTGAAATTCCAAATCCATGAACGTTGAATAGGGCGTGTAATTTTGTATAGCAGTTCGTTATTTCATAAGTAAAAAAAAGATTTTGTACATGTGTTGAAACCGCAAACAAAAAATTGTTAGCGAAAAGGACAAAAAATACCACACAATGTCGTATCCACAATTCGTAATTAATGTAAGAACCATACTTTTAAAATGCGATCATCTTGCCCGGGCATGCGGCGGCACGGTTCCTTGTTGTAACACTCAATACTAACAAGTATTGATCTTTACCTTAATTACAAAAATAACTGCATTTTAGATTTATATACTAGACGAGAATTGTTAGCCTTTTGATTCACATAGTATTTTGAACGATGATACAGTGGGGGAAAAATGTATGTTGTAATAGAATGTGAGAGACATTATAGAAGAAAAACATCCAAATAAAAAATAGTCACAGTTTTGTCAAAGGACAGAAGGAAGGAAGACAAGAGGTAATAATGTATTTGATTTATCACCAACAAATGAAATTCGTGATGTAACCGAAATATAATTTTCGATGAAAATATGGAGTAAATAGGTTAAATGATAAAAAAAAACAGTCAACAACTTGTGTATGTTTTATTTGCTGGCATTTTGTATAGGAGAGCTCATTAAGTGAGTTCTCGCCATATTGGAGATTTTGCGCGTGAATGTTCACGAGTAATGGGCAGAGGACTTTGTTTGTCCTTACTCAGCTGTATTTTAATGGTACCCGTACAGAATATATTATTTTATACCTGGTATCGCAATACGATGATCAAATAGCCAATGTTGACATATATAACGTTGTATATTATAAATGAAAGAACTTTTATACTTTTTTTTCTGTATTGTAAATATAGCCACATTTTGTTCGATTATAAATGGTGACAAATATTTTATATCAATATTATTTCTGTTTAAGTAATTAAGGTTTTATTTTGAAACATGAAATGTACGTACGTACGGCGTCATTGATTTTTATACGTATTTATGGGTGTGCGTTTGTATTTTAAAATATTGTATCCAAAAATATCTTAATAGTGAATTTATTCGAAAACCAACATCTATTAAGATAAATATGTTTTGACTATAAAATAAAATAAAATAATATTAATAAAGTTAATTAATTATTCTTGTCACTTATATGTATAGCAAGTAGCAATAAAACAATCAGTATGTTTACAGTTCCCATAATAAGTCACCACAGCCTGATAAATGATTTACCCACCATTTGTTATAGCAATATATTTATCAAATTTCAAGATGGCAGTCATAAATCAAATTGCTTCTGTATGTGTAATGACGCGTTGAATTATGTTGGCACACGAATATTGGATTACTTTGTTTCGGTTTTTATATTTTTTTTGCCTGTATGATGTAACGAGTGTGATTTTCTTAGATGGGACCATGATTGAATTAGAAATATAACATAACAGAGTTTTTATTGGATTTTATTTTATTATAGCGATGGTTGGATAATAAGAAAACATGTTGTATTTACAAATTATGTGAAGAGTATTGTAATTTCAAATATCTTTAAGATTTTTTAAATATTTGTATATATATATATCAATACTGGAAATGCAATCTTTGCTCCCATCCTAACAAACAGAAACCTCGTATAACAAGTGTTACTCTCTAGTTAATAAAACATTTATTATTAAATAATGTTTTACATTCACTGTAACCCCAATCGGAATCGTTTCGGAGGGTCGGAGCCCTATTTTATTTATGGGTCGTGGACTATGAATTATTTGTATGTCACTATAAAAAACTAATAAAAGTACTCTTACACCAATGAATGAATTACTGTATAATGTAAAACAGAAAACGAGGTGCAAAATGAATGATCGTTTTTTTATTCCTTTGATTCTCAAAGAAATAAAGAAAATACTGGAATATTACGACTTTGATAGTCGCAATATAAAAGTTTAAATGTATACAAGTATTATATTAAAAGTTTTCGCAAATATAACTCAAAACGAAGTGAACACGCTTAGGTTACGAAGTTATTATATAACATAGTAATTACAACGACTAGATACTTAGTTACTGAACTGAATTAAACTACATTGTGATGCGGGTCGGTAGGTACAGTGTATATTTGAGATAGAAGCTTGCGGATTGAAGTAGCTTTGGTATAAAATAGGTCTACATTGTCGTTGCATACTGCATTGTATTTCACTGGAGCTCAAATCAAATAACCATTGCGTATAAGTTACTATGCACTAACACTTAACACATGTAAAATGAAATGATTGCTCAGATCACGGATAGGTATTTTAGGACTTATTTTGTTTAATAAAGAACCATAATTTCATGGTTTGCTGTAACACAGGAGGAAGTGAGATTGTCTATATATCACTAACGATGCGTTACCAAATTGATCTTATTGCATACTTTTTTATAGTTAATTACTAAATAGCATATCAAGCAGTTTATATTTTCAAAGTAATGTTTTAAGCCTTGATCTAGACTTAACATCATTATGTCCACCAGCTTGAGTCTATAGTCTAGCAGTTTAGTCTTTGTTCTCACAACCGATATCAATAAGAAATTAAAAGCCCTCAGACAGACAGGGCTTAAATATTATCTGCCGAAATCTGCTCGTACCTACTTACAACCAGCAAGATAATTGTAAGTGCATTATTTTCAAACTAATATTTTGTAAAAAGACAGCTTAAAGCAAAACTTATCCGTGTATTCTTTAAGTAGATCCATTTCTGTTCGGTTTTGTTTCTGTTATTTTAAACTAGAAAGGATTATCAGAATATAGAGGGAATCTCTTTTGACAGAGTTTTATAATTTTGTATTCATCTGAAAGAAATTTCAGAATTCGTCGTCCTCTTTTTGTTATTGAAATGGTCATATTTTAAACTAAATTATATGTATTATAAATTATAATACATATTATGTATAAATGCAAATTAATTTCCATATTTAATAGTTACATTTTACCAAAATATCAACGGGTTGACATTGTAAGCTTCAAATTAGAGTAGAAAAGACTAGAAAGAGAATATAATACAACAAAACATTCAATACATACGTGTTAAGAGTTGTCATGGAGAAGGATTTCACTTCGATAACATGTGACATCGCATTCCTTTTGAATATATTGAATAGAATACTAAGCATATGTTTCAAAGTATATCACAAACTGTAATATCAAACAGATATAAAACTTATATTATCCTCAAGTCTTCAACGTAACTGGGACTACATTTTTTTCTCTAAGACTATAAATGGGGTAAAAATGCGGCAAGGTGCCTTTTTGTAGATATTTTCATATTTTATTATGCTTTGGGGGAGTGTCAACGTATTTTACGGTTAAAGGAGATTTTGTATCGCAGAAGGAAAATAAATAGCTACAAAAAAGACCAAGAATATTTCGTGAGACGCATTATGTCACATCGAGTTTATCACGTTCTGCGACATTTTGATGTTGAAATTAAAGGGGAGTGACGCGGTGCGGATAGTCACTGTTTATGTTTTTCAAATTATGGGTAACGTTTGTTATAACATGAATTGAATCGTAAATGTAGTATTTGAGTCATCAGCGCAAGTTTAGCTTATTTATTTATTGCTCGGTTTGTATTTGAAACCTAAATAGTTTTCTATTCTGTAATTATATACGTATAAAAGTAATAACTGGTTCAAATTTGCATTTCTTTTTATCTTTTATCTTTTATAGCAATATTTAATTAAAGAAATATAAATCATTTTAATATAAACAATTATTTATTATAATTAAATAAAATATAGATCGCGGACACCTTTTGTAATAAACGTTCAAGCATAATTCACTGACTGTAAATAAATGAAAGAACCATGTTTGTATTTAATATATATAATTACTTATTATGTGTAATAAAAGTGTCGACGTCCTCTCATTTAACTTGGTACTTACTCGTGGCGTTTCAATGTAAATAATTTACATATATTATTCTCATTAATCGTTCTTTTATTGGACTTTACGGTGGATACTACGTTTTTATTTAAAAAAATAAATAGAGAATACTTAATTATCAATTACATATAGAAATATAATTTATTTAAACATGCAAACGGAATCAATTCTGTTATAATAATATATAACAATTAAAATCTCAAACTCAAAACAACTATTTCCTAAATGTAATATCATCAATTAACTTACAATCCGTACACATTGAAGTCGGTATACTGACATAGTATAAATCGTATCAGTTAATAATCAACCATCGTGCATCATTATGGTGCCGAGTCGGTAGCGCTCAGCTGGAACTACTATTGTTAAATACAAATATTGTTACTGAAGTATATAATATAATAGTCTATAACTAAACTACCAAGATTCCTTTTTCGTTTGATTCATATCTTGAAGTTGAGAGTCGAGAATCGTCAGTTTTTAATTTAAGCTTGCAAACACCGTATTATTAAATATAAAATGCAGTACAAAAAGTCCGGTTTCGTAAAAAATATGGACCTTTTCTAAGATGTTCCCATAAAGTTTAAAAACGAGCAGCAGGGATTAAATACGCAACAAAGCGGCGACAACGAGGATTTATGGCCGGTGGTCTCGTCGCCGGCACTGAATTAACACTGAAATAACTCGCAAATTGTGTTACCTCCTTAGAGACACGTTTCTTCTATAAAAAAGCGGATAAATATTTTAAAAATAAAACATTGTGTATAAAAAGAAAGAAATTTAAGTAAAAGTACATGCTGTGTAGTCTTCTTACCTGATAGTGCTTGAACAGTAGCACTCGGGACAACACATAGTATAAACGAAGGACTTCTACATGGACGCGGAAACTTTGAAAATATTTCAGTCTGGAAATATTCAGTGATCGGATTTTTAAGGTGAAAACATTTATTAATTTGCAAATCTTTTCCACGTTGACTAAAAACAAATATAATCTTATTATTATAAATCTTATTATTTCAAAAGCTTCTTCTTTTCTGATAGAACAATTCGTAAAACTTAAAATAATGGAAACCCTAAACGGCATCCGAGGCAACTTAAAATGTGCTTGTTCTAAAAACACCCTGAAAGCCTGCCAAATGTACGCAATTCAAAGAATGGAACTTACGGGAGCGTAATGCATAAGTACACGTCTCTAAATGGGCCTTTAGGTACGTTTTTTCTTTATTTAATTTTGTTTTCTTGCATATAAGCAGTTATTATTTTATCCAGTTATTATGTAGGATTAATATTTGATACTCGTTATGCGAAATGCTCTTATGAGTGTTTACAACTTTCAAGTGTTTTATTGTCTTATCGTTCTATTTTCGTTCTTCATTAATTGATTATAATAGTTGTAATTCACCTACATTTATTAAATTGTATTGTTAAAATGCCTTCGGCTAGTTAGATAGTTTTCATTTAAAATATATTTCTGTGTGTTTACAAGTGAAAAGTTTGATGAATGCTTGTTTTTACATTTTTAACTGTTTCGATCGAGTTTAAATGTGCAATTCAATAAAATGTCATGGACGCAGAATAATGTATATAAAACAATTGTTTTAATCTAATTTTCCTTGGAAATTTGAATCCCATGGGACATTATGGTGATTTACTTCGCGTTACCAGTTTTATTGGAGCTGCATTCAGATAATGCATGTTCATTTATCCCGTTATACATAGTGAATGGGTTAATTTGGATTTTTATTGCACGATGAGTTAATTTAAACTTTAATTTGTAGTTTTCTCCATAATTTATTGTTTACTATTTTAATACAACACTCAACTTTTTATTAATAAAAAAAGAGACAAAACTTTTCCTTAAAAAAGATTTAGTATTATTTATTACATAATTTTTATATGTAATACTTAACTAAATATTATAAATAATATAAAGCTATACAAGTATTGTATTAAACTGCATCTTAGGTTCTAGACTCTAAACGTACAAATGAGCCATCTCTAGGTTGGATATTGAATTCATGAGGTTTCAATATAACCGGATCCATTGTTTTCGGACATTTGACAATTTTAAAGTTCAACACGAGATCGAACATCAGCACTTTGAGCTCAAGTAGAGCAAATCTTATTCCTGAAACAACGAGAAAATTTATAGTAGAATAAGAAAATGGTGTAAACTAATGACGAAAAGACAATAAATCGTTGTTTATACCAATACAGTTCCTCGGTCCCATTCCAAATGGTGTGTATGTAAATGGTTTAATCTTGTGTTTGTTTTCTTCTGAGAAGCGTTCAGGATCAAAAATTTCTGGATTGGGATGATGTACAGGATCCATGTGGATACAGTTTACCATATTGTATACAACATCTCCTGGTTGGAGCTGCAATAAGTAAAATTTTGCATAACAAAAGGATTGACATAAAAATAAGAATTAACATAAACAACATTATCTTAACTATCCACTTTATGCCACGACCACGTTCACTTGAAAGGAGATTGCAAAAATGAAAAAAAAATAATGTACTAACTATGGCACCGTCCTCGTGCCCTCATGTGCCGCTGATGGGTGGTCGTTCTATCAATAGGCACCTTCTAATTATTTATTAAAGATTTGTGCCGTCGCCTTCAAACTGTTTTCAAAACTATATGGCATTCAAAATACTATAAAAATCAATTCTGTATTTTTTGTGTGATTGACAGACAATAAGTTCTACATTGATATTTAACTTACGTGTACTGGTTTTAACCCTTCTCTCGGTGGGGGCAATTCATAGGCTTTGGTACATACTCTGTCTAAAATTATTGCTGCTGCCCATTTCCTAGAAGTTTCTGCATAAAGAATTATAGAAATATAACGAGTTGTACTAAATTTTAGGTTATATTATTAAAAATTGTCATTAAAAAAAGTTTCACCGTTTAAAACGCAATCCAAATATTTTAGATTGTTAATAGTTTCGAAAGAAATTTTTCCGTGTTCCTCTTTATATTTCCTGATTTCCTGGTATAGCTTTTCCTGCACTTTAGGATTGAGGGCGAGCTCATGAATGCACATCACCAGAGCCGTTGCAGAACTTTCATATCCAGCCGCAAAGAATATAAAAATTTGACCTGCTAAGTCCTCTACAGTCCACTCTGATTTTTTTAATAAAATATATTTACATTAAAATGTTTGATATTTAAAAAAAATCGACCACGTAGTAATGTGCTATGCTTTTAATCTTTTAATCTTACCCTTAACAGCTTTCGGTTCGAATATGTCATTGGTGGTTGAGAAATCGTTTACATCTCCTTCCAAGGTACCTAATTAACATTAAAATTAACTTATTAATATAAAAATTAACAAGTATTGCAATGTATGGGCTATTCTACAATTGTGATTATAAGAAGTTACAGACGCGAAAGAAACTTGTTCAAATTCTTCCAGTCAGCCTGTTGTGTCTTACCCTTGGAAGCGTCCATCAATAGTTGGATCATGTCAGGTCTATGAATGTTGTTACTTTTTCTATATTCCATTGTATTGATTGCTATGTCTCTGAAGAAGTTTGTAACTTTTTTCGAAAATAGTGTAATACCCAATTTCTGTATATGAAAATCGTTTCAAACTTGAGAATTTGACGCACAACTTACTAATAAAAAGAAAAAAACTGTAATAATTTCAGTATTTACCTTAGCCAAATTAGGAAATAACGCTATCAGCATTAAATAAATCCTTTGCACAAAAGTAAAACGAAATAAGTTTCTGCCAACAGTGTAGAATTCATTATCCCTATCTTTGAGCGAATTAACTTGAAGACCAAAAGCAGCAGAAGCAATGACGTCGCTTGTGTAGCGACGAATTACATCTTCAACGTCGATGTCCTCGTTTAAATGATCTATAATTTTAAAACGGTTACTGGTAAGAAATTTAAATTAATGAATGATTTAAAATCTCAGTATTACATTTAAAATTCCGCCTACGATTGTAATTAATACCAAAAATGTTTAATAAGTTTACTTTTAATAAGTTGATTTATCGACAAATTACAAATACTAGAGAAATATTGTTTATCATTCCTGTATTACCTTTTAAATATGCGACAATGTTGTTACTAATCTCCGTCATAAAAGGCATCATCAGACGCATCTTGGAGCTTGTGAATGCTGGACTCAGAGTTGTTCGCATGCTGTGCCATCTTTCCCCTATCAATAATATTAGATATACCTAGCGATAATAGTTAATGTCTTAATATTAGTCAACTATTATTTATTTATTCGTCTGTTTCAATAATTAATGAATAGACTGCAAGATAAATAAATTTTTACTTTGAACTTTGTGAATTAGATTCTTAACTAGTGTAAAATAATTATAAATGTCTACAAAAAGGGAATACTTAAAATAAGTATGCAAATGACTGTATTATTTGTGGACTTATCCCTGAAATTTATGTTATTACTAGTTGTATCCGATACTCTTAGAACGTAAATTAATTAAGTTTTTGTGTGTTATATTCTGTTTATTGAAGATTTTTTTAACCACAATATTTTAGATTTTTTCCTTTGCTTACACAAACAAGTGAAAAGATTTCCAAACGCGCGTGTAAGCAGAAGAAGAAGAAGAATAGATTATTTAAATTTAATCGACTCTTTGATAATCATTGCAAATGAGAGCCGTACCGGAAACAGCAAGCGATCATTTAAATTCAAATGGTATATATCTGTTGAAATCGTTTGGTGTGCGTGGCAACGGTGTTCATTATCGAGAATGTTGTATATTCCGACCGTCCACGTATCTTTCCGTAAAACGAAATGGTGAACTTGGAAAGGGTCAATTAATCTTATCAGAAAATTTTATTTTACTGAGGTCTTTTCAAATAAAATAAGATCAAACGATATCAAGATTTAAAAAAAAAATACTAAATCTTTAAGTAAAAAGTTATTATATGCTTTGTTATTATATAGTCTGCCTGCGGTTTTTTTGGTTCATGCATATACAGAAGATCTTGCCAAAGATTCATCACAATCTAATGGATATTTTAAGAAAGCATACAGAAAAGTTGTAATATCCTTAAGATCACTGTGTGGTTTAGATATTCTATGTTATGAGCATTATTTGCAGGACTCAATGAATTTTTATGTTTCTAAATTATATAATGTATAAAAATATATTTAAAAATTGTGGAATGGCAAAGCAAAGTTTTATAAGATAAGATAACGTAGTTGTATAATAATATAAATAAAAATTAGCTGATGTTATTACGTGTTATCGGTTATTTCTTTTATCTGCTGTGTTTTTTATTCAATATTTAAATTTTAAATAGTATAAGAATACATTTTAGCTATTAAACTAACTCTAAAGTTATATTTTTTGGATGTCAATTTAGAGTTTTTTTTCTGTCTACTAACAAGTATTGATTCTAAAACAAAATTAATGTAATAATTATCGGTTCACGTTCGATAGTTTTTATAACGCACTGTATAAAATCGGCTTCATGTTTTGGTCGACAACATCAACGAATTATAATATATATAATATCAAGCATCAAAGATAATCATATCATAAATTATAAAGACGTCATTATATTATTTCTTGGTATCTTGTGAAAATAATGTCTCTCAGTCTTGAGTTGTTGATTTAGTTAAATATAAATAATACTTTAAAAAAACGTACGTTGGGAATAATTCTACTTCCTACCTTTCATTATGATGAGGCTTCCTCCAAATAAAGGTTCTATTTCTTCGCTGAGAAACAATTTGTGGTCCGTAAAGTGTTGGAAATCCTTTACAGTGATATCCCTAATTAGCTCCGGATCCTTGATTATTATAACCGGAGATGTGCCTTCGATGAAGCCAACATATCTTTAAAAATTATGATGTTATAGAAATTATTTGGAATTTAAGATACGTCCAATGAATTAATGTTTAAAATTGTCTTTTTAGATAATTTAGTAACTCACCTTTCCTCGGGAAAAGCCTTGTACACAACATCAACATCTTCAATGAAATGACTTCTTAAAAAAGCATTTTTCAACAAATTGCCAAAAAGTGGAACACCAGGTAAATATTTTATGCCCTTTTTATCAAAGTGTCTATGAATTTTTTTATGCATATAGAAAAAATACCCTATTAGCGAAGTGAGTATAAATATTATAATTTCGATGATCATTTTGTCTGAATGCCGACACAGTACTACTTGTGGTTATGATATGGTTCTATATAGCGATATCACGGGACTCGATTTTTTGTCTTGTCACTTAGATGATAAGAGACTTTTGAATATATTTTATAGTACTGCAATTATTAGATGACAGAATTATTTATTTAATTTTCTATGATTATCCATATTATTTATATAAAATGTTTCAATTTGTAATCAAATAATAAACATTTTTTTTTCTAAAATATTTTGACACCTTTTAAAACTTGTTTGGCTTTTCTTTCTTTAAAAAGTTCTATTTACCTGTAATTTAAGGTAAGTCTTCTTATTTTTCTTGAACACATTGTATGAGAAATTTGGAAGAAGTAAAGTAACTTATGAATCTATCTTTTTTTTTATTTATTGTAATTTACGCCCAAACTAGTATTTTTTTTTTCACATGATAGTGTTTTTTTTTTTATTATTTAAAGTTTTATATATGTGGAGAGAGTGATATTTTTAAAACCGTTGTTTTAAAGTATATAAAATACAGTAATTTAAAAATGATATGAAAATTATATAAAATACAGTAATTTAAAAATGATATGAAAATTTCTCCTGCGTTGTCAAAGTCGTCAATGTTAACGAAGGGATCAATTACTTTCACGAAAAAGTTGCACTTCGTGAACATACCATTCACCATCAACCTGAACATTGATAAAAAGTTTTGATACTGGAAATTAGATTTTAATATTTATACATCCCAATGTTGTTTATTTTTGTTGCGTGTCTGCCCTTACATTGTTTTCAAATCACACCGTGCGCAATCTAGATGATAAATATACGAATATGTCTGAGCGATCATTAAAATGTTGGAAAAATTGAGAATTCGGCGTATTTGTACGTTCTCTATTGTTTTTGGAATTCATGGTTTTAGGATTAGCGTGAAATTTATAATATCATTAAAATAGATCAATTGTAAAAAAGAACAAAAATTAATTAAACAATAATATAATCATAATAAACTTATGTGATTCAGGGGTGGTATGTGCCACAATGTTAACCAGGAGGGATACCTTAATGGAAATTGCTTGATTGTTAAAAGCAAGCTCCTAAATAACCGTCCTTTCTGCACATAACCTGATTCACTGAGTGGTGTAATGTCAGATTCCTGTCGTTTAATCATTGTTTTATAAATATATATATATATTAACTATTTTTTTATCTTAGTATAATATATATAATAATATGTGACAAGGTTATATTTTAGATTTTTTAATCTATTATCTTATCAAAATTTTCGTAAGTAATATTTGCAATGACATCATAATGTATTTGTTTGGTTTTATTCATTTATGAATGGATATTATAGGCAATGGACGAGAATTTCTTGTTATCAACTGTTGTCATTGATATTTCAGATTCTATGGCTTAAACAATATATGTCTTAAAAAGAACAAAATTTATAATTTCTTAGTGATTTATTTACTAATAGCCATTGTACATTATAACTATTTAACAAGTTTTAGAGTAGCAATATTTTTTATAAATCTGCATTTTTTTATACATTGACTGATTAAATTCCAATATTCATATAATAATAAACTAAGTAACAAGCTACAACGCTAGCGTTAAGAACTAACAAGGGTCTACATTTCATAACCATCTTGTATTTTGACAATGTTTTAGTAAACAAGAGAAGGCTAATAATTAACAGAACGCAGTGTTTTGATGCGATGTACGCTTCTCATGAATTTATTCATGTGTTCTCCTACAATTGTTGGTTTACGGTTTAAAATATACAAGGAACGGAACCTCTGTGTAAACTGTTTGAGTCGCAATTGTTATTTATGAGGTGCAGGAACATAATAATACATAGAAAATAATATACAAAATAAATGGCATAACAATACCAACGGCGAGTAATTGACACAATTAGCCTATTAGCCCGAAGCACCAGCTCTTAATCCGTAACAAGGTCACAATCAATGTAGATTGCATATCTTTGATACAAACATATACAAAACAACTTTTATAAAGAAATCAGGGTATAGCATTAAAGTTTAAGTACGACATTTTAATACTTAATAAAAAAACGAACTGAACACTGTATATGTAAAAATATATATAAACAATAAAAGTTAGACATTTTATTTTTTATATATATATATCCCAATTTGTAGCCCATTCTTGGTAACGATGGCCAAATATTAATTTTTGTAGTCGGTAAAGTTGTTGGATAGTCTACCCTACTCAGGCTTGCTATCAAATTCAAATTCAAAATATCTTTATCCAAATAGGTATTTACACGCACTTTTAAATCGTCAATTATTACCATACAAAAAAAGGTGAGTGTAGTCAGTCCGTAAGTAAGCTACCACCGGCTCGGAATGCTGCTCTGTTGAGAAGAGCCGGCCAGAAACTCAACAGTTGCTCTTTTCAAAAGAAATATAACAATCTTAGATGATATACATTATAATATAAATCCTGCAAATGATTCAACATCTTAAGTTCCACATATTTCGATCCACTAAAAACTCTTGAACGTTATAATGAGAATCTCTATCTTTATCTCTATCTCTATTTCTATCTCTATCTCTATCTCTACAAAAGTGACTTTCATGCATCTCAATTATTATTATCAGTCAAATCAATATCAACGGTATAATTTGGCAGATAGTATATTTTTAAAACCTGTTGGTAAATATTTGAAAATAATCTCGGATTTTACTTCAAGCATCAATTCAAATCGCTATATTGTAACGTTCCAGTAACTGAAAATTTTAGAACGACTGTTTGGCTTATCCACCGTTAACTAGAGGTAGAAAACAAATTTTTGAGTTATTATGATGGCTTCAAGAGATCGATAGGTAGGTATTGAGCATTATAAATAGTTTAAATCTGTTCTTATAAACGGGAAAAAGTCGTTAGTTTTTATAAATTGTATTTTGACGTCAGAGTTGTATAAGTGTCAGTTATCTATTAACAACAAAACTCTTTTTTCTGTTTAATTAACTAATTGTGAAACTTTGGCCTTATATTGTTTTGCTCCCGAAGGCCCTTTACTTTTCCCAAACATTTCCACTTCCTTTCAACACGTAATTAACAATCCGTTTGTTCTTGTACAATGTTATAATTTATTTGTGTGTTATTTTATTTCTGTTCGGATTAATTCTCTGTGGTTGGAGATTTTACAAACATATAAATAAAGGAGTATATTCAGATTTGATATCAACAAACGGACTAACAATCTGTTAGTCCGTTTGGAAGTCGAACCCACTTCTGATTGAGTAGTCACGGAAACTACTAGACCTTTTGCAAAAATATATCCATCAAATATCCAGTTTATATATTTTAACCATACAATAAATGAGATCAGAGTATTTATATTTTTAAACGTAAATAATAAATATACGGATAATTTTATTTATTACATTTGATTTTAATATAAATTTATATTTGATAAATTAATACAAAAACATATTAACAATAGAAACGTTCTTTGAATGACCGCTTTGTGATCTAGCTGATCTAGGCCAATAAAACGTACTTTCAATTACCGCCTTGTGATCTAGCCTCTAAACGGATAAACGAGCCATCTCTGAGTTGCAAATTGAACTCATGAGGTTTTAATATAATAGGGTCCATAGTTTTCTGGCATTTGACAATCTTAAAATTCAGCACGAGATCGAACATCAGTACTTTGAGTTCCAGCTGGGCGAAACGTATTGCTGTAAAGAAGAAAAAAATATAGTCTAGAATATATATGAAGAAATAGTAAAAAAAATATTTACCAATACAATTCCTTGGTCCCATTCCAAAAGGCATATAAGTAAATGGTTTGATCTTGTGTTTGTTATCTTCAGAAAATCGGTCAGGATCAAATTTCTCGGGATTAGGATGATGGATGGGATCCATGTGGATGCAGTTTACCATATTGAATACAACATTACCAGGATGTAGCTAGAAATAAATACACAATTATTATTTGTTTAAATTTTGTCGTATGTAAAGAAAAGGAAAACGAATGAAAATAAATTACTAGCACTGGTTTTAACCCTGCTCTTGGTGGGGGCAGTTTATAAGCCTCTGTACATGTTCTGTCCATAACAATTGCCGCTGCCCATTTTCTAGAAGTTTCTAAAATATATAAAAAGTCAAAAGTTAAGTGTTTTACTTTATTTAGATAGGTCATGGAGAGGAAACAAAAATGGAGAGAAAATGAAAATGAAATGATAAGATACAACAATAATTATTTTTAATACCTAGGAAATGTATCATTTAAAAATATCAAAGTTCTCACCGTTCAAAACACAATCCAAATATTTAAGATTATTAATGGTCTCAAAGGAAACATTTCCATGTACTTCCTTATATTTCTTGATTTCCTGGTATAATTTTTCCTGTACATCAATATTAAGGGCGAGTTCATGAATGCACAAGACCAAGGCATTAGCCGAACTTTCATATCCAGCCGCAAAGAATATAAAAACTTGAGCAGCTAATTCTTTTACAGTCCATTCTGCAATTAATTGTTCTGTTATATTAGATTTCATTTTTTTTTATACCATCTAGGTTAATGCTTAACTATATTCCACCTGACGGAAAGTGAAAATGTAGTCGTTACTACCACCTGGTAAGGCGCATTATAGTAACCTATTCACTCTTCTTTTGAAGACACCCACATTGTATTCTAACGGAAAAAAACGACGCAGGCAAGCTGTTCCAGTCTTTCACTGTACGAATTAAAAATGACGAAGCGTAGCGCTTCGTTCGGACAGGGAGAATGTCCATAACGTGAGGGTGGATACCTGCCATACGTCGGGACGTCCTGTGATGGAAGGTGGATGGAGGAATTAATTCATGTAATTCCAGCGCACACTCACCAAAATGTTTTCTATAGAATACTAAGAGGCTAGCAATTCTACGGCTGTGGAGGTTGACGTCCACCAATTCAGGGTCGCCTATAAGCCTCTTTGCTTCCCTCTCAATTGAGTCCAGAACCGCAAGATGAGACTGCGGCACCAGCGAATATGTGACCACAGTATTCCACACCCGACCGGATCTGTGCTTTGTATAATACAAGAAGCTATCCCGGTGTCGGCCCCGGACCTTCACAAGAACGGCAAGCTTTCCTTCAGCTGCTCTGCTCTGCTCTGGACTCAATACACCGACCAAGGTTGAGGTTCTAGGAAAGCCTAACAACTGAAGCCGGTCACTTTATTATGTATTTATACATCCATTTATACATTTATACATTATTATGTATGTATATATCCTGGAAAGTAGGAGCCAAGGTGAAAGGACTTCTTTTGTAGGTGAACAGATACATCTGTGTTTTGGTGGCGTTGAATTTGACAAGATTGGCATTGCCCCATTCGGAGACTACCTAAAGTTTGTCACTCAAACCATAGCTTCTTTTTCTGACTGTACTTGGTCTCTACTAGCCCAAGTACTAGGCAGATATCTTTCTACAACTGTGCTGTCGTCTGCATACCCATAGATACCAGGTTTCAGCAGATCGTTAATGTGCAGCAGAAAAAGATTTACAGAAAGAACGGACTCCTGACGCACTCCGGCATTTATTGTCAAGGGTTCCGAGGAACACCCGTCGACAACTACTCGGAGAGATCTCTGGTTCAGAAAGTCCGTTACCCAGTCGATCAGGCCAGGAGGTATACCGTACGCTGAAAGCTTGCTTATAAGGCTCGCATGCGAGACTTTGTCAAATGCCTTCGAGACGTCGAGAGAGGCGGCGACCGCTTTTCCCCAGTGGACCTATTTCGGCGAAACCCGTACTGCCGGTCATTGAGAAGATCTTTACCTTCAAGGTACGCTAGAAAGTGCGAGTTCAATACACGCTCCATAATCTCGCAAACATCATAAGCATTATGAATTATTACTTATTAAATATATACATTTTTTAACTTACCCTTAACAGTTTTCGCTTTGAACGCTTCTTTAGCAGATGAATAATCATCATTTTCATCGTTTTCCTCTTTTAAAGTACCTTAGTAATTAATACCGTGTCATTATATAATATAACATTATAAATAATTGGTAATTCTATTTTTTTTTATTTTAATACTTATGCATAATATTGGGAATACGACATAGAACTAAACAATCTGTATAATAGTTTTAAAAAATTGTTAGCTTATAACATATATATATATATATATATTTATATATATCAAGCTGTTAATGTATAACTACAATTTTATATTAGATTAAAAGCATTCTTTGGTATCATTCGGTATATTACCCTTGGAAGCTTCCAATAGTAATTGTATCATATCAGGTCTGTAAATGTTGTTCTTTTCTCTATGTTCCATTGTATTTATTACTATTCCTGTGAAGAAGTTCATAATTTTCTCCGAAAATATTTTGATTCCCAATTTCTATAAGAAAAAAAGTACCAATTTACTCAATGACGTGAATTATTGCCTCGGACTCCGAATTTAATTTTTTACCTTTGTCAGATTTGGAAATAAGGCAATCACTATAAAATAAACCCTTTGCATAAAAGTGAAACAAAATAAATCTTTGCCAATAGTGTAGAATTCATTATTTCTATCTTTGAGTGAGTTAACTTGAAGACCAAAAGCAGCAGAAGCAATGACGTCACTTGTGTAGCGACGAATGACATCTTCAACGTCGATGTCCTCGTTTAAATGACCTATATGAAAATAGTATGTTCATAAAAGGTAAACACTTGGTAATTAGCATAAAAAATAAAATACTTGATACTAATATATGAACCCTCAATAGAAAGCCCACTTATGATATTGCTACCATAGGTCTTAGAAATAATTATTGTACTTGACCCGAATTATCACAAATTAAGCTTTGATTTTCTTTTCACAATTGCGTAGTAACAAGCCGATCCTAAATTAAACATGACGAGTTTGATAACATTCACACCCGAAGTTTAATTGGATTTAAACGTCATTAAAAGTTAGCAAACGTGTTCATATAATCCGAGTAAGTATTAACATTTGTAATTTCGGCTACAAATTTGATTAATTTTGAATGTTTTCTTTGCTTGTAGTAATTTGCTATTTCCGTTTAAATTGGTTTCTTTGTTTTCTGTACAGTTTAATTGTGTAATGTTTACTAAAATTACAATTCGTGAAATTAATCGTTACAAGTTTACTTTTAATGTCAACGTACCTTTGACAAATAATTATTTATTTTTCTCTGTTTGAAAACAAAGAGACTTTTAAGATATTTAAAATATAAAAATAATGCAACTAAAATAAAATACAACAAAAACATGTATTACCTTTTAAATATTCGACAATGTTGTCACTGATCTCCGTCATGAAGGGCATCATCAGACGCATCTTGGAGCTTGTGAAGGCTGGACTCAGAGTTGTACGCATGCTGTGCCATCTTTCACCTAGTAGTATTATGTAAATGAAGGAAATAAAAAAATATTTAATACTTTGTTTTTATTTATTTGCCAAGTTGTTGTACCAAGGTTAAGAATATAGAAATATTGTTGTCTCCAAAGTTGAATGCATATCGTGCCATAAAAAACGGAAATATTATGAAATAAACTTTATTAAGTTTTTTTTATTTTGTGTTAGGCTTTTTAAAACAGACTAATAAATATTTTGATTAAATGTTTTGTGTGACGATGGAATTTGATTATTGTATGTTGTAATAATCATCCAATGGAATTTTATTGCAATCGAATTCCAAATGACCTAATTTTAAATACTTCTATTGTTAGAGTCATTTTTTGTTTTTGTACCTTTCATCATGAAGAGGCTTCCACCAAATAGAGGTTCTACTTCCTCGTTGAAAAACAGCTTATGGTCCGTGAAGTGATGGAAATCCTTCACAGTGATATTCTTTATCAGTTCCGGATCTCTAATTATTATAACTGGAGATGTACCATCGATATATCCCACATATCTGTAAAAATAACTTTAATATGTCAAGTAATTTGTCGTTAAATATGTAGGGTTCGATTGTTACGATCCCAAATTATTTAAATATTAGGAACATTAACAGTCAACAGGAGTAATTAATTCCTCGAATAATTAAAAAAAACATAACAATACTTTAAATAAATCGACATCCCTACTTGTTAAACTTAATTTTGTTCATAAATAATAAAAAACTTACCTTTCCTCGGGGAAAGCATAGTATACAGCAGAAATGTCATCGAGAGTATGATTTTTTTGAAAAACACTTCTAAAACTATTACCAAAGAGCGGCACACCCGGTAAATACTTTATGCCCCTTTCGTCAAAATACTTATGATTTTTTTTATATTTAAATAATATATATCCTATGAGTGAAGTGAGTATTAATATTACAACTTCAATAATCATTTTGTCTTAATACAGACACTGTACTGTACTTGTGACTACGAGAGGGAGATTGCGATGACACTGTGACATCAAGGTTATTCAAATTATTTCTTTGTATGATAACTTCGTTGAACACTGTTTAATAAGTGATAAACGATAAGCGTTTGACACTCTAGAGCGAACTAATTAGTAGAGCATATCATGGTCTTATTGACAACTTTGTAATATCTCGTACTTACATAATTCAGATTATTATTATCTACAATACTGACTAGGAAACTTACTTATTTTGTTCTTATTACATATATTATTAAATGCTAGAGTTTTTTTTAACAAAGATTCAGGATTTTAGATTTTCTTTTTTATTTTATGAGGATGCTGTAACTTGAGCCGCTAAAACGTTCTTTAGGGGGATCAAGAAGACAGGAACGAATAAAATCCTATTCGTTCTTGTAGTGTTATTAGAGTAATTCCTAAATTGATTCCAGTATATGTGAAAATACAAACACAATTTCTTCACGACAGAATACTCTTAAAAAACAATTTTTTTAAAACAACAAAATAATTATTTTTTTGAGAATTTAAGAATAAATTGTTAATATTATTAATTACCATGCCTTTATTTATAGTCTAGATATATCCAGCTCCCTAACCAATATTAACATTGTGATGCCAACATCCATACATCCAACCATACATCCAACACGAGCAAAAAATGTATAAAATGGATTTAAAAAACCACCTAGATTTTTATAAATTATTCCAGAAAATGTTGCTGTAACTGAACACGAAATTTCACCGATCGCAGGTAGAAATAACTTTAATTATTCTTACTTCTATAGACGTCGCTCTGAAGAATTAAGCCGTCTTTACAACTTATCTCAACAACTTATAGTAAGAATCTAACAAGATTGAAGCTAAGACTACTAGTATTAACTAACTAAGCTTATATATTTTTAAAGATATTTTATCAGTAATGTACTTTTAAATAAAAATGTTCAACCGTCATTGTGAATTTACTATAATTATATATTTTAACAAGACTTCATAGAGAAAAGAAGAAACTTCAAATAATTTAAAATAATGATTATGTATGATTATATGCAAAGTTAATACTTTACAACACGTTTAAAGTTGTAATACATCTTTAAACATGTTGTAAAGTTAGTCTTAAAGCATTACTTATTTTCTTTAAATAAAATTTTTCATCGATAAGGTAACAGTATTTACATTGTAATAAATCTTTTAAATTAAGGAATAAGTTATATTGTACATTTATCGTGTGAATTCAATATGGTATATATTTTCCATTAACTGTATTGACTTATTTGACATTTTTTTTTCTAAAACATGATCACTTTATATATCGTCGTCCACGTCGGTCCGGTATGTCTTGGAAAGATCGTTGGCTCGCTGAGCTCCGCGTGACCACTCTAAGCTCTAACAGTCGTTAGATTTCATTTAATATACATAAAACCGTATTGTACTATTTACCTAAGTCTTTCTTAAGAATTGCACTATCTTTTAGTAAAACTCTTAAAAAATCCGGTTTGTAGTTTTTGTGAAAATCAATTACTTACGGACAGTTACTTTTTGTGGACGTTGTTTGATAATATGTATAGATACGAGTAACTCATAGTAAGTTTAAACTTTGATGTAAACGTGATATTCGTATATTTGAACTGAACATGTTTAATGTTTACATTCTGTTTTTGGTGTCGAAACATTTATCAAAAACAAAACAAAAAGATTTAACTACTTTCATTAAATAATGACTTCAACGTTGATACAACTTTCGCTATGCCTATATTTTCTCAACTTTGGTCGACTTTATAGATCACCAGTTCGAAAACTCTTGGAAGTATTTGGAATCACACAGTAAGCAACTTAGGACTGAAAATTCAAATACTCGTCACATATCACATTTCGCAAAACTTAAACGTCAATTTAACAATTCGCAAATGCTCATGCGCAAACCAGCAAATATGGTTGTTTATTTGAAAGTTACGGATGGACGGAAACTGTGACAAAAAGAGGAGTTAATCAGGAGAACGAAAAACAACGCT
Source organism: Melinaea menophilus ssp. n. AW-2005 (assembly GCA_918358695.1). Lineage (NCBI taxonomy): Eukaryota > Metazoa > Arthropoda > Insecta > Lepidoptera > Nymphalidae > Melinaea > Melinaea menophilus. The sequence continues at coordinate 6,557,205 of OU911050.1, read as the reverse complement.
CTATATCAGCATTGGGTCAGCTCAGGGAACAGGAATTTACACAACGTTTCTGTTAGTTACGCGTAAAGCTTTAATTTAATATTAGGAATTCGCAACATTTCGATAAATACAAAAACTGATGAAAAGTATTCGCAAGCAACGTAGGATTTTCTATAATTGTTAAATTCAGTACGATAAGTTATTATTTTCATATAATCTATTAAAGAACAACGCAGTGTGCTGAAAGACTTAACTCACTGATATATTCAATTCGTTTTGTAGGGTATACAACTTCTCGAATAAAGTACAAATTATATATATTTCAGGACACGTTATTCAATGTAGAATAAGAAACTTTATTAAAATAACTGTTACTTTTAAAAAGTTTATTTTTGGCACAAATTTAAATTCCGAACACGTCACGGATACGGTCTAATTATAATAAATAAATAAAACAATCATATTTAAAATACATTTTATTATTGTCCTATAACTGATAAAAATCGATACAGTTCAAGTCATATGTTATTATAAAAACCTAACGATTGATCACAACGCATTTAATGCACAGAAGTCATTATCAGTAATTAATACAATTACAGAACTTTTTAAATACTCGCGATTTTCACAGTTAGCAGAAGAGAAATAATAATTTATATTAATTTACCTTCCGTATTTTTTCATATTTCTTCTGTTTCGATTCGGTTTCACAAGCGGTTTCGGTGATCGCGAGTGAATTAAAAAGTCAGCGAACTGTTTCTTTGCGGTAAATGGTATGGATATACTTTCTTCTACTACATAATAATTTACATAATGTTCGTAATCACATGGCACAGAAATTGACTTTATTTGCGTTTAGTTTTACGATATAAAATTCGCCTTTAGCTTTTTGCCGACTTTTTGCCTATGTAGGTGATAATTAAAATTCATCTTCACAATTGTATTTCTTTGATTTCAATCGCTTTATATACCATCCTTGGATAATAGTGAAGCTCGACCAAGAGTACCTTAGGGTCTGTAAGAGTTTGCTTTTGCAATAACAGCGCCTTTGCACACTTTTATGTAGCCTTATATCATACATTTACTCGTATGTATATTTTCTTACTTTTTATGTGCAAAAATATTATATATACCTATTGTGCAAAAATATTCTACTTATTTGTAATTCGTTCTGAAATAATCTCCGATCGAACATGATAGTTACTAATGTTAAGGTAAATATCCTATTTAATACATTCAAAAATTTTATATCTAGACCTACATATTTTATTTAATTAGAATTTTAGAACCTGGTCTCAAAACGGACAAACGAACCATCTCTGGGTTGGATATTGAATTGGTGAGGTTTCAACAATAACGGATCCATGGTTTTCGAGCATTTTATAATCTTGAAGTTTAATACGAGATTAAGTATCAGAACTTTGAGCTCAAGCTGAGCGAATCTTACTCCTGAAAATGAAAAGATACCAATTTAGACAAAAATTGTGATACATAACACATTTCTTTATTTTTTGATAGAAAAAAAAATATACCAATACAAGTCCTTGGTCCCATTCCAAAAGGTGTGTATGTAAATGGTTTGATCTTATGTTTATTTTCTTCTGAGAATCGTTCAGGATTAAAGATCTCCGGATTAGGATGGTGAACGGGATCCATATGGATGCAGTTTACCATATTGTATACAACATCTCCTGGCTTAAGCTGCAAAATTATTTAATCATTATTTTTTCAATTTTTGTCACAAATTCGGCAAGAAAGAGATCCGAGGAAAAGATAGAAAAAAGGCAACATTTTATTTTTTGAATGTGGTACATATAAATAAGTCTATGCCTTCTACACAGCCACAATGCGATGTTCTATGATTCTAAATTCGAGTATAGAATATTTGGTAGAAAATAACGTTATTACAAAAATTGTATGATTTTAAACAGCACAAAGGCTACTAATATGTTTTAAAGAAACGATATTTCTTATTTTCTACACTAGTCGCAAAGAATTTAGGCCTTTTATAGTTACGGCACCCTGTTATCTCCTTTTTATGCCTAACTTCAACATCGTAACCATGATTCAGTTCCTTTGAAAAATCAGCTAATGCCGATGGAACCTTCCATAAACTAAAATCATCTAGTTTCTATACTTTCACTTCCAGACAGGCTATTCGAAACCTTTCGAAGTGCATAACTTCGTACGTGATTACTATGTTCAATCAGTTCTCACTTAAATGCTCGTTTGAGAGGAAAAAATTATAGTCTATTATTACCGACATTGTTCACAACGATGAGTCATTACACTGGGCTAACTTCACTCAATGTGCAAACGGCACCCAAGATTTCGCGAGCGAAGCTAGTCGACACAGACGATCTATTGGTTTTAAATACTACTTAAGAAACAACCTTATGTTTTAGAAAAACTTACTTGTACTGGTTTCAACCCGTGTCTCGGTGGAGGTAGTTCATAGGCCTGAGTGCATGTTCTGTCCATAAAAATTGCTGCTGACCATTTCCTAGAAGTTTCTTAGTAAAAATATATAAATGAGATAATTACATGTGAAATGATATTTTAATCTCAGTGATAATATTACAAGTTCTCACCGCTCAAAACGCAATCCAAATACTTTAGATTGTTAATACTTTCGAAAGTAATACGTCCATGTTGCTCTTTATATTTATGGATCTCCGTGAACAATTTTTCTTGTATTTCTGGACTAAGGGCGAGTTCATGAATGCACATTACCAACGCTGTCGCAGAGCTTTCATATCCAGCGGCAAAGAATATGAAAATTTGCCCCGCTAATTCTTCTAAAGTCCAATCTGAAAGTTGTTATATTTGTATAATTTTTATTAATATATTTCAATAGTTTTAGTGATATATTTTTAGTAAAATTATATAAAATCTTTTAATCTTCTAAGATTACCTTTAACTGCTTTCAGTTTGGATGTGTCATTAGTGTCTGAATAATCGTTTGCATCACTTTCGCCTTTCAAGGAACCTAAATATTGTTTTGTATTAAATGCTACTTTATATATAATATCATTTTATTAATAATAACTTTCCAGTAATTTTGTGAATTAAATGTGATAATTGATGTACTTTTAATTTATGGGAAAGTTGTCAAGCTTAAAATAGCAAAATATTTATGATTACAAAAGAAAAGTGGAATCTAACCCTTGGAAGCTTCCATCAGTAGTTGGATCATATCAGGTCTATGAATATTGTTTTTCTGTCTATGTTCCATCGTATTAATTGCTATTCCTCTGAAGAAATTCATAACTTTCTCCGAAAATAACTTAATACCAATTATCTTTAAAAATTTAATATATATTATATATATATACACGTACATACATGAATTTAACATAATAATATCTTACAAGTAAAAAAAAAGGTTACCTTTGTTATTTTTGGAAATAATGATATTAATGTGACATAAAACGTTTGCAAAAAAGTGAAATTAAATAAGTTTTTGCCGATGGTGTAAAATTCATTATCTCTATCTGTGAGTGAATTCACTTGAAGACCAAAAGCAGCTGAAGCAATAACATCGCTTGTGTAGCGACGAATAACATCTTCAACGTCGATGTCTTCATGTAAATGTTCTAAAAATTCAAAAAGTTAAAAGAACAAAAGATAGCAGTTGTTAGAATGATAAATGTTTGCGCCATAGTTGTTTTTGACATAATTTAGTATCTTAACACATACTATTTCTATACTCACACATCTCTCGATCAGCATTTGAGAGTGGCAAAGAGAAAGAACTCGTCAATAAATTAGATCGACCACCACCAAACCGGCTTTTTTTTTAGTTTGAGTACAAGTAAACAGCAAATACCACTACATAGTACTAGGACCTTTTTCGGAATTACTAGGGTCCTGATTATTATCAAAAGCTCAAGAAAGCTGAATACCTGAACTCCCATCGACCACCCTTGAACCATCCCTGACCAATTATTATTTCACTTTATCAATTACTATGATTTTCCAATCACAATAATTGGTTGAATTTAAAGGTCTTAAAAAGTTAACAAACATATACATACAATCAGAGTACATTAACATTTGTAATTTAAATTTAGAATTTGAATGATTTATGTCTTGCTGCTTGACTGTTTTTTTGTTGAAATTGGTTCTGTGGTTTACCTTACCTTTTAAATATTCGACAATGTTGTCACTGATCTCCGTCATGAAGGGCATCATGAGGCGCATTTTGGAGCTTGTGAAGGCCGGGCTCAAAGTTGTACGCATGCTATGCCATCTTTCACCTAGTTGTAATAAATAATAAATGTATTTATGTATATATGTTTATGTGTAAAGGAGCGAAAATGTATAACTTGATAATATGTTTTAAAATTAAGATTTGTCTGTTTATTCCTTGTACCTTCAAAGAAGTTATTTTGTTATAAATAAAATTATTGCAGATATATTATTTTTTCTCGATATAAAACTTTTGACCCACTAGCCATTTCAGTGCTCAGTTAATTAGAAAGAGAAAGAGCGTTGCCCAGCAGTTGGTCATGTATAGTTAACCTGGCTATTGCTTTTGCATCTGCTTCTTTTTATTTTTTTTTTATTTTTTTATTTTTTTGTATGTAAGAGGAGGGCAAACGAGCTGGCGTGTCACGGATGGACGTGACCACCGCCGCCCATGAACTCTTGCAACATCCGAGGATTTACAAGAGTGTTGCCGGCCTTGTAGGTAGGAATAAACGCCTTTTTTGAAGGTACCCATGTCGTACCGATCTGAAAATACCGCCGAAGGGAGTTCGCTCTACAAGCGAGTGGAACGTGGAAAAAATGTCCTTGAGAACCGCACAGTGAAGGATCGCCACGCATCCAGGTGGTAAGGATGGTATTGGAGGCGATGGCGCGCTGTGCGGTGATGAAATTCGGCGGCAGGCATCAGATCGAATAGTTCTTCGGAACACTCCCCGTTGTAAATGCGGTAGAAGACGCACAAAGAAGCCACGTCTCTACGCAATGCCAAAGAGTCCAGCCGTTCGGAGATAAACGGGTCCCCGACAAGTCGAACGGCTCTCCGTTGTACGCGGTCAAATGGTAGAGGCTGATATTGGGGTGATCCGGACCAGAGATGAGAACAGTACTCCATGTGTGGCCGGACCTGCGCCTTATAGAGCGCAAGTCTTTGGTCAGGTTTGAAGTACTGCCTCGCTCAATTAATCACTCCCAATTTCTTCGAGGCCAACTTGGCCTTGCTCTCCAGATGACCGCGAAACTGACAACCGCTCGAAATGTCGAGACCCAGTATTCTGATACTTGGCGAGGCAATGTGGGGAGTGCTCTCGAAGAGCGGTTATACGACAAATGGGGTTTTCTTAGTGGTAAACGCGCCAACCTGGGTCTTTAGGGGATTGAACTGAACGTGGTTCAGTTCACCCCACTCAGAGACCATCCCCAGGGAGGTCTCTATTAAAGACACAAGTTTCTTTCGGCACTCGTCGACGTTTTCCCGAGAGAGACCTGCACGACCGGAATATACCGCATCCCCAGTGCTGTCATCCGCATCACAATGTACGTTGGAAATATCCAACATATTATTGATGTGCAGGAGGAACAGAGTTGGGGATAGCACGCAGCCTTGGGGTACACCAGCGTTCACGGGCTTGGGGTCCGAGCAAAAACCGTCGAGAACGACCTGTATGCCCCGCCCAGTGAGAAAACTGGTGATCCACTTGCATAAACTCTCGGGAAGCCCATCGGAAGGTAGCTTCGAAAGAAGCCCCTTGTGCCATACACGATCGAAGGCTTTCGCCATATCCAGACTAACTGCCAGACCCTCTCCCTTGCTTTCAATAACAGCTGCCCAACGGTGCGTAAGTTATAACACAAGATCACCAGCCGATCGACCATGGCGAAAGCCATATTGCCGGTCATTGATCAACTGGTGATCCTCGAGGTAGGTTAGGAGCTGTTTATTGATAATGCTCTCCATTACTTTGGAGAGCAGAGAGGTAATCGCGATAGGTCTATAGTTAGCTGGGTCCGAGCTATCACCTTTTTTAGGGATCGGATGGACAAGGGCACGCTTCCATGAGACCGGGACTACGTCTTTAAGTTAGGAGTACCGAAATAGACGCGTTAGCACTGGAGTCAACTCAGGGGCACACGTTCGTAGCACCAACGGAGAAATGCCATACGGCCCACTCGACTTATGAACGTCCAAGGAAAATAGAGACTGCCTAATAGTTTTGTGCCGAAAAACTATTTCGGGCATTGAGCTCTGACACCGCGGGATGATAGGCGGTGTCTTCCCCTGGTCGTCCAAAGTCGAGTTGGAGGCGAAAAGAGTGCCCAAAAGATCGGCTTTCTCTTTTGCCGTGTGGGCCAGAGAGTCATTTCCCATGTGCAACGGCGGTAGGGACGACTGGCTAAACTCACCTGAAGCCCCTTCAGGTGCTTCAGAACAGATTCATGCGGCTCGCCACTGGAGCACCGTGGTATATGCGTAATGTCGACTTGCACAGAGACTTAGATCTACCGACGATCGCACAGTATTTCAAGGGGCTCTCCAAAAGCTACTTTGACAATGCTGTGGGACACCCAAACCCGCTGGTGGTTAAGGCCACAGGATACACGGCCCGTAAGACTCCTAAAGTCAGAAAGAGAAGACCCAAGTCGGTACTTTTCGATCCGGACGACGCGATTACGTTAGGGAACGCTACGTAAAAGCGGCAAAGCGAACATAAATACTACACATACACACACACAGCGTCTTCGCCGGCGAAGACGAGGCCCCCATCCAAGCACGTTGCTCCGGCGTTCTGCCGTCGGAGGACGTTAGTGTCAAATTCTAACCCACATCCAACCCTCGCTTCCCACCTAACGGCGTCCTGAGCCGCGGTCCGAGCCTCACAGGAGGCGCCCTCAGGACGCGCGTTCCACTGGGGCCCTTCAGGCCCCCTTTTCAAGGGCGGGTCTCTGCACCCGTCCATTACACCGGTGACGCTGTCATGGCCAGTAGGGCTACAGCAGAGACAAAAAAAAAAAAAAAAATGGTAAAGTTGCCCAGAGTGGCCTTTCAAAGCGCCCAAAATTTGCGCGTGCCAGGCGGGTACTTTGCCAGCTGATCCCCAATTTTGACGACATGCTTGAACTTTGCTCTAGCGATTTGCCGTTTGAAGAATCTGGAGGCACGATTATATTTCCTCTTCAGAACTCTAGAGTTCGGATCTTTAGTGACTAACGCATTGGCCCAAGCTTGATAAGCCTGCTGTTTGCCAGCTGCTGCAGCCCTAACAGACGCATCAAACCGAGGCCGCGATCTGCCACCAAGTGGTACCACAGAGCTTGGTACAAATAGTTCCATGCCCTGTAGTATCACATCAGCTACAGCCGCAGCGCAGTCACTAGGATCATCGGAAGGGAAACAAATCGGCCCCCATGGGTAGGATGCAAAAAAGGACCGCATTCCATCCCAATCCGCTGACTTGTAGTGCCAAACGCGTCGAGTCGCAGGTGTTGTGCGAGCCGAACGTTAAATGGGCACTACACTCCGTACTAGACAATGATCAGAGGACCCTAACGGAGCCTCGATAGTGACCTGGTACTTTCCGGGATGTGTAGTCAGCAGAAGATCCAACAAAGAGGGCATATGGCTGTCCACGTCCGGTAGACGTGTGTGCGTCTTAACCAATTGGGACAGACCATTTGCCAGAGCAAAGTCAAACACAGATCTCCCGGCGTAGTCGGTGGCACGTGACCCTAACCAATCGGCATGGTGCGCATTGAAGTCCCCGAGGACTACGACTTCAGCGGAGGGAGTCTGTGAAAGCAGATCGTCAATCTTCGCCTGAACATGGCCCAAGAGTTGATCCGTTTCTGCATTACCACTATGGGACCTGTAGAGGCACGCGTAGACTCTGACATCGTCGTCCATTTCCACGCGCAGCCAGAGTACAGACAGTTCCCGACCTTCAAAAACCTGAAGGCGACGGGTAGCAGATATCCTCCCTAACGAAGATAGATACCCCGGCGTGTGGTATAAAATGGTGTTCTAGTTTATACCCGGGGTATGAAAGGTACGCTGTGTCTCTAGATTGAGATATCTGCGTCTCCGTCAGAAACAACAAGGCCGGCTGCGCCGTCTCTAGATGATGGTGGACGGCGTTCAAGTTGGAATGAAGTCCCCGGATGTTGCAAAAGTCCACATTTAAATTGGGTCGGGGTGCCGCTGCGTTGACTTGTCGTTTGCCCTCAAAAAACATAAAAGGCGATACTTTGCCCGCCCCAGATACGACGGGCAGCCCCAGCAAAATCCGAGAATCATTTCCCCGATTTTGCCGGTACCCTCCTGGGGTATTTTTCTTTTGGGCATCGCTTTCATGTTTGGCGGGGGAGGGGGGGCGTTTGGGCTTCCGGATTTTCTCACTCACCGACGGAACATAACCAAATGAATTTGGTTACTATGCGTCGGTCTTCTGTGAGAGGGTTGTCCTTCCCCGGTCGAGCCAGCCCAATACGAGCTGTAGACAGATAACTACAGCTAGGCTCTACTACCTAATGTAGGTGGTAGAGCCTAGCCCACCTACCACCACCTTCTGTTTCAATCATTCAGACTCAGACTACTACTATCAAATCTGAATTTAGATTCAAATAAAAAATCATTTCTAGGATCAGCCCGTCGTTCGTGGCGGGAATTGAGCTGAGTACAGAAAAACCCATTAGAAAAAAATAAAAGGAAATAAATATTTAATAACAATAATAAACAATTAATTGAAAAAGTTTGTCGCCATGAAAGTTAAACTACGAGCAACACAATCACGAGTCTCTTGGTTTTTTCTTTATAACTTTTGATTTAATCAAGTTATTTTCATTTTGTTTTTTTCTGTAGATGCTTATTTATTAGTTCTACATACGTGCCAAATTTGACTAAAATCGCTCCAGTAGATTTCATGTAATGAAGCGACTCAGCTCATTTTGAGGAAGACGAGCGGCAAGCGCGCGCGTGAACAGTTAAGCTTAAGTCTATGGGGATTCAATTTTTCGACCATAATTTTTGATCAAATCAAGATTTTATTAGTCATTTTTTTTCTGCAGAAGCCCGTCAACAAGAGCTACAGCAATGCCAATTTTGATGAAGATCTGAGTAGTTTCCCAAACGGTTAAGAGCTTCGCTTATGCTCAGCTCAATTGTATACTCGTAATATAATATAAAATTAGATAATTTTGTTTCGGTTATACCATAAATTAGGCGAAGTGGCCCATATTGGGAACAAACCGTTATTGGCGACCAAATTCAAATATGTAATGAAACTCAGGGTCATGACTACACATTATAAAATGTAATATATCTTTTGATTTACTTTATATTATTGACAAAATTATGAATATAGTCGTCTGTATGATAAACAACCTAAATATTCATCTATAATGTAATATATTAATATTATTTAATTCAATAATATTAGACTATTGTAGTAAATTTTTGAATACAATATCGTGTTACATTATGTCACTCAGCTACTTTATTTTCATCATCTACTCATCAGAATTTTTTTCATTTGCAAAAAATTTCCCTTTTTCTACTTCTTGCTTATTTTGCTCATTTTTAAAAAGTCGTTTGAACTAGTTGCCTAATGTTTTTATAAATACAATAATTTTGTGACATAAATATCAATTTCTTGCAACTCATAGACAAGTGTTGTTCAAATGCACTAAAAGTACATGCAAAAACAGGATCAAATTAAGTCAGCCTACCTTTCATCATGAAGAGGCTTCCACCAAATAAAGGTTCTACTTCTTCGGAAAAGAATACCTTATGGTCCGTGAAGTGGTGAAAATCCTTTACGGTGATATTTTTGATGAGTTCTGGATCTCTGATTATTATAACGGGACTTGTGCCTTCTATGTAGCCTACATATCTGTAATAAAATATATTTCTAAATATTTCCTTTTTTTAAATGTAATTATCTACAGTGATCTCCAATATTTAACTTTAAGTACCCCATTATTTGTATTAAAGTGAAGCTATGAATATAAATTCAAATAAAATACTTAATCAATAATCACTATTAAATATAAAGTTTTGTTGTTACATAATTGAGACTCACCTTTCCTCAGGGAACGCGTTGTACACCGCACCCATATCATCAAGAAAATGATTTTTCATAAACGTACTCTTTAATTGATTGCCAAAAATAGGCACTCCCGGTAAATACTTAATGCCCCTTTCATCAAAGTATCTATGGATTTTTTTATGCATGTAAAAAAAATATCCTACTAGCGACGTGAGTATAAATATTACAATTTCGATGATCATTTTGTCTGAATGTTGGCACTGTACTACTCGTAACTACAAGAGATGCGTTGGTGATATCATTGGGGACTTGAATTATTTATTTGAACGACTCCTTCGATTAACAAAGGTTGTTAAGTCATAAGCGGTAAGCATATAAACTTCAACCCAATTTTTTATACTCGTATATATTGTATTTTATTCAAATATCATTTTACCAATGTTAATAAAATCGTAACTTGAAGGCTATAACTAAATAAATTAATTAAATATTTATTTATATTTTTTTAAATAAATATTTGTACAGTAAAGGTTTTGTCTGGATCATTATTTTATCTCTTTTTAATGCCTATTTTATTTTTTGGGTTTTTATTGGTTGATATACATTATGTTTTAAGAAATTGTGCCACTCAGATGACTGATTGGGGGACTTTAAAAGGTAAGTACGGGCAGGATGTGTCAGTCTGTGAATTTTGATACTAGATAACGAGGTTTAAAACGTGAACCATCCTTAGGGTTTTTTATTCCTAAACTATTTAACTGAATATATAACAGTAGTATCATAAATTATTTATATATGTAGGTAGAAATAATTTTTGTATTTTTTTTATTACTACAACTTATAAACAATGACAAAGTTCGAAAGTTACATTTGATTCTGGAGTCGAATTTCTTGTCGTCTCCATCTCATATCTATTTTCATATAACTATCGCTAAATTGGTCCAATTAAACTTATTAACAGTAGTATTCATTCTATTGGTGACTCATTCTAACTTTGATGAGCAAATTATAATACAAATATATTTTCAACGTTAAATAATACATTTTATAAATATATTTATTAATACTTACTTTGTTGTTAGGTTATTGTATTCTCTTCTGTATAATATAAAAAAAATGTTGATAGTCTTTTGTTATCTATTGTTTTAAGCCTATAGCATATATTTATTTAATAATGTTTGATTATTTTCTATAAAATTATGCTCATTTTCCCCGTAATGAGGGATAATGAAATATATTTTAATAATTATATTGGATGCATTTTGAAGTAGTTATATATATATATATATATACACACATAAATATATATATATATAAATGTATATTTTTGTGAGTGAATTTAATTTATAATGATTGTTAATATATTTTTTTGATAATCGCGTTGATTTCATATTCTGGACCTATGACATTATTTTTTTATAATATATGAATCGATATCACTTTCTTTGTTTAAAGAATAATTATTTACAAATATTGTAATCTTGTGACCTTGTTATGTTAAGATTGTATTATTAAAACCATATCTCGTATAATAATTCAATAATTGGAGGGTGATGATAATTTTTTAGATACATTCACAGACGATGTCACAAATTTGCTCTATGATGGTGTTATTCTTTTTTAAGGTTTCGGACGTTAAAAGGAAAATAAATGTAACGTTTATATAGTTTTGTTGTTCGTTCGTCGGTCCAACCGACCGCTTGTCTATGTATGTATAACTCTTAATGTTGGAAAGGCTACATATCGTGTTGAAATTAAAACCATCTACAGCCCCTTGAAGCTGTGAAAAAATAAACTTTTAAATTAAATAAAAAAATGATACTAACTTTCACCGAAAAAACGCACATTTCGACGCTCTCAAGGGAATCTAAATTGATAGGGTAATTCCCGTACCGTAATTAAATCTTAAAAAATATATTCGTATACAGGGCCGAAATTTAAAGTTGTAGCTACTGGTTCAAGTGAGGTGAGGTGAGGTCAATTCTAAACAAAATTTTTTTAACGTCACAAAATTCTTATTTGTAATGAAATGTATTATTCTCCCCCCTTATCACCCAAAGTTTTGTAACCCTCAAAGTTGTATGGGACCCTCGGCGGACGACTCTGTCCGGTTTTATATTTGATTAAGTGTTTTTTAAATTTATTATAAGATATGTAATGTAAAAACATTATTCAAAGCTCAAAATACAGAACACGTAATACAACAAATCTATTTCTCTTTTACATTCCGTAAATTGACAAACACGTTTTGTCCACAAGACAGCAGAGAAGTCTAATAATTAACAGAACGTAGTGTTTTGATACGATGTAAGCTTCTCATGAATTTATTCATGTGTTTTCCTACCAGTGTTGGTTTACAGTTTAAAATATACAAAGAACGGCATCTCTGTGTAAACTGTTTGTTAGCTACACATACTAAATTTTATATTTTAAATAGATATTTTTATTATCACATATTTAATAAATATTACTAGTATTTTAAATTAATAAATTAAAGAAAAAAAGGGTACGTATTTTAAAACGGCTATAAATAAAACTAGTTAGAGATGCTATCATTTAGGGTAAGCCCACCTACTCTGGATACAGATCCAAGCTGTTACTGAACAGCAGGATCATTGTTAAGAAAAAAAAAGAAAGAAATAAAAGGATGTCTATTACATATTATATTAAATAGATGTTGCCTGCCATATTAATTTTTTTATTTATAAATATTAAAATAATGTAAGTGCATGATCAATAATAATCAAACATCCTCGATAAGAATGTTATTTCATGAAATGCGTTGTTTATTCAATATCAATGACAAAATGGTGATATTCGAAAGAGATCGGCAAATAAAATACAACAGACTGAATAACATCGTTTGCTATTGTTTCCTTTTTTATTATCATTTCAATTGAATTTATATCGTTGTATTGCACAGAACACGACCCAGGGATCGTGGTGTAAAATTGATGTATTTTAGCAAAATATTCTTCAGCTTTTAAAAAGCTGTAAGCACGTAAATTTTGTTAACGATGTTTTTTCTTACCCAGCCCCTCGGGTAGGGTTGCCAGAAATATTTATTTAAGAAAAAATACATCTCACGTCGCGAAGAGCTGGAAGACATCGATCATAATATGATTACAAGTCATCTCGGTTGTAACTATGATTTAAGGCAAAAAGTAGATTACCATGTATGCATCTGTCACATGTGACATATATCTTTAATATTGTACTCATCTACAATTCTAAACTAGAAATTATAAAAAACCATTTCTATATAACTAATATTTTCAAATTCTATTGGTCAATATTCAAAATGTTATTGCGTTTTATTTTCTTTTGATTTGACTATGATATCTTGCCATCAACATAGATAAAAAAACGGTCACCCTACATAAGAAAATCTGTCTCCTTCGGGAAAAATAGAGTAAGTCAAATAACATTCGAGTCATCTGGCTGACAAGAAATAGATCTATTTACTGACTACCACAGGGGACTGATAACATTATTGATGATTTCCTTATTGCCTTATTCGTGCTTGTTAAATACAGATTTATGCCAATAAAGGATTATTTATATTGTGACCTATTGGATTTTTGTTTGCGAATCATAAAGAGAGTTTCGGTTATTAGGACGGGCTACTCAGAAATTGAAAACTAATGAATGTATAGAAATATTGTTTTGGGGTATATATTATCAAATCAAAATCAAATCAAAACACTTTATTCGGATAACATAGATTATTAGGTACACATATTAGAAATTAAATAAAAGTAAAATTAACATAAATAAAATGTTTTCTATATCATCCGAATTGGATGACCACTCAGCATATGTTGAGAATAGAAAACTCTCAACGCTGGTATTCTGTGGCTGCCATTTATTGAGCCAGGTCGCACTGTGCCTTCATTGAAAATGACAATAACAATATAACATTAACTTAACAATAGTTATAAATTAAAAACAAAACAGAAAAACAAAAAAAAACAGGAACTGTCACTTTAAAATAAGTATTTTATAAAGAAAAATAATATAATAATATTATAAAGATACATATATACACACAATTTAAGTAAGAACATAGAAAAATATATCTATATACATTCACGCATACACATACAATATACATAGAATATGTATTTATCTTAAGATGAACCTAAGTCACAAAATAGTAAAAAAAAAATATTAGATATGTTATAAGGAAATATAACCAGTAGATAAAAGGAACAACGTGATCGCATAAAGGATATAAACCACTTCAATACTAATTATATAAAGTTTAAGTCAAAGCAAAAAATTAATTATTATTTAATTGTAAATTGATAAGATATGATTTATATTTTAATTTAAATGCGTTTATCATATTTAATAAACGAAGAGGAGGGGGCAGGTTGTTCCAGCACTTAGTTGCCGTATATTTGAAGCTACCACGAAAAGCTGCTGTATTAAAATGTGGCATATTCAGCATGTTCGACGTAGCCCTTGTATAATGTGTAAGCCGGTCTTCACCAACCCATTTTAATTTGTGATAAAGATATGGAGGCATTTTATATTTAATTATCCCAAACAGTAGTGTGGCAAAATGTAACTGTCGACGATAGTCCATCTTCAGCATGCGGGCATTATTTAAGAATGGTGTAACGTGAGAACGCGGAGGAATTTTGAAACAATATCTTGCGCAAGCATTTTGAACACACTGCATGAGACGCTTGGTACATGCCAAAAGTCTAGGTCCTATCACAACATCGGCGTAATTTAGCTTTGACAAAATAAGAGACTCACACAATATAATACGTACTTTTGTACTTAAATATTTTCTTATGCGATACATTATCTTTAGGCGATAGAAGCAAGCACGAATCGTTTGCTTCACGTGATTTTTAAATCTTAGTTGTTCATCCATTAAAACTCCTAGGTTTCTACATTCAGATACGCGTTCTATCTCCATATTATGTAATTTTATGGATGGTGCTAAGTAAGCCACTTTTCTTATTTGAAAAGGGCTTCCTAGTATCATATATTTTGTTTTATTAGGGTTTAAAATAAGATTATTTGAAACAGACCAATCTACAATATTTTTTAAATCAGTATTAAGGTTATTAACTAAGATATTGAAATCTGACGGTTTACATGAGATATAAAGTTGAATATCATCTGCGTAAATATGATATTTGCAATGTTTTATATTGTTAATAATATCAGCACAGTAAAGAGTGAAAAGCACTGGACCAAGAGTTGAGCCTTGGGGCACACTTCTACAAACAGTGCTACAATCAGAAAGATATTTTGAACCGTTTTCGCACAAAATTTCTACTACTTGAGATCTATTAAACAAGTAACTTTTAAACCAATTAATAGTCTCTTTACTAAAGCCGTAAAACATTAATTTAGACAAAAGTAGTGGTAGGTTAAGGGTATCAAATGCGCGAGAAAAATCTAATAACACAAGAACAGTGACATTACCAGCATCCTGCGCGCATAATATGTCGTCAACTACACTTGCAAGGGCAGTAGTAGTACTTCTTCGCTTTCTAAAACCAGACTGAACCTCGGGCAATATATTATGAGATTCTGAGAGAGAGATTATGAGATTATCATTATATGTTAAATATAAGTTATATGTGTAGCTATAGCCTACATATTTTAACAATGTATGGGATATCAAAAATATTTTTCAAATCCGACTTTTAAAACCAACAAACTTATAGCTTAATTAATAAACGTTATATTACTAACGAATAAACCTAACAGATGTATGTATTCCGTTAAAAGGGTCTAATCTCTCAAAATCAATTTCGGATACACTCAAAAGCATACTTGAGCCAAGTCAAATAACTGGATTCGATATCCTAAAGGATTCGCATAAATCATTGGAGGACCATCGGGCTTCTGATGCTGATCGGGCATCTACAGTTAATGCATTTCGATGGCTTTTTGAATTTCATGAGCTCCTTAAGTGGAGAGCGTCTTAATATTACTATAACGGCGCTTAAGATGAAGCGTTAGAAGTGGTAGGACTTTGCATATTTCAATAAATTTATGTGAGTAAATGAATTTATGAAAATTGAAGAAACGTTTTGTAATTACATCAAAAGAATAATTTTGTATTTGGAGAAGCAAGTCATATATTAATAAATATTTCTATATTGAGATTTAGAATTGAGATATGCGTATCAACCGATACGCATATCATAAAATAACCATTTTATATAGCAAAATTTAATGATGAACAAAGGAACCATGTATAATTGATTACAATTCTTAGACACAATAATAAAGAAAATAAGTAAACAATAAGTTTTAAGTAAAACAACGGCAAATTTCTAAAAACATTTTAACTAAACCAATATTTTAAAATACCAATTACTTTCACGACAATGCTTTCACAGAATACAAACACGAAACGAGTAATTACCTTAAAAAATTCCCCGCGTGCTATTCTGCTAAAAGCGTTTCCAAATACGCTCCAGATCCGATATGCGGTGAGAAAATAAGAAAATAAAGGAACCTTCTTACCTGTCTGGAGTGTTCCGCTTCATCAACTAGATTAATAGGTTTTAAAGCCAAGATTTTGAAATTCTGTATTTTTTTGGGAACGTAAGATACGTCTGGAAATTTAGTTCAAAAGTTATGATATTTTATAAAATTAGGGTTTACATTTTACTGGATAAAATGCTCCGCAGTTCAATGAATTACAATAAATAAATAATAAGAAAAATGAAGGTAGAGCCGTAGAGAGAAGGTAGTAGATATATTGAAACGAATATATTCGTTTCAATATATCTACAATGCGGGCTATGTATTATTATCGTACATCTGAGTTTCATTTGATAGTCCTAGTTTAATAATGAAAAGTAATTTAGTCCCCTACTATTTCCTTATGCTCTTCTTTTTCCTTTTGTGTCTAAATATTATACCAATTGCTATAAGGTGAATCACTTTACTTTTTCACCTAATATTACGGCGCGGGCGGACCCACACTTATTAATAAAATAAACTTTTATTCAATGTTTGACATCATTATTGATATTCGTAAATCATTTATAATGAACTTCTGATGAATGATGAATATAATAATAAATGAAGATTTCAAATTTACTTACTTTGGGTATTTTGGTTAGGTTGTCCTTACTGTTATTTTATATATACAGGTCTTGTAGACTATCTTTTATTTATCGGGGCTCGTTAGATTTTTTTAAAGAAATTTAAAGTCACGCATTAATTAAATATATCAATATAGATGTAGTATATAAATATAAACAAATGTAAACAAACATCTTGAAAGTATACATTGTTTCTTAAGATATAGAGGCTCAAGCATAATAGATTTATTATGTTTAGTGGAGAAAACAGTTTTTATACTGGAATAGGAGGAAATGACGTCAGAGCGGTTACTAGCGGGCACGCTTTTAATGAAAGCCGAGAAACACTCTCGTGGGGTCAGGGAAACAGCGGTAATTTTATCTTCAAATACCACATTTGCACAAAACAGCACGTTTTGTTTGTGACCGAGGTACGTGCGATATAATTTGTTCTACACTTTTTGTTTGCTTGATTTTTAAAATAAAGATGTTTGTGGCCTTTTTTATATTTTGAAAAATAAATAAATAAATATTTAATCACTATTATTGATTACAATTTATAATTTAAAATTGAATTATTACAACTTTTACAATAAGATTATTTTAAAACATCTTTTATATTTCTTATAATTGCTTCATGTATTTTTAAAAACGTGCTTGGTGTTAAAAGAAAAATCTTGAGCGAAACCGAGACGTAAGAGTAAATCTTTATACTAAGAGGTTTGTTTAAAAAATGCGTTATCTTTATTTAATTATAATCATATTCTACGTAAATTAACAAAAAATATATGTATTATAGATAAGAAAATAAAAATTAAATATATCGCTAATTTAATAGCTTCTTTGTTCTTAGTGATTCGGAAATGGAATGTAAAGTGCAGGGAACTACACTAAACACACGTCTACTGTTACTAAATATAAAATGGACTACACTTAGTATTAGTATCTACGATCTTTTCTTAACAAGATACTTCCTTATTTACATTATTTTATTATCATTATATTGACAATGACATAACAAATGGTAGAAATTCTTATCTTATTACCTGAGTATCTTTATAATATCAACATAACATAAGAGAAAGACGGAGTACCTGATTATAACTGATTTCCTTGCCAATTAAAAGCTGGAAATACTTGAACGAATGAAGCATATTAATGCTTCATTCCTTCTACTCGTAATGAAGGAAAAGACAGAGATATTGGGTTCCAGTTTTCTTACTCAAGATACAAAAATCCCAAAATAATTTTATTTTGTTTTACTCTCGTTATTATAATTTTAATAAAGCCTTGTTCTGTTCTGTCACATAAGGTAATGTATACCAAAAACACTCACAAAAAGGGTTGCTCTTAACAAAATCATAAAAACAATTCACTCTCATACTAATAACAAGTGAATGGCAAACCAACGTTTAAGTACTCTCAACGGGATACATAACGCATTATCTGTACACGCAATTGTGGTTCTTATGATATCATGATAAAGATTAATTTATCTTGATAAGGTTTTTTATATGCCGGTGTATGGTAAAATGTATTTGGGGAATAAGTTGTCATAATATAACATGTAAGTGTTTCGTGTGTGGATCTCGTTAAAACGAAACATACGAGAGGTTTCATAGCACACATTTGATTTGTATTATTTTGCGTATTTTAATTTGGAGATTGTTCCTCTGAGATGACTTTCAATTTATCGGAGCTTCAGGCCTCGGACGTGGCTTTCTATTTATGAGTATGATGTGTTAATATTCTATTAACAAAGGCGTTTTACAAAATCGTTTCTGTTAGAAATTACATCTTTGTAATTATTGACATATTAAAAGTCTATCTAGTCATGTTTAAATATGTGATTAGACATAATTTTTAACAGAGAAGTAATAATCGTATATAAAAATAATATAAAATAGGTACTTTCTAGTCTTGATTGATGTTTCATTTAACAAAAAAGTTGTAGCACTAATAATGATGCTGCATAAATATTATAGGTATTAAGCATAATAATAAATAAGAATACTAATATATTAATTGATAGATTTAAGTTAAATATATATATATATTATATATATTATATATATATATTATTAAGTGCGGTTTGCACTTAAATGTATCTATATATTACATATACTGTTTGAAATAATTGAATTTTATAGTATAAAATAAACACTTTCTCCCTAAGCGAGTACTAACACCAGGAATAATAAATGAATTTTCCGGCACTTTAGACCTGAGCGGAAAATGCATTCAAGATTGTAATAAACTTTAAGGCTTCATGTGATCTTTATTGAAATAATTTTTAATAGAAAAATAATTTTGAAGGCAATCTTATAAATATTACACAATATCTTATTTTAAATACATAAATAAATGTAAATCATTGTGTAAATAAATATGTAAATTTTCAACCATACTACCAAGGGATAAAAGATATTTTGTAATATATGTGGCATGGCATTGCTTTATTTCGTATTCCCAAATATTTTCGCATTTTCAGGCATTCATGAGGCGGTTTGACTTCAGATTCTCAAAAGATATTGCAATGAAAATTCCTTGTATATCTCTTTCATCTCGATTGTTCCCAATGTCATGTTATTAAAAGTTGAGGATATTGAAATATGAAGCTCCCGAATTGAATTTGACGTGAAAATTTGTGAATAAAGGTATGATCGGGCTCTGCTTTTTAAAATAAAATACATTTTTAATTTAACAGAGATAAAACGAAAAATAGATTTACTTGTAGTATATAAATTGTAAACGAATATTCAGTTTAAAATATACTGATAATAAAAATAAATAATAAATATAAAAGGATTAAAAGTAATAGAAATGGATGCAATAGAGTAACGGAAAGCGGTATTAATCAAAGCGACGAACAAAGTGTAGGCGCACTCACCCACTAATGCACCTCGCACCTGCTAATGCTCTTCTTTCTTATTTTATTTTTTAAGTGTACTTTATACCGCTTTATTGTAATAAGGATGCACGTCTGCTTCAAAGATCGTTAACAACATGTTAAAATAACATTTAATTCTGAAGGAGTTAAGCATGAAATATCGTAAGGGATTTTTGATTTATTTTTAAATGTAATTTAAACATGATACCAAATTAAAGCTAATTTAAACTTTTATACAAATTAGTGTATATTTTTATATATATTTTCGATTTTGTGATAACATACTTTTATACACACACTTGGTTCTTGCCAGCAGCGTTACTCGCGCCTAGTTGACATTGATTCGTAAGATCAAATTTTTAACGCATTCCGCAAATATTGATTTTTATAAAATACTATAGAGTAATAATAAAAATTAATTATAACCTTAGGAATGAGTTGAACAAAACAAATTATTACTACTACCTTATAAAAAAAAATAAACTGTGAGTTGTTGTGAAACGTAAGAATTGATTATTCATGAAAACATCTTCTTAATTTTTTTCAACATTCTGTTTCAAATGAAAGTCAGGATTAAATGCTTCCAATGATATAGTCTTCTTAATGATATAGTAAACCTATTATGATTGTTTTTTATTTCAGATTCAGCCGAGGTTTGTATCATTTTCAAAGTTCCACTTTATTTAAAACTAGCGGTGCCCATGACTTCGGAGTACATTTTTTTATATAAAAGTTACTCTTTAAAACATCAGTTGTTTGTCAGTGAAAGTGATTTTAAAAACGATCCAGCCGTTTCTGAGATTAGCCTGACCAAACAGACAGACAAAGAGAATAGTTTTTTTAAAGCATTAATTAAAAGCTTTTAATTTTGGAATTACAAACGGACACTTCAATTTTTATTTCTATGTATAGATAATATTGCATTATGTTATTACTCTTTCTTTATTCAATATTTTTTTTGCTTTGTAATAATAACTGTATGAAGAATATTAAATTTATAATGACGAGCATAATCTACAATTTTATTAATGTACATCTAATTACTGTTTTCTATAACTTATAAAAAAAAATCTATAATGTTATTCAATTCCACTGCCCACAATTTAATCCTGTAAAAAATATAGCTACACAATTATTTGGGTACGCATAATATTTTTTCGTTATTCATTTTATTTTATCTGGCACTATATTATTCATCGTATTTAAAACCAGTTGCTATGAAAAATTTTATATTCGTACATAGCCAGAATAACGTCGGTCGGATGCTGGTATAATATAAGAATACTTTTTCTCTCATAACCTATTTCATTATCAACTTTAGGTATAAAAATTTGATGAAGCAGTATTAAAGGTGAAATAGATTTCATAATATATAATTTAATTCTCATACTTTGTATTTTAACAAGACTGTCTAAAATAATATATTAAATTTAAAAAAAAATAGAATAAACATTATCGGTACAATATAAATTAACTGAAATAATCAACAATTATTTAAATTAATTTTAAATTATTAAAAAAAATTTAACAGGATTTTATTTATTATTAATTCCCATATTTTATAGGACTAAATAAAATCGTTCGATACAAAACATTCCGCATATTGAAAAAGCACCTCTATATTAATAAAAAAAGAAGAAAATTAAGCCACGGGTGCATGAAAACCAAAATAAACACAATCACTGGATTCCATGAAAGGAAAATTAATGCTAAAATTAACACCAAATAAACACTGAAATCATAAAAATAAATTATTTTGTGGGCTTTTTGTTTAATAATTACAATTAAACATAATACTCAGGTAATAAAAAATATACAGTTGTTATAATAAAATATATAAAATATTTCTTGTATCATATCATATTTCATTACAAAACGTTATTACGTTAGTTTGAGATATAAATATTATTATAAAAAAAGTAAGGGAAAAATTAAAATACTGAATATTAAACAGATATTTTATCTAAATTATCATTAGTAGTAATTAAAAAATCTTTTTTAAATTAATTAATTTCAATAAAACCTAAATAGCAAATTAGCAAATTAATGCATTTTGTGACAATTTAATATATTTAAGTTAAAATAGACAAAACATATTGAAGCTTTTAATGCGCTTATCGGTGTCTTATTAATATATTCTGATTATATTAATATACTCGTAACTTATGTGTCTTTGTTTACGTTTCGTTTCATATGTACATTA
Source organism: Melinaea menophilus ssp. n. AW-2005 (assembly GCA_918358695.1). NCBI lineage: Eukaryota > Metazoa > Arthropoda > Insecta > Lepidoptera > Nymphalidae > Melinaea > Melinaea menophilus. The sequence continues at coordinate 6,535,035 of OU911050.1, read as the reverse complement.
GTGCTAGTCATAAGACTTTTTATTCTTTACAGGATTTCATGTCTAATATAATATTGTAGAAAATTTAAAAGTTCATTATGTTTCAGAAGTAATTTTATTATTAAATACAAGAGCATTCTGTGCATGAATTATTTCTATGGTCGATTTTATGTTATTTTAATAAGTTACAGAAATATCTACGATTATCTATGCTTACAACTCTCATAATTCAATTCCTTAAGAAATAATTAAACATATATTTTTCGCAAAAAATGTGAGATGAATCAACTTCCTCTATAATAGAAGAAAATTAATATTTGTCCTAATAATAAAAAGGACATGTTTTGAATAAAAAAACGATATATCTTCTCCAATCCACTCCAATTAAAATAATAGGGATGACATATGTTAAATATTCCAAAACTGTAGTTATTTGATAGCCAGTTAAGTTCTCAATAAGTGATATCCGTAATATTCAGTAAAAGGTAGGTCATGACGCCGATGTCCTGAAATAACTTCCAGCGTTCCAATATTATTCTGCCAAAACCTCGTCTGTTTTTCAGGGTAGGATCAAAGTATTAAAGAATTTTATACTCTTTCGTCACACAAACTTTTATTACTGCTTTAGTTTGAGACAATAAAAACTTTCAACAAACATATTTTAGTCAATTCGCATAATAATACAATAAAATACGAAAGTTTGTTCCAAATTTATGTGTAATATATCAAAATAAAAATGAAATATTTTTTTATATAATAAGGGAGTAAATTCGTGAGAAAAGTCTATTGAATACACAAAATTGGAAAACGGAAACAATAAAATAATCTTAACAAAGTTAAACAAAACAACATCATTTCTATACAAATTCAACTTGCAACAAAGTGCAATTAAAATATTTACGGGAGTCTGATGCGATTAAAACTAGCCACTGAGCTAGATAAAAGTAGGCAAAGTACGCGAAGCACCAGGGCAAGTCGGTCTCGCGCTCACAAAGAGTTCGAAGTAACGACATTACTAACTTCCGAGTTTTGCCTCCAGACGCAGTATATGTCACAGCCAGAAGCGACTTATTTTCTAGACTATTTATTTTTTATTCCTCTCTGAAATATAGATTCGTGAGAAAATAAGAAATTCAACGGACCGTTTTATAGTCAGTGGCAATATTTTAAATTAACATCCGTAAATACAAATTCCGCTAAGCTGTGTTTGCATTGTAAAAGTGATTAAAATTGAAAGCCTTCACTCGTTTGACTTTAAAAGTATTCCAAAAATAGCAAGATGTATCTGTTTTTTTATTCGATAACTATTCATTTCAATACAATAATATTGTTAGTCAAATCAAATTCTTATGACGTTGAAGTCTGAAAAACAAAATTATTAATAAAACACTAAACGCTAATTTCTTATTACACATACTAGAAACCATGTCACCCTACGCTCGCTACCTACAGAACTTACTAGAAAACTATTTAACTAAAAGGTACACCGTTTGAAAACATTTCCTTAGAGGAATTATTAAGTACTTAGCCGACTATGAGACGCTCTTTGACATTAGACCCCTAATATGCAATTTCGCAAACTTCTTCCCTTTCTCGTTTACATGGCTGGTTGAAGTTTGCTTTGTGATTATTATAGGAAAACACTGGTCAAAGAGAAGTTTCTGAGATATAAGAAGGTAGTATAGCTAATAATTAATGCGTTTTGTCTTCGTCGAAGTGTAACTGGTAGAATTGAAATCTTATTATTAGTAGGGTTTTTAAGGCTGCTAATTTATTTCACGATCTCCAATTATGTAAAAATATTATATATATCCATTTATTACATAGTCTAGTTCAAATTAAAGATTTAAAAAAAATTAAATAGCTTATATTGTGCAATTAAATTGTAAAATCTCTTGTCCCCTCTTTTTAGAGTTGCAACAATAGCATTGAAACCCAACAATATAACAATTTTAATGCAGTACTTAAATGGATATTGTAACCATTACAATTCCATTAATTAGATTAAATGCACAACCCAGCTTTTATAAGGCAAAATATAGTTTAAAAGCCTTTTCAGTGCCATGAAGTGAACAAATCTCTATTGTAAATAAACAAATACATCATAATTATATAAGCCGGTCTATTGTCTTAGGCCATTTGTTAAGCCGCCAGCCACAGCCGTGGGTGATGAGAGCATCTTTTGTACCATTAAGCTACTGTTTCACTATTTCTATAAATTTAAGTTTTTTTTTTGTTGATAATATGTTTAGTCTTGTTATTAAATTACTTTGAAAAGTAATTACGTCCTCAGAAGCAGTTTCCTTGAAACTACCGACTCCCAACCGACCACAGGTAATACTGTCAAGATCGGGAGTAGTAAGTTAGTAAGGAAAGTCAGGAGTAGCAAGTCTGAAAGGAAAGCCAATTTATATCCCCAAAAAAAGTTACTAGTCTGAATATTATATTAATAATATTAATATTTACAACTATTAAACATGAAACCGTAGCTTTAGCTTTATGTCATATAAATCATAACTCTTTTGTGAGATCTCAACGCTTCCTCGCGTTTATTTTATAAAGCAAACATAGGGTTCTGATATTAACTACAAGAATACACTTACAGTATAACTCTTATTAAACGAAATATTCATTTAGTTGGTTATTACATACTGAGTCATAAAAATAATGAAAAACGACTGGATACTTAAGTATTGGCATTAAGTTCCTTGAAGAAAAAAGGCCATTACCTCACGCAAACCTAATATAAATAATGCCAAATCATTATGACATATTATTAAATATTAACAATATTATTAATTCATTTTAAATTTATTGCTTTCATTTCATCTTTTCTTATATGATATACATTTTCGTAATAAAAACTGATTGACTATAACAGAGAAAATGTACACATAAAGATAAATAAAAACTCACCATTTAGGGTGTAAAAGTGAAATAGAGATACAATTTTCGGACGAAAAGTAACATTATATTTTGTAAAATTAACAAGGTCCCATTAACGCCATTATAAAAGCGTCATAACTCAAAAACAGCCTCATAAATGTGTTATTACAGAGTGAAACACTTCCTCTTTGCTCTGGAAAATGCTACTTTTACAATATAAAAACACTCTTCTCTACAGTTTGAAATTGTAGAAAAATATAAAATTTTAATAAACTCTTGGATTTGTCTCAATCTCAATAAGGTTTTAAATTAATAATATTTCTTCTGTCTTTAATTAGTAATCGAATAAGTTTTTTATATGTTGATTTGAAAATAATCAGTAGTTTGTTTTTAATGTTTAACTGATAAATAGAATTGTATAAATCTAGTTCAATAATATGAAATCTCTCCGGCCATTTAGAAGTACATGACTTCGAAACAGAAGTACAAAAGAACTTAAAATAAAACACTTAATAGAATAAAAATATTAAGTGAATATTTTTATAGATTCATAAAAGGAAAAAAAATCTTAATGTGTTCTGCTTTTTTATTTTCGGTGAAGAACTATCCCTGTTACACACGCAACGTGAATTACTATCTAATAATAGAAGTGCCATTGTGAAACATCAGTTGTATATAACTCTACATAAATTGTATCACATAAAAACGATTTTTGGCATCCCTTTGGATACAATCGGTATTGTCGATAGACGAGGGTGAGACATAACTTTGACAGCAGCCCGTGACAAAGCCGGCTATCACACATATTCACGACTTCACTATACTGCCTTATATACCTACCATTTTCTTGTCTCGAAATAGAAATAGATTTTATTCTGATTTAATAATTTAGTAGTACTTCAATAAAAAATAATTATTATTATTTATTATAATTTAATATTTTGTCTTCTTAAATTAAAGAAGTTAGTAAGTAACCTTTTGCTTTTGTTACTTACAAATAAGACAATGTTTGTTAATACTACCACTTTATCGTAACTGTCCTTTTACAATATTTATAATCTTATATAAACAGTTTTTTTTGTATGCTTACTAAATTTAAGTTCTAATAATTATAGTCTTATAATATTATAAGACAAAATGTATGTATTTTATGGATAACTAGTTTTATCTTGTTTCTGAAAAAGTTCAAGAAGAACATCTGGGTGCAATTTTTTAAGAGAACTTTTTTCTATTTTTAAATTCAATTACTAAGATATAAACAGAATATTTGAGATATGTTTTAATATTAAACACAACAATTTTTAAATTATATTGGAGATTATCATATATTTCTATAGCTTATATTTTCTGAAGAAAGGAATAGGAAAAAAGTAATCACATTTTCCATGAAATGGTACAGACCCACTCACTATTAAGGTGTTAAGTTGTTTCTTACATTGTTTTCCCAGACCTGTTTATTGTCACTTTGTACTGTAAGCAAGAAAAAGGGAAAAATATATATTTAATAATTAAAGAAAAATTTTATTATGCAAAAATTTTCAACCACAAGTTACAAATTTGTTAGTTGCACAAAGTTACAAATTTCAATTATTAGGGAACAGTGTAAAAATTATAAACTATTTTTATAAGTGTACTAAAAAAGAAGAAAGATCATTTTATAGATTATAGACAGTACTTTTTGAAAAATTTGTAAAATATACGACATTTATATTATAAATAAAATATACACTCTTTTTAAAACTGCATGTAAAAACTGCATCTAAATAAAAAAAAAATCCGATAAATACAAAGAGTAAACTTTTTTGTTAACTTTACAACTACATGATGGACGTGCACGCACCATAAGAACGTACTCTTTTAACTGTGGCCACTTGCGCTTATTTCCTCGAATTACCACCCAATAACAATTCTATGCCTCAACCACACAATTTTCACTTTCCGTGTGGTTTAAGTCAAAGAAGATACATATCATATTTTTAACGATCTTGTATGTTCATATAATTATGATATCTCTGTTAGCCTATTGTAGGTATTCTCATATATTCTCATGGAGTCTCCAACAGATTTTAAATGTAAGAGCATCGTCCTAAATCTAATTGTGACATAGTTTAAAATTTCAATAAAACGTCTTTATGGAATTTTGAAATTAAAATTTAGGTTTAAAGTATTAAACTAATGTACGCTAGATTAAGATTTTAGACTATTTTTTTTTTAAACCGAAGATTTAAATATTTTCTAGGTAATTGTCCGTGAGTAATTAGTAGTCTACCATCGACGTTTTTTAATTATCGAGTGCAAAGTTCAAGGTACAAGGGATTTACAGAATATTCATGTTCGCATTAACAGTAAAGTCTTGAAAGCTCACAGTGCTGTCACAGATTTCAGATTTCACATTGTTCATATTATATTGGTCATTGCACCGACGTTCCTTTTTCTTTGACCAATTTATTACACTAAACAATCCAATTGTAGTTTATTTATCCCGGCACATTAAATATAACTTTTTTACTCTGGAACCGGTGCTTTCAACCCGTATATAAAAGATCGAAACCTGCCCGTTTTGATGAATTTTTCGTTATTATTTCAAAATAAAATTCAGCTTCCCACGTTTAAAAATGTTTATAGACAATTGTAAATATAAATAATTTCAAGTTTATGACTTAGAGCAAACGTTTAAACATGATAGCGCGTCCGGCTCGTTAGCGTCGGTAATGCGATTTTAACTTTCGCCATGATAAGGGCAATTCCTGCTATTACAGGAGTTTCTGATGTAATTGGTTTTCTAAACAAAGGGTAACATTTAAAATGACTGTATATTAAGAGTATTTATTGTTCAAAACATTAGCAATAGATTTGTCCTGAACTGTGTCATATGTGCATTGGTGTATATCTATATATAAAGGTGCGCAATTAAGTTCCCGGGTTTTTATAACCAACGAAAAGTAAAAAAAAAAAAGAATTATCTTCAATTATTTATTCAAAGTATCGTCCCTCGCTGGCGACACTAAATATAAATTTTTCGGGTAATAGATGAATTCGCCGACGATAAAAAGAAGGGTCTTTCGGTACCAAACCAGTCATGCACCCAATTTTGCACCACTTCCAGGTTCGCCATATGTACCTCAGAGAAACCATGTACCATTGACCGGAATAGGTGAAAATTGGATGGGACAAAGTTCGGTGAATAGGGCGTGTGTGGTAACAGATCCCAATTAAGACTTTTAATAGTATCCTGGACGATGGACGTGCGATGGTACGGAGCGTTGTCATGCTGCAGTATAAACCGCTCGTGCCTCATCTTTCATTCTGGATATTTTTGCAACAATACTTCGTTTAAGTTGATGAGCTGCTGTTGGTAGGGATGCCCATCGACAGTTTCACCTGGTATCAGCACCTTATAATAGATAATACCTTGCTGATGCGTTTGAGATTCTCAAAATATAGCCACTTTTCGTCACCAGTTACAATTCGGTGCAGAAAACTTTTTTTTTCATGTCGCAAGAACAAAATTTCAGCAATGGCTCTTCGGTTTTCCATCTGCCTCTCATTCAACTTATGCGGGACCCATTTTCCTTCCTTTTGGATTTTTCCCAAGGCATGTAAACGCTTCGAAACACCTTGACGAGTGATATTCAATGCCTCCGCAAGTTGTTCTTGAGTTTGGGTATCATCCTCATCCAATAAGGCTTGCAGATCAGTGTCCTCAACGTTTATTGGTCTCCCGGACCGCTCTTTGTCCTCGGTGGTGAAATCGCCACTTTTGAAGCGTTTGAACCAATCCTCGCATGTCGTTTTTGATGGTGTTTGTTATCCGTAGGCCCGCTTAAGCATTCGACGTGCTTAAGCTGCACTCATCTTCAGATTAAAACAGAAAAGCAAAGCTTCCCGCAAATGCTGTTTATTTGGAACAAATACCGTTATCTTCTTTGAAGTAAAATTATGGCGGGGCATTATGTACAATAGTCAAGGCTACAAACCTAAAATAATTTTATACATGTCAGTGTAATATATTAGTCGCGAACGCCATTTATGTAAAAACCCGGGAACTTAGTTACGCACCTAAATAAACCTGAGATAAGAATAAAAAAAAACAATCTTTGTATTAAGTAATGAACAAAATATCAGATATTATCTGTAATATAAAATTAATATTTTTATTAATGTTTTTAAAAAGTAATCACAACAATTATACCTATACTATGTTCATAGATTAGATATAGATTACAGATGATACCCTAACAAATTATAAAATACTAAAAGTGCAAGATTTTCCAATAAATTCATTCCTATGTTCTAAAGTACGGAACAACTCCCCAGCTACCAAAAGACTACACCATAGATAATTACACCCCACGTCGGTAACAGGTGGTTGCTAATTAATTATCAACTCATTCGCTTTCAGTTTTACTAATTGAAACGGCATCAAAGTTCGGGATTGTAAGGGCTTTAAAATTGTGAATTCAGAGCGATAATCAGTTTTATCACTTTAATAGACTTGAAAGTTTTTCTCCATTATATAACGATGGTAGAATAAATATAAGAAACGTAAGAAGAAAGAAAGAATATATAAATATAATTTATATATATTTGGAAGTAATCTTTATTAACATGTCACTGAGTCGTATCCTATAGCAGAATATTTTGTGCATGGACAATAGTCTATTATAATAAGTCTCCCGAAACAATACCTATTTTAACATAACGATATTGCCTATTCATATTCCATTGTTATACCGTCATGAACTAATAAATGGTTTACTCTTTCAATTTTAAATTGAAATTAAGTGTAGAGATTATTAGAATGATATGAACAGTTTCACTTTTTTTTTCTATACTAAATATATATTATATATTGGTCATCGTCTTGGTCTTTGACAAAATATTTAACTAATCTTATATAAGAAAATATATTAAAATTATACAAACAATAATAAATCGATCCAGTATGATGAAATTCACGATACAAACACGCTGCAGCCTTTACACTGTATAAATATTGTTTTATTACTCATCATATTTAGATAATCTATATTTTTAGGTAACTAATTCTTAAAAGTCATTATATTATTCAACAATAAATGGTGCGAAAGATATAAATTATAATATTAAAGGAGAATTATTACAATCGCTGCTCAAAATAAAATGGCTCTTCGCGTAGGTTTCTAATATAATGCCGAAGGACGCTCGGTGGGCCATATCAAATGATATTTAATTATTCTAGCTGCACAATTATGTATATTATTTTTGTGATATTAAACTTAATAAATTCAAGCACACGAAAGAGTACCGAAAAAAAATTAATTAATTTCGCTTACTGATATTTTTACAAGTTATAATAAATTCAATAGGCCTCGGTAACTTGATCTAAATGTCAAGAGACTCTAGATTAAATTACTCCACATTGCTAAAAATCCCTCGCGACATCGATGGAACTCTGTATAATGGCTATTTTTTTACTAAAAACAACCTTCATTTGGATAGAAATACAATGAAAAAAGAAACTTAATGAAGTTTACAGATTTAAACAAATTGTATGTCATTGTCACATTAATTAACTAAGTGGTATGGACCAAGAGTAATATAATTATAGTATTTTAAAAATATATATATATTTTTTATTCTATTGATGTGCTTTTATGGCAACTTTATTTATATATATATACGTTGTTATTAGGTCTATAATACATGCTAGAAAAACAAATAGAACAAAGTTCGTCAATACAGAGATTAACCACACACATTTAATTTGATACCAATTGCAGAATCTTATATTATCAGTTTTTAGGCGCAATTGATTCTGGTGGTTAAATACCTCTTAGACAAGCAGAAATTAATTTATTATGTTTTATTTTAGTACATATTTTATATTTTAACAATAAATGTAAGCCGAATAACCCTTTGCGTTAAGCTTGATTAAATATAATCATGTCTCTTTTAATATATTAAAGCAAATTTATGGATTTTACTTATAAATAAACTTAATAATCACCAGCACAGCATAGAAAACTATACTGTATTCGAAAATTGTCAAAACCTTCTACAAATTCGATACACTTGCAATTGATGATACTAGAAAAGTAGTGTGTACTATAATAATGTGCGTGTGAGTGATCCTTAATAACATATTGTCGTATATTGTGATAATAATAAAAGAAAATTGATTTCAATTTATTATAAAAATCTCTTAAAAGAGTATTTGGATAAAAAGTCAATATAGTTTTAATAATGTTAATACGTATTTTGTTTATATTGTATGGAACTCAGTCGTTAATAGGTATTGTATAAAAACTTACTATTCGTCTATTATTCTAGAGAGTACTCGACTATAAGGTAAATGACGACCTCTTTCTCAGTAATACTTCAACGCGTTTTTTTTACTATGTACTTGACTTTGTTCCTACTTATCTTCGGTCTAATTCTTTGAGATACTACGGAACATATAACATAAAAAAATAAGGACGTATGGAATTTTTTGCAGTTGAAGTACAAAATTAATTTCAAGTTAACCCTTAAATGCATAATGATGTATATCTGCAACATAAGGTTTAAAACATTGCTGGAATATAATAGTATACAGTAAATGCATAGTGTTGTATATCTGCAACATAAGATTTTTTAATAATATTAAAAATACTATTTTTCCCTGACTTATTTTATTCGTTTTTGTCAAATATTGTAGGTTTTTTAAAAAGGTTGTTTTTATACCTACAAATGTCTACATATATCACAATAACCCTACAAAATGCAGACTACGACTACATCACGATGATCTTTGTCAGAAAAACTACGACCGTTAAATCCGTTCCAAATAGTTATAGTATAGAATTTCTTTTAGCATTGATTCCTTTTTTTTCATTAGATAATAATTAAAACACTGATAAAAAGTACGAAACATACATTCCAACTGATAGGGTACAGTCAAATATCAGATATTTTTCAAATCATCTTATAATGTTTAAAGTAAAATTAATTTATGAAACTTAATATTTCTTGTAATATATTATATACATGTATTCAAGGCGCAGGCTGCAGCAGACAGCTTGTCACTTAAGACGCCAAACTTGAACACTAAATAATATTAATTGGACAGTAATTTAAAGTAGTAATATATAATGGTTTTACTAAATTTTTCTACACACAATGTATATATGATACATTAAATATGAATATTATTTATATTTTTTGTATTTCATGTATGTCAAAAACTTATAAACTATGTTTAAGTTACTATATATTACATAAAATTAACCTTGCTTATTAAACTTATTTTAAGACCGACGCTAGTGATAGTTCAATTATCCGTAAATGAGATGCACTTGACCTGGATGAAGCTACATCCATTCCCACTACTTGATTGGAACATAATTTTTAATTAAATGCATAAGGTAAAAGCATTTCACGAAATCGATACATTTACTTCTTTTAAATAAATAAAGCTTTTTATATATCTTATGATCATACTCTTTATTAATTATTTTATTTACTGGTTGCTTTATTTGTAGATACCAAATTCAATATCAATATCGTATATTTACTGAATAAGCAATTGAATTTCAATCAATTTCACCGTCCCTGGAGGCAATTAATTGTATTAAAATTATAATTTAATAATATTAATTCAATTATATATCTTTGTCGTTTTTTATGATAGAACAAAATATCCTTTGTTTTGAAGGATCGATGAATAAAAAAGTAAAAGATTTTTTGAAAGTAGTGACGGTGATAAGATAATAAAAGTAATCCTTTATAGAGGTTTAATCGAGGTTGTGTGTAGAGATGAAAATTTTTTAACCAGAAAAGTATTATGTATGAAAGTGAATTGTTATATGAGATGAAAGCTATCGAAGAAAACATGGATGGCGTACGTGAAAAGACATATGGCAAGAAACCAAGAATTTGCGTGACGTATGATAAAAGTGGATGAACTATATTTAAAAATAAAAATTAAAAGTTGATGTATTTACAAAATATATTAATAAATATATGAGTTTAAATTTGTGATAATTTGTGAAGTGTTTGGTTGTGCGGAAGGATCATTTCAACTAAATATATTTATTCAATAATATTATTTACTGAGCCGTGCTAGAGACGGTAGGGATTTAATAAACATGATATTGATATGTTGAGGCTTTGGTGGTAAATGACCTGGATATGATAACGAGGTACTTCACTGTTATGTAACTAGATATAGTTGTTTATTGTAGGTGAAATTATTAATAATTTATATAAATTCAGAGTAAATAAACCTTAAAGTGATTTAAAATTTACTTGCAATATAGTTGTTATTTAAATTGTTTCCTTAAGTAGTCGTGTTTAGGATACATTTTTTTAAAAGAAATATTGAATAAAAAATTTATCGCCACGGGCCAGACCTTTCAAACTCGTGGAAAACATCCCGTCACTCTGCCAATTGAACTAGTGTTTCGTTAATCATCTCCATGAATCATGCAATACATAATTTTCATTATCGGAACTTTTTGTAATATATTTTTTTAATATCGTAAACTTTATCCCACTAAATACACTAAGTATATACAGGATTATATTTAACTAAATTATCTATTGTATTTAAAACAAAAATACAAAGAAAGAAAACCGTTTATTTGGTGTCAAATGTATAAAGACAAATTATTGTGGTGCAGACTTATAACAAGGTATACAAAGATGTAAAACAACTTCAATCATCCTTATGGATGGAATGTCACTTCCTAGTATTTTAATAATAACAAATACAACCCTCACTTATATTAATTGAAACATAGCTCAGTGACTTGATCTAAATGTCAAGAGAGTCCAGATTAAATTACTTCTCGTTGTTATATGCCCTCCTCGCAGCACCACGATGTAATTCAATCTAATAACCTTTAAATTTTTCGGGACCCCAAAACAAGCACTGCTCTTCAATGAAATTGGAAGGAAAATAGGAATTAATTAAAATGAAGTATTTTTATGTTTGAAGTTGAAATTGTAAGTGACCAGAGATAGTTTTATGATCTAGAAAACAATTAGTTTAGTTAAACTCTCTTATGAGAATGATGAATAATATATGCTTATGGTATGTATGCACGAAAGCAACGCCAGCTCTTAAGTCTTACAAAATTGTAGTTTTGAAAGATGTCATTGTTTTGTGATTCATGATCATCATTATACATATTTAACAGACTGTACCGCGAGAATCGGAATTTAAGAGTCGAGTTTCAATTTTTTTCAAGTCATGGTTGAGCTATGGGCGCGTCATGATTCTGTGAATTACCATTATTATTTAATTAGATTTTTTGAAAAAAAAGAAAGCTTTTGTATCAAATATAATGTAGGTACAAGATATAATGTAAGACAATAAATCGGAGTAGTACATTGTGTCTTATTCCCATACTTTGAAATAAAGTAAGTAAAAGTACTGAAAAGTTTTAAACTTCTGCGACGCCGCTTTTCTGATCTTTACGAAAATTGTGATTTTTACAAAAATCCTTCCCATATTTTAAAACATACTCTTTAACATAGAATATTGGATCTCAATTGATTGTTATTAAAGAAATTGAAATCTTTTTATTAACTTCATACTTTTATTAATAAGAAATATTATTTAAAGAATAATATTAACAATACAGTACTCTGTCAATCATTCTCAATATATACAAAAATAACTCATCCTGTATTCAGGTCGCGCGCTGTTGCCGACAGCTCGTCAGCTAAGACACCATACTTGTTTTTGCACACTATTACAAATACAAAAGTGCTATTTCATATATAAAATCAATTTTGTATTAAATAAAAATATGTTAGATTAGATATTGTAGTCACCTAAAAGAAGTTGGTTAAGAGAAGTATGTTTAGTTAGGTTAGAGCGAAAGTCTTTAGATTATTATTCCAGAGTTATTAATATTAAAGAGATTAAAGTTTTTGTGTAGAATCAACATATATTCGGAAATTCCATTTATTATTTCATTTATTATACTTCGTCCTATATAAGCATATCAATGGATACAAATAAATATTTATTTTTATTAAGGTAACATAAAACCAGTTACTCAAAATTAGTGTAAAAAGATAAAACAATAATTAAAATGTCCTTTATAAATGTAATTTTTTATTTTTATTAATACTTAAAAATAAAGAAACTAATTTAGCTTGACAAATGAAAATTATTTTATTACAGGTTTTGAACACTAACTTGAAATTAGTAGAAGTAGTTTCTACTACTACTGTAGACCTAAATAATTACTAAATAAGCTACTATAAACCTAAATAATTCCCTCCTTTGTAGGGATGGGAGTGAGATTTAAAGAAATACAATATTCATAGAAAAGTGATTGAAATAAGGTTCAAAATAAAATAAAAATTTAATAATTTATTCGGTGCGTCGATGGTCTTGGCTAAGTCACCGTGAGATACAATTGTACACATCGATAGAGGTTGATTCCATTGTTCCTAGTCAGTTTCGTTGTCAATATTCCAATGCTAGCGATTACATGTTAGACAATAGTGATGTCGAGTGCTGTATAAGTCAATAAAGCGTTCAGGATTTGATGAAATTTTGAACTAAATACATTATCACTGGCTTTACATAATACGCCTGGTCAAATTAATCCGGCTCATTCTGCTATTAAATGATGATAATACTAAATATTGTGTATAGTATAAAAATAGGTAATAATAAATAAGTCTTAAATTTATCAGTATCCTAGAGATTTCTTGCTCTTTCGTATATAACTTTAGGACCTTTTAAATAGAGCCTGAAAAACCGTCTGAAAAATGATATAGCTAAAGGACTTAACTTTTAATGTGCCTACTACTATTCTTAAAAACTGACCTTGAACTTGTTTTGTGAGGCAAAAATTATCATAAGTTATATAATATGTTATAAGTTCATGAAGATATTTAGTTTTATGTACAATAATTTAAAAATCACTCTTAATGATTTTTTAAATTCAAAATGTGTTTTTCCAAAAGTTACCAAAAATTCAGATTTTTCGAAATCGCGAATTTGTGCGGTTAGATCTTCATGAACATCATTAATATCATTATTCATTATTAATTATTATCAAATACCAACAATTCTTTGTTTTTTCCAGAAGTACTGATGTGGACAAAATATTATAATGTACTATTATATATTATAAAATACAAATATCTTAAACTAACCATTCTTAGCAATTATGATAAGGTAGTTAGTTATAAGATTTGCACAAAAATACTCAAATGTTAGATATACATTTCACAATATGTAATTTTACAATATTCATATTTACAATAAAATTTACAAATGAATATTGTAAATTTTATAGTAAATCACAAGTAGCAGTTAATTAACTTCAATTGTACCATGAATATCTATCCTAAATAATAAATTATGAATTTATTTTAATTTTCCTTAGAATATATATTTTTTATTATTTCAACAAGTGATGGACTAATTGCTAAAGCATTTTCTATCAGTTGACCGATAAGATTTGAATTTAATTGAAAGAAAACGATTGCTACAAAAGAAATATTGTAAAAAGAAACAAGATATGTTATTATGTACAGAACGATATTAAGACGATAATATGAGAAAATAATATAAAATCCAAAAATAAATAAAAATATTACTGAATCTACAAAAACAAAACTTACAAAAATTTTATTTTTTGGTGAAAATGGTTGTGGACATCTTTTTTAAATACAGATTTATGGAATGAGAGAGTACGTCGAAACAATCTTCGAGAGAAATTCTTTCCAGGATTCAACAACTTATATTATGAAATTTTCAGATAAGAAATGGAGTACAGGGATAGATAAACCAGGATTGCAAACAGACCGGAGAAGCAAATGATGAGTTGATCTCAGTAGTTGCAATTCAGATTTCAATTAACGAGAAGTTAGATGGTTAAGGATAGTACATAAGTGAAATAGAGTTGTAACCTGTTTTCTTTCATGCTCTCAAATGTCAAAGCCAGCGCCTACTCGCCAATTTATTATAATAATGGAAAATATTTACAATTTAGAGCAAGAAGAAGGAACTCTTGTAAATTAAGTAACATCTCATGTACCAAGATACTTGTACATAACTGTCAAAGATGATTTAATTATATTAATGTCAATGAATCTCCGTTAGGCCACTCACAGCAACTAATCGCAACGATTTCTGACGTTATTAGTAATGACACCACTTGACTTCTATTGACATTGGAATAACTTGTTGTTTGTGCTTTTCGTTTGGCAAATAAAAAAATATACTCCACAAAGAAAACTCGTCAAACTAATAATGTTAGAATTAATTCAAAATCAAGATTTTATTATTTTGTCTTGTTACTTTTATCTATTTGCCTATTATCGTTACCAATTACGTCAATCATATTTGTATTTTTTTGTAATCTTATTTTATGATAATAATTACCTGTGAATAAATTGAATTCATCAAACATCATAAACATCACAAAAGGCTTATTATCTTTCTTCTTGAGATAAAGTCTAAAATGGGAATTCTTATAGTTCTATAAATTTTAGGGCTTTAGTTTATATATTTTACCGACTCTACTTACGTTGGATAAATCAGGATTTGTTCGACTAGTTTGACATACATTTTGGGATATCGGATGTGGTACTCCACATACGATGACCTGCATGAGATCTCCGAAAATTACAATTTTCGGAGATCTCATGCAGGTCTTCATACCTCGTCATTGTAATGTATTTGCTCATGAACGGTGTTCATGGAAATAAAAGATATAGGTCTGAATGTAAATCATATTTATTGTAGTAACAGACGCTAATTTTCATAATTTCGACAAGTAAATCAAAGTGAAATTTAAATCCATTTTTTTTTTATTTCATGTAAAATACTTATTCAGTCTCTGTTAGACTCTGTTATTAATTTAAAATTTATATCGTATTAACTATTAAATCACAGTTATTATTGATATGTAAAAACAATTAAGAACTCAATAAAGACAGAAAAGAAAAATCTACAGTCCGAGAATAGTTCAAAATACTTGTCTATTGAAGGAATCGGTTATCGGGAGATGAGATTTATGGTTTTCGAAATGCAAACTATGTAACTAATATATTTATTAGGCTAATATGTTACTGTTATTTCATTTAGTACTTAAAACAATCTATGGTTTGTTCACATAATAAACGATTATTCTGTTGAACCGAAATACGTATTCTAATGCTTTGTGCAAATTATATTGTATGTTTATTAATAATTTCGACATCTCCTAAAATATATCAAATTATAATTCGTTGTCATCCTTGAGTAATTGGGAAGTTATAACGAGGCTAGGACACACTGTGACGAAGAGGGGAGATTTGGGCATCCAACTGTTTCTCTCTCATTTACAATACTATATTTAGGTATACAATATATTATAAGCCGATCTATCTAAGATGGTCTAATACTGCTTGTATTAATCTGTATATGAATTGCATTTTAATGACTTCTATCAATACAAAAAGATGTTTCTCTTTAGTAGAAAATATGTTCCAAATTACATTTTTTTAATGCATGATATACTAATAAATATAATTAGAAAAATAAATGGTTCTCTTTTTCATTTTTTATGTATTTTTAATAATTATTAGATTACGAAATCGTACATTTAAGAGGCAAACATATTAAATTACAGATTAACGTAAAGGCAGCTACACAGCCGAGTATTTAAATTTGAAGCTTTTGCAATCAATGGCTTATTTGAACAAAAACTGTCAACCGGAATAATTTTGAAGGGCACTTGTAAATCAGTGTGAAGATATTAAATTTATTGACACGTCCTTGTTTATTTAAATAAATATTTTTACAGATGCAGCCCTAAATATCATTATAATACTTTCAAAGTAAAATTATAAAATGTTGGCCTGGATCCAAAAAAAATTTTTGTATAAAATGCAATCTCTACAAATATTACCTTTTTGTTCAAAAGCTACTATTTATTTCATGCCCCTTATGAGAAACAGTTTGTTTGTAATTGAATATAGTGATGCATAATATTGCACGTATCTATAACCCATCTATGATATGATGTTTAGTAGCGCACTTACGAAAAATTGCTATTATTAGTTTACCAAATATTAAGAAAGTCCTGAAAGCGCCGCTGCTTATGAATAAGGACCCCGAATGGTTTAAAAACTATTCGACCAAATTTAAATATAATCAATGTGATTAGAGAAGGTTAAATATATTTAATTGAATAGATGTTGTCTATAGTTTGCATAGTTACAAAAATATATATTTTTTTTATTTTTGTTTTTAAGAAAAAAGTAAAACAGGATTTAAAAAGCTTAGTATGTTTTAAAATCTAATAAACAGTTTTAAACAAAAGTTAACAACAATTCACATTTATTCTGAAGTGCAGGTAACGTTCATACAACTACAGTTTCGAGGACATTACAGATCCCCTTTTATCTTAAACTCAGATTTCATCTCACCGCCGGCGGCTTAACTAGACTTTATGTCCGCTCCACCGAAATAAAGTAGTCTTTTATCTTTTAAATTCACTTCCATTTCTACTGTTTAAAAAAATGCAGTAATTAGGAAGTCTTTTGTCGTTAGAATACTAAGAACACATAATGAAACACAAACAAGCACATTAATTTTTGGGCAAGTTCTACTAATGGCGATTTACGAAATATAGAAAAGTTTAAATATATTTGTATTTACCTCAATTATATTACGTCCTCTCATGGGGATCCAAAATTGCACTTATGGTATTTCAATCATCGGCTGCAGGAGATCCACTTAACACGAATAATGCGTCATCATTTATATAACTATTTATTTATTTTTCGCTCTTATTTTATTCTGATTTCATTTTACTTTGACTGATTTTTAAAAGAATTAAAACACACAATAAGACCGTAGTAACTGATTTTGAGGCACAACGTATGTACATATTACATTACATATTTCAGCGACAGTCATAAATATACTCAACTTACTGATTTCCTCAACATGGGTGGGGGTAAGTGACTCTCAAAGTTTATACTGGGGGATGGTAATACTGTAATTAAGTTTACAACTCGACGAATTTGCGTTTCAAGTCTCAGAACAAATTACCGACAATTCTATTGTTTGATGTTTACTTTATTATTTTTGACTAGCGACCCGCTCCAGTTTTGCACGGATACATTTTATACGACGATAGTAAGAGGAATAGTTAACGTATTTTATATTGTTTATTGATAAACTAATTCAATTATTGTTCCTCAATTCTATTCTTTAATTGTCATTTCTATCTATGCTATTACATGATATAATAATTGAATTAGTTGTTGTTATAAAAACATGTAAGAATGGAGTGCAAAATAATGTTCACTAATGTTAACCTAACTTATCTTAGAAGAATATTTTTTCTCAACACACTTAAAAGGTAACGATATCTGAAATATAAATAATATGTATGAAAAAATAAAAACACCTCCAGGGAGTTATGGAATGTAATTTTGTAACTGGCATTTCAAAAGTGTTAGCCTAGGTTTTCTGTAAATGAATCATTCAGTTTACAAAATTTTCTTTTAATACTACCCTTTGGATACACGATATTGATATCGATACTTGAACACTCGATCTATTATATGATATTGATATCGATACTTGAACACATCATGTGTTCGGGAGATCGAGTGTTCAAGTATCTTAGTAGTCTGAGATTCAGGATATTGTATGCGATAGACGATCCTGAAATATATAGTTGGGAGAGTTAGGTAAATCTGCAACCGCTGGAAAGTCCTCAGTAGTGACAGTCGACAAAACGGACACCAGGTTCTCTCTTCCTTTAAGGAAGGTGGCACAATAAATGTCACGTAGTAACCTACCCACGGCATTGCAACCGAAGCATTATGGTCTTACTATGCTGCAAAACTTCCGTTTGGCAGGCACTTACTATTGGATGCTAGAATGCATATGGATCAGTAACTTAACTAAATAAATAAAAAATTTTAAAAAATCTACCAAGCATTATTTATTATAATAAAACAAATACGGAAATATTCTTCAATTTAACCCATTGTAATTCTATTTCGACTAATTAGCACATGTTATGATTTCTATTATTGATTCCTGTCTCAACCGCAATATGTTATCCAAACACATAAACTCTGAAACTTGATACATTTATTTTATTTTCTTTACGAATTCTCAAACTAGCCCCAAACTTGCCTCCCTCGAGAAGATTTTTACACAAAAAGATACTTTACTGTACACAAATATTAGTTTCGACTTGAATCAATCTATTATATTTAACTTGTGAAAACTAAACGTGCTCTGTTTCTTAACAAGTATAAAAAAATCTAATAATTGAAAACTATATTATTATTTATTACTAGTATGAATATTTAATATTATAGTTTTAGTTATGGCAACAAACTATGGACTACAATTGTAACGGATTTGAAACTCATATATAGATTTTATTTGAAGTGTCATTTATTACGTCATAAATCTCATGAAGGATAGTCTGTTTTAAAAAAATTAGTAAAAATCCAATATGATTACTTTAAAGTATTTAATTATAATAATAATTTGACAATTATGAAGTTGTTTTTTATTAATTAATAAAATTATAAAGCATTCTACTATGTATTGGTCATAAATTAGCATTAGAAGTGAATTTGATTATATTTTTATAAAAAGACAAAAATTTACCTTATAAATGGGAAGTAGTTAACAACCATTAATAAACAAAAACACCCAAATAAATTAAAATAAAGATGCAAAGAAATAAAAACCCTTTGTGGTATGTAAAGGAATAATGCGGTATAATTTGCATTTCCCGCAAGAACTTGGTTTGGATTAAGGCCAAAATTTTTCGAAAAATATCTTTCGTCAATTTGTTTCTTGTGTTATAATGTTAATTAGCTGATGGCACTATAAAAGATAATTTATTTCTTAAATTATTTTGAATTGTATTCTTGTTACATACATAAAACGAAAAGTCTTAAAAATGTACGATAAGAAGAAGGCTACTAAATAAGACATGTATAGTGAGTGTCGAAAATGATAATGCAAAAAAATATATTTCTACTGAGAAAAGTTATGGCAAATGAGCGTGGAATAAATAAACTTATTGTGACGATCACAAATAGTTCGTATAACGGCTGGTGGACGATACAGAATCTATTTATTGAACATAATTTTTTTTTTCCAATTTGTCTTTATATTTCATTTATTGACTATTACTATTTTAAATGTTTTAAATAAATTACAAAAATACTGATAAAATATGAACAAGTTTAACGGACTTTAAATTAGTTACCTGTACATTTTTATCAGCAAGTATAAAAAAGCACATAAACATATAAAAAACACATAAACATAGTTTGGAAAGCAAAGTATTGAAACTTTGTTGAGGTTCTTATAAACTTAAAACTTTTCAGCACTTTTCATATATAAAGTAAAAATAACCCACCACCACTATTATTCTATCTCTACAAGTTACGCTCTACTGAGCCTTTTTGAACAAAACCAATACATCCGGTTTTGTGTTTTGATATATATGTTCATAAACGAATAAATATATTCATATATGTATAAATACCGTTTTCAAAACTGATCATAAATACTATATTAGATGAATATTGCAACGAGGATGCAAAGAGAAAAGAAATTGAATGCTTTATTTAATAAAGGATTAAAATTTCTTTTGTGAGCCTCAACGTTCGTAGTTTATATTGGTGTTACTAAAAGTAAAATAAAAAATCAAATCGATTGAACAGAGAACGTGATATTTCCAAGGCTGTGTTTTAAAAGATTTATATAACATTAAAATCACGGACCGCAGTGTAGGTAACCGTTAATAAATAAGTCAAAATTTTAGGTTTAGTTGTATGAAGAGTTTTAAAGAAAGTCAAACAATATGCAATGAAGTTGTAGCCATTTTATTTTCTCAAGAAAAACTATAATTTAATAAAAAAGTTAACAGAATTCTAGAAGAAGTTTTTTCATACCAATCTGTCTTCTTCAAAACGTACAAAGAGGCTATAAATGCAATATATGTCAAGATTATCAAGCAGGATTTATATAGTTTTAAATTCTATTTCCTCAATTTTTGAGAGCCAAATTTTGTCAATAAATGGTCTATTAAATTAACTTATTTTAATATCAGTTGTTAAAAAATCATCGATGTATGTTTAATTGTTATTAAAATAACTTTAAAATTAATCTAAAAAACTGGTTAACGCAATTGTGAATCTATGAAAAATATCTATGTACTATATTTTTGTCAAAATTTGACTGTTTACGCCTTGAATTAAATATTCGGTAAATATAGAAATGACAATTATATGATTGGGGCAAGTAGTTGTCATTTCTTCCCTTCTCCTTAAAATAATAGTTCCGTCGTTCGATTAATCCAGATAACGAAATATGTTCATTAAAACATTTCACTATACCACAGTCGGTCGATAGACACTAATAATAGTACTCGTTGTTTATTTAATTTTAAACTGGTAACTGACCCCGTTATTTTAACAAATGTAACAAACATAATAATTCAATGTTGTATGCATTTCTATAAATAATATTACAAGTTTTTCTAATCTTTTTTAAAATCACAGATATGCTAAAGATAAGATTCTGAACAGCTTCATATGGCTTACAAATGTTACTAACATTGTTATGCTTACTTAAGACTATAAGTGCTACAAACGTTCAAAGTTGTTTTACAATAACTACTCACTGCTTAATTACAAAGCACCAAAGTAGCTTCTATGTATATACCGTAAAAAAATTTAAAACTTAAAATATCAATTTACCATAATTCCTATTCACCAAGAAATCCCTCAGAATATAATGCTGCTGTAAAACTATTTTTTTAATTTACTTTTCGTTATTTATAAACTTATTTTTTTTATAAATAAGTTTAAATTTACTGAATACTTATTCATGAATTCAATTAATGAAGAATGTACTGGATACTTACTTATTCATAATAGTGTGTGGTGTCATTTTAATGGCCTTAAAAGAACAATGCGGTTTAATTTACGTTCTATCTCGGGATTTGGTTTGGACCGGGGCCAGAATTCAAGTAAATTCATCTTTGAAGGCCTATTTATTTTCCGTCTATTAATATAATCTTCCTATCATAGTTAAATGATGCAACAATTATAAAAAAACTTCTTTGTGATGTGGCTATTTTAATAAATTGACTTATAGGTAGGTAGTTGTCATTTAACTTAAACTGCTTCCGAAACAGTACGAATTGTAATATCGACTTCGTCCAGGAAAAACGTTCTAAATAAAAATGTTATAACTACAATTAAAAATATAAACAATGTTAATATATAATGAATCTCAATATGTTTAAAGACAGGCAACTGTTTTAACTATCCTTAATTAGATTAAACAATGTTTTAAACAGATTAAGCAGATTACCTACGTAACGCTTCGATTAATAAAATTAATATTTTATTACCTTGTTAAGACATATCGTAGACGAACTTAACCTCTATATAATGAACCTCATAGTAACCGATTATGTGATATAACGAATATTTTCTAGTTTCCTTCAGAATCGTGATATGGAATTGATCTGTTTTATATTTTAAATAAGTACTGAAGAACAAACTAAATTAACTAGAAGTTATCCATTTAGGTTGTAGTTTTATAATGTATTTTAGTTATACATTCAATTTTCTATTCAGAACACAAAAGATATAAACTTTCTTGAGGTTCTGAGCGGTAAACAACTTTTTACCACCTTATCCACGCAACATAACTTTCGCTATTATTATTTCACACTTTATAAACTACGATATATTCAGACTTACTTGAACTACAGCATGAAACTACAACTAACTTATGCTTTAGATTTGGTATTTCTGGAAAAAAAATATTAATAACACAAATAATTCACTAATAATATAATAAAAGTATCCTTATTTGCAAAACTCATTTTTAACTAGGAATGATCCTCTTTATTTGATAAAGTTCTCTTAAAAATAAAAATTTAATAAATGCTTTATATAAATGATTATTACTAATTTAATATTTATATTCCAACACCAGTAACCCTTATCGGTATCATAATAGTTTATCTTCCAGAAGAAATAATAATTGTATCATTATATATCATACGAAAACATTTAGTTAAATAAGCTTATCTTTCTCGCTTATAAATAATTCAAATCGACATCTTTTAATTTCATTCATTATAAAATTTTCTACGTCTTGGCATATCCCCAGTATTTTATGCATCAAGAATATTTTCTCGTTAAAGGTAAGTGAACGCTAATACCGGCTTCCCATCGTAACACTTTATGGATGTTTTATGACACAATATTCAGAATATGTACTAGAATTCATTTGAAAATTTTCTGCTTGCTATTTTACTAACATTTAATCAGTCTAGGATGGAAAATATTCTTTAGTTATGTAATTAAAATACTGTGTCTACTAAAAGAACACACAACTTTGGTCATGGTAATAATGATATGTTAGAAATTTTTATATTTTTTGTAATTTTAGATTTATTTTTTAGTATCTGGTTTGATTAAACATTAGTCCGTATTTTAATAATGTTTATCAGTTATTAATAAATTATTTTTTATATCTGAAATATAAAGTAAAATATGAGTATAAAATATTCAAGTGACAAAGCCAATAATTTAAAATATATATTTTTCATTCCATAAATCATCTAGATAATAAGAAAGTATTTTTAGAAGTTGAAGTTTGTGCGAAAAGAGTCGGTAACCTTCAATTAATATTAATACTTTATTATTATACACTTTAAATTTATTGCCTATCGACTATTAATTTGTAACTAAAAAATTTCATAAGATATCTTTGTAACATATTTTAGATTCACAGATTTCATGGATAACAGAAGACTTTGACGCAATATTTCTATTAAAACAAACATAAACATGTTTCACTATGAGAAATAAGAAAAATCTCCCTTATCTGTCATTAAAAGAACAATGCTGTGTAATTTACTTTCTACGATTGGCCTCAATTTGGACTGAGGCCAGAATTTCATCTTTATATGACCAATTTGTTTCTTGTATCTTATTGGCTACTGCAACAAAGATGCGGCGAATTATATCCTGTCCCGTTTGTCGGTTTTGACAAATATAAATGATGTATTAATGAATATTTGTAGTAAACGATTGTTCCTATATTAATTAACATTAACATAATAACAACACAAAAAAAATCAACTTAATCACAATATATTAATAATATATTATACTATACTACCCTACAGTACAGTATCGTAAAATACCATTGTATATAGGGAGACGAAAGATAAGACTGCATGGGCTACAGTCTAAACTTTAAAATTCGATTAAAGCGGAATTAAGGCTGTGAAACATTAAAAACATAACGTAATGTGATGTTACCTAACTAGATAGGAGCATAATGGCATAGGCTAGCTTAGGACAGTACAGTTTAGTATAGAATGGCATAGCGTGACATAGCATGGTATAGCATAGCATATCAATAAATGGTAATATATTATCAAATATCTTTGTATTATTATTTTATGTAATTCTATATCTAAGCATATCTAATTATATTCATAATTATTTCTGGCGATATTTGACAGGAGTAAAACAAAAGTTTTGCACTCTCCATAAACTTCTACAATATGTTATATTTCTATGAAATTTTAACTTTGTCGGTTATAAAAATTCTTTTAGAAAAAAAGTCTTTTATCTCAGGAGCACTCATAATCACACACAATTTTCGTAAAAAACATAGAAGAAGTTATGGTAATATAATATCATTTTTAAACTAATATGGTAATATAATATCATTTTTAATAAATTTCGTCGAAAAGTTACAAAAGTTACTTTTGTTAGGTTTTAAAGTATTTCGTTACAAATAATAAACAAAGCAATCTATACTCCAAAATTCGTAAACTGTATCTAAATTAATTACGGTATCAGACACTAAATAATGTTGGCAAATTACTCGCATTCACGGATTTAGGAATCTAAGTTATGTTCGATCTAATTTAATGTAGTAATTAATCCAAACGTCAATTTAGACATATATTTAATATCGCCCTAGTACTGAAGGGTTTTAAGGAGACAGTGCTAGGGGTAATGATGTATGAGGTTGCAATATTCACCATATTAAGTCTTTCTTTCTCTTAGTTTTTTAATTTTATTAGTGCCGTGAAATAATTTATCATAGTAAGAAATAACATTTTCTAAAAAGTATAGAATAAAAAAATATAGAATTGTATTAAAAGCAAGCACACAATAGATTTTCTGTTAATTAATTTTTCATTTAATATGTTTATAAACACTTAATCCAACTAATAATATAATTGTGAAAGTCGAAATATGAATAATATAATAAAATCGAAAAATGGTCTTTTTCTTTATAATAATAGCATCTTAGAACTTAAAGAAGCTATTCCAAATTATTCTATTCTAAGGTTGACTTAATCAACGTAAGGTTAAATTCACCTTAAGCATATTTTTTCAACCTACTTTGAGCAAGTCTAAATAAAACGGAGAGCTTTTACGGAACACGTCAAACATTATACATTGATTTAACCCAAAGGTAATATCTTCGTATGGTAAAGTATCTTTTCATGTTAATATCTTCTCAAGGGAACCAAGTTAGCGGCCGGTTTGGAAATTTCTAAGAGTAGTATAAATAAACGGATCACGCTTTTCAAAAAATGTATATATTGAGAAGCGGATTAATAATAAAAGCAAATTATTCGATTTAAAATAAAGTAGTTTAGATGCATACATTTTATAATATTTTTTATTATAAGAATTGTACTATTAAAAATAAGATAGTACATTTCTATGTTTTCAATATAACAAATTAACTTTTTGTACAAGTTCCAAGTAAAAAAAACAATGATATTGGTAGTGGTGACCTCTAGACATCGCGTCCTAGAATTTATACTCCTCTTAAAATAAATTAAATAAAACACAAAATTGTAAAAATAAAATTTATTATTATATATTATATTTATTCGACGCTAATTTTATATTTGTGGAAAGAGTTTTTCCATAATCATACATAAAATTTGTCATATTTTCTGAAGTTATTATAACATTAGCGGTGCAAACGACTATGCTAGTTTCGATAGCTTCAAATTAATTAGCTTATTTTATCGATTGTCGAAGTTTATAGATGACGTCCAAACTATAAACAGCGAGACAGAAAAATCTTTACCCAAATACAATACAGATATGACATGGATATGAAGTTTAAATATCATATATTTTATTGTTAAAAAACAATTCATGAACATTTATAATTGTACTTAATTATGTTTTAAAAATAGACTTTGGCTGCACATCTCACCTCATCATCACGTTATATCTCCCAAAAGGCATAAATTAAATTTAATTCACTTTTGAATGAAAACATAAATCTAGATAAAATATTTTTCAATAATAAAGGTGGGTCAGGTTTCATTAACGCAAATATTTGTTTTTAATTAAGCTACATTGCTTGTTTTTTCATTGTAGATATGTCAATATCTCTTAAAACATCCAACAGGATACAATTGTGATGTTATTTACAACATCAATAAAACTTTTATTAAGGGATAACGTAATGACAAACCATTCCGCTTAATCCAGGCCAAGTAAATCTCAATCATCCGATAATAATTGAAATCACGAGTGACACGTTAAATTAATTATGTTTAATTTACTCAAACAAAATACCGTACCAATTACCGCACAAAAAAATTAAAACATGTTTAAAGTAATTACAGTTTTTTGTTTTTACGAAGCAAATGAGCAATACTACAATATTTTTGGTTTATGAGTCAAAAAAGGCAACTCGAAAATAAAAATGTCAGCTTTATTCAGATAGAGGGATAAGCCGCAGGCGGGGAAATCTAATATAAGTTTAAGAAAAAGGGAATTATGCGATGCCGGTTGTTGGAATACTACATATATTCAGTTGTCATCTACAAACTCGAACTACATTTTTATTAGTAAGAATTATTCCCTCTCCCTCTCTCCTAAGAAAGTATATTTTATTATGTTTTTAGATCATCCATGCAGATTAGAAAAGTTGGTATCGATCAGTGAGTCAGTTAATTAAATCTTTCACATACGGTGGGTTGTTGTCGCTCAACTGTGGGCCTTAAAAGCTGCTTCTGTACGGGCAGGTGGTTGTTGACTATGGCATGATTGATACGAGTATCTTGAAGCTCGCCATCTATTCTATTCAGCGTCACAGATGTGGTTTGCTCTCTGAAACAAAGATCTTCCAATAAACCTCTCAGTAGGTTTTTCTATAAACAGTTTGTTCTTATATAACGTCATGATTCTTGACAATAACATTAACAAGAAATGCTAAAAGAATTATTGGACTTTAACTTTCTTGTTAATTGTATTTTGTTATTCATGGAATTAAGGTGTGTTAAAAATATATACTAAATCAAATATAATATATATATATATATATATTTATATTAATAAAGTTAAAATGAAGACAACCACAATTTTAACCATACAAGACTATAATAATAAGGGAGGGGAGTCCTAAATATGTATAAAATATTTTCAACTATATATATAGTTGAAAATATTTATGTAAAAATAAGGATATGACATGGTATAAGAATGTTGTCGGCTATAAAGGGGTCATCAAAATTACAGGAATTTTGGGTTACTCCAATTTATATGTAATTTAACTCGGCTTGGATATAAACACCCAACTTAGGTAAAGAAAAGAAAATCTTTGACAAAAAGAATAGAAACAATTATAATAATAAAAGTAATTCTTTTTTTCGACCAGCTATTGAAATGCTCTGGTACATTTGTTTCCATAAAATTCTATGAGTTTAGTTTCGAAATAAATGAGCCTGATGGTTATTTATTGATATAAATCGCAACAGAATGAATAGCTTTGGAGAGCGTTCATGTACAATAAAAATTACTTAATCCCTAGATTGTTTACTTTTAACTTATTCATTAAAATAATGAATCGGTAATGAAACACATTATATTAGTGACTTTATTTTAATAAACCATTCCACTCTTTTATATACGCCCAGAAAATTTTATTGGTTCTGCAACAATAATAAAGAATAGTTGATATTTATATTTCATTCCATTCCTAGATGATTATCTATATTTTTTAATTTTTGTGTGATTAATCTCCACGTTATTTGATTTAAACAAAGGTCAAGCATATCACATTTTGATAAACTTATCTTAGTACTTAGTACTTAGTAAAAAAAGCAACTGCTTTTTTACTTTCTTACTAATATTTTTACATAAATATTAAGAGTTAAACGATCGTTTGCTAGATGTGAAAGTCCTTAATAAATGTCGTGAATAAACCTTATAATATTATTACTTTAACATAAGAGCATTTTTAGTTACTCGAAAGCCGAAATTAATGAGATTAGTTTTGCTCTTGGAAATCAGTTATTTTCTACAGGTCAGTTCTTTAAGATTGCGATTGAAGAAAACCTTTCAATATTGATTTCAATTTCGAATTGTGGATTTTTAATTTTAACTGTTTACCAGTAGTGTAAGAATTCCAGACACTGTTTCAAATAAAAACTGTATTGTTTCACATAATACTGTTCCAAATAAATGTTTCAAATAATACTATTGAAGTAAAAGACCGCCCAAACAAAAACCTTTGATTCGAGTGGATTTATGAAAACTCTGACAATCGTGGTATTGTTCCTAAAAACCTTTTTAGAAAGTTGACGATAAGACTTCCTTTCATTTCTGAATAGTGACGCTAAAATAATTTGTTATAAAAATTATTGACCTTAACTTGATTCACTGTAATCTCTTTTACGATTTTAAGAAAAAGTTTAATAAGTTTGAAAGATGGAAGAAGCCAAGACTTTATACTCAGAACATTATTTAATTCAGTTTTACTGAAAGTTTTACTTTACATACAAATACGAATTTGAATTTTTGTAAGAGAAAATATTTAACGAACATTGTAACACTATAAATAGTTCACCTTTGTTCATCTTCTAAGGCCGTGAAACATCGATAGGCCATTATTTTAGTTCAACTTTACACAAGCTGTTGAGAACAAAAAAATAATAAAATTATTTTAAATATTAGTTTTCAAATAAATTTTCTTGATCGTCTTATCAAAGTGAATTAAAAATATTGATGTGATTTCATTCATACTTCTTCTATTCCAACGTATTAAATATTTGAATAAAATATTGATTTATAAGTTTTCACATTAGGGAGGTATAATGGTAGATGTAAGTAATGAAGTGTTTTTATATGTAGTAAAATTTTGTTGTCTATTGTTGTATATAATAATTGTTCCAAGTAATGAGAAACAAAATTTATATAAATTACACTAAGCATACAAGTAATTTTTTAGAACTGTAGAATTAAAGATTGCGACTAAACCGTCGCAATCTATCTAAAATGTTTCAAATTTGTGTGTTTGTTTCACTCAACATAGAATGAAAAAAGTCTCTTATCTTTGAACATTATCAAAATAAAAACAAATTAAAGAAATATCTGTAATCAGTATGTCAAATACCACATTTTTTTCCTCAATCGGGTAAGAAGTTAGTAGATAATAATTGCAGATTATGAAGGCGATGATTGTTACCGGATTAATTTTGTAAATTATGTAATTTCACTTTGCTGGAAGATAAAAGTAGAAAATAAAAACAGAAGAAATTCTCAATACTGTTATAAAATTGTTTCGTCTGTGCATAAACTTAATAAAGCTTTGTAGAAATTAACTCTTCGATGAAATTACTTTTTAAATGGCCAGAAAATATTGCATGCTACCGCGATTTTGTTTTAAAATAAATAAGTTTTAAAATAATAATACATCATCAATACATAAATATAATTATTATTGAGAATTATTTTAAATAAACTAACGTTTATCTTAATGAATTTTATTCATCATCGTAAGAAAGTCCAGACATAAAAATTTTATATTTTTAAATGCTTCACTAAATATAACCGAGGAAGGTTATGTTTGTTTTCTAATCAAGGAAAACGGTTTAAATAATTTCTTTTAAAATCAGCTTAAGGAAAATTTTTCTCGGATCAATCAAGCAATTTATCAAGATATTTCAAAGGACATAGCAAGGACCTATTAAAATAAAATTGTAATTTGAGAGTAATGATTAAGAATATTTGTTTTTTTTATATAATATTAGAAGTTATATAAACAAGAACCAATGATTAAACGATTTGCTAGTAAGTGAGTCTTTTCTTGAATTATGTCAAGTTGCAAATTCTGTTGGCAGCAAATAAGTGACTAAGATTTAGGAAAGAATGAATGATAAATAAACAAAGGAGAACAAAGAGATGGATTTATTTATCCGCCTATTACAGCCGCCTTTTAATAGCAACTTTACATCCATTTGCTATGAGATTACTACAGCAGAGGTACAGAAGTAGTTTAGCCAGCCCAGGTAAAAATTAGCTAAAATTAGGTTGTCCTATCTTAAGAATGTACTTAATAAGAATTAATTAACTATAACGGCAATGACATAGGTAATACAGTGTTATTATAATTGAAGCTTATTTATACAACGAATAGTCTCAACAAAATTGAATAAAAGTCAAATGTATATACATCCTTTATGTTTAACTTATTTCAGTCCGCAAGTGAATTAAGCAGACCTTTTAATAATTAAATACCTACAAACTAAAAATGTTCTAAGTTGTTAATTACACTCATAAAGCATTTTTCTTTATTAAATTTTCATGATACCTTTTTATACAACACTATATTTAATTACTGTCATCGTTGTTATGATCGTATAAATAAATTCATAATTTTATCTACACCTAACATAATAAATGATAATTGTTCACAGGTTGTGTAAAAAACCTATATATAACTACTAAGAGTTGTTTTGATAAAAATCCTTTGATCAAAGTGTTGGGAAATATCTAAGAAATTATAATTTTTACACTCTTCTTTTGTTGTAAATTAACTTACGTGTATTCCTTTTTTCAATACAACGTGGTAGTGAATAGAATTCTTTTTCGCTTTTTTACTACATAATATATTTTCAAAACGATTATACTTTGTTATTTCTGCTAGGCGGTCTAGACATTTAATTGAAAGACTTTGATGTGAATTACAACGTGATTAATAATAATACTGTATTATTAACACCTAAAACCAATGATGAATGTAGCATAAAATGTTACCTGTTAATTAAAATCTATGATGGACATTACTACAAAAATATGACAAGAAATATTTTGACTGCCGGCATAGATTGTCGTCATGTCACAATGAGCAGCTTAAAAATATGAATTGATTTCGTAGTAAGACATGGCGCTTATTGTTAAGAAAAAATTAAGCCAATACCCAAGCCTATTGCTACATATTGGTTAACGTTAGATCAATATATTGAAAATAATTATAAACATGTTTAGCCGTATTAAGTTTAATTTAATTTTAAATAATAAAGAGAGAAGCCTACTAGATGACTTCTCTTTCCCGTTAAAGACAATTATATGGAATTCTAAAATAATTAAGGCAGGTAGCTTTCATTACACACGACAGGACACTACAATCCGACCAATATTATATGGTAACGTAAGAAGATTTTTTTTTATAAATTTTATTTAGAAATATGATCTAAATTTTACTTAGACTACATAGTTCAATATATATTCAGAATCAGATTGTATTTTATTTCACATTTTAAATATTCTAAAATAAATGTAATTATTGTTTACCCTTTTTAAAACTTGATCGGTGTTTCCGGATTATTGTTTAGGTATAATTTGTGTGATGGAAGTGTGTGATAAGAGTTGTGTTTTATTATGAATACTTGTATAGAGGTTTGTATACTAATATTAATTTCTGTTAGTGATGAAATGCTCACACGAGGAGGTTGCATATTATATAATATAATAACAATAATCTTCCTACACCAGAAGTAACATACTTTGGTACGAAAGGGTCATTATCATCACACGGAACTTCATAGACGTCAAAATATAAATCTACAGTTAGCGTAAAGTTACAGAAAATTAGAAGCCGTAAATGTTTCATGTATTAGTGAAGACATCATCATGAACTCGTTACTCGATGACATGTAATAGAATACTCTTATAGCTGGGGAAATATTGGGCATTTAAATGCAAAAATCGATTAATTGTGTTAAATTCTATTTAAATATGTTAAATTCTATTGAATATTTAATTTGCAGTAAAAGTTTTCATTAGTTACATGAAAGTAATAACACAATTTTTTTGAATGAAAAATAAAAATGACACATTTAATTGTGTCATTTTTATTTTTTCGTATTGTGAATGATTCTTTTTAAGATCAGAAATATTTGTAACCCTTTATCGAATTGCTTATAACAAGAGGAGATTCATAGACGGCGACAGGAAATGAGACGCGCTAAGACAATACCTGTTTATACCAAGCGTCTTATCTCTCTGATTTATTAATCGACTATTATACCACGATTTGTAATATGAATCTTAATAAGGCGCTTACAAAATTCTTTATTAATACTTTGGTATTACTTATAATCTTCAGATATGAATGTTGAAACATTGTAGTTAAAACAATGGCTTGAGACTTACTAAGAAGAACTGTGTTAAGTTCGATATGATACCGAAAATTTTGATAATTTTATGGGTTCAAATATAATTATTGCACAAATCTGATTTTTTTGTAATTATTTATTTACATATTAAAATAGTTTTGCTAATTTATAATTTTTTTTTGCTTACCTCACTCAAAACATATTGCGATTAATTAATCTTTGTTGGTTTGTTACTTTCTTAGTTATATAAGTAACGTTCGCATAAAAAAATCATGGCTTCCTGGATAAATATAATTTTGTATTTTTGAATAACATATTCAGAAAGAATCATTTGAAAAAGTAAAATATATTTTTCTGTGTATATATATCTTATTTTTGGTCGGCGCAGGTTGAATTTCAAAAAAGTTATTGTTGTTTTATTGAACGCCTTTAATTAACTCAACATTACAATAAATTTGGACCCTTCCACAATGTAATGTAAAAAACGACGCCAAAGTAAGGTGGCGGAAAACCAAAAAAGTTGACTCTACGTTTCCCGGCGAGTTTTTTCGTGTGCTGTTTTGACAAAGTTAAATTGGATTTGAGAATTTATAGTTGTGTGGTTGTATGATAGGTGGATTTTATTATTCGGTTTGAACATGATTTGTCTGAAACAAGCTTAAGTTATATTAAACTTTTAGTATTTATTATTTTACAACGTATTGTGTAGTGGGTTTTAGAACTTTTTAATTTTCTTATTTGGTATAATAATAAGAGTATACCAAGGTAGACCCTAGCAAACAAAGGTACATCCAAACGTAGATACATAAATTTTTTGAATACAAGCAAAAGGAACTGTACTATTTCAGAATCGAACCCATAATACATATGCAAAAGGCAGGAATCACAGTAGACGCAAAAGATTTAGTGAAATTACTAGCCGAAACCTTCTACCCAGAGGATAAAGAGGATAAGGACAATAAGGAACATCGCAAAATACGGGTGCTAGCAGAAAAGATAAATGCATGGAAGCATGATGAGTACCATGACCCTCCATTTACCAAAAGAGAACTAAGTATCGCAATGAAAACCTTTAACCCGAAAAAAGCTCCAGGAGGAGACGGCTTCACTACTGATATTTGTGAGCAAGCAGAGGGTAGCGACTCGGATTTCTTCAAGGCCATGCTAAATAAGTGCTTAGAATGCCACTACTTTCCTAAATCGTGGAAGATAGCAACAGTTGTTATTCTCAAGAAACCCTCCAAGGACTCTTACACGGTACCTAAGTCTTATAGACCCATCGGGCTTCTCCCGGTGTTGGGTAAATCTTTGAAAAAAAAGCTGGTTACCCGTCTCAAATATTATCTAATACCAAGAATTAGTACTCGCCAATATGAATTTATGCCCCAAAAAAGTAAAGAGGATGCCTTATACCAACAAATGCAGTACATTCAATTGAAGCTTGAGCAGAAACGAATCTTAGTACTTGTCTCGCTAGATATAGAGGAAGCTTTAGCTGAGGAAAAGTGCCCGGTAAATTTAAGACGGGTAATGGACAGTTATTTGAGGATAGGGCCGTAAAGGTGAGGCACGCAGGCGAGGAAAGTGTGAAAACCACAAGCAAAGGGTATGTCCAAGGCTCCATAGGTGGACCTATTCTGTGGAACTTGCTTCTGGACCCCCTTTTAAAAGATATGACAAAATGGGCCACTATTGTCAGGCATTCGCTGAAGATGTAACAATGATCTTCGATGGCAATACAGCACTGGAGATAGAGGAGCGAGCCAATGCTGCTCTTGAAAATGTTCGGTCATGGGGCATCAGGAAAAAGCTTAACTTTGCGCCGTATAAAACGTGTGCAATGTTCATAACACGCAAATTAAAATACGATGTACCACGTCTGAACATTGGAAAAGTTGATATTGAGATATCGGAGAAAATTATAATCTTGGGCTTTATCATCGCCAACAAACTGACATTTAATACCCACATAGCTAATAGCTGCAGAAAGGCAACCAATATTTATAAAAAATTTGCAAGGGTGGCAAGAGTTGGTTGTGGCCTAAATCCAGATGTAATTAAAGAAACTTATATGGCTGCAGTCGAGCCTACCATATTATACGATGCAAGCTTTTGAGGATCTGCAGCGCTCAAATTGGGCAGCCAAAAAAAACTAAATGCTATACAGAGAGGATTTGCACAAAAAAATGTGCACGGCATATCGCACCGTGTCACTGAACTCGGCATTAGTTTTGGCCGGACTTCTCCCTCTTGATCTTCGCATACAGAAGGCAGCGGGGTTATTTGGAGCAAAGAAAGGGGTCCCTTAATCAATGCTGAAAGGTAAAGCTGTTGAGCAAATGGCTTCCAAGATCGAAAACCCACACCCCGCAGAACAGCTAGACATTAGCTACAACTGCCTGATAGATAAGGAACGCTACAATAATCACAGCAATCACGCAACAAAGATCTTCACCGATAACAGTAGAATTGATGGCAAGGTTGGAGCAGCGCTCTCCTTATGGAACGGCGCTGCCGAAACCAAGGCCATTAAGCTTACGTTGCCATCGTATTGTACCGTCTACCAGACGGAACTTTTTGCACTAAAAAGAGCAGCAGAAGAGGTTTTAAATTATATAATTTATAATTTATTAACCAATATAGTCGCTAATCACTAATCACTAGTGACTTCACTTCTTGATGCTAGCAGTTCCAACGATACGAATGAGCCCTACTGACCGGCGAGTGACTTATATACCGTCTTGAGGCAAGTTTCGTAATAGCGGTGCTACCCTCTTTAACAATTAATCATGGCAAACTTCACGCACCAAGTATTGAATGTTAAAAATACCCTTCGAAAGTACTGGCGATAACAATTACTGTAAAGATCATAAAAATAGTTATAGATAGAAATAAGAATAAGTAACAGATATATAATAAAATTAAGTCATAAAATGTCATACTAATAGCAAATGTAAATTATGGGA
This sequence comes from Melinaea menophilus ssp. n. AW-2005, assembly GCA_918358695.1. Lineage (NCBI taxonomy): Eukaryota > Metazoa > Arthropoda > Insecta > Lepidoptera > Nymphalidae > Melinaea > Melinaea menophilus. Next base: position 6,499,757 of record OU911050.1, on the reverse strand, counting down.
TAGGAAACCAACATGTAATGTTATTTTTTATCAGTAGTTGTATGTAAACTAAACTGTAAAGTTTGTAATAAGCAATAGAATTAATAAACAAAGAGCCTTGACGGCTTCAGGGGAGAGTAAAAAGCCACATCACCTTGCGAAGGCGGGTGCTTTTTTTTTTTAAAAAAAAAACCCACGATACAAAAACTAAACAATAATTAACAACTTAGTGAAAATTTATATTATTTAGATAAAATTATACGAAACTCATAATTGAAAAATCCATAACTAAAATAACATTCTATAAAACGAATAGAGGTGGGTAGTTATTGTAATAACTACCCACTTCTATTCCAACATCTTTAATATTAACGATATAATAATTTCAACGAATTCGGCAGAGGTAACAAAAATTTTTACTGTAGTTAGAAACGAAAAATGGGCTATGAAGTTTGTTAAAATTTTATGTGAACCCGACACTTGCTGCTTAGCATTAAAGTACGCTTTAGTGTTGCTGTGTTATATTACGATACCAGTATGGAGAAGGATACGTGTTCATTCACCGCACTTATTCGGCACGTCCACTATCACACTGCAATACTCTGCAGTTATAAAACAAAAATCATTTTATTATCTAGGGGAATATGAAAGAGCTCTTAGAACGATTGATTACATATTACATGTAACAGTTTTATGTTTTCTTGACCCTGGTATTTCTTTAAAATAAAATGGTAAAAGTTAATGTAGAATTATTAAGGAATTAAATATTATGCCATTAATATAATTTCAGCACATAATTTATTTGAATATGTGTAATATTCATGTGTCATAGTTTCAATGACGTTACATAAATACGTGGAATTATTTACAATTATCTTATATTTTATTTCATTCCAATTGGTATAAATTTTTTATCACGTTCATTATACAAGTCATATATTTCTTATACAAGATTTATTTTTTGAAGGGTACATACACTTTAAAGCAATGGAATATGTTTTACAATTTTGTTTCTTTTTTAAGTTTATCTATCAGATATGAGAAAGAATGAAGCTCGTCAGCAGTTTTGGTGGCTTAACATTGAAAGAGATATTAAAACTTTATAGACAACTATCAAATATGCTCCGACAGTAGAGATAAATGTCCTCGTTCACCGCTAACCCCCTGGCCCTTTCCTGATAAGTCCTGGCATCCCGTTCATATGGATTTTTCGGGCCATTAGATTCAAAGGCATTTAATAACAGAAAATGGGTTGAGTGTTTTGAAATGTAAAATTGTTCGTCGACATTAGTAATGTATTACTGAATTTAATTTCTAGATTTAGTATCATTGAAACTATTGTTGCCAATAATGGAATTCCTTTTGTTTATAAGGAATTTATTTTGTTTTGCAAAAGTTATAACATTTCACATATAACTATACTCCCACTTGTTATCCTTCAGGTAATGGACCTGAAAATTTTGTCAAAGTTATTAAAAAGGGATTAATTGCATAATAAAAAAATATCAAGTCAAACAGAAGTCAAACATTAAGAATACTTAATTATTCTTCTTTTCTATAATCCATTATTATAGAAATTTTCTACAACTGGTCAATCTCCAGCTCAAACGGTGTTAGTGTCTTCTTAAACTAGTTTTCCTAAAAGTCAAACAATCTGAATCACCAATATTATCACACGATATTAATAATAATGTTTAAAAAAATCTGTTCTTGTAGTGTAAATACTATTAGGGTTCTAGAAAATCAATATTGAAACTAATGAATCTATTTTGGTAAAAATAAACAAAAAAAATAAACGGTTCTGTTAAAGAAAAAATTTCCAACACTGTGTATTTAGTTTTTGTACATAATTTAAATTTAACGATTAAGTAACATGTAAATCAAATGTTAAAAAACAGGACCATAGCTTGTAACTCAAAATTTGATGTAAGAATGTTTACCGCGTCCTTATACACAACACAACCATTGAGTTCTGAATACCCACAACTTGTAAATGTTTTCTTCGATGCTCAGCAGCATCTTAGAAAGCATCTGCTCGTACACTACGTGTAGCCGGCACACTTCAATTATGGGACAATATTGTACATACTATATTTTGTAATTGATCCTATATTTATAAATATAAAGGGATTATTAAATATTGTTGTAACTTGTCACGATCGGTTATGAAGTAAATAAATAGGGCGCAAAGAATGCACATGATTAGAAAAAATCTAGATAATGAGGTAAGAATATCGTTGTTTGTAAAAATGTTATGCACAGACGCAGTGAATCCATTAAAAATATATTAAACACAATGTTTTCAACTATATGGACGAAGTGATAATTGTGTTCTCTCGCTATTAAGCCATCTGTAACATTATTAGATTTTTTCAATTACAGTTATTTTACTTTATATTCATCAAATACAAACCTTTATAGAAACAAATGATATAAATTTGGCGGCCTTGTCGCTAAAGAGCAATATCTTCTATGGTTTCAACATTTATCTCTTAATCAGGAAAGCTTAGATGTTTGTAACTCAATCATTCAAAAGGACTTAAAGGATTTCATTTGAATAGAGTTCATAGAGATTTTACTCCGGATTATCTAAAGGCCATTTATAAAAAAAATCTACTCAGTTAATTTGTATCATAAAATAAATGGGTATAATTAATCGTTTTATTGGATACCAAGAAAAAATAACTGTTCTAACTTTTTTATTTTTTTCAAACTTCTTTAATATAAATATTTTATACTGAATCACAGAATAAAAGTTTCTTATAAAATAAGTAATAGTACTCAAACAAAAATAAAATAAACGTTATTATATATTTTTGTAAAGGAAACACAAATAGATTTATGTCGTCTCATTTATCTCGTATAACATTTTCATCTACCTGCCCTTATTTTGGGCCGCAATACGTCAATTCCTTCCATGTTTTTTTATCATACTTCACCCTAAGGGAGACAAGCTTCTTCGTCCTATCTTGTCCTTGTCGGTCGGCCTCTCCTCTTATAATACTCCACATTTTTACTTAACTCTCCTCGTGAGACGCTTTTATATCTCAGAATTACGTGACTACACGTCCGGCGCTATGGGTTCTAAACTGGAGAGACTGCCGTAAATGCAGACTACTTACTCTATTTTCTTGATGTACTCTTTGTGGTGTTAAAACAAAACTGTTCCAGGATTCTATAAGAATTTTGTCCGTCTCATTTATATTATGATTCAAGAGAACTGCGGTAGATATTCCAACAAAAATAATTTTCGTATTTTGATTTAATAGAGATGAAAATATTAACATGATTGGACAAAAATTAAGAATTTTGTTTTGATTTGAACGATTTAAAACCAATTACAAAAAGTAATTATTTTTTTTATTTATTTATTTATAATTTATATATTTTTTTATTTAGCGACCTGTAGCAGTCCTTGCCGCAGTACCGTCGACTCAGGTCGACGTCTATATCTACACCATATCAACTATTCGCCTTAGGAGTCTTATTTCCTAGTTGCTAATTTTCTTACTAATCTTGTTTAATTGTCTGTTGATTGTATATTATTTATTATGTTCTATTTTTCCTTATTATGGTGGTGGCTATTGTTTTTCAAAGTTCCTTAAAGGTTATAATATTGTCAATCACTACGTATAGAATGTGTTTCACGATGCTTGCTCCTAGCTGAATTTCGGTGTCGTTTTTTTGCTCTGTTAATTTAGGGCAATTAAGTATATGATATCTTCCTTGTGGCCGGAGTTGCATTGGATGATAAACTATTTTTGAGTTTGAATCTGTCCAGATAATTTGAAAAACCTTCGTGGCCTGTTAAGATCTGAGTGAGTTTAGAATTTGTGGTTAGATTTGGTATAAATTTGTATGCCTATTTCAAACCGTAATTCACATGCACCGTTGCGTCTACTAGGTAGCTTCCTACTGACTTGTACAAGCTACTGGGGCATTTATTTATTTTTAGTATTTCTGGCCAGTTGGTATTTAATGGCTGGCCACCATGCGCTATCGAAGACGCCCTCCATATTTAATGATATAAGTACCACAATCTCCTTGGCTCTCCGTCTATCTTTAATATAATTTATAAGGTCCTAGAAGGCGTCCTTTGTACTCCTCTGGGGCACGGACTTATAATGCCGGTGATTTAGATTGGGGAACGTGCCATCTTAGGTGATGGATTAGAAACATCTCTAGTACCTTTCCCAAAATTTATTACAGTCCGATGGGTCTATAAGACTTGGTGTTGTTATAGTTTTTCTTGCCTGGTTTCGCTGGACGACTACTTCTTCAAGAATTGCAGACACTTATTTAGGGCCTCTAAAAATAGAATAGGGTCAGCATTCATGGTTTCTCTGCATATGTGGGCTGTACAACTATCAGGTCCCGTCGCTTTCCAAGCACTGAAGGAAGTTATGACTATTCTGAGTACTATCAGTGTGAACCACAGATCGTCGTACTCCGGAGTCGTGGTTCCCTTACTGCTCGGTATTGGGGTCTCTCTTTGGCTTCCTTATCTTGTGGGAAGAATGTCTAAGTAAAATGTTTCGCCGATTCTCTAGAAGTCAAGATTTTAACATTCAGAATTAAGGCAGGTCATCTTGATTTTTTGGGGTTCCTCTGTTGACTCTTTATATTAGGTCAGACACGGTGTTATTTTCTTATAGTAAACAAAACTCTTTCCAGCTTTGTGTTTTCATTTTACTTTTTAGTTAGTCTGTATTGAAGATATGGAGATCTTTTTCACTTAGTTATACAGCCAGTTCTGCATCCCGGTGGTTTTCTTTTCTTTTCTTTTCTTTTCTACTAAACTACTACCAAGTGATATTACAAAATATTTCATTATCTCTAATATATTTATCTGTGTTATTTTAGAAACAATTACATTTATAAATCTGTGACACGCAGTCTAGACTGTTTATTAAAACGCTTTGATCTAAATTAAGGTAGGGTTATAAAGGTTATATTGAAAATAAATTCGTCTCAAATTACAATCTTAAACTCAAATCAATAAAATTTATTAAAATGTATATTTTAGTTTGAAAATACGACTCCTAATTATCTAGTAAATGATAAAACTTATATCAAAAATTTGTCCGTGCGTTATTTAAAAGTCGTGGGATGTTAATTTGAATGTCGTAAGTATTCCAGATAGCTGCTTTTCAATGTTTAGTTACTTTATTTTATAGATGGATTTTTCATAACAAGGTCCTTCTTTTTTTTCGATAGGATGTTATTAGTAAAATTTGAAAAAAAATAATGGTATTATAAATTATAGATGTAAAGGCCATAACATTTACTAAAAATATAAATTTTCCAGCAGAAATGCTACAGGGAATATGAATACAATAAATAATTTGGTTTTCATTAATAAGCGGCGTCTATTATTCAGGCATACTAAATATAACAACATGGATTGGATTGTAGTGGTTTAGGAAGATTTGGAATGATTAGTTATACCAATATATTGATAATAGAGGGAATGTGGATCTTACTGCAACGACTTGCCTAATATTATTGTACAATTGTAGTAACCAATTACAGTAATATAATCAAACCCCTTATAATATAATTAAACAAATAATACTATAATTTTACGTATATTGTGAAAAAGTGTAAAAGTTGTTTCATTATATTGATTTAATTTTAGATGATTGATTTTTATTTCTTTAAAAAAAAATGTTTTTCTTTTTATTTAACTAATTATTTTAACCAAGGACATCATACATCTGGACTCGATCAAATAAAATTAACTTTATGAAATTAACTGTAGTACTGGGTATGGAATGAACGATTTTTAAGACCTCTTATACAGACAATTGCAATTAAAAAGTTTGAAATGAATGAGATCAGCTCGAAGGCAGACTTTCAAACTGAGTTTTAAAGTTAATCGCATTTTTTAATAGTTAAGTTTTAAGATTATTTAATCGAAAAATATTTAAAATATTGAAAAATTATATTTATACATATAATTTTTTTATAAACACTGATAATTCAATAAATTTTATATCAAATTGATGCCTCGAGATCGGTTTTTGTTAGTACTTCAAGTATTACTTTTAAAAATACTATAATTTTTGAATCCATAAATCAAACTCAACTCAAAATGTTACGTCTAGATTACAAAGTCGTTGTTGTGTTCAATGGTATCCGCTTAGAAACTTCATAGAAATTAATTTTTTGAAATTATTCCGGTCGACAGTTCTTATCGGTTTTATATAGGATTGATGTCGAGAGGTTCAAATTAAATTACTCCGCTCTGTGGCGGCGCTGCCCTCACCGCGTCGCTCTGTAATTTAATATGATTGCTCCTATATTTTTGGAGTTGAGGCTAGTGGCGGCATAATATTTCATATAAAATCGTTTTAAGCAATATTCTGAATATTACTTAAAATACAAGTGAAATCGGTATCCAGAGAAATTGTATAAGATGTGAAGTTCGAAGTAGATATTAATAATCAGTTAAAGTTCATATTATTATTATTGTACCTTATAATTACCTTATATAAATGTACCTTATAATATTTATACGAATTAACTAAAATATTTTTAACATTTAAGTTCTATTTAGATTTAATGAATATATAACATGAACCATCATTTACTAGTAGGAGATCAATAAAATTTGTTTGCAAACGAGAATATTAAGGTCAAAGTGAAGAAAGTTAAACGTTTTCAATATTATTTATATTAAACTAAAGTTAGATACTTTAAAACTTCAGTAGTATTTAGATACACAATACCTAAACGTCTTTGCAGCAGTGGACCGTTCTTTTTAATAATTATGCTCATACTTTAACACTTACAAAAGAAATGTCTATGTCAATGTACTATAAGACATTGTAATAAATTTATCGATTCAAATATTTGTAATAAACCATACATCATCAAAGTTGGATACCAACCTCGATATATGCAAATTTTAATGATAATTATATTGATAATGTATTAATTTCAGAAAAGAAAGCCAAATAAAGTAATTGTCACTTACAAAATAAATACAAAGGTATAATAGGAGTAGTTGACAACTTTTAAATCGGCATCGAGTAACAAGTACATACTCGTCATTCGATGCCGTGCCGTGAGATAGAACTTACGTCCGCGGGGAGCGATGGGTACTTTCAGTAACAATTAATGAATAATGTATGTATCTGTTTTCAGGAACAACTGACAGGTCAAAGAGATTTTGTTTTGTATTAGGAAAAAAAGGTGTATGAAGTCTTCTTAACCAACCTATATTTTAACTTATGAAGCTTCAGAGTTATTACAATTTTATTCATTTATTTAGTTTTTCTAAACTGGCAATAACGGTCAATACTATTTAAACATATAAAATTTTGTTTTACAAGAATTAAGTAAAAATTTGATTCTGAATAGTAAGAATACAATATTGAATAAAGTTCCATACACAACGCATTGAGATAAACGTCAGAAACACAAGGGGATATTAATTCAGTCATCGCAGTGCGAGTAGCGAAGCGAGGCATTGCGGTAGACACAGTGTGTCAGCGGCTCGGATCGTTACGGTCACATTAAATTTCTATGAATAATTTCTTGACTTTTTGTTATTAATATGAAAATGTTTACACAATATCCATTTACGTTTTACTGAAAATTACAATAATATATGTATATATATATATATATATATGTATATATACATTTATCTGTACCTGTATCCGTGAGGAGCTTTTTAATATGATATTGTATATAATGTGCAAATTAAATATATATATTTTTTTATATATATTGGTATTATATTCTCTAAGAAATTTATACATTTTAATTAAAAATAAACAAAGAAAAGTATTTCTTAACAGCCAGTGAATGTTTATAATTTAAATGTTTTATAATTTTACCTAATGCTGAAAAAATTATAAAATTACACGACAATTTTAGAACTAGGTTACATTTTCGCAGAAGGCTCTAATATGACCTCATACGCTCTACTTTTTACTCATTAACACGAACATTTTAAAATAAATAATTAAATCTTGCTAAATTTATATTTCACGATATAAAAAAACTATAAGCACATTAATAATAATTACATATTAGGACTAAAGGTGATAAGGTAAAGTGGGATATACTTGTTTAGCAACTAAATTGTATTGTCTTTATATCTCAAAAATCTCTGTTTTTGTTTCTTTACATGATATACCGACAGTAGCGTGTATTTGTAATATATATATATATTATTTTAAATTAGACATTTGTTCGTTGTAATAGAATATCTTTCAAGTGTAGTCAGACAAAAAACTGTTAATTAACGACATTTCTATGTTATACTTTAGTCGACTTTTTTTTATAATATATTAACACTTTAGGGGCAAGCAACTGCCTGCTTAATTAATATAAAGTAAACAGTAACTTGTTGGTTATTTAGGTTTTACTTTAACAGTAAAAAATCGATCATTCATCATTTATATAAAAGTAACTAGCTGTTATCTACGATTTCGTGCCCTTGAACTACAGAAGGGCGTTAATGTTCGACGCATAGTTTCAAACGACGCATAGTTTAGTGTATTGTATAGTAAGTTGTAGTAAATGGTAAATTGAGACTATAAATAATACAACTATTATATTCGATTGCTATATAGCAACACTTTTCTTTATCTGTCGATAAAAAAAATATTGAAATGCTTGAAATAAAAAGCTTTTACTTTGTTTTCACTTTAAAAATTATTTTCTTTTGGCAAAAATAGGAAAGCAAATCTGATAATTTGGGGATTTATGGTATAAATTATGGAACCCTATAGTTTAGAAGCTAGACATAAAGTGACTTTTGATTAATTGATTGTCTCTTATTAAAAATAACAGTTGAGCTAGACAAAGATGGAGAATATTCTGTAAATTTTAATATAACATTTGTCTAAAATGTAAAACCACCTTTGTAAATGTTTGAACTCTTCTCACATTGTAAATTCATCACGTCTGCCGTTTCAACTTTTAATATCCATATTTTCATTATTTAAGTGCGCATACCATATCTGTATAGCAAACATGGAACTTAGTTTAAAAATATAAGTATTTGAATTACAAGCAACTCGTAGGGGAGTAATTGATAAATAGCAATAGGTACATGTTATAAAATAAACGCTGAGCAATTGGAGCATACACAGGTTCATAAATAAATTCTGTTAAAAGAAAACTCTTTACACGTTGCTGGAAGATAAGACATACAGCTTATTGAGCAAATGTTGGGGAGCAATTTACATTTAAATGAATGGTATCGATTTAATAACATTATCATCCTGGTTAGTTAGCTGTGCGAAGCTTAACATCTCGAGGACGAGCTTCAGTGTTTCAGACATACTTACTAGTGTTGCAGAATCAGTGAAGTGGTATCCAATACTACTGTCATAAGTGAAAGGACTTACTGATAGAATTGACATCATCTTGAAGCTCAATAGCGACATTTTACAAGTGAACCACTTCAGAGTAATATTCCTTTACAAATGTCTAGCTGTGTATAAACTTGATTGTGATTGTGGCTTGCCATAAGTCGATTAAACAATGATGAGCATCGATAGTACAATTAGAGAACATATCTGTGATGTAACAACCGACAAGCACAAAGATATTCCAAAGATCCTTGTTCTTGAAGATATATGTGTATAAATACGAGTATATATACCTATACATATCTTTGTGAATAACTATAGGAATATATTTATATTATATATATATATATATATATATAATATAAATATATATATGTATGTATATATATACATATATTCCTATAGTTATTCACAAAGCAATGGAAATTAAAAACACTTTAATTTCAATAGTTGATAAATCACACCCACCCAGGGCAAAACTTATGTAAAACGTCCCTCTAATTATAAATTATACACATCTGTGAACACAATGCAAGACCCCAAGACACTGATAGTGTGTTTTGGAATTCTAACCTTGCCAATTAAGAAACCGTTGAAGGTAGATGAAAAGTCAACTGGCAGACTCATAAATTTTGTGTTCCTCTGAAAAGGATTAAAATTAATATGTTTATATTTAAGTGTAACCAATATAAATATAAACTACTTAAATATGTAATATACTTTTATTTTAATATGCATTAGTAGTGATTAATGTGGGCTTCTTTCGAAATGCACCCTAATACCTACCCTACCATCTTATATTTCCAAATTAGATTCCTGTAATAATTGGTTTTTCCATTTCAATCAAATAGTCTTATAAAATATGATGGAGTGGACGATAGGTCACTCACAAACAATATTATTTATATATAAGTAGATGAATTTTATAATATTTATAATATATAGTACGATGCAGCCACCGTACTGAGAATTACGGAGCAAGGCACTGCGGTGAACGCAGTGTGTTACTGTACCGGTTCTATGCGGTTACGTAAAAGCAGAAATCGTAACTGATTTATTATTGTGGCTTGGAATGTTATAAATAATGTAAAGCGTTTAACATAATTCTACCACCATTTAATATTTTGTGAATAGATTAAATAGTGAATAACCTTCATGCCTACCACGGCTACAGTAACAGCTCATACTTTTCCAAAAATTTAATACAGAATTCGAGTAATTAAAAACAGACGTATGGGTATTATTATGTTATATATAAATCCCTAAAAAAATCATAAAATTCATTATCATATAGTTTGACCGTATTTACAAATTTTTCTTTGAACTCAAGCACTCAAGGACTCAAGCAGTGTCTACCACAAGCGGAGATTCATAGACCTCGACAGGAAATGCTGCACACTAAGACACTCTTTATTTATAAGGTGCGTATCATCTTTGTGGCTGTTGATTTGTTCAGTGAATTACAGTCATATTACAAAACTTTAATATATGCATTTTAATCATTAGCGACATAGACTTTAAATAATTACTTTCAATCAATGAATACATTATCTAAATATACGAACAAAACATTTTAGTAAAATTTAAATTGTTATTTCACATTTGCTACTGTAATTCCTCTGTGATATGATGAATTCATGACATGACTATATCACTCGCTTTAACCACAATGCTCCAACTTCACTTTTTACATGCGATTTTGTTCGTTTCTGTGTTTAGGCACAGTTAAATTGTATCAAAGAATTGATAGTAGCATAACTGTATGATGGTTGAAATTTTATTATTTGTCTGAATTATTCACAGCATTGTAAAATAAGACTTTACAGAATTAAGAACTCCTTTTCATAGCTTTTGGCTATCTTATGATAGTCATAAAATATTGTAACTTTGTTTTATTATTTTCATCCTCCAAATTACATTCAATGGAAAGTGGTGTCACCATCGCTAACATTTTCAACAGCCGGAATTTTGCAACTCTGTCTATTTTATTTTTATTTGACTAAAAATATATATAAAAAGAGCAGTAAATTAATAAAAAACATATCTATATCTGGTAAATATAATTAAAATTATATTTCTTTAGTGGTGCAATAAATATTAAGTAACATATATATGTATTCAAAAAACGAAGAAAAAACTTCAACAGGAGTTTTAAAAGTGCTTAATACTATCTGTACTCGTGCCACGACTTCACATTCCAGCGAATATTCCTTCACAAATTACTTCTAGTTATTGTGATTTTGATCAAAAATATTGTCTCATTATATTCTCTTGATCGCCTCTTCGCCGTAATAATAACTCTATATTATTTATTTCAGTATTAAAATTGCTGGAATTTAAATTATTTCTTCGATTATCACCATAGTGATCCTAATTATTGTTAATCACTTAAATATTCTTAATTGCTTATTAATAATTTAATCTTTTTAACTTAAACGTTATTCTTAAAAATTACATAGATTTCAAAGTAATAAAGTAATATTATTATATTTTCTTCAGAACAAACAAGTACAAAGTACAAATACGTTTATTACGAATAAAGAAAGAAAAAAAACTACAATATTGATAATAGTTTTAAGTAATAAGTTCTTTAATTGAGTTCTTTTCGCGGCGATATCTGTAACTTTTAAGCGCAAGGAGGAACGGAGACGAAAACGGGACTGAAAAGGAAGAAAGTAATAACAAATTTTAAAGTAACCATAATTTTCATTCAAATCTATCTGTGCTCAGGGTTCAATGATCTTTAAATGACTATGTCTCTTTAAATTTTATCTAACTAATATAGTAACATAGCTTACATTTTTGTCGATTTATTTCATATCACCCGCTTACAATTTGTACAAAACGATGTTAGTTCAACATTAGAAATAGAATATATTATTATACCAGACTTGAATCAAACTGTATTTACACACTATTATTATACCACAATTCGTCGCCTTTACAGCAGAGATACACTTACATTAAAGTAAGTAAGGATCTTGAAACTATTGTACATATTAGATTTCATTCAATTATAGAACTGGAGTAAATGGAGGTTATATAGAAGGGAGAAATGATATTTTAAAATAGACATTTTACATATTAATAATTACACGTTTATAACAGAATAACTCAGTTATATTAACGACAATAGTATTTTAAAAGATGTTAGTTCTTGTATTTGTTTATGATGATGATATAAAAATATTCTAAAAGTTTTTAATTTCAGTAGGATATATTTTTAAATAATGTTTATTTTGTTTGCAGTCGATTTTGCATTTCGTGCCTTGAATATATTACTGTATTTATCTTAACGGCCTCTTAGTGACTCTGGAACAGTTTATTTTTTTACATTTTTAGTCATGGTATTTTAAGTTAGCAGAATCTATCTATAATAAAGGTAATATATAAATGGTGATAACTAAATAGGATAATATATTTTGTAATTTATTAATTTTATTATATCTTTGTTAGTTAGCCCAATAAAAATATATATTTAAACAAAATCAATAGATTAATAAAATAATGTTGGAAGAGAACAAAGGCTACGTTTTTTATTTCTCCTGGTTCTTGGGCAAAAATTTTTTATAATTACTTATATTTTAACGTTAATATTTTAAACTTAATAATCATTGTAATTTGATTTTCGTCTTCATAATTGAGGTCAGCTGTTAAGTGACCGCAGCAGGTAATATGATATACAGTATATAAATAATTAATACTTAGTTTTACATAATTTTTGTTAAAAAAATGTAATAAAGTGTTGTAAGTAAATGTAATAAAGTCTGCATGATAAAATATACATAGCACAAAAATTTATATGAAATTATTGCGTTTGTTGTTAGAAAATACTTTTTAGTTATTATAATGTAGTGGTGAAATACCCACTTAGGTTTTCCATCTGAATACTAGCCATTTAACTAACACTACACACAACTTGTCTGCTCGAGAGTAAACTCTTAAGGTAATTTGAAAGTTCTACACGAACAAGGAAACTCTTGTACTGAGAGCAGTTTAGATGAGGCTATAGTTTATAAATGTGTACGCTTATATTAAAAATATTTGATGTGTATGAATAATTATTGATTTGCGTCTTATTCTAATAAGCCTGTTAGTACATATAAAGTATTGCTTAAAAATACTGTATATTATTCCTATTTCAATAACCTTAAAACTTTGAAGATAGGTTATACTATACCCACTGCCAAGTGGTAGTGTTACTAAGTAGTAATAGAAATAAATATAATAAGTTAGTAATGGTAATACTTAACGGTAATAAAAAACAAATTTAAGTTTATTGTAATTATTCTTAAAAAAGACAGAAGAGTATATTACCTCGTCTTCTCAGACAAAAAGGAGATTTTCCGCTGCACTGGACTGCATGGAATCTAATTCTCTACCATCAGAAACAGCTGAATATTTTGACTTTAATCTAAACTAGATTCTGTTTAAAAATGTTAAAAATAATCATTTAAAATAATTTATTTAATTTAATTATTTAAGAAATTACTTCTTCAAAATTGTTTCTTCGTTGCTCCTACCTATATTGAAAGTAATGATATATATTAATACTGCTTAATGGTATTTGGTCATAATGTGGAATTTAAATGGTAAACTTAAAAACAATATTCCAATGTCCCAATTTAGGTGATAGTAACGCAGGGCGGTTTTTAGAGTAATATTTTTCATAAATGAATAGAAACTGTATTTACATTATTTCACATTTTCGATAGAAAACCCATGAACCTGACTCCTAAACATACCTTATTAACTGGATAACAGATGTTAAGTAAGGAAAAACATATATGATGTTACGTAGATATTTTATTTTTGTAGTAATTTAAATAGTGTGACTAACACATTCAAATTGTTATGATATTTGTCTGTAGATTAGGTTGATCAATTATATGTTGACAGGTAATTCAAAAGGCTTTAATAGTCTATGACATTTCGTACTATTTTAGAAATGTAATGTTGCCAGATTGAGGATGCTTTGGATTCCTAGATATTTAATAGTATTTTATCATTTACATTCAGTGTTTTTTTTATGTCATAAATTATATAAATTAATAGGATAGTGCCGCATATTATTTAAAATTAGCTGTGTTTCGTTTCAGATTTTTAGGTGCTTGCTTATCTATTATCTTATTAGTGTTCTTAATAACGCCTATAAGGCGTTTATTTTTTAATTATACATATGTATTATTGCACGATTGATTAAATATTATAGTTATAGCTTAACCATTAATTCGTATTGCCGGAATTTTCCGGTCAGTTTAATTGTTCATTAAAGGGACATATGGTAAGTAATTTGAATTTTCTTTACCACCAATAAATCATTACGTACGTGTACCTTCGGGACGTCGACCTGTATGTCCTGCTTCCTGATCTGTTGTTGCGAGTGTAGCTGTATGTGAGGTTTGCTTTTAAATGCCTGATCCTCGTTAAAATATTAAAAAATAGATATATAATCACCAGATAATGATTATATATTAAGTAGTTACTTTATAACAAAGAGGCTGTGTATACACTTTTCCATTGTCTGAGTCTGGCTGGTATATTATCTATTGTATTCATTTAAATTAAGTTATAATAAATTGAGCATTAAATACTGAAGTGGATATTTGATTTAAAGCTACCCAATGGTCACACAAATACTAAGTTGGAAAGCTAAAATGATACTGCAACATTATTTCAAGGATTTTTTTATTAAAACCGGTAATTATTAAAATTTTCGAACCGCAAAAGCAAGCCATGATTGATTGGTGATTACACGAGTGACAAAGAGGTTTAAAGAGCAGAGGAAATTTTGTTACCATAGCCATATCACAAATGATCCCGTCAAATGCCGCATCAATGTTTCCCGTTTTTTTTTATAAAAAAAATTGCAGCCTAGATATATAATGGGAGAAATGTTAAGCAATACGTTTATTGCTTATTTGATTAACAAAAAGTCTCAAATGTTTCAAGGGATCAGAGTTATATCCATGCGGCGGTACATAAAAATAAAAGGAATTGATTCACAAAGTTAAACAAATTGAATCAAATTTATCCATCCCTTTGGGGTTCAAGTAAATCAAACAAGTTTCTTTAATGGAGATAACCGGAAAAAAAGTACTCGCCTTCCTGTAACAGACGTTATATCACTATTTTCACCAGCTTACACAATCAAGTACTAACTAAAATTTGATGTTGATATCAGTACATAATAAAAACAAAAATAATTATAAATGAAATTTTTAAAGATTGACCTTTTTGACGTTTTTTTAAATTAATAATAAATTGATATTCGCTGTGAACATTATGTTTTTGGTGAAACGTTAATTACTGTCACAATATATTTTTGATGTTACAGTTGTCATTTTAACTCAACTTATTTCTTTATTACTGAATTTCAATTTTTTTATGTTTAAATGACGTAAAAAATTACAGAAGTAATATCTAATTAAATTTAATTGGAATTTAATAGAAACTAATCAACAATTATTTATGAATAATAACCCGAAGTGTTTAAAAAGAAACTTAAAATTTTAAACCTATCAGTTTCAGAACTTACAGAGATGTTTACCCAGGATTTTTTCTTCAGAAACCGCTTGTAATTCCAAAATAGTAAAATCGCTTTTTTACTTCTCATTTAATACGATATCTCATCTAGTGCATTGTTTGTGTTATGGATAAAATATTTAAATAACTTAGTTATTAATAAAGGAAATTATCTCAACTGTAATAAGTGACCAGTGCAAAAGATTAGAAATATGATAATAGAATTTGCAGGAATGCGTGTTAAATTACTAAACTGGGACTGAATCTGAATTAAAAATAAATAAGAGAACTCTTAACCATCGGCATTCAAAGTATAAAAAGAGAGACAGGTTTCGGCGTGACTATTGTTGATAAATAAAGGGTAAAGTATATACCTTTGGTTATCAAAAGCAAATTATACTAGGATCGGCTAACCATGTGCGGCGGGTGTTGAGCTGAGCCCCTGCTTGAATGGCTACACATTTTTCACATTTTTTCAATCTGTCTTCGCTATAACATCCGCGTTCGGCTCAAACATACATGAGAAAATTTTTAGCTAATTATCTCGTCGCATTCTGGAGATAACTAAACACAAAAAAGGTCTCCCAAACGGTTAAGAGCTTCGCTTACGCTTACGCAATTATTTTAATCTAAAACGAGATGAAGGTGTCTGTCAGTGATCGATTAAAATATTTTTGAATTAATGTCTATCAGCCATAAAAATCTTAAAAATACTAAACTATTAGTAGATATTTATTGTTTAATAGATTTTAAATAATAAAGACGAATAGATTCAAAAAGACAATGTTAATTAATTTATGAGGAATGTAAACGATACTGTTACTAAGACATGAATATTTTAACCGAAATTTGAACGAGAATACAATGCTTCACAGTACAAAGATATTATACAATATGAAGTCAATTTCATACTTTAACTTAAATAAATAATGAATTATAAATTAATCAATTTAAATTCCACTTAATTCAACTAAAGTTTTCGTAAACAAAGTTTTTTATTTGTCGTATAATTAAAATCATTAATTTAAATACGTTGTACAAAAGTTTAATATCCGACTTCGATCTCGAATTTCAAAAAATATTATCTTTTGATAATTAAATACTTCTTTTTTTGGGGTCAACCTAATTGTTTACCATTCCTCTTGGAATGTCGCAACCGCAAGTTGCGACATTTCGTGAGTTCTTAGAAATAGGATTTTTTTTGTGTACAGAATATGGGATAATAATTGTAGTAACTATTTCCGTAGGTAATTAGATATTTTTTAAACTTTAAATTTATTTTAAGTGGTAACATTTTTAAAAACTTTTAAATATGTTAACACTTGCAGTTTCGTTGAAAAACGCCGATACTTTTTTCCAAAAAAAAAAGCAAACAAAACAAAATCTTTTGTACGAAGCAAAAGGTTAAGGACTTGAAAATAAGACTTTTGGACACAATGTATATATACATTCTTTCCAATTGGTTTCTTATTACACCTTTTAAACCATTGAAATAGGAAAGGTTTGTGAATCTGTTCACTAGTAGTAGTAGTAGTAGTAGCTTTTAGAATGTATTTCTTTAATTTATTCCGGAACTTTATGAGAAACCTGAAAATATATTTCATCTACCTAGATTTGTGGTTACAGTCTCTGAATAATAAAATTGAACTATCCATGTATTCATGAAAGTTCTAATTACAGTTTGAAATGTTCTCCATCCGTACAACTTTAATTAATCGGTCAAGACTTGTTTACAGTAACTATATATGAATGAAATGTAATTCCGGGCTTAAACCTAGATAAAATTTGTTCACATTTATCATATTCGTTATTATAGAATTATTTTTTATCTTTATATCACTAACACTTCAATTGCATCGCAATTGGTAACCTATATCTGCCATGACGGTGACGTCATTCGTTCAACCACAGACTCTGGCTTTACTTTTTTCCTGGAAGTTTGTTCGTGTCGCTGTTTCGGCAAAGTTAAATTGGATCCGAGAATTTATAGTTGTATAGCTGTATGATAGTTGGAATTTTGTTATTCGGTTTGTATGTGAATTATGTACAGCTTTATGATAATATATTACTTCACACAATGCAAAAACTTGGTTTCAAAACTTTTCATTGAAGCACTCGCAAATTTATGAAATACAACAAATCTGTTTAATAATACCAGTGTATGATTGTTTCCTGCAGAGTATTAACAGCTGGCAATATCAATAATAATACAATTCAATAACTCATAGTCTTTTTTTTATATTACCATACCATATTACCATAAAATACCATAAAAAATTTAAACCTTAGAATAAATTGTAAAAACAACAATTGGTACTTAAAAAAATCTTTCGAGATTCAAAATGTTTTTTTTTAAACTTTTTTTTTTAAAACAGTATTTTATAAAAAAGTCTGATCTTGTCTAATCCACCTCTAAAAAGGCAATCAATCCCAGATAGCTAAAATCATATTAGTATTATTTCCCTTCTTTTTAAAATAATTTAGAGTATTATGAACCGTTACTTCCTTGGGACACCTAGAGGATCGCGAGGTGATCAATGATCTCCTCCCGAAGGAAGTTTCTGGAATAGGGTAATTTGAATATTGTACAGTTTAATCCCTACAAGACACACAGTATGCGTTTAGCAATTATCGGAATCTGAGCCTAGATAATTCGAGCGATTGTCATCTTCGCTACCATATAAAGAGCAAGGTCAAATTAGCCTTGAAAAACTGGGAGTAGTTAATGGTACGAGATAGGACTTTATGTCTGAGCGAAGGTCGTGTCGTGTTGTATAAAGTACAGATCCGACCACCCTGATGAGAGGCTCCCATCTCTGATCTAGATTTTCCCAATATCAGCATCCACCATTTCACCGGTAACACAATTATACTGTCAGTAAATCAACTCATTACTACATGAAAGTTTATATTCTAACGCTACATATTCAGGATGTCAAATCTAATACACCAGATTAGAAGGTATTTTATTTACTATACTATTTTGAGCGCATGTAAATGAAATAAGTAATGCAATGTAGGTAGGTATTGGTACGACTATCGTGGTTCGATAATTATCGCCATCTTACTTACTTACACAACATCATACATCAACTTACTTATAAGATTACTGTTATGGAAATGTATTCATGGAAACTAAAACGATCAAAATCATCTGAGCCATAATAAAATCTTTAAAAAATCTTTCAAGTAAAGTTATATGTTAGGAACAGCATAAGTCTAAGATAGTATACTCTAAAAAGATAGATAGTATATATTAAAAACTTAACACTGGGGAATATTAAAAAACCATGATATAAAACTCAAATGCATTGAAATATTCAGATGCCTTGAACAGAGTTTAATACATATTTAGTGGGAGCAGGTGTGGACCATATTATTTTAAGATTATGTCTGTGGTCCATAGAAGTTTATTGTTTTAAAGATATTCTATAAAATGGTATAGTAATAATAAAAACGGTTTATTTAAACTGTAGTAAACTAAAGATGTTGGCGATTAAAAAATATTTGTGTAGAAAATACATGTTTAACTCATCTTCTTGTGTAAAATATTGTAAAAAAAAAAAAAAATTTTATGTATAACACATTTATACTTCTGCATCTGAATGCTCTGGTCGCAGAAGAATTAATGTGAAAAACAATAAACGAATATTACAAAATAAAGATAGCAGAGAGAACACCCAGATGCATATAAACTGCTCTCAATGAACTCGTTACCCTCTGTTGTGAGATCGAACACACGTCCGCGGGGAGCGATCCGCGATCACATTCAAATGCAACGATTAATAAATAGTGTATTGGTTATCAGTTGTCAGGAACAACTGGCTAGAAACAGGATATTTTTACAACCTTTAACAGGTTCGACAATTGAAATATATGAAATGTTTTTTTATTTTCCATTACTAAAAGTGAAACCTTAAAGCGGGTTTTAGTATTTCCATCGCTATAATAAAAAAAAAAGTAGATTAAAATATTAATATTGAAATGAACTTAAATGCGATTCGTTAATCTGCCGTTACAAGTTAGCCAAAATGTTAATCTTGGTGATAATGTTTTTTATTAAAGTTAATCAATTACATATATCTTGTATTAGATAACACTTATTAAACGAAAAATTTATGTTGTTTATCTATAAATTTATCAAATTTACCGACATCTGGTAGACATATTGAAAGATGTACCCATATAAGTAACACCTAAACTAAAATACGCAAGGATTATTATGATAATATCATTTCATTATGATATGATGACGTTTTATGATGATATCATGATAAAACTTTATCGAGCTGAATTTTCTATCTTATATTTTATTTATTTTTTGTAAACAAACTAAAAAATGAAAGAGAGAGGAAATGTAATTTAAGATATAAATTTACTTGAATTTTTTTTTAAAACAATAAAAATACCTGTTATATAATAAATTCATTTTTTAATCATCAGTTACGCATATAACAACTGCAATATTTTATCGGATGTTAAGCTTACATACTTACTGATTGTTAATCGCAATATAGTAAAGAAGTTAAAATAGTTTCCACGTATTAAATATGAATATAATACACAAAACTAAAAAAAACATCCCAGTATTATTATGGAATGGTGTTCTTTATAGCGACGTCTTTGTGGAAATCGAAAAAACGAACTCTTAGCAACCAAGATGACAATTGAACTAGACCAGCAAGGAAAAAAAAAACAGTCCTATACGTATTATATCAAACATGTATCAATTTAATAAAACCCTCCGCGAATGCCGATTTATCGGTTTTTATAATAACTTCGGTTTAGATTTTCAATCACAATGTTTAAAAATATTTTTATATTTAAAAAAATAACTTAATGTAGGAATATAGTAAATTGAAACATTCGCTCACATTTTTTAATTTGGTGGCTTAGATTTAAAATGTAAATTATATTTCAGTTAAATAAACAATATCACTTGTCACATCTCGTTGCTTCTAATAGCAAAACGTCTAGGCGTCAAGGTAAGTGCATACAACGTTGAAAATCAGTGGACCTTTGGTGACATGTGAAGCTCAGTGCGATAGAATTCCCCTCGTCAACAGAGATGACATGTCCTCTTGTACTGTTATGTCATTAACATACGAGTACTAATACTAAGTCATCAAATACAAGCTCTTACATTACTCTAGAGGTTTTTTGTTATGGTCAGCATATATGTTATATGTATTTAAGGACACTATATAAATAACATAATAAATTATATGTATTGCACTTTTTGATATTCTAACAAATAAACAAAACTATAAGCACAGTTTTAACGTTAGCACTCCGGTTAACGTTTCTCAGTACAAGTGTATCTTTTAGTATCATAAGAGCTTTTCCGATAAGACAACTTCTGTTTAAAGCTATTTAAGTAGACTTAATCATTTTCTATTAAACATTGTTATTAGTTTTCGCTTGTACCTATATTAAAAAATATATTAAATGGGCTTTGTTAGTTCAAATGGCTTAGTCCACTACTACATAGGTAGAGCAGTCGTTAATATGATATATAGTTATCAAAGCTTTTGATCTAGAACCTTAATCAATATGTTTTAAATATTTCATTTCTAATTTCTCTACAATTTCATTTAAAGTTTCAAGGTTGTGAAAGCTAAATTTAATAGTTAATAAACCGCATAGCGATCGGGTCTCTGAATTCTTTATACTGTGAAATCATAAAGAATTCAAATATCTGACCTTTGACGTCCTGAATATTTAACATTGGAATATTGCGACTTTATGGATATTGTTATAGCTTTCTAAAATTAAATCAAGTTTAAAAGGATTTAATTAAATAATTGACAGTAGTAATATTATTATTATTATTGAAATAATGATAAATATAAATTATATTCTTATAAGTTTTTCTTATTTATTAATAAATGTAACAACTACATTATTAATATCATGATATTATGTTCAGGTTTTAGTTAAATGAGTTTCTAATTCAACAAAACGAAATGATTCTTTTGTTCACTTTATTAATACTAATATTATGAATTATAATGTTTTAGCATCGTAAAAGCAAAAGAGAAACAAAAAGATTAAGATAATTTTCTAGTTTTACTTAAATAGATTATTTTATTACTTTATTTATTACTTAAATAATAGCAACGTTGAATCTAATGAAACTTTTTTAAAATTTACTAAGCAATTTTTATTTAAACTAAATTAAATACAATTTTTGAATGCTTTTATGTAATTTTTTTCTTAAATACAGTATGTATGGTATTTTTTATAACTTATAATTATATAGTAGGATAAAAGTATATGTCTATATTCTATATTAGTGAGATCTATAATTATATCAAATTAGCACAATTAATTCCTTATCAAAGCATTATACTCAGGTCTTATTCCGAATACTAATATCACAAATATAACACGTATATGTATATTATATTCCTCAATTATTCAATAATTCTTTCTTCTATCTTTTAATTCTATTTTTGTCGTTGATTATAAAATGTGATTTTAAAACAAGTGACTATTATCATTACCAATATCAATTCATATTATTTTTATAAACTTGTAAATATAGACACCAAACGATCTCATGAAACTTTATAAATATATTATTATATATTATAAAATATATATTCTCTAGAGTCATTGAGTTATCTTGAATGCTGATTACAACAATGTATTCATAACACGTGTTACAAATAAAGTCAACATTACAGTATAGTAAACAACTAATAATAATAAGAATAAAGTCACTGTTCTAATATGATAAAATATAACATTTCCTCAATTATAATTGTAATTTATTTTAATTAAAGTATTCTCTCCTTCCTCCTAAATTAATCTGTGCTAACGAATCATAACTCGCTATGTATTTACATTTTAATTATTTTTAACATAGCTTACATTTTTGTCGATTTATTTCATATCACCCGCTTACAATTTGTACAAAACGATGTTAGTTCAACATTAGAAATAGAATATATTATTATACCAGACTTGAATCAAACTGTATTTACACACTATTATTATACCACAATTCGTCGCCTTTACAGCAGAGATACACTTACATTAAAGTAAGTAAGGATCTTGAAACTATTGTACATATTAGATTTCATTCAATTATAGAACTGGAGTAAATGGAGGTTATATAGAAGGGAGAAATGATATTTTAAAATAGACATTTTACATATTAATAATTACACGTTTATAACAGAATAACTCAGTTATATTAACGACAATAGTATTTTAAAAGATGTTAGTTCTTGTATTTGTTTATGATGATGATATAAAGATATTCTAAAAGTTTTTAATTTCAGTAGGATATATTTTTAAATAATGTTTATTTTGTTTGCAGTCGATTTTGCATTTCGTGCCTTGAATATATTACTGTATTTATCTTAACGGCCTCTTAGTGACTCTGGAACAGTTTATTTTTTTACATTTTTAGTCATGGTATTTTAAGTTAGCAGAATCTATCTATAATAAAGGTAATATATAAATGGTGATAACTAAATAGGATAATATATTTTGTAATTTATTAATTTTATTATATCTTTGTTAGTTAGCCCAATAAAAATATATATTTAAACAAAATCAATAGATTAATAAAATAATGTTGGAAGAGAACAAAGGCTACGTTTTTTATTTCTCCTGGTTCTTGGGCAAAAATTTTTTATAATTACTTATATTTTAACGTTAATATTTTAAACTTAATAATCATTGTAATTTGATTTTCGTCTTCATAATTGAGGTCAGCTGTTAAGTGACCGCAGCAGGTAATATGATATACAGTATATAAATAATTAACACTTAGTTTTACATAATTTTTGTTAAAAAAAAAATTGTAATAAAGTGTTCAATAACAATATTTACATCTACATGATAAAATATACATAGCACAAAAAATTATATGAAATTATTGCGTTTGTTGTTACAAAATACTTTTTAGTTATTATAATGTAGTGGTGAAATACCCACTTAGGTTTTCCATCTGAATACTAGCCATTTAACTAACACTACACACAACTTGTCTGCTCGAGAGTAAACTCTTAAGGTAATTTGAAAGTTCTACACGAACAACGAAACTCTTGTACTGAGAGCAGTTTAGATGAGGCTATAGTTTATAAATGTGTACGCTTATATTAAAAATATTTGATGTGTATAAATTATTATTGATTTGCGTCTTATTCTAATAAGCCTGTTAGTACATATAAAGTAGGTATTGCTTAAAAATACTGTATATTATTCCTATTTCAATAACCTTAAATCTTTGAAGATAGGTTATACTATACCCACTGCCAAGTGGTAGTGTTACTAAGTAGTAATAAAAATAAATATAATGAGTGTGTAATGCTAATACTTAACGGTAATAAAAAACAAATTTAAGTTTATTGTAATTATTCTTAAAAAAGACAGTAGAGTATATTACCTCGTCTTCTCAGACAAAAAGGAGATTTTCCGCTGCACTGGACTGCATGGAATCTAATTCTCTACCATCAGAAACAGCTGAAGATTTTGACTTTAATCTAAACTAGATTCTGTTTAAAAATGTTAAAAATAATCATTTAAAATAATTTATTTACATTTAATTATTTAAGTATTTTTAAATTACTTCTTCAAAATTGTTTCTTCGTTACTCCTACCTATATTGAAAGTAATGATATATATTAATACTGCTTAATGGTATTTGGTCATAATGTGGAATTTAAATGGTAAACTTAAAAACAATATTCCAATGTCCCAATTTAGGTGTTAGTAACGCAGGACGATTTTTAGAGTAATATTTTTCATAAATTAATAGAAACTGTATTTACATGATTTCACATTTTCGATAGAAAACCCATAAACCTGACTCCTAAACATACCTTTTTAACTGGATGACAGATGTTAAGTAAGGAAAAACATATATGATGTAGATATTTCATTTTTGTAATTTCAATTTAAATAGTTAGTCACACATTCTAATTTTTATTATGTTTGTCTGTGATTAGGTTGATCAATTATCTGTTGACAGGTAATTCAAAAGGCTTTAATAGTCTATGATATTTCGTACTATTTTAGAAATGTAATGTTGCCAGATTGAGGATGCTTTGGATTCCTAGATATTTAATAGTATTTTATCATTTACATTCAGTGTTTTTTTTTGTCATAAATTATATAAATTAATAGGATAGTGCCGTATATTATTAAAAATTTGCTGTGTTTCGTTTCAGATTTTTAGGTGCTTGCTTATCTATTGGAAGCACTTACGATATTAATATTTATAATTAGCCTTCGGTGAGTGTGATTGTAATTAGTGTTCTTAATAACGCCTATAAGGCGTAAATTTTTTAATTATACATATGTATTATTGCACGATTGATTAAATATTGTAGTTATACCTTAACCATTAATTCGTATTGCCGACATTTTCCGGTCAGTTTAATTGTTCATTAAAGGGACATATGGTAAGTAATTTGAATTTTACTTACCACCAATAAATCATTACGTACGTGTACCTTCGGGACGTCGCACAGTGTTTCGTGTAGAACATGCTAGGTGGACAAAATTATTTTATGTTATATAACAAGGCTTTTACTATTTTACATATAGGTAGTCATGTTTTTGTAATAAAAAACGAAAAATTGGTATAAAAACAGAAAATATTATACAAACAACAAAAATAAAATTAAAAAACTAAATTAACCTAATAATCATCATCAGAGTCTTCTGATGAATCTTTTATAGTGTAATCTTCAACATTTTGTGGCATTGTGCGACAATATGATGACGATTCCGGCCTTGATTCTACTATGCTAGGGCTTACAATTAACTTTAAAACTTCTGTACATATTTTTTCCGGTTTTTTCGGGGAATCTCTCGAAGGCTATTGATCAAAGGATCAGATGTTATAACTAACATAGACAGTAAGTCTCTATTCGTGGCAACACGCGAGCACTTGCGGGTGTTGTACTCCCTAAATCTGCGGCAATCTTTGTTACGTGCTTCCTGAGCCTCTTCGGAAAGCTGCCCAATCGGAAGCAATGCTGCTTTGATGACCTCTGTACTGTGAATTAATATTTTATGTACAGTAGCAGGCATACAGTACCACGAATAGAGACAGATATGTCTTCTGGTTTCGAGACAAAATTTATTGAATTCCGCTAAGTTTATTTCGAGTCCAGAAGACAATGTCCTCAAAATAACATCAAATTGTTTGATAATTGTAACATCTAACCCTGTGATGTGAGCACTCATCTCAGCATTCTTAAAAAAGCGACGGGCTGTGTTTCCATCATTTGAAGAACCAAATCCTGGCTTTGGTTTATCAACAATAAGCCCCATCTCGTTCTTAAATTTCAACTTGATTTCTTCGGAACGAACTTTGATATCTGCTTTGTCTTCGTCGCTTCTAGCCTGCCATTTCTTTATATTCAACTTGTAGCTGATATGTAAAAGGCATTCAAAGCAACGAATCCAAGCATGAAGCGTAGATAAACCAAAGCCAAAATGTTCTTGATTGCTGTTGAACTTCGCGGGATCATCGTTCATTGTTTTGGGGGTGGCGCCACAGATGAAACACTTTTGAGATGAACGAGTTTCTGTTAATGCGTTGCATACTTTTCCGTCTGTCATTGTCAGTAAAAGTTCGTGTTTCACAGAGATTTGAGAATCATCAAATTTGATAAGTGTTGGAAGAAGATCGTTAACTTCTTCCAACAATCTGTTTGTGTCCGCTAACGTGAAGTCGTTCGTTTCTTTAGCAAATATAAATTTGATTGGGCGACAATACATTGTTGATGAAGGCCGAGGATTTTTCCAAATAATTTTGGACCCATCATATAACTTAAGGGGAACCAAAGAAAATACAAAAAGAAACTCGTCCGTATCTTCAGTGTTTTCAAATCTCTGTTTGTATGTGCTGTGCCCAGAACTTCCATCACATCCCCATTTACTAACAAGTGTAAACGATGAACTTGTTGGGAGGACACTGCTGATAACTTCATTCTGTGCTAATATTAGACGTTCCACTGTTTTATTTAATAAGGCTTGCAAATTTATTTCAGCACGAGTTTCTGTTATAGCAATGTGCTCCTCTGCAGGGTGACAGGCCTGTTTGGACTTTCTTAAACTAAAATATGACGGAAATACATTATGTCCTGCCTTCATGGACCACTTTCTTGTTTTTTTGTATGCATGCGTTGTTGATTTAGAATCTATATAGGCTTCGTCACTACTTAACTGCCTAGGAATAACAGAACTGGTATTTTTAGACTTCTTAATATTATCTGGGTTCTCACTAATGTCTCTAATCACGTTGGCAATTTTTCTTTGGCCTGTTGAACGCACAGCAATTTCGGCAGCAGTCACTAATTCACTGACACTTCGCGATTCTACGAGATCCACAACGCAACGTTTCTTCGTCTTAAACGATGATTCTCCGAAATCTTTGCGAGGTCTTCCTGCAGGAGTCACAGCCCCACTCGATGTCGAAGGTTGTGACGCAGAAGAACTCGCGGTGAACTGTATGTCTGCTTCATCCAGCCACGTCTTGTTTTTAATTAAAAAACGCTCCTTCGACTTTCCTGAAGCCAACCATTTGGTACCAATCTTATTTGAAAAGTTGGATATTTTCAAATTTATTTCTTTTCGGCTACTTTCAGTAATGTCACCAAAGTGAAATTTTGAAGAAAGGTAGACATATACACGCGAATTTTTTTCATTCTTCGTGTGTTTCAACCATTCTTCGAAAAAGTCTATCCTTGAAATGGAGTAAACGTGTTCTGAAAAAAAAAGAAAAAAACATGTTGTACTCAAGTGTGCTAAATAATATGTGTATTTTTATATAGAATAAAGTTATTCCTATGATATATCTAAGAAGTAGCCCGGATAGAGGTGAATGTCTGTAAATTTAGCTCTGTCAAAGTTTTTTTTTTGAAAAAATATACGCTAAAATATGTAATGTATGTTAAAATTACACTAAAAATACATTTCAATAGATTTTGTTTTAAATAAATACTTATTAAAAAATAGGACTTACCCTCAGTATTAATATCCATCACAAACACTCACAATATTACTATAATCCACTATGAGACGTGCACGAAAGTGTCGCTAAATTGCAACTGATTGATTGGAAAGGTTGCATTAAACTCATTACCTGCCTTCTGACCCCTATGACTCATCAGTTAAACATGTGACAAACAACAGATTCTCGGAATTGGAGTTTAAGGATGTTGTTTACGTTTTGTAATTAAGATTACCTGGAAATGATAACATGAATATTGTCCACCTAGCATGTTCTAGGCGAAATACTGTGCGTCGACCTGTATGTCCTGCTTCCTGATCTGTTGTTGCGAGTGTAGCTGTATATGAGGTTTGCCTTTAAATGCCTGATCCTCCTTAAAATATTAAAAAATAGATATATAATCACCAGATAATGATTATATATTAATAATATACACTATAAAAATATTTAAAAAATAAGTGTTTGACTGCAGTCTTCTTGTACTGATAAACAAAGAGGCTGTGTATATACTTTTCCATTGTCTGAATCTGGCTGGTATATTATCTATTGTATTCATTTAAATTAAGTTATAATAAATTGAGTATTAAATATTGAAGTGGATATTTGATTTAAATCTACCCAATGGTCACACAAATACTAAGTTGGAAAGCTAAAATTATACTGCAACATTATTTCAAGGATTTTTTTATTAAAACCGGTAATTATTAAAATTTTCGAACCGCAAAAGCAAGCCATGATTGATTGGTGATTGCACGAGTGACAAAGAGGTTTAAAGGGCAGAGGAAATTTTGTTACCATAGCCATATCACAAATGATCCCATCAAATGCCGCATCAATGTTTCGGGTTTTTTTTATAAAAAAAATTGCAGCCTAGATATATAATGGGAGAAATGTTAAGCAATACGTTTATTGCTTATTTGATTAACAAAAAGTCTCAAATGTTTCAAGGGATCAGAGTTATATCCATGCGGCGGTACATAAAAATAAAAGGAATTGATTCACAAAGTTAAACAAATTGAATCAAATTTATCCATCCCTTTGGGGTTCAAGTAAATCAAACAAGTTTCTTTAATGGAGATAGCCGGAAAAAAAGTACTCGCCTTCCTGTAACAGACGTTATATCACTATTTTCACCAGCTTACACAATCAAGTACTAACTAAAATTTGATGTTGATATCAGTACATAATAAAAACAAAAGTAATTATAAATGAAATTTTTAAAGATTGACCTTTTTGACGGTTTTTTAAATTAATAATAATTTGATATTCGCTGTGAACATTATGTTTTTTGGTGAAACGTTAATTACTGTCACAATATATTTTTGATGTTACAGTTGTCATTTTAACTCAACTTATTTCTTTATTACTGAATTTCAATTTTTTTATGTTTAAATGAGGTAAAAAATAACAGAAATAATATCTAATTAAATTTAATTGGAATTTAATAGAAACTAATCAACAATTATTTATGAATAATAACCCGAAGAGTTTAAAAAAGAAACTTAAAATTTTAAGCCTATCAGTTTCAGAACTTACAGAGATGTTTACCCAGGATTTTTTCTTCAGAAACCCCTTGTAATTCTAAAATAGTAAAATCGCTTTTTTACTTTTCATTTAATGCGATATCTCATCTAGTGCGTTGTTTGTATTATGGATAATATATTTAAATAACTTAGTTATTAATAAAGTAAATTATCTCCACTGTAATAAGTGACCAGTGCAAAAGATTCGAAATATGATAAGGGAATGTGCAGGAATGCGTGTTAAATTACTAAACTGGGACTGAATCTGAACTAAAAATAAATAAGAGAACTCTTAACTATTGGCATTCAAAGTATAAAAAGAGAGACAGGTTTCGGCGTGACTATTGTTGATAAATGAAAGAGTGAAGTATATACCTTTGGTTATCAAAAGCAAATTATACTAGGATCGGCCAACCATGCGCGGCGGGTGTTGAGATGAGCCCCTGCTTGAATGGCTACACATTTTTCACATTTTTTCAATCTGTTTTCGCTATAACATCCGCGTTCGACTCAAACATACATGAGAAAGTTTTTAGCTAATTATCTCGTCGCATTCTGGAGATAACTAAACACTAAAAACGTCTTCCAAACGGTTAAGAGCTTCGCTTACGCTTACGAAATTATTTTAATCTAAAACGAGATGAAGGTGTCTGTCAGTGATCGATTTAAATATTTTTGAATTAATGTCTATCAGTCGTAAAAATCTTAAAAATACTAAACTATTAGTAGATTTTTATTGTTTAATAGATTTTAAATAATAAAGACGAATAGATTCAAAAAGACAATGTTAATTAATTTATGAGGAACTAGCAGACCCGGTCACGCGTTGCTGTGACTATTATTTTTGTTATATTACATTGTACTAAACTATTTAAGGGGTAACGTTCAGAGTACATCTGTCATGAAAACCATAATGTTTTCTTATAGTCGATATTAAGCAAAAATCAAAACAAAATAATTATAATTATTTTTTTAATTTTATCCAAGTTTATAACACTATTTGTATATAACAAAGTTTTTAGTAAATAACTTGGAACACTAAACTTACGAATGAGGTAGGTAGGGTAGATATCTCATTCGTAATTACTCAATCCAGTCAATAGATACCGCCATCTTTTAGAATTGTTAAGAGCTAACTGCAAAATGATAAACTAATAATTTGCAATAAAATAATACTGCGACTATGAATTGAGTTGAAAATTATTATATCTTTTAAGTTAGGTCAAACTGTACGTGGTGTGTAAATTTATTTAAATCAGTTAAGTAGTTTAGGAGTCCATCGCGGACAAATAACGCGACACGTGATTTATATATATTAAGAATTCTGGTGGATATTTTTTATCATTTAATATTATAATAAATAAATCGTAAAATTTTCCTTTTTTATGTTACTTCATCATTTTATTAAGACGTTCATAATTAAAAGTATTTGGTGGTTTTTACTAATACATACAATGAAAGTTAAACTCAAAACATTTAAATTTTAAAAGTTTTTTTTTTTTTTAATAAATACAATTTTTATACAACTCGGCAGAATTCGTTCTGTCAAATAGATTTGGAATGTGGCAGTTTATATTTCGACCTTTAGACGTTTTTACTCTGCTGATCCTCACACATCGCCCTATCATCATGGTGACGGTTCTGTTCAGGAGAATTAAAGAAAAAGGTCAGCTCGGGTGACTTAAGTATCTTAGCTTCCACGAACTTTGGTCACCCTTTTGAGACCCACTAAAAACCCCGATTGGGATGTCTGCCAGAGGGCTTCAAACCAAGAGGGGAACTTAAGGTTCAAACCTGATTGAAAAATAATCTAAAGGGATAGTGGTTCCCACTATCCCTTTAGATTATTTTTAAAAAGGTAAAGGTGACAAATATTTATAAAGTGGGTGCTTCAATTACAAAGTATAGAGATAATTAATTATTTATTACTATTATTATTAACATAGGGTTCATAACCGATGAAATAAAAAATAATGAAATAAAACGTACATAAGTATTTTTAAATCCAGTGAATCATAATTATTAACAAAAATCTGTTTTATTTTTATTTTAGTGCTTTATGATACACAATGTTTTTTGTTTGATTACCTGGTGAATATATAAATAAATCTGATGGTTTTCCAACACGGGAACAGGCAACATACAATTGACCATGTGAGAAACATGGGTTTTCTAGATTAATACCACAAACACCTAATGATTGCCCCTGGGACTTATTTATGGTCATAGCAAAAGCAAGCCGCACTGGAAATTGTAGTCGTTTAAATTCAAATGGTACATCAGTCGGAATCATTGGGATGCGTGGTATCAAAACGTCTTCTCCTTTATACTTTCCTTTCAGTATAGTTGCTTCTATCACGTTGTTCAATAATTTTTTTATCGCTAACCGTGTGCCGTTGCAAAGACGCGGTTGGTTGATATTTCTCAACATTATTACTACCGAACCAACCTTTAATTGAAGATTGTGAGGTGGCAATCTTGGTAAATCCAGCGAGTTTAAAAATTCAGGCGGATAGTTAACGACATCATCTTGGTTAGTAGCCGAATCAACTGATTTATATATCCTCAATTCGCCTGTAATTTGTTCTTGAATTTTGAAATTTAATTCACTTACATCTATGTTTTTTGCAGCCAATATAGCCCGTTCGCTCAACCAATCATGGTTTCTATAATTTTGAGCAACATCTGGAAACACCTTTTGAGTAAGTTCATCTTTTGATCTAGTTAACTGACAAAAACCTTGAGGAAAGTTAATGCAACCAGTCAAGGTGTCTATAGGAAATTTGCCATTACCAATGTCAATGAGTTGTTTAGAGAATATGTCTCCATTTGTCATTTTGCAACTTGATACGCATATTCTTGCTTAAGTGTAATACCTTCACATGTTTCCACAAATTGGAGGACTTTAAACAGGCATTAAGTTCATCAGCTGGCGTTGATCGTGGAATCACTGGCAATGTTTGACGAAAATCTCCTGCTAATAAAATCATTGCACCACCAAATGGGTTATTATTGCTCCGGAGATCTTGTAAGGTTCTATCTAAAGCCTCCAAAGATTTTTTATGTGCCATCGTGCATTCATCCCAAACAATCAATCCACATTGCTGCAAAACCTTTGCCATTGCAGAGTTCTTCGAAATGTTGCAGGTTGGAGTTTCGTTGCTTTGCATGTTTAATGGTAATTTTAGTGCTGAATGAGCTGTTCTACCACCTTCAAGCAAAGTTGCTGCGATTCCCGACGAAGCGAGTGCAAGTGCAATTTTATTTTGTGAGCGAATTGTTGCTAATATCAATGAAATCAAAAAAGTTTTTCCTGTACCACCAGGTGCATCTAAGAAGTAAATCCCTCCTCTTTTATCATTTATTACTTTCAAAAGTGTATCAAATACATACTTCTGTTGTTCATTCAATAGTGGAAGATTCGTTTGAATTAATTCTTTCAAAGTGTTGAGATCATACAGTTTTTCTCGGTGCAACTCTTGGTTAAAAGCATCATGCATTGGACGATTGGGTGCGGCCAGGCCTAATTGAAATAATAGTTTGTTTGACATCATCAAGCACATGTCCTCAATTGAAATCAATACTTCATTGTAAATTTCTTCGCTTATTTGTATATTTGGATTTCCCCTTCTAATCCGTATTTGATACAAAATATCATCACACATATTATCTTTGTACTTGATCCACAAATCCTTTGGGTTTGATGGGAAGCAGGTAGATATGATTATAGAAAACAATGTTCGTATTTGATGAGCTTGTGATGATATTACAGCATCATTGAGAGTTTGATCCCAATGAGCATCATTGTCTAGCAATCGCAAACGTTGGCAAGCTTCTCTATATGATCCACACAAATCACCATTAACAGTTCGTACATGTTGGAACGATGTTGGGCCACGTACATTGACTAATAGCAGTCGTAAATAAAAACATTCATCATTGCTTGGATGTACTGAATAAATTCGACCAATCGCATCGGTAGAAAATATATCTGGGTATCCTGTAACTGGTTTTCCTTGTTTCCGTCGTATAAATCTTCTTGAGGATTGATTCCAAGTATAATATTTTGGCATTTCAGAATATAACAATGTTTGAGCAAAATCATCGTTTTGACATATCTCAAAAAATCTGGTTAATGTAGTAGATGGTGGCTGTAAAGCTCTTTCTACTGCGTTCTGTGCTGTAAAATATACTCTTTGTCCATTTTCTAAATGCACAGCTAAATGAACAACAGTAGGGTGCCTTTCATGAATAGGAAAAGAAAATATTCGCCAAACTGCTTCATTACTACTAACATAGCGACCCATTTGGTATTGGGTAACTTCATCATTGGAATTCTCTGCATTAATACCAATCACAGCCATATCACTCCCTTTGGTTACATATTTGCAAATGTATTTAATAGATTTTACTGAATGGCAAGATTCAACGTTGATGTGCGCTTTGAAGGTCTTTGATAAAATGGGTGAATATGGAACAATCCAGCGATTATCTATTTCAATATCTTGTTGATTTAATTTGACAATTGTTGATCTTCCATTGTCTGCTGTCGATCGGCGACGATACAAAGGATAACCGTCATTACCAGTGATTGTTTCAGATATTAATGTCCGTGGATATCGCTTTGAACATTTACCATCCACCATACACGGTGAATTTTGATTAAGAGTTCCACAGGGACCATGTATCATATTTTTAATAACTACCTCATGCAATCCAGGATCTACTTCTACATTAGAAATTTCAGCTGATATTACTGCATCAACTTCATTTGGCCTTATCTTTTCAACTAACCAAATCAAAATGTGTGCATGTGGCAATCCCCGTTTCTGCCACTCCACAGAATACATCCAGCAGCGTGTCTCTCCAAACACATAATGTTTCACAATGAAATCCATCAAAGATTTCAACTTTTGTCTAAAGACTCTGGCTGTAATATCATGACGATCAATAGGTGATTGCCCAGGGAATAACTCCTGCTTGATTTCTATCCAGTGTGGATTGCATGTAAATGTGATGAACAAATCTGCTGTACCATAATGACGAACATATGACATGGCATCTTGAGCATATTCATGCATATGTCGAGGGCTTCCGATGTATGTTGCTGGAAGAATAGTCATCCGACCAACATTCTGTGCATTTCCATCAGTATTAATCGCATCTCGAAGGTGAATATACTCTTCAGATCTGAGTTTGGTCTGATTCAACCTGATGAATGTTAATCTCTCCGTTTCAATTTTAACATACATGTCTACAACATACTTGTGATATAATCGCCGACATTTGAGTATGTGATTGTCTTCATTTTCACGAATCATTAGGCGGTAGGAATAATAGTTCATTGAACTGACTTTTTTGTTGGTTTCGGAACCTGAAAATAGATTTTTGTTTTCATAATATTGAAAATTAAAAAAATAATAATATAGTGACTGATAATATAGCTCCATAGCTAAACTAATATTTTTTATTACCTGTAATGGGATTTATCATCTTGTTTGAAAAATCATAGCCATCTTCACCTTGCCAAAATATAATGGGATATTGCAGTGCGTCATATGAGCGGTGTGTTTCCTTTATACGTTGTAATTGATCATTCCGACGATGTAAAACAATATCACGGGATTCCAAGTTTTCTCCAACTACAACGATGGCAACTTCATCAATAGTTGGTGCATTAAAACGTCTTGCATGTTGGCCAACAGGTGTTTTATCAGCTCTGATTACAATTTTGTGATTATCAGATGGCATCCGATCCAGTGCAGTTTTAAACAACATAACCAATTGATTGTACTCATGAAATAAAGTTTGTAATTGTTCTACAATAGACCTCTTTAGTGAATTGTTATGTGAACAACGCATATCAATTTCTCGTGGTGAATTGCCCATGAAATAAATTTGCAGAAATTTGTAATTGCTATCTGACACTGGTAACAGTGAACCTGCTCTATGATATATTTAGCCTTGTATCTGTAAATTAAAAAAAATGATTTTTGCCAAATAGAAATAATATTTGTTCCTAAAAAGTATATCTGTCTCTTAATTTGAATCACCAAATAATAATTGATATGCTTAGGTATGTCAATATGTAATAATTAGTTGTAACTAATATCCATCGTCAAATAATTATATTGTGTTTCAAAATAATAAAAGTGTTGCTAATACTGAATCACCAAATAATATTATGACTAAGTAATATATGTTTTGGGGTTTAGGAAACTGAAGGTTAATGACACATATTTACTTAGTTAACAGGAAATTTTGTTCATTAAAATAATAATGATTAACTGCTATAATACATACCTTAAAAGTTGGCATGAAATTTTCCCGAACTACGTTTGTTGCCCCAAATGATGTCATTTGAAAGCAATTGTTATATTGTTGAATATTTGACAAAAAGTGTATGGAATCTGGTTCTATTCCTGAAACCAATGAGTACAATGGCTCTGGTGGTGGATCCAATGGTATCAATTTCACTTTCCCATTTGCGCAACACAATCCACTTGCTTCATTTTTGTATTTCAATGCCTTACAATAAGAGCAAACCAAGTTCATAGATCCAATAGCAACACATTGGTGGTTACTGTAGTCAATTGAAAAATCGTAATTGAAAGCAGCTCGATTCAAACTTTCGCGATTATTAGTTGAATCTCTCGCTCTCGCTTCCCGCGTTCGTGATATACGAATTCTTTCGCGTTCATTTCGGTCGTCACGTTCATGTGCAGTATGATAAGATCGGTAATTCATTTGGTTTGTAGCATTTCGGGTTCTTCTACTTAAATTACTTCGTCTTATAGGAGGCATATCGTATATAATTACCTAAATTTATTCACATGAAATAATTATTAATCACAGGTATTTATACAATCAAAATTAATTATTAAATATTATAAACGCTTTTTAACGCAGTTTGTTTGACAGATGCAATGACGTGAAAACTGATGACAATTTATGTCGCATTCCGAAACTAAAACAAAAGAAAGAATATTCCAAGGCCAATCAAATCTTACATTTACTTTTTTTGACTTTTCAATTTGGTCGGGTGTACACATTCATTTGATTAAATTTGAACGTTGTGCAGCGACAATAAAGCGCGAATTGACTCTTTGACGTTAGCAAGACACCTACATTGTTTAGACAACAATGAGTGCTTGTAATTTAATATCAACTGTATTGAATAGCAATACAGTTCAAATTGACTCTACATTTAGTTATTTATTCTACATTTAAAATATTTGTATAGGAAAAAGAAAAGGGCTTTTTTAGGGTTTCCCTGGAAATTATTCAAATTTTTCTCGCCGTTAGAGCCATCCTTGGACTTCAAGGAACATTTAAAAAAAAGAATTGTTAAGATTGGTCCATGCGTTGTTGAGTTATGCGCTTACCAACACATTTTGCGATTCATTTTTATATAATAGATGTAAACGATACTGTTACTAAGACATGAATATTTTAACCGAAATTTGAACGAGAATACAATGCTTTACAGTACAAAGATATTATACAATATTAAGTCAATTTCATACTTTAAGTTAAATAAATAATGAATTGTAAATTAATCAAATTAAATTCAACTAAAGTAACTAAATTTTCGTAAACAAAGTTTTTTATTTTTCATATAATTAAAATCATTAACTTAAATAACGTGTACTAAGGTTTAAGATCCGACTTCGATCTCGGTTTTAAAAAATATTATCTTTTGATAATTAAATACTTTTTTTTTGGGGTCAACCTAATTGTTTACCATTCCTCATGGAATGTCGCAACCGCAAGTTGCGACATTTCGTGAGTTCTTAGAAATAGGTTTTTTTTTGTGTACAGAATATGCGATAATAATTGTAGTAACTATTTCCGTAGGTACTTAGATATTTTTTAAACTTTAAATTTACTTTAAGTGTTAACATTATTAAAAACTTTTAAACATGTTAATACCTGCAGTTTCGTTGAAAAACGCTGATACTTTTTCCAAAAAAAAAAAACAAACAAAACAAAATCTTTTGTACGAAGCAAAAGGTTAAGAACTTGAAAATAAGACTTTTGGACACAATGTATATGTACATTCTTTCTAATCGGTTTCTTATTACACCTTTTAAACCATTGAAATAGGAAAGGTTTGTGAATCTGTTCACTAGTAGTAGTAGTAGTAGTAGCTTTTAGAATGTATTTCTTTAATTTATTCCGGAACTTTATGAGAAACCTGAAAATATATTTCATCTACCTAGATTTGTGGTTACAGTCTCTGAATAAT
Source organism: Melinaea menophilus ssp. n. AW-2005 (assembly GCA_918358695.1). Classification (NCBI taxonomy): domain Eukaryota; kingdom Metazoa; phylum Arthropoda; class Insecta; order Lepidoptera; family Nymphalidae; genus Melinaea; species Melinaea menophilus. The sequence continues at coordinate 6,462,170 of OU911050.1, read as the reverse complement.
AAAATTGAACTATCCATGTATTCATGAAAGTTCTAATTACAGTTTGAAATGTTCTCCATCCGTACAACTTTAATTAATCGGTCAAGACTTGTTTACAGTAACTATATATGAATGAAATGTAATTCCGGGCTTAAACCTAGATAAAATTTGTTTACATTTATCATATTCGTTATTATAGAATTATTTTTTATCTTTATATCACTAACATTTCAATTGCATCGCAATTGGTAACCTATATCTGCCATGACGGTGACGTCATTCGTTCAACCACAGACTCTGGCTTTACTTTTTTCCTGGAAGTTTGTTCGTGTCGCTGTTTCGGCAAAGTTAAATTGGATCCGAGAATTTATAGTTGTATAGCTGTATGATAGTTGGAATTTTGTTATTCGGTTTGTATGTGAATTATGTACAGCTTTATGATAATATATTACTTCACACAATGCAAAAACTTGGTTTCAAAACTTTTCATTGAAGCACTCGCAAATTTATGAAATACAACAAATCTGTTTAATAATACCAGTGTATGATTGTTTCCTGCAGAGTATTAACAGCTGGCAATATCAATAATAATACAATTCAATAACTCATAGTCTTTTTTTTATTTTACCATACCATATTACCATAAAATACCATACCATAAAAAATTTAAACCTTAGAATAAATTGTAAAAACAACAATTAGTACTTAAAAAAATCTTTCGAGATTCAAAATGTTTTTTTTTTAACTTTTTTTTTAAAACAGTATTTTATAAAAAAGTCTGATCTTGTCTAATCCACCTCTAAAAAGGCAATCAATCCCAGATAGCTTAAATCATATTAGTATTATTTCCCTTCTTTTTAAATAATTTAGAGTATTATGAACCGTTACTTCCTTGGGACATCTAGAGGATCGCGAGGTGATCAATGATTTCCTCCCGAAGGAAGTTTCTGGAATAGGGTAATTTGAATATTGTATAGTTTAATCCCTAGAAGACACACAGTATCGTGTGTCCCCAATGCGTTTAGCAATTATCGGAATCTGCGCCTAGATAATTCGAGCGATTGTCATCTTCGCTACCATATAAAGAGCAAGGTCAAATTAGCCTTGAAAAACTAGGAGTAGTGAATGGTACGAGATAGGACTTTATCTCTGAGCGAAGGTCGTGTCGTGTTGTATAAAGTACAGATCCGACCACCCTGATGAGAGGCTCCCATCTCTGATCTAGATTTTCCCAATATCAGCATCCACCATTTCACCGGTAACACAATTATACTGTCAGTAAATCAACTCATTACTACATGAAAGTTTATATTCTAACGCTACATATTCAGGATGTCAAATATAATACACCAGATTGCAAGGTATTTTATTTACTATACTATTTTGAGCGCATGTAAATGAAATAAGTAATGCAATGTAGGTAGGTATTGGTACGACTATCGTGGTTCGATAATTATCGCCATCTTACTTACTTACACAACATCATACATCAACTTACTTATAAGATTACTGTTATGGAAATGTATTCATGGAAACTAAAACGATCAAAATCATCTGAGCCATTATAAAATCTTTAAAAAATCTTTCAAGTAAAGTTATATGTTAGGAACAGCATAAGTCTAAGATAGTATACTCTAAAAAGATAAATAGTATATATTAAAAACTTAACACTGGGGAATATTAAAAAACCATGATATAAAACTCAAATGCATTGAAATATTCAGATGCCTTGAACAGAGTTTAATACATATTTAGTGGGAGCAGGTGTGGACCATATTATTTTAAGATTATGTCTGTGGTCCATAGAAGTTTATTGTTTTAAAGATATTCTATAAAATGGTATAGTAATAATAAAAACGGTTTATTTAAACTGTAGTAAACTAAAGATGTTGGCGATTAAAAAATATTTGTGTAGAAAATACATGTTTAACTCATCTTCTTGTGTAAAATATTGTAAAAAAAAAAAGAATTTTATGTATGTATTAACACATTTATACTTCTGCATCTGAATGCTCGGGTCGCAGAAGAATTAATGTGAAAAACAATAAACGAATATTACAAAATAAAGATAGCAGAGAGAACACCCAGATGCATATAAACTGCTCTCAATGAACTCGTTACCCTCTGTTGTGAGATCGAACACACGTCCGCGGGGAGCGATCCGCGATCACATTCAAATGCAACGATTAATAAATAGTGTATTGGTTATCAGTTGTCAGGAACAACTGGCTAGAAACAGGATATTTTTACAACCTTTAACAGGTTCGACAATTGAAATATATGAAATGTTTTTTTATTTTCCATTACTAAAAGTGAAACCTTAAAGCGGGTTTTAATATTTCCATCGCTAAAATAAAAAAAATAACTAGATTAAAATATTAATATTGAAATTAACTTAAATGCGATTCGTTAATCTGCCGTTAACAGTTTGCAAAATGTTAATGGTGGTGATATTTTTTTTTATCAAAGTTAATCAAGGACAGATATCATATTCTTATATTAGATAACACTTATTAAACGAAAAATTTATGTTGTTTATCTATCAATTTATCAAATTTACCGACATCTGGTAGACATATTGAAAGATGCACCCATATAAGTAACACCTAAAGTAAAATACGCAAGGATTATTATGATAATATCATTTTGTTACTGATAAAACTTTATCGAGCTGAATTTTCTATCTTATATTTTATTTATTTTTTGTAAACAAACTAAAAAATGAAAGAGAGAGGAAATGTAATTTAAGATATAAATTTACTTGAGTTTTTTTCTATCACAATAAAAATAGCTGTTATATAATAAATTCATTTTTTAATCATCAGTTACGCATATAACAACTGCAATATTTTATCGGATGTTAAGCTTACATACTTACTGATTGTTAATCGCAATATAGCAAAGAAGTTAAAATAGTTTCTACGTATTAAATATGAATATAATACATAAAACTAAAAAAAACATCCCAGTATCATTATGGAATGGTGTTCTTTATAGCGACGTCTTTGTGGAAATCGAAAAAACGAACTCTTAGCAACCAAGATGACAATTGAACTAGACCAGCAAGGAAAAAAAAACAGTCCTATACGTATTATATCAAACATGTATCAATTTAATAAAACTCTCCGCGAATGCCGATTTATCGGTTTATATAATAACTTCGATTTCGATTTTCAATCATAATGTTGAAAAATATTAAAAAAAATTACTTAATGTAGAAATATAGTAAATTTAAACATTCGCTCACATTTTTTAATTTGATGGCGTAGATTTAAAATGTAAATTATATTTCAGTTAAATAAACAATATCACTTGTCACATCTCGTTGCTTCTAATAGCAGAACGTTTAGGCGTCAAGGTAAGTGCATACAACGTTGAAAATCAGTGGACCTTTGGTGACATGTGAAGCTCAGTGCGATAGAATTCCCCTCGTCAACAGAGATGACATGTCCTCTTGTACTGTTATGTCATTAACATACGAGTACTAATACTAAGTCATCAAATACAAGCTCTTACATTACTCTACAGTATTTTTGTTATGGTCAGCATATATGTTATATGTATTTAAGGACAGTATATAAATAACATATTAAATTATATGTATTGCACTTTTTGATGTTCTAACAAATAAACTAAACTATAAGCACAGTTTTAATGTTAGCACTCCGGTTAACGTTTCTCAGTACAAGTGTATCTTTTAGTATCATAAGAGCTTTTCTGATAAGACAACTTCTGTTTAAAGCTACTTAAGTAGACGTAATCATTTTCTATTAAACATTGTTATTAGTTTTCGCTTGTAACTATATTAAAAAAATATATTAAATGGGCTTTGTTAGTTCAAATAGCTTAGTCCACTACTACATAGGTAGAGCAGTCGTTAATATAATATATAGTTATCAAAGCTTTTGATCTAGAACCTTAACCAATATGTTTTAAATATTTTATTTCTAATTTCTCTACAATTTCATTTAAAGTTTCAAGGTTGTGAAAGCTAAATTTAATAGTTAATAAACCGCATAGCGATCGGGTCTCTGAATTCTTTATACTGTGAAATCATAAAGAATTCAAATATCTGACCTTTGACGTCCTGAATATTTAACATTGGAATATTGCGACTTTATGGATATTGTTATAGCTTTCTAAAATTAAATCAAGTTTAAAAGGATTTAATTAAATAATTGACAGTAGTAATATTATTATTATTATTGAAATAATGATAAATATAAATTATATTCTTATAAGTTTTTCTTATTTATTAATTAATTTAACAACTACATTATTAATATCATGATATTATGTTCAGGTTTTAGTTAAATGAGTGGCTAATTCAACAAAACGAAATGATTCTTTTGTTCACTTTATTAATACTAATATTATGAATTATAATGTTTTAGCATCGTAAAAGCAAAAGAGAAACAAAAAGATTAAGATAATTTTCTAGTTTTACTTAAATAGATTATTTTATTACTTAAATAATAGCAATGTTGAATCTAATGAAACTTTTTTAAAATTTACTAAGCAATTTTTATTTAAACTAAATTAAATCCAATTTTTGAATGCTTTTATGTAATTTTTTTCTTATATACAGTATGTATGGTATTTTTTATAACTTATAATTATATAGTAGGATAAAAGTATATGTCTATATTCTATATTAGTGAGATCTATAATTATAGCAAATTAACACAATTAATTTCTTATCAAAGCATTATACTCAGGTCATATTCCGAATACTCATATCACAAATATAACACGTATATGTATATTACAATCCTTAATTATGCAATAATTCTTTCTTCTATCTTTTAATTCTATTTTTGTGGTTGATTATAAAATGTGATTTTAAAACAAGTGACTATTATCATTACCAATATCATTTCATATAATTTTTATAAACTTGTAAATATAGGCACAAAACGATCTCATGAAACTTTATAAATATATTATTATATGTTATAAAATATATATTCTCCAGAGTCATTGAGTTATCTTGAATGCTGATTACAACAATGTATTCATAACACGTGTTACAAATAAAGTCAACATTAGAGTATAGTAAACAACTAACAATTATAAGAATATAGTCACTGTTCTAATATGATAAAATAGAACATTTCCTCAATTATAATTGTAATTTATTTTAATAAAAGTATTCTCTCCTTCCTCCTAAATTAATCTGTGCTAACGAATCATAACTCGCTATGTATATACATTTTAGTTATTTTTAACCGATGTTGTGAAAGCCGGTGTTTTTCTCGGTATCGTCACCATTATCTTTTATTACGCTAATTTTTTAAATAAGCTTAAAACTCTATGCTTAGCTCAAAATAAAATTATAGAGGAAGGGAAGGAAAGAATGAATAATAAAAAGAACGAACGTTAAACAACATAAATGTATTCATTAATTCATAAAACTCACTAACAAGTATGTGTAATATTCAATATGTGTCCTAATACTTGCCTTCTTAACCTGTTCACTTTATTCAATACATAAAAGTATTAGATGCTAACAATGCTTTTCAACTGAACAGGATATAATCTTTAGAGCTATCAATCATTTTGTTTTTATACATATAGTATATATTATAAATAATATATTATAAAGCTGCTTTACACAAATGAAATGACAAAATGGCAATAGGTTGTTTAATTATAATTTAAGAGACACAATTTAATCTTTTCGAAATAATGATACAAACAAAATAGCAATAAAAAGGAGACAAAGGTGTAGTCGAATCCTATGACGCAGACATATCATGTAATATTTTATCCTTGTCATGCATTTGTGGAAATTATTATACTTTTAAGCTTAAATTCATCCAAGTATACAGTTACTTAAGTTAACTATTAAATTATTAATAAGAAAAAGTTTATATTACAATATTTATTTAAAACTTTTTCATGTTTACGCAACCTTATAATATCATTACATATATTACGAATATAAATGTTTTTTTTTTATTTTTTTATTTTTACTTACACACTTTGAAAGTAGAGCACGTACTAGTTGCATAACGCTGGGAGATATTGTTACATTTTTTTATTTACAAATATTAATGTTTCCGATTTCTTTGGATAGTTTTATTTTAAAATTTTAATAATTGTTGTTGTGCATCGGGGTTCAGATAATTGTTATAATGTATTGGAGATAGCGCTATTATTTAGATGACGCCACGTACATAAATAATTCATACTATCTATACTAATATAAAAAAAACGAGCAAGTAACGCCGTCTATATATTTGCTATGGTTTAGCGGATAAGCGGACTTATGTTGCTTTTATCTCGTAATGAAATGCTATAATGTACCAGTAAGTAAAATTGAAATCCGCGGGTGGCAATAGCTAGTACATTAAAATTCTAAAGAAAATAAATGGAAGTTTTCAGAACATCGAAGTCACTTTACGTCAAACAGAGGTTAATTTGCTTTTGAATTAGTTAAATAAAAACTGAACGTATGAAAGGTAAAATGTATCGACCAACGTTTGTGCTATTTTTAAAAACATCATAATCCTTGGAATCCTTGGAACGTGTTAGAGCCTAGCTGTAGTTATTTGACTGCAGCTTGTATTGGGCTGGCTCGACCGGGGAAGGACCACCCTCTCACAGAAGACCGGCGTGTAGTAACCAAATTCATTTGGTTATGTTACGTCGGTGAGTGAGAGAATCCGGAAGCCCAACCCCCACGCCAAACATGAAAGCGATGCCTAAAAGAAAAATACCCCAGGAGGGTACCTTTGATGTCCCTCTCCCCGAGCAAAATCGGGGAAATGATTCTCGTATTTTGCTCGGGCTGCCCGTCGTATTTGGGGCGGGCAAAGTATCGCTTTTTGTGTTTTTTGAGGGCAAACGACGAGTCAATTCAGCGGCACCCCGACCCACTCTAAATGTGGACTTTTGCAACATCCGGGGACTTCATTCCAACTTGAACGCCGTCCACTATCATCTAGAGACGGCGCAGCCGGCCTTGTTGTTTCTGACGGAGACGCAGATATCTCAACCTAGCGACACAGCGTACCTATCATACCCCGGGTATAAACTAGAACATCATTTTATACCACACGCCGGGGTATCTGTGTTCGTAAGGGAGGATATCTGGTACCGTCGCCTTCAGGTTTTTGAAGGTCGGGACCGGTCTGTACTCTGGCTGCGCGTGGACATGGACGACCATGTCAGAGTCTACGTGTGCCTCTACAGGTCCCGTAGCGGTAATGCAGAAACGGATCAACTCTTAGGCCATGTTCAGGCGAAGATTGACGATCTGCTTTCATAGACTCCCTCCGCCGAAGTCGTAGTCCTCGGGGACTTCAACGTGCACCATACCGATTGGCTAGGGTCACGTGCCACCGACTACGCGGGGAGATCTGTGTTTGACTTTATTCTGGCAAATGGTCTGTCCCAATTGGTAAAGACGCACACACGTCTACCGGACGTGGACAGCCATATGCCCTCTTTGTTGGATCTTCTGCTGACTACACATCCCGGAAAGTACCAGGTCACTGTCGAGGCTCCGTTAGGGTCCTCTGATCATTGTCTAGTACGGAGTGTAGTGCCCATTTAACGTTCGGCTCGCACAACACCTGCGACTCGACGCGTTTGGCACTACAAGTCAGCGGATGGGGATGGAATGCGGTCCTTTTTTGCATCCTACCCATGGGGGCCGATTTATTTCCCTTCCGATGATCCTAGTGACTGCGCTGCGGCTGTAGCTGATGTGATACTTCAGGGCATGGAACTATTTGTACCAAGCTCTGTGGTACCACTTGGTGGCAGATCGCGGCCTCGGTTTGATGCGTCTGTTAGGGCTGCAGCAGCTGACAAACAGCAGGCTTATCAAGCTTGGGCCAATGCGTTAGTCACTAAGGATCCGAACTCCAGAGTTCTGAAGAGAAAATATAATCGTGCCTCCAGATTCTTCAAACGGCAAATCGCTAGAGCAAATTTCAAGCATGTCGTCAAAATTGGGGATCAGCTGGCAAAATACCCACCTGGCACGCGCAAATTTTGGGCGCTTTCAAAGGCCACTCTGGGCAACTTTAGCCAGTCGTCCCTACCGCCGTTGCACATGGGAAATAACTCTCTGGCCCACACGGCAAAAGAGAAAGCCGATCTTTTGGGCACTCTTTTCGCCTCCAACTCGACTTTGGACGACCAGGGGAAGACACCGCCTATCACCCCGCGGTATCAGAGCTCAATGCCGGAAATAGTTTTTCGGCAGAAAACTATTAAGCAGTCTCTATTTTCCTTGGACGTTCATAAGTCGAGTGGGCCGAATGGTATTTCTCCGTTGGTGCTACGAACGTGTGCCCCTGAGTTGACTCCAGTGCTATCGCGTCTATTTCGGTACTCCTACCTTAAAGGCGTAGTCCCGATCTCATGGAAGCGTGCCCTTGTCGATCCGATCCCTAAAAAAGGTGATAGCTCGGACCCAGCTAACTACAGACCTATAGCCATTACCTCTCTGTTCTCCAAAGTAATGGAGAGCATTATCAATAAACAGCTCCTAACCTACCTCGAGGATCACCAGTTGGTCAATGACCGGCAATATAGCTTTCGCCATGGTCGATCGACTGGTGATCTTCTGTTGTATCTTACACACCGTTGGGCAGCTGTTATTGAAATCAAGGGAGAGGGTCTGGCAGTTAGTCTGGATATGGCGAAAGCCTTCGATCGTGTTTGGCACAAGGGGCTTCTTTCGAAGCTACCTTCCTATGGGCTTCCAAGAGTTCCAAGTGGATCACCAGCTTCCTCACTGGGCGGAGCATACAGGTCGTTCTCGACGGTTTTTGCTCGGACCCCAAGCCCGTGAACGCTGGTGTACCCCAAGGCTGCGTGCTATCCCCAACTCTGTTCCTCCTGCACATCAATGATATGTTGGATATCTCCAACATACATTGTTATGCGGATGAAAGCACTGGGGATGCGGTATATTCCGGCCGTGCAGGTCTCTCTCGGGAAAACGTCGACGAGTGCCGAAAGAAACTTGTGTCTTCTAAAGAGACTTCCTTGGGGATGATCTCTGGGTGGGGTGAACTGAACCACGTTCAGTTCAATCCCATAAAGACACAAGTTTGCGCGTTTACCACTAAGAAAACCCCATTTGTCGTATCACCGCTCTTCGAGAGCACTCTCCTCATTGCCTCGCCAAGTATCAGAATACTGGGTCTCGACATTTCCAGCGATTGTCAGTTTCGTGGTCATCTGGAGAGCAAGGCCAAGTTGGCCTCGAAGAAATTGGGAGTGATTAATAGAGCGAGGCAGTACTTCAGTCCTGGCCAAAGACTTGCGCTCTATAAGGCGCAAGTCCGGCCACACATTGAGTACTGTTCTCATCTCTGGTCCGGATCACCCCAATATCAACTTCTACCATTTGACCGAGTACAACGGAGAGCCGCTCGGATTTTCGGGGACCCGGTGCTCTGCGAACGGCTGGACTCTTTGGCATTGCGTAGAGACGTGGCTTCTTTGTGCGTCTTCTACCGCATTTACAACGGGGAGTGTTCCGAAGAACTATTCGATCTGATTCCTGCCGCCGAATTTCATCACCGCACAGCGTGCCATCGCCTCCAATACCATCCTTACCACCTGGATGCGTGGCGATCCTCTACTGTGCGGTTCTCAAGGACATTTTTTCCAGGTTCCACTCGCTTGTGGAACGAACTCCCTTCGACGGTATTTCCAGATCGGTACGACATGGGTACCTTCAAAAAAGGCGTCTACTCCTACCTACAAGGCTGACAACACTCTTGTAAATCCTCGGATGTTGCAAGAGTTCATGGGCGGCGGAAATCACAAGTCATCTGTGAAACGCCAGCTCGTTTGCCCTCCTCTTCCATAAGAAAAAAAAAAGACCAGACTTCTGTAGAATTATAATGGCCTATTTTAAATTTAGGAACAATACTTAACAAAAACACATCACACAAAGAAATTGAAACTAATATTATAACTTATGTATAGTTTCCGATAAATTGCCAACTACACTGTAAATACGTATTGGGTATATATGAAACTTCAAAATTTAGAATATTGCAATGCCAGTGACGTCACAGGCTACGTGACATGTGACCCGACGTGATGTCCATAATGCATGAATTTTATTACCGAATATTTTAAAGTTTATTTTCTTTGCATAATCTTATATTAAATATGTTTTTTTTAATGTGAAATGTATGACAAAATAAAAAAAACCTTTTTAGAATTCTAAATTTCCTTAAATAATGCCATTCACTGTTGTTATAACAAGTATTTGATCAGATAAGAAATAAAAAAGAATAATTTTATAAATTATTAAGATATAACATTATTACATAGATAATTTAGTACCAAAACAATATGGTAACTAAGAAAATCTAAATACGATAATGTCTGACAGATGTTATCTACTTTTTGTATGGCGCTTTGTTTAAAAAGGCGATTAAAATGAAATTAATTTTAAACTACGTCTATTTTAAAAACAAGTAGAATTGAAAACTAAACTAAAACTTATTAAGTACTCAATTTTGTATATAAAAAATATATAAATATCTATATATAAGCGTTTTACCACTCACTGACTCAACACGAAATTTCCGAAACTATCTGTCCGATTAACTTAAAATTTTATATAGCTATTTCTTTTGTGACGTAGACATCTACTAAGAACGGATTTTACGGAATTTCTATCCCAACGGATTTTAACTTGTTGCATTTAGCCAAGTTTTAAACCTGTAAGAGGTATACACTTAACGAGTAAGAGTTACTATAGCAACAGTTACGATGACAACGGATAATATAACAAAGGTTACCATAGCAACCTAAGTTTACATTCAAATTAATAGTATTTTCAGCGAAGCGGGAGGGGATAAACCAGTTTAATAATAAATGTCATTTATTATGGTTACAATTTTAAACCTGGACATGTTCATCGTGTTATCGATCACATTTATGAAATAAAACTAATGTTTTGTATCTAGAATGATATATTCAAAACAAATTTCAAAATTGTATTAAATATAAAACTAGTCGTAAATCTGAACTGCAAATACTTTAACAGAGTAGATACCAATGACATAGCGGCCGATTCTCTGAATACTTTATGGAGAAAACTACAAAGGATTCAAATGGGTGACCTTTAACATCCTGAATATTCAATACCGGAATATATTACTGTATTTTGTATCACTTTAAAACCAAATACTGGAAAATATAGTTTTACAATAGTAGGATCGTATTTATTGTTCAATATCTAATTCAAAATTACTCATTGAAATTATGAATAGTTAAAAAGAATTTATGACAATTAAAATACGTTTTAAAAAAAGCTATACTTTAGTAACGTTTTTAAAATTTAAAACTTTAATTTTATACAACTGATGTCTCTTTTTACATTTGTCGAATATCTTATTGTCTTATTAATATAAATAATTCTTATTTTTTTATACTCATTATCAATATATGTTTAATTTTTAGTATTATATAAAAATTGATTAATGGACGGTATTTTACGATCTTTATTTGAAAGTATATATTGTTTTAAATATTTTATTTTATGATCTATATTAGAATTTAATAATAATAGACAAATTCTATAAATGTAGATTAATTATAATTTATTTTAACAATGATATTATGTTATTATTACTTCATAATATCTTTGTACTGCAAAGCGTTGTGTTCTTGTTATAATTCCATCTCAAATATTCATATCGCAGTAGCCGTACCTCCCATACACCGACACCGTTTCATATTAAATTCGTGTAACACTTTAGTAGAATTATTAACAGGAATAGTTATAATATATGATTAATTATTAAAAGATATATCTAACTAAGATGAAGTTTATAATTTAAGAATACAACAACATATAGTAAACTAAATAAGTTAGAAACCTAAGAAAATATGAAACATTTAGAAAACCGACGCAACGTTATGCACTTAGTTATTCTAGACTCATAGTGTTAGATACCTTAGAGATACATCCGGTAATATTTCCTAGACACGTGCTTGAGAGTTAGCTCCAAACGAAATAAACATAACTGAAAAATACTTCTCAGATTATAAAACATGTCTTACTGAGTAAAATATCGATATATTATTCATATTATTTCCCACGAATATAATAATTATTAAGCACAATCGATTAGAAAAGTTAAAACGATCGTATTAATCGTTTTAAAAGTTTATAATTAATCTATGAGATATATTTATTAAATAAAAAAAGAATTAAATGTATATTTCATATTATAACGCCATTAAAAATAGGTATACAATTTTAAATAATAATTTTAATAACACCTACTGACACATAACCTACCATACAAATCTAGAAAAGTTTCGGATCCAATTTAACTTAGTTGAAATTTCGGTGTTTACAGCTACGAGTGAAAGAAAAAAGAGTGACGTCACCATACCCTGGTGGTTAAAGAATAGTTAATGCAATAAAAATTGAGTTGATGAAATTTTAAGATAAATTTCTCACCTACATGCTATCAACTTATAACAGTAACTAATAATAATATTAATAAAATATTGCTAATTGTAATAAAAGTTCATTTTTTTAGAGACCACTTGGTAGTAGTTTTTTAATTTACCACAATCAATACCCCCGTTATAAAAACAGAAATCATTATTTTAATCTTGTCACATGAACCCTTGAACTTTTTAGCATCCATGGAATTTTATGCCGATGTTTTTCCGGGCCTTTGTAACAATGCAGTCTTATGTGTCCTACAGTTGCTATTATATTATTATTTTAATTTAATTTATGTAGAGGTTATTAATAAAATAAACAATATTAAAAATGATACATAACAAAATTCAATTCAAATTGAATGTGGATTAATTATAATTTATTTTTAACTATAATATTGCGTTATTATCTCACAATATCTTTGTACTGCAAAGCGTTATATTCTTGTTATAATTCCATCTCAAATATTCATATCGCAGTTGCCGTACCTGCCATACACCGACACCGTTTCATATTAAATTCGTGTAACACTTTAGTAGAATTGTTAACAGGAATAGTTATAATATATGATTAATTATTAAAGTCATTTATATAAATTATAACACTGAATTAATAACATATATATTTATATTATGTAAATTAAGACAACATGTACTCGTATAAAAAAAAAACATTTCAAATCATATTCTTTTGTTCGTGTGAAAATACATAAGAACAAAAAATATGTTACACAAATTATTGAAGTAATATAAGTTATAACAATAACTCTTTTAAAAATATTTACGATAAAGCTTAGATGGACGATAATTTCCTAGAAGTAATATTCAATCAATTTTAAACAGCTTACTAGTTATATTGTCACTTTAGTGGTGAGAGCATAACTAATCCTTTGGAGTTCCTCTAAAGCGATCTTTGAGGTTTAGTGTATGAAGCCTTCCCAATCCCACATAAGCGACTCAACCGATAGTTTCCTAATTGGGGTTTAGTATTTTCCATAAGGAATGGTGTTTAATTCAGTGGCGCTTCTAATATAATGGTAAAGATCTGTAATGGTGAATATAGATTTTTAATAGCGAATTCGAGAATTCGAGAGAATTTACCAGTTAGAATATTTAGTAAATACTACAATACAGATGTAAAACAAAACAGCATTATTTCTAGTTTTCAGTTAGTATTCTGTAAAATTGTTTCAGCATAAATCTATTTCACATATAAAACCGAGTAACAATATTTCAAATACAACTCACCAAATTAAATTTGATGAAACAATGACAGTATAACTCGATGACGTAAGTTCTTGTTGTTGAAACTAGTAAAGCCCTCGTATGAAGTCAACAGAATGAAGGCATCACCATGACGGTTATTGTGTCATAACGGGTGTAAGGTGTAAAGTTCGGTGCAATTGTGATATCAAGTGTTTGATATGTTGTTTCTATGAATTAAAATTTTATAATGGAGAAAGGACGAAGTGACAAACTATTGTAATTTATCCTTTCAAAGATTGCTGTCTGTGCTAACCTATTTTTTCTGATAAAAATAGTATCAATATATATGATTATTATATTCATTGCATCGGCTGTCCTCACGATGATAGCTTCGAGCTCAATCGGTATCCCTAATCATGATCTCGGAGCGTGACGAAATCGAAGCGTGAACTGCATATTTAATACTCAGTGATTATCTAAACTTAATAATTATTTTCAACATTAATTAAGATTTTTATCAAATATTTAAAATCAATAGTACAAGAGCACTGAAAGCAGCGATCAAAATAGTAATAATTATTTTTAAACATAACAGTATAATGTCTAAATATCAAGACTACATATATTTTTAAAGTTAATTGTAGTTATTTATTTTAATTAATTTCTGGTTTCATAATTTTCTGAGTTATATTTGTAATATTAATTATATAATAATTTAGTTTTTATAGTTTCTGAATCGATTTTAGCCAATAAAACTTAAACTAACCTGTAAAATACAAACGATAAAATAAAATAGTAAGTTTCAAATTAGTTTGAGGTGTTTAGAATAATAAACGCTCAATTATGCTGCCAAATCGAAAATCATAATCTTTTTCAAAACAGCTCAATTCTTTTTTTCATAAAATTTTTGGGTAGTCACATTATAGCGTAGTCACATAGCAATATACATATAGAGCAAAATATTAACACTCTATACAGAGTGACAGTATTCTGTTGCATACTTTACATATCTATTTAATTAATATGTAATACATCTTTACATTTATAAATATAAATTGCAGTCTTTGTTTGTTACCCAAATTAACAGTTTTTCACTAAAAAAATAAATTTCAAAAAATTTGCTGGCTGTTGGTTTCCAAAAGTTTCAAAAACTTTGGCTACTTTTTCTTAAAAAAGTTAACAATACATAACACGCGAACGAAGTCGGGGGCACAGCAAACATATAAAAATTTAGCAAAACTGCCAACAAAGAATATAAAAAATTCATATAAAAATCGAATAACAGTTTCGGCTATCATACAACTATGCAGTTCCGAATACAATTTAACTTTGCTAATGTTAAAAGCTTTGTGGTTGAAATAAATGTATGATACCGAATTCATAGCACTTGATTGTCATGTTTTGTAAAAATATAATTTTATTATTTTTTTATGGCGAAACTACTTATTAAACTGCAGTTATATATCGAACGATTAAAGTAAAACCATTGTGATAACTTCACAAATGAAATCTTTCATCAACGGACATATGACGTCAACGGACTTCACTGGACGTCCATGTCATGAACATAAAATGTTATAGAGTTGTCATCACTATCACATGTCCCGGGTTCACGAATATAACTATTATAATCTAGACATCTTGCGTCATTGCCGTATTTTATTAAAATATAAAAAGTATCTTACATTTTTTTTCCATACTTATGGAAAAAAAATGTTTTTTGTCACTGGAAATTCTCATATTATTTATTTTTAATATCTCATATACCGTGCTTAATTTTATAAATAGTTTAAAATTCAAAGGTATTGAATTTTTAATCGAAATTCTTTCCCAATTCGTATTAAAGCATGTATATACAGGAATTTTATTATTATAAGAGATTATGAGAGTAGAGAGAGCTTATCAGACGACTTATATCTCATAAACTTAAGTATTATAAGCATAATACAAATTCAATTAAACTAAAATACCGTATGGGAATTTTATTTCTCAACTATAATGAATATATATTTTTATATGTTCGTATAGTTGACGAAAAAACATGAAATATTGATATGTGCTGTTAATATTATACACAATAGTTAACACATATATTTTATATCAAATGAATATTTAATTACTGAAAAAAAACAGTAATGAATAAAAGTATCCTTTTCCTGTTGTTCTCTTAATGAATTCGTGTACTTTTGCAGTAAAAAGTATATTTAGCATTCACTGACAAGTTAAAAGGGTAACAAATAAACTTTAAAACCATTTATCATGGTCTCACGCCGAGCTCGAGTGCCTCGATCAAGACAAGGCACTTAGAGCTGAACATTTTAGATACCAATTGTACTTTAAAAGGAACATTTGAAAGTAACTACTACCTCGTGTATCTACCTATAGCTAGTTAGGTAGAATACGAATATATATAAAGGCTATAGATATAATACTTGTAGTGTACTTCTAGAATTCAATAAAATATATCTGTTTCGCTTCTAAGCAGTTTAAGTAATATGTTCTATATAATATTGAGGTTTGTTTTATTATACTCTTAAGTTGTCAATGTCGCTATTATACATTTTTATACTATATACTTTAGATTTTGCAATTACACTTAAAGCTTCATTAATTAATTTAGGGTATAGCTGAATTTATTTAGCTGATTATTTTCTGTAAATAGCAAAATTGTTGTTCAATTTTATTCCGTTCATTATGTGTTTTTTTATTAACTTCTGATGTGTTTAATAGTACCTGATAACAGCAATATTGCTATGAAAATAAGAAAGTTTTGCAAAGAAAAAGTATCCTATATGTCAATGTCGGCAAAACTAAATATATTAAATTTCGTCCAAATGCGTCTAACAAATTTCATACAAACAAATGGTGCAAACAAACATTTTTTTAATGATTATTTGGAATAATGCCTCCTGTACTGATTCAATAAAAATATATGTTCATAATTTTCAACCTCACATTAATATTATAAGTAAGAAAAAGAAAATGTTTCCTAAGAATAGTTTTTTGTATAGGTACATAGTGATTAAAAATCTGTTCTTTGTAATGAGTTGCTTTCTTTACATTTGATTAAGATTGCTCTTCCTAGGTTTCTTCTTTTACAATGAATTTTCAGAACAATTTCAAACTATAGCTTTTAAAGACTTTAAGCTTAGAAGTAACACAAACTAAAGAAGCTTAAAAGTCAATCTTTGTTATTTTTCATTTTGTATTTTGCCTTCGTATTATATATTTAAAGGATAAATAAATTAAATGCATATTTTTTATTAACTATTAAATACTTATTTTAGAAAATATACAATGTATACGATGTTTTAAATAACAATATTATCAATAGAATTTTATATTTTTTATTTCAATACCGAGACTTGGACTGAATCAAATGATTCAGGGCTCTGAATCCTTTATAGGAAAGGATCGCAAACCACGAAGAAATCAAATATGTACCTTTGGCGTTTGAAGTATTCAACCCTGTAATACTTCTTTTTGTCAATACCAAAACAAATTAAGCTTAAAATATAACTATGCTGTCAGATTAGTGATTTTTGTTTATTAAAGGTAATTCATTAAAATTTAACATTTTTTATTTATTGTTAGGCTTACCACTGCTTCTGATAATTATTTATATATTCATTCAATTCATTCAATTTTTATATTTATATTAATTAAATTTTTATATTTATATTCATTCAATTAATTTAATTTAATTTAATTTAATTCAAATTACATTCTAATAATATTACAATGTATAAGAGCATCTTAATGGGTGAAGTAGAAATAAAAATCAGCGTTTCTTTCGATTCCTTTGCTCTTTGCAGTCGCTCGGGAGCAATTACAAAATGGGGCCTTTCTTTCAGTTATTTAAAAGATCTCTGGAAATCTCGGTCGGTGGAGTTTTAAAAGGAAAATTGAGTTCGAAAGATTTCGTATTGAAGAAGTAAGAATTGTTGCAGTTGCAAGTTCCATAGAACGACATTTATACTGACACAAGAGATATATTTTTGTAACCTTTTCCTGTAAAATATTAACTCAAATTTTTAGTTTCAGCTATATACATAATTGTATTTATCTATCCTAGAATTATAAATAACTATTTTACACTTTTATCAAGTCAATTCGTTGTAAACCATTGTATTCTTGTTTCAATCCGGGTGAAGTATTCATAAGATAGTTACCATAGTATTACATTCCACATATAACTAGTCTCGTAACTGTTACTTAGTTCTTTCATAATTAAAGATGTACTTGATGATACTTGTTACAACATCCATAATACAATATCCATCTATCCTATATACAAACTATATTATGGTTATGAATAAATGACATATAAAAATACATAGTCATACATTTATGTCTTGTAGATATATTCAATTATATATATATATATATATATATATATATTAAAATTGCAAGATCACCAGCATGCGATTGACATACTTATAGATTTCACTACAAAGTTCCTTAAATAAAACTCATTCAGATATACTATAATAAGATTAATAAACTCAAACCCTCAGTCTATCAGAAAATGTAATACATTGTTTCATACATATATCAGTCATGCCCAAATCTGAGCATCGTTAATAATAGCCATTGTATCTTTGATTGATAACTGCAGAGTATTGTATGCGAGTAAACGTATGTACTGTCACTGTTGATAACAAATTTAAAAATCTAGACTATCTATGGGATTTTTGTTTGCTATACATATTAATCTATCATGTAAAAAATTTAAAAATTATTTTCATTTATATAATTCCTATATTCAAATTGGCTTCATCCATACTTACCTTTAGCTAACATTATAGTAACTACTTTTAAGTTGTTATTCTCTCTGTTTCTCTCATCTCTCTGTCCATTCTCTCTTTCTCTACTCTCTCTGTACTCTAATACATTCCTTATACTAACGATAATTCAATTAATAAGCAATCCGAATATTTATTTACAACCAATAGGTAAAATTCCCAATTTATATCCAGAAAGATAGACATAAACAATCTTATTTCCACTTGTCATGTTCAGGTTGCACTGAAACATCGGAAATAAGCCGGAATGTGAGATATATTCTGAAATACACTATATTGTATGTTATGTGTACGTAATAATAATTAATAAGCTGAATGTATAACTAACACGGAATAGTTAGTTAGTGTTTGTTTAGATTAATTAAAGTAAATAAGTTTCAAAATGTATAGTAAATAAAACTTATGCAAATTTAGTTTAAAATATAATACGAAAAAATAGCAAGGTCCTAAATCATAATAATATGCTGTGCTACATTTTAAATGACTTATTAGTATACATAGTTAAAAAGTACCCATTATATCAATCATTTAGTATTGGGTACAGTTTATTAAATAGGCGAACAGACACGTAGGATACAGGTAAATTGAGGATATACACACATACACAAATGTATTTGATATTTAAGCCTACAATGCCAAAAAAAGTAAAATGTATAGTGTGAAAAATATAAAGAATTGTAAGAGAGCTAATCCTAGTTCTCTCTATATCCATATATACCCAGAATTACACTTTTAAAACTTTAGTGATTATGTTAAAAGAATTTCCTTTTAAATTTTCCGTGAAGTAATTAAATTAACACACACACAATAATTCCTTTAAAATATCTTAGTTTGACGTTATAATAATAAACAAAAACGTTGTAAACTATGTAATTATATTATAACAGTTACAGATCAGAGTACTTATTTAATAATTATTGAAGCATTCACGAATTTAATGAATCCTATGCATCCATAAAGATAACGGACATTGTGCATTTACATATTAACGAGACTCAGAGGCCTGAACACAACGATATAACTTTTCAATAGATATTAGGTTTACATAGCGTATTATAAAGTTACTAGTATAGAATATTGTTACACTTTTGTATCTAATTTTAAAAGTTTTTCTATATAGTTCATAATTTTAGATTAAATTAAGAAGTATAAAAAATCCGTGAAAGTCCAATCTAAATCGGGTTGTAAGATTAGAAATAATAGGACAGTCCGCATTCCTATTTCTTATTTTTTCGAAATTACAAATGGACATCTCTGTTTTATTTGTTTTTATATATATATATCCGTATTGCGGAGCGCGTAAGCATAGTATAATAAATCAGAGAGATAAGACGCGTCGTATAAACAGGGGTTGTCTTAGCGCGTCTCATTTCCTGTCGCGGTCTACGAATCTCCGCTTGTCATAGACACTTTGTCACTGGTTAAAGCCCTCGTAATATACAAAATAGGTCTATAAAGACAATATTGTACAGTTTATGGCTCTGATTTATGTTTAGCACTAGTAGCGAACCCAAGACTTACATAATAATAAAAGGCATTGTTCCGTCAGTTGTTTCTAATATCAGTTAAAGGACACTTAATTGGTTATTTATTAATCACTTCAAGTCCATGATCTTCGCCCCCTACTATCTACATTTATATCTATTTCATTGGCGAGGAGCTAATTAATTGTGAGTATTTTACCTAGAACACTTGTTTAACCGCTATTATTGGCATTGAGGAGAGGAGGATAGCTGAGGAAATTAAATGTGTTATTGGATCTATAGTATTAATTAAAGTGGTTAAATTATATTATCACTAGGTTATTTTTAAATTTTAGTATGAAATTTATGAATGTAATCATAAACGCTTATTCTATGTTTTCAATGAATTTTTGATGTATAACAGACAAGGAAAAATATTAGAGGATAAGTGAAATGACAGACAAAAATATATTTTTTTTCCAAACAATTGGTCAAACAGAATTTAAATCTAAAACACTCATAAATGAATGAAAATATATGCAGAAGAATATTATATAATCTATTGTATTTTGTAACATATTTTACAGCTTTAGAATTTAGTTTAATCCAATCTAATATTTTCTTTCTAGGGCTTGGTTTACTACGACAAAAAATATAAAATTATCGACGTTTTAAAATGAAAAATAAATATTTATTATAACTATATAAATAAATGTAAAAATAGAAATGTATAAATAGTTAATGTTAAATAAGTTTGAAAAGGTTAGTATCATTATTTTTATTCTCTATTTAATATAGTGAATAATTAATCAAGAGAATACAGTTCTTAATTCATTATTTTGGTTTCAAATCTATTTAATGAAAGTAACTCTCTCCATTCCTTTGAAAACAATGATTCTAGACTTAAGCATGAATAAAAAAAAAGTTAACGAGTCTTCTCTTATATTTGTGATGGTTGGTGATCAAAGATATATTAAAAAAACACTATGTTAGAGAAATTTAAACAATTTTAATATTTTATAATCTCCATCATAAAACTAAAGGTAATAAAATTTTTATCATTTATGGGCTATAACAATGAAGAAAATAATAGAATAATCCCTAACTGTAACATTTATATTACTGATTAACAAGTTATGTGACGTATCACAGCATTATACCATATTTAGGACGTATCCTAAAGTACGAGTAGGTGTTGTGACAGACTGCGGTCCACTTCTAATCGGTTCTTTGTAGCATAATGGTAGAAACGTGTGTGTATTTTGTGGAGCTCTCATATATCTTATGAATTTACTGTGATTTATGTAGGACTGGTTATAATAAATAAAATAAAATAAAAATAAAAACATATTTATTTAACAAGTACGTATTAATTTACATAATGGATCAAAATTCAGCTCAATTTCTTATAAACATTGTCGAACAGTAATTCAGATGTTTCTGTAGAAGAGTCACTAATACGCCTGGGTCAGGTGACAGCTGCGCTGAACTGAGCTTTACTGACAATCGACATTTGTTTAACTACGATGGATGCTTCTTCAATTTCACGTCCCATCTATTTTCACTGATCAGCAATTTACTGTTTTGTTTTTATTTTGATGTGATTTACTATATTTACATGGATAGATATTAAGCATTTACTTATTCCTACTTTCAGGATACCTCTAATACTTTTTAAAATTGATATCACAGCCTGTGTAATTTCTATTTTTAAAACAAATTATTTGTATATTTACGTCAACGGTGGATAATCAAAACTACTAAAATAGTAATATTGGGTCGTACAACATCCAAATATAAAATATATCTCAGCGATAACCTTATTATATAAAAGGTTATCGTTTTGTTTTCTGAATATAAGGAAATTCGTTGGAAACCTTTTAGGTACAGTGATCGTCTTCACTCTGGGAATTGATTTCATGTTTTCAAATATCTCATACCTACAGAAACTCTATCCTTGCAAGATAATACACGTATCATCGGATATCAGCTCTAGCTTATCCAACATCAAATCATATTATCTGATTATATTTATCTTAAGAATTATTTTTGTTATTTACTGAGGTAAATGTATGTATGCGTATGTTATATTTTAATGTTTAATAGATTATAAACAAAAATACCTTTATTGCATAATGTATAACAGTAAGGGTGTAATTTTTTTTAAATAAATAATAACAGTAATTATTTAGTTAATCAATTTAAATTCAAATGGACTTTATTACTATAATCAGTTTTAATCTATGGCCTCAGTTCAGCTTTTAAATTTAATTATCGTCATGATTTTTAACAAATCGGAATATATAAAAAAAATTAAATAACAAAATATTTAAATCGATACGCTCCTTTTCTCTAAACGAATCTGTTTCATAATTAATAAATGCATTTAGCTTAGAATATAAAGTAAAAGTAATAAAGAATCAAGTAACTTTAAAAAAAAACTGGCATTATTTTTTTATATATTACAACTGAAACGGACGAAGACTACATCACATAATAATATTATATTTAAATCATTAAAAATACTAACTTAATTCAAATAAACAAATACGATACCAAAGCCAAAAGTTAATCTACAATGATAACCTAAACAGCAAAACAATGGAGTTGTGGTAATTAGTTGTGGAGTTAAAACGTAAATTCAAATTCGTCGAGTCGTAAACTTAATTACAGCGATAGAAGCTCAGTCTCTTTAGTTGTTAGAGGTTCAACAACTACAAAGTTTGCTCTAGCCACTCAATAATTCAATAATTATCAACTTTACAAAATCTTTCAGTGCTTTTAGCTTGATGTAATGCATTCGAACTTAGCAAAATATTGTTATTCCTGTTTACTTCATCGTTTAATGGCCTTTGTAATCAAAGTAATATCAATTATCTACAGATTTTTAAAATAGTGTAGTAATATTGTGTGTATTAAATATTTTTTACCCTTTTTAATTCGGTACTTTTTTCTTGAGCATTCGACATGTATCCTATCTAAATGTATGTAAAAACAAAACCCGTATGTTGATTATATTTACAATAATTTAAGTCGTGTCACGGACAAGAGGATTTCTTACCGAATTTATACTCGACAGAGCCGCCATAATGGATGTCGTCATTTTGAATGTTACTTTTGTAAATAGTACGGACGTTCGCTGACACTTTTTATCCTCTATGGGTCAAGCTTTATGTGAATTTATTATACAAAAGGGAAAACCGTTGTTATTTATATTCTTTTATATATTTTTGAAAATATTTTATAATATTAAAAATAAAAAAAATGTGCCAAGTGAATAGCTATTAAAATATTAAAGAAGAGTTTTAAGTAAATACCGTTAAAGTCCAGCTTACAATATAAGCTAATGTTATAAGCACTCCAACTGTAATATTTCTTTTCACATCATTACACATGTATATATTTATATAACTGTAAATACGTTATGCTTAATATTTCTTACATAATAGCTTTCCGTCCGAATGTCAGCGACAAGACAGATTGCGATGTGGGAGTCATCTATCGGCACACGCCCTACTCTCGTTTATATATATTATATATCTGTGTTTGCTCGTAGCTTTTATTATTCATATTTTTATGTTACCAGTCCGGAAAAAATTTACCATACCGATGTCCCCTCCGTAACATTAATATAATTAGGAAGCGGATTCAGAAGCAATTTAACTGTGTTTGGTGGTTCAAAGTTCGAGCTATAGCATACTTGTTCTATAGAACAAATTTGCTCTGTATGAATAAAATGGCTATATAATGTCCATACAATGATTAAAATGTCTATATAAGTTGGAAGTAATAAATACATTTTAACTTTGATAAATTTTATAATTATTTATTTATTTATTTATTTATGTTCGGGAAACATACAATTATTATAACACTTATATAACAAAAATTACATAATGGTTAATTTAAAACAAAAAAGTTTCTCAAAATTAAAACAATTAATTGAAACTCAATACAAAAAAAAAACAGAAAGCAAAACTATGAAACAGTTAAAATATGACAATTTACGCAAAGTTTTCTTATAATTACAAATTTTCGTGTTGAATATATTTAAAAAAACACTGTAAAAGTTTATAGTGTTTATTATGACTCTTACAATCTTAAAATCATTTCTACAATTAAATTATAAATTATATATACGAATATATAAAATATAAATCATAAATTTTTACTAAGGAGCCTTTTGAAATCAACAAGATTTTTGACAATTTTATTAAGAAATAATTGATCCCTCAAGCCTTTGCGTATACTTAATGAGGTAACACTAGCAAGAACTTTACTGCCTGAATGATCGGAACAGGCACCTCTAAATCGCAAATGTTTTAAAAAATTTGATTGAATTTTAGATTTTATTTATATATTTTTTATAAAATGGGCTCCAAACCGTAGAACCATTTTCCAAGAGAGACCTTACATGTGGCATAAAAAAGTAGAATATGCCTAAGGCAATCCTTAAACTGCCTTGTAGATCTAAGAATAAATCTAAGCATTCGATAGGCCTTAGACGTTACATAATCAATATGATACGAATAACTTAACTTTTGATCCAAGAAAATACCCAAATCTCGAATTTCAGAGACTCTAGACCAAAACTGTATTCTGTAATTTGAAGTTGAATGGTATATATAGCCTTTCTCTTTCTTGTAAATGTTATATTTTTTCAAATTAAATTTTAAAAGGTTATGTTCACCGTAATTCTCCAAGTTTTTGAGAACATTCTGAAGCAAAACGCAGTCCTGATGAGATTCGATAACCTTAAAAACCGTCATATCGGTACCATAAGGTAAAACACTAGAATTATGAATGTATTCGGTCACATCATTGATAAAAAGTTTAAACAATAATGGTCCGAGATGAGAGCCCTGGGGCATCCCGGAAGTAACGGGCACAAATGACGAACAAAAACCCTTAACAGCTACAGCCTGACTGCGGACCCTCAAATAGCACTAAATTTTTTGACAAACAGATCATGAGAAATCCTATCAAAGGCTTTCGAAAAGTCCGTGTACACAACGTCCACCTGCCCACCCATATCCACTGTCATTGTAAATTGATGAGTCAGTTCACAAAGGTTTATTTCAGTCGATCTACCAACGATAAATCCATGCTGCTGATCATAAATGTTTCAGATATGGCTTAGTTTAGATATGGGTCTACAATTCTGTATATTCTGTTTGTCTCGGGTTTTGTAAACGGTGTTACGAAAGATTGTTTTCATATTTTAAGCATTTTACCTGTACGGAGAGAAATATTAAATAATATAGATAGAGGAACATCCAAATTACTGTAGCAAGATTTGAGAAAAAAGGGAGGGACACCATCAGGACCACTCCCTTTCCCCTATATCCAACCATTTCAAGTATTTCCTGACTAATATAGTGGAGAGAGAGAGATCAACTGAACCATTAGAAACTGTTTGAGTGTCACGGCTGTAGTTTACCATCAAAGCATAGCTGTAACAAAGTGAGTCTGATGTCCGTCCATGAACTTTTGTAACATCCGAGGATTCACAAGAGCGTTGCCGAGCATGGAGGTAAAAGTATACGCCTTTCTGAAAGGGACCCACGTCGTATTGATCTGGAAATAACGCCGACGAAAGTTCGTTTCATATTCAAGTGGTACGTGGAAGAAAAGTCCTTCAAAAACGCACAATGTAAGATCGCCATGCATCCAGGTGGTACGGATGGTAAAGGAAGCGATGATGTGTTGTGCGGTTATGAAATTCTCATTTTTTCAAGATGAAACTCCCAATTCTATCCAGGCCAACTCGACCTTACTTTCCAGATGACCACGAAAGTGACAATCGCTCAAAATGTCGAGGCATTAAGAATATTGATACTAGGTGACGCATTAAGAGGAGTGCTGTTGATGAGGGGTGATACGATAAATGGGGTTTTCTTAGTGGTATACGAGCAAACTTGTTTTTTAGGTGATTAAACTGAACGTGGTTCAGTTCACCTCATTCTGAGACCATCTCCAAGAAGGTAAATATTCTGATATAAGCAGTAAGTATATAAGCGAAAAGTATATAAACAGTAAGTGTATAAGCAGTAAGTACATAAGCAATAAGTATATAAGCGGTAAGAACATAAGCAGTAAGTATAAAAGCGGTAAGCATATAAGCATAAGTTTATAAGCGGTAAGAATATAAGCTTATGCTTATATTTATGTATATTAGCAGTAAGTATATAAGCAGTAACTAAATAAGCAGTAAGTATGTAATAAGTAAGTATATAAACATGAGTATATAAACAGTAAGTAAATAAACGATAAGTATATAAGCGGTAAGTATATAAGCAGTAGGTATATAAGCATGAATATATAAGCGGTAAGTACATAAGCAGAAAGTATATAAGCGGTAAGTATATGAGCGGTTAATATGTAAGCGGAAAGTACATAAGCGCAAAGTATATAAGCAGTATGTATATAAGCGGTTAGTATATAATCATAAGTATATTACCCGGAAGTATATAAGCGTAACTATATAAGCGGTAAGTACATAAGCGGTTATTATATAAGCATATGTATATTGGCGGTAAGTAATTAAGCAGTAAATATTTAAGCGGTTAGTTTATAAGAAAAAGTTTATAAGCAGTTAGTTCATAAGCGATTGGTTTAGGTATATAAACATAAGTATATATGCGGTTAGCATATAAAGTTAGTATGTAAGTGGTAAGTATACTACAGACCTGTCCATGTCCGGCAGACGAGTGTGCGTCTTAACCAGCTGGGACATAACATTTGTCAGAGCAAACTTAAATACATATCTCCCCGCGTAGTCGGTGGCACGTGACCCTAACCAATCACTATTGATATACATTTTAATTATCATATTAGCAAAAGATATTTCTACTGTAAGCATTTGATTAATAAAATTTAAAGACCATTTGAAACAACCCTGAATTCAAAACTACTGGCGCTATTACACAAAGTCACACGCGGCGCCATGTCTCACACCCACAGACATTAGTCACCGAAAAGGAGAGAAAAAGGAAGGAGAATTACAAATAGTGGACCGGTTCGAGGTAATTTGTGAGCATGAGTTGGCAACTCACGTGTTGCTCACTTTACAATCGATTGAATGCTTTGCTACACACGTGCTAGTGACTGATAACATTTTGAATGCATTTCATTTCAATGCATAGAGCATTTAAATGTTCGAGGCTTTCATAGATATATTTTTGCTAACAAAATTTTTGTTCATGTTAGCTGAAAAGCATATTTTATATCATCGTATTTTTGTTATTTGGTTTGATTATAGAATGAAACATTAGAGAACACCTAAAACTGGAACGTTTTTTTCGGCTTCACTTATCTTGGTAGGGGAGTATAAAAGGCATAAAACGGAGTAGTACATTATGTCCGCCAACTACCCACACTGAATGCGATTTACAGTGTTTAGTTAAGAAATATAGCCAATGCAATTAAGTTAAATGAATTATTATAGATCAGAATCTAGGGATAAAAAAATATATTATAAAATTCATTTTGCCAAGGCTTATAATTTTATTTATAATTATATAAAAACAACAAAATCTAGCGAAATCCCTGCACTTCCTACTTGCCCTTATCATAATATATGTAGGCATGTGCACGGTAAAATAAACTAAATAATATAAAACATTACCCCACAAGACACACCAGCTCAGTAATCAAAACAAATGACATGCGTGTAAAATAACTCCACGTGAAATTACCAGCTAGTGTACACCGCGGGACACAATAAAGGCAAATACTATAATATGACCGAACTTACGCCTATATATCCGAACGCGAGTACTTACTTCATTACCACGACCACAGAATAAACCGCTAAAAAGTAAAATATAAAATTCCGAAGTGTGAAAACTATCTTATAAGTTATATTAATTAAGCAATCATCTTCTCTAAAAGTCATGGCGACAATATGGAGAATTTTAATGTTTTCTGTTATATAAAGATTTGGCAGCAACTTTTGTCTTCATTATGTTGTAATTGTAAAATAACTTCTACCACTGCAGTAATTATTTTATAATGCACAGAGGTTTAGTGGTATTTTTATTTTATTTACCAACGCTCCACCATTTTCACAGCCGACAATGTAACCCAGGTGTAACTCCCCGTCGTTTTTATTCGCTTTGTTCGTTGATTATGAACGATGCTATGTTTATTCTGGCCTTATTGCATTGCTTCTAGATAAATGTTTGTGTATTCCGTATAATACATCTTGTGTGTGCAATCAAATATGTTGGTTGTATAATCATATTTTGCGGTGAAAATATTGTTATGATTTGAAAGTATTTTGCCTGTTCGTCATTTATTGCTTATTAATTAATTATAGGATGCAGAACCTACATTATGATGATACATAACGAGTTGTTTTAATAAATATTATATTTTTATGTTATAAAAAATATTCAATGCTTACAAAGAGATATTAAAAATTTCTGTCTGTAATATGACAGTTTAATTTGAAACATGGACAAAAACTGGCAATATTTCTGGTGTAAAATATTTTTCGTTATAAGCTACCGCGCTGACGGTCCGGGATTACGCTAAATCCCGGGCCAATCCTGGGCTGTAGCGCTGAATTTGAACGGTATAACGCCTTACACCTCGGTAATTTATTTTAAACGAGCCTCATGTGTTGAATACGTAATTAATCTTAAAGATTGTCTTCTCTTGAAGGTCAAATACAATTTTTTTTAACATTTAACAGAATTTGAAGTATACACAAAAAGTAAATTATATTTTCTATGCACATTCCAGTATATATGCCAATTATAAAATTATTTTTAGCGGGATAAAGTTAACAAATCAGCTAAATATTTAATAAATATTTAAAGAAATGACACGTTAGAATAATAATGTCAACTGTTTTATACACCGATATTGTCTTCTTAAACTGTTCCATCAATAGTCTATTCTTTTATTTGTTTAGCTCTTTTCCAAAAACTAAAACGTGATTTCTTTGGGATCAGTAATATTTTATTGATGACCAATCAAACAAATAAACAAGACAAGATGGTATTAATATATATAAGTAATCTTCAGCAATTCTAAAAGCACCTGGAATTATTATTAACTTGTCTTAAATGTACAAATGTGTTTGTTACCAGTTGTTACTTTGATATAACTACAGATTTAATAATAGTTTCTATTCTTTAGTTTATAACTTTTACGTAATTAATACAAAATTTCATATACAAATGCATCGAAACAGTTTAAAGTTAGAGCGTAGCCACGTTCCTGAACAAAGCGCCACCAGTCGGTTAATTGTTAAAAACTTTTAATTGGCCGCAACTTTCTATACTATTTGGAGCCATTTGATAAGCGGATCTGTATATTTATTTATTAAGTTTCAATAATATTTTCTATTAAAGTATATAGAATTATTTCTACATCACGTCCTCAAATTTTAAAAAAGGTTATGTGGACGTTGCACATTCCTTTTTTAGGTTATAAAACAATACATACAAATATAATAATTTTCTACTTAATTTAAGTTTCTTCGAAAATTCTGTGTCTGTTACAATGAAAACATGTCAACTTTCTACTTAATATTTCACAATTAACTATATACTAAGAATATAATAAGAAAAATTTAAAACTTGTTATAGTGTTGTACAATGTCAAAAATATCAGAGCGGTATAACCCATCGCCTAGAGCCACGAGTGTAGGTTTCTCCATAAGAATACTGTATAAAATACTTATATTTAATAATAATATGTGTATTTCATAATACTATACAATATACGAGTATCTACATTAAAAATACAATATTATTTACATTAAAAACCAATTTACTGGCCACAAAAGTGGACATTGGTACAGTGTTTGCATTAAACTTACTACCCTAAAACAAACAGTGTAAAGTCTAAATTTCTGAACCCTAAATAAATTAACTCACTAGGTGATAACTTCGATATTCAGCCATTGGCCGTTAACTAGACTTCAGGTTTGTTTACTATTTCAAATTATTATTTTTTGGCCTATTCTCGTATAATATTCGAAAAATTATTGCAAAATAAAATAAACTAAACTATTAAAATACGTTTAAACAAACATGGCTAGTTGTGCTTTAAAGCTCAAACTTATTTTGATATTTATTACTGATATTATAAAGAAAAAGCAAAATAATTATTTTAGTACTGTTATTGAAACATTCTAACTTAGTCACCTAGACCTAGTATTTGGCACATCGGATCAGAATAAGCTCCACAACGCACAAGGTTTTCCAAAATTAAGAACGTTTTTCCTGTTTATTCACTAGAATAAAACTCCTTTTTCGAATACTTTTATAATATCCGTTTGAGCCATCATTCCCGGAACCGCATTCTTGAGGAAACCAGAACTAAAAGCAATAAAATGTAGAAGGAGGAAATGATGCGAATAAAATTCAAAGTTCCAGATAAGATTAGACTTTCTTATCACGTTAAAGTTTCAAACGGTGTATAAGTGTAAAATACAGTAAATAGCCCGCCAGCGTAATCAGAATTTATGATGGCGCTGACGACGACGTCAGCAAATGAATACTAAGTTTCCTTTATGAATGGCGCGTGTCAGGAATAAGACGCCACAAATCCCTAAAAATTGTTGTACGCTAGTGTGCTGTTACATTGTAGGAATTTTCTTATTTACTTTATAAACCCGGCGCTTTTTAAATATACTTTGTTACAAAAATGAAACCTGTTATAATATATAAAATATTTTTGTTAAAAGTAATTTTTTATTATAATTTAAATTACTATACTTTCACCCTAAGAAATGTATTGGGATTATATACTACCTATATAGGTATATAAATATATAAATATATATATATATATATATATATATATATATATATGTATACTTTAAATATTGTTAATTATCTACTTATTTATTGTTAATATAAAAACTTTAAAAACCACATGATTTACTTTACCCAATAAATAAATTTATTGAAGATACTCGTATTTAAAAATATTAAAATATCCCAGCTTATTAAATAAAAATGTAAGATGATTTCAAGATCCGAATTCCACATTCCTCATTTATATTTTAACAAGAATTTCAAATTTATAGTCTGCAACAGGAAAAATACTTTCAAAGGAAAATCAGTTTTAAAGAAACACTGTTTTTCTGGTATTAACACTATTCAGTTATTTATCAGTAGGTATTTCGGCTTTAGAGTTCCATAGTGTACTAGGAACCCTTATAGTTTTGTTATATCTATTCGCTTCTTCGCCAGTCCGAAGCTTAGCTCAGAGACTCTTAGTATTAGAAAGCTGTATTTGGATATTAACATAAATTGGACATAAAGATACACCGCTAAAGTAATAGAATAAAATGTTTTAAATATTTTTTAGGCTAACACCTCTACACATATAATGGATATATTATATATATCCTGACGAGCCACGGAGGCATAGCAAAATACCTACAACTATTTAAATTAAAAGACTCTCCGGGCTGTGAGTGTGACTCGTCCATCGAAGAGACAGTGTGGCACATAATACTAGACTGTCCGCGTTTTTCGTCAGCTCGATCGGACCTGGAAATTCAACTCCACACCAAACTGGAGAAAATCGGCATAAAAACCCTCATGGCTGATGATAAAAGACGCCCAGTTCTCTTAGATTTTCTAGAAGAAATTTTCCTGGTTGCCATGAGTAGAAATGGCAGTAAAATCGCTTTTAGGAAAAGACCTCTGGAAAACAAGAGTCTTATCAAACTCACACCAAAAACACCTATCAAACCTACAGGGATACAAAAGTCGAACCTACAACGCTTTTTGGATAATGGACAACCTAGTACACCAAGGCTTCGGACTAAACCAGTAGCTCTATACATGAACAACGACCAAGAAAAAATAGGTTTCAGTTTCTGCATCGTAGGAACAAAAAACTGGGTATACATCTCACCCTGACTAGCTGCCCTCACTAAAGGAAGTACCGATAGGGCAACAATGAAGAGGTCGGTGTACGACAGCATGCCAAAAGTCACATTGGGGGACTGGGATTGCCGAATAGTGCGGAGGAAGAACAAAACCATCGCACTACGGAACGCTAACCCAGAGTCCCCTTACACAAATGCATGTGAGATGCTCGATCACCTGAGCACACTAGGAACTGAAAATATTAACACAAGTCTAAAAACAATAAGCGTTGACGCTATGCGAGTTAGCTATGACAAAGGAACTGTAGCAAATCTCATAGGATCTATAAATGCTTCAAGGTACCACGACGTGGTTGTATATAAAGACCGCGGAGAAGACCTAACGTTCCTAAAAATAAGAAAAACACCAAATAGGACTACGACCCCCGAAAACACCTGGGGCGAACCAAGCAACCAGAGCCTACAAAGCAGCGCCTCACGCCTTCAAGAGAAAATTGCCATCGAAATTCAATCCAACAAAATAACACAGGACAAATTAAAAACTAAGAAATGATTTAATAAGATGATTACAAAGCTAAAACCGAAGCAAAAATATCATAAAAAGAACAGAACTAGATCCGACATGGGACAAACAAGTGCACCCGATTTACCATCCGTCAGTGGTGCCAACGAACATATGCGAAACGCGTTTCTTGAGTACACAGCATCTATAAGGGAAACAATCAAAACCAACCTTGCGATCTGTGAAAAGAGCAGGCAGACCTTCGAACTTGAAAACGAAGGTCTTCTTATAGTATTACTCAAGGAAGAAGAAGCCGCCATTTTCAACAACACCACATCTGAATATGTACGGGGTAAAACACCTAAAATTCCCCACATGGCGGCTTACAGCGTTAAAAATGGATTCGTTAAAATACTTGAAACCCCCAAAGGAGTAACTGGACCGCCCAAGTATTTAACACCCGCCGAAGACTCAATACTTGTAGTAGCCCGCTGCACGGAGGTCTCGCAGGAAGATAACATCCTCCAAATGGCTACAGCCGTAGAGGATTCAGCAAGACCCTGGGAAGAATGGGAAGCACCAATTTTCCACTGGGTCAACGGTGTTCCTGGATGTGGAAAATCAACTTGGGTAGTAAACAACTTCGTATTTGAAAGTGACTTGATAGCAACAACGACGACTGAGGCAGCATTAGAGCTCAGGAATAAACTCGCCCTCAGTTGTCCAAAGGACGGGAAGACCAAAGTCCGAACGATCGTTTCAATATTAATAAATGGCGTTAAAGAAAAGCCTGAACGACTTATCGTTGACGAGGCCTTGATGAACCATTTCGGAGCGATCGTTATGGCTAACAGAGACCAAAGCAGTCACACTAATCGGAGACACAAACCAGATTCCTTATATAGACCGGCTAAATCTGTTCCATATGAAATATAATAGCCCATACCTCGTGACATCTATCAGTTAAGAGCTCTTAAGAACCTACCGATGTCGCCTGGACGTAAGCTATGCTCTAAACGAGGTATACAACGGCATATACTCAGCCCATTCATTGACTCGCTCTCTGAGAACAGTCAGGTTTACAGGTGCTTCCATCGAAGCTGATTTCTCTAATACTCTGTACCTGGTCCACACACAGACTGAAAAAAGCGGACCTTACAAACCTAGGATACGGAAAAGGCGAAAACTCGCGCATCCTCACCATCAATGAAGCTCAGGGATTAACAGACGAGTCGGTAATAATCATCCAAACCAAAAAAAAATAAAAAATGGATATATTTAATTTTTAGACTTACTGATATATTTAATTTTAACATAACGAATTTAATTTTAAGGCTGTCACGACTAACTAGACTTTTTAAGTTTAAAAGTAGTAGTCGGTTTACTAAATATAAATATTTTTGAGCACTTTGCAAAACATTAGCTACATTTTAAAGGTAGATCATAATAATGTCTACAAAAAGTTCACGAGTCTGTACAACTATCCAATATTAGCCTTATTAACTATGTAGAGTACATTGATAGAGCCGATACATGTTTGGCCAGTTTTTCTCAATATAGTCTATTAATCTTACCAATAATATCTTCTATCATTTTGATACCTATAACAACATCTATACATCTATACATTTGAACTCATAAAAATTTTGGAATAAAGCAGTATACTCGTACATATACTTGCGCTCTAAAGGCGCAGGTCCGGCCACATATGGAGTACTGTTCTCATCTCTGGTCCGGAGCACCCCAATATCAGCTTCTATCATTTGACCGCGTACAACGGAGAGCCATTCGGATTGTCAAGGACCCAGTGCTCTGCGAACGACTGGACTCTCTGGCATTGCGTAGAGACGTGGCTTCTTTGTGCGTCTTCTACCGCATTTACAACGGGGAGTGTTCCGAAGAACTATTCGATCTGATGCCTACCTCCGAATTTCACTACCGCACAGCTCGCCATCGCCTCCTCTATCATCCATACCACCTGGACGCGTGGCGATCTTCAACTGCAGTTTTCAAGGACTTTTTTCCCACGTACCACTCAAACGTGGAACGAACTTCCTTCGGCGGTATTTCCAGATCAATACGACATGGGTACCTTCAAAAAAGGCATATATTCCTTTCTCCAAGGCCGGCAACGCTCTTGTGAATCCTCGGATGTTGCAAGAGTTCATGGGCGGCGGTGATCACATACTAACGGTGACCCGCAAGCTCGTTTGCCCTCCTATAAAATAAAAAAATAAAAAATAAAAAAACATATTCTCTTCTATAAGATACCAATCATTAAATTTTAATTTATAAATTTTGGATCCAATTTTAAGAAATCTTTATACGTATATCGTACTGAATATGTCGATTTCAAAGTTGTCTTTTAGAATAGTTTGATATTTGTCCAAAATCAATTCTTTGCGATTATATTTTAACTATTTTCAATCCTTTTTTATACATTTCTTTCATTTTGTTAATTATTTAGATATCTTTACATATTAAATGGGTATTATATTATATTTTGAATGAGATAATAGATAAGTGAATATTGTAAATGTGTCGAATTTGTGTAGTGTGTAGTATAGAATTAATTAAAAGAATTAAAATTATTTATTGTTACTTTTGAAATAAGGATAAATAATTAGTTGTTTTCTAATTTCTCAAAAAGTAAGAGACAATACCTACGATGTTTAGTTTTTTGTTGTTTATATTTATTAAAAGCTAGAAATGTATCTTTTTAGACTTAAATTTTCTCGAGTTAATTAAAATTTTTAATACAAAGACAACCAAAACTCATAAAATCTTGAGACTTTCTAGCATCTATTTGCAAACATAAAATTGTCGCATTTAATATGTACCTTTGGTGGTATTTGAAGTATATTTCGATCAATAAAATAAAACAGTAAAACGGGATAGATCTAAAACTAAAACTTCGCAAAACAAGTGATTTGGACCAACGAACTATTGACATCTGCGAGATTTGATTCTGTCCAATTGGTTGATGTCAATAACGTCGATCAATTGACAGATTGCTATCAAAATTGGCGAGCATTGTTCTTTCTACAGATATACATGTTTGTTTATATATTGAACCA
Organism: Melinaea menophilus ssp. n. AW-2005; assembly: GCA_918358695.1. Classification (NCBI taxonomy): domain Eukaryota; kingdom Metazoa; phylum Arthropoda; class Insecta; order Lepidoptera; family Nymphalidae; genus Melinaea; species Melinaea menophilus. The sequence continues at coordinate 6,426,831 of OU911050.1, read as the reverse complement.
TTGATTGATTTTATGTTCAAAACAGTTTATGCTATCAATTCACATACAAACATGCAATTCTCTATAAAAAATATTATGAACCTTAAATAAATTCAACGGTTTGTACTAGCTTCCTTTGGTTTTTAAAAATTATTGAATATATTATTTTTTAATCAATGTATTAATAATTGTCTCCAAAGCCTTGTAAAAAACAGGTAATGGTATACACCTATTTTAAGTTCAGTAATTGTGTAAATACATAATGAATATAATATTGTAACATATTTAAAGATCTTTTTTATTCCGTATTTTGTAGTTGAATGAAATCCACCAAGTACAACAACGTCCTCGAATTTTATTGAAAAGTCGAAAAACCAATGCAAATTAAGTTTCTATTTCTCCGACCCTGAAGCAATTTCCTGTTTCCTATTTCATCGCTGAAAAACTAACGGAGGTGGAAATAATTCGTCGTTAAGATTAACACAACTTAAATCCTTGAAATTATAGGTCGAGTAAAAGGTTACGTGAGGTTGAATGATAATAAATGATACTAATAACATCCTCCTATTTAACTCATCATACAATTAGTGAAATTTCTCGAATGAAATATTTTTAGTTATATCATCAAGAAAATCCGTGTAACAGAATCAGTTTTAAACGACAATTTCTTCGTCTCATTGAACTCAAGTAGTAAAAATGTGATGAGGTCTAATGACGAAGATTTGCCTCTCTTTTACGACGTCCCAAAATGACGGCGCATTGGGTTCTTGAAAATAAAGTTAGGAATTTTGTTTTAAAAGATTTTGTAATTTTATTCGAATAGAATAACGGTTTTTATGTAATTTCAAGAGTAGGTATTTACTATTTAAGATTAAAAAAAAATCTTTATTAATTAGCGTAATGAAGATAACAAAGGCATTTTATTGGAAATTTGCATAAGTATTTTCTACAATTGTTACATTTGATGTAATATGATGATAATAGAAGATTCCCTTGATAATATTTATGTTTTAAGTTCGATCCGTAATCGAGTATCCGATTTTTTTTAAACTAACTATGTATACCACAAAATAGTTACATATTATAGTACTTTTATTATAATACTTATCTATAAGATATACGCTACTGCTTGGTTTTTTAGGTTTAAAAGCCCAAAAAAAAAATATTAAATTCGTTACTGTCGATAGATTTTAACGGGACCTTTATAAAATAAAAGATCGAAAGCTCACGCTAAAAAAAGATTCGCCTGGCCAAATTTATATCATAGACATATATACATTTTCCAGCAACCCATCCACAGAGTATCTATGAAGATATTCGGTGGATGAGTTGCTGGAAAAAATAAATAAACTTAAATAAAAAACCTAATCCCAACTACATAAACAAAATTACAACAGATCGAAGAAATAAAATTAAATCGTTGACGACACTTCGCACCTGCCCGAAAACCGATTAAAATGATAGAACGTTTCGAGGGTATTTTTTGACACAGAATACACATTTCTGGAAGAGTGTTATTTTTTTTTATAATTTATATTTACAATTAAGAATAAGGAGGACGAGGAATACAAAGAGAAAAGAAGGTTTTAGATCTTTCCGTTCTCTCTAACTCTATGTATGATAAGCAAATATAATCGTATTGTATTTAGTCTTATATCTTGTAAATTATAGCATAGAAGGTGCATATTTATATACTAGCGGCAAACAAATTAGATTTTGGTTGTAGTAGATAGAACTTAACTTTACACCTAAGCTTAGACATTTTCAATAAATGTCACTTGCGCTTATAAGCAGCAACATCTTCCTGAAGTTATAACAGTCTCTCGCAGAAAATCGTCCCCATGTAGCTGTTATAGCTATGTTTCGCATGATAAATAAGACAGCCAGAAGTTCAATAACCCTTCCAATTTCTTTCCTAATCATGAGATTAAAAAAGGAAGTGTAAGCGTGAAAGTGGAAAGTGGAAGGGTGAATGCACCCTTCCCTTTTTGAGGGTGACAACGTATTTACATTTTAAATATCCATAGTCAACAGTACCATTTTGAATTAGTTGGACTATCGGTTTATTTGAGTCCTTCACCAATCTAAAACAAAAAACGGATAATTAAAGCGCTGTTAAATTCATTTGTTTTTATAAAAAAATACTCGATTTTTTTATTGTTTTTATATCCATAAATATAACGCGTTATTTCTTGCAACAATACATCTAGGGTCTTGATTTAATCTTTCATTCCGTATTGGGCTGGGGATTTTTTTTAAACGTCACGGCTTTGACAAATGCTCAGGGACCGCGCCGCAAATTACAATCGTGCCGTTTTGCTCACTTTTTAAATTGCAATGTAGGTTTAGGATATTTGTTGTTAGTTTGATTCTACTCTGTTCCGCCATTTGTCTCATAATTTTGAATAATTTGTTAGATTATTATTATTTAAATTATATGACAACATATTTTAGCAAAACGCAGCAATACAGATATTGAGAGTAGCAACATATTTCGCTTTAAACATTTCATTTCTTAACAGCACTACAATTAGTGAATGTAAATAACTTATTAAGCGACAAGCCCTGAGGGTTTACTCTCATTCTTTGTTTGTTTATCATTATTTTAATTGATGAGAGTCAGTGAAGCAGAGTTGTTAATAATTGTAAGGGGACGAAATAATTGGCATTGATACTTACGATGTCCGTTGAGAGTGCTCTTATATAAGTTTTATGAAGTCGAAGCTTGTTATTATCGTGAACCAAATTATATGAAAAGTTGGAGAATGTATAAGAAGGAGGATTGTAAAGGATAATATCATAATGATAGTGCTATGACAGTGATTTCAGCCTCCTAGAAAAATCTGTCAAAGTCAAGTATAATATTCCAAGTAAGTGGCATTTTAGTTACGAAAATGTATATCTGGCAAGTTTGTACCGAAAGTAAATAAAGTAAAATAATTAAAAAATATATAAAAGTAAGTAGATGACCGTACCCACTTTGCAGGTAATCAAATATTTTGACTTTAAAAATTTATTTAGGTTTATTTAATTTTTTGTTTGTAGCGCTTTTTCCTACTTAGCTCGATACTACCAGAAATAACTGAATAAAAAGTAGTCTATGTTATTTGCTGATATTTTATTTTATAGTCTATTCCATAGTATAGATAGTGTATGTTATATATAGCTTTCAATAAGTAAATCATTCCAACAGTTTTTTAGTGATTTGTACATGCAAACATACAATAAAACCTTTACTCTTTATAAAGTTACGATCATAACAGAATAGAATAGAGTGGAGCGAAGCGGAGCAGAGCGAAGTAGAGAAGAGTAGAGCAAAGAAAATCAGAATCGAACAGAATAGAAAGAATAGAATATAATGATTCTCTTCATGCCCAATCATAAGATTATAATCAGACACATAAATTTAGAAATTATTTTAAGGAATTGCAATAGGACCACTTCTTAGGATTAATCATCAGGGCACTGTTGAAGCTACTATACGACATGCGACATGCGTAATGCGTCAGGAAGTACTTATCCAGTAAGTAAGTAAGTAAAAATATCCAGAATAGAAAATACAAAACACTTTTGGGGATTCATATTATCTTATCCGCTTAACTTATAACATAGAAGTCAGGTGAATTACAGAAGCATAACAGTCATGTTAGACAGTAAATAAGCTGAATACTGTAGAGTTACAGGAGATAATAGACGAACAAATTAAATTTACAATTAGGAAATCGCCGGGAATAGATGAGACAAAAAAAAAATACAAATTGAAATATTTAACTAGTACAAACAATATATTTAGCAAAATCATACACAAAAAAAGTTAAAAGTTTAGAAATTCTATAAAAATGTATCACCACAGGTCATATTAATACCCAAACACTCGTACACCGAATATGCTCAAAACTTAAGACTAATCGTGTGTATATCCAGTATTTTTAAACGTTTTTTTTTTTTTTTCATGTAAGAGGAGGGCAAACGAGCTGGCAGGTCACAGATGACTTGTGATCACCGACGCCCATGAACTATTGCAACATCCGAGGATTTATCGAAATGTCAAAGTCGGAACTACAAAATCATGTGATTGACATTTATTTGACAGATGACATTTTTCTACATGAGACAAGTTAAAAATACATTGATAAAACACTTTAAACTCTTAAAGATTGATTATTGGGAACGACGGACGACGGCGATCGCGTTGTGTCGAAAGACAACTCACTGAGTTTAAAATAAATTTAAATAAATAAATTTAAAAAAATAAATTTCAATATAAACTTCAGTCTTAGCCAAAATTTTATATAGTCATTATAGTAATAATAACAGCATATTGCTGTGGGGCACGAGGCTGTAAAAATCATATGTTGGAAAATTCACATACGTTATAGAAAACTGAGTGCGACGTGGATTGACAATTATAAAGCCTCCGATAGTGTGTTCTAAGAATGGCTACTTAAAATCATCAAAACACTGTACCTTCGAATTATGAAATAAAAAAAATCTAAATGCCACCTTATAAAAGCGGAACTTAAGTGACACGCAAAACATACGTTATAGGTGCCACCGGTATAATAGCCAAAAGTTTCAGAGATATATTAGCAAACTAAATTGCACGATCGCCATAAAATATTACAATATGAAGCAGCCATTCATACAACAATTATAATGAGTAAAGTTCTATGAAATACCGTCTTTGTAATAAACAATCATGATTCAAAACAGATTGAAAGGATAGTCCAATCTCAATCATCAGGCGATACACAAATTTCATTCGTACAATTATCAAACACACAAAGTATACTATAATCAAAACATATTACATTTAGATGTAAAAGAGGAGAATAAGAAGTTGTATAAAGAGGAGGCTATAGATAGTTTTCCATCGGTTATGGGACAAAGGACTCTGTAGTAACCAGTAGACTCAAAAAAATGGAATAAAATAATGAAACCACAAGAAGTTTTGATATGTTTTGATATTGTTGTTCTTACAAAGTATATTGAATTTTTCTTGTTGAATTAAATTAGTGGAATAACAATTGTAAGTCAGGAAATAGAAAATACTTTGTCAGATTTCGTGTCAGTATTGTGTATTGAACACTAAATGTGTTCTAATGCACAAGTGGAAGCGGAATAATATTGCAATTTTAATAACCCCTTTTATAAATTGTTCATTATAAAAAATTCAAACGTTACTTAAAAATAAATAAAATGTTATAATTAAAAACCTCGGAATATTGTCTATAAAACAAATTGAAATATTATCCACAAAAACATATACATAAATAACAATTATATTAAGCATTCTGAATGTATTAGAATAAAATGCTACACAGAGGTGTCATGTGCTGCTGCTTATTGTTTCTAACCATAGCAACAAATAAATAACGTAACAAATAATAAAAAAAATCTAACAGGTTTATTTAGAAGGAAATGAGAATCACATAATTATGCGTTCGGCTTAAAAATGTTTCAAAAAGATTTATGAATCGACTATCACCATTAAGCATATAATCCAATGCCCTAAACTTATCCCTTTCTTTTTGTGTATTCTAGTATCCTGCATCTCTTCACGGTTCAAGGTTGAAAAGTGTATTTTTTTTTTGTATCTGCAATTATTTATTTCCTTCTTGGCTCTTTTGTTACTTTATTCCTTCTAAAAAAAAACCGCTACGTCTAATGCTATGAGTCAAAAAATCTGTGTAGTCGAGTCACGTGCTCGCAGCGGCTCCGTCACGCGGTGTCAACGATACTGATTCGCGGAGTTATTGTCGGAGTGTTCGGAGATAAAAGATTCCCTCCCTAATGTTTATATAACCCTCTTGGGTCTGTGAGGGGAATGCGAGATGTACCTACGTGTAAAATTTGTCTTTATTCTCACGTATTAATGGCTTGTTTGAATTGTTTTTAAAATGAATGTTCTTATCTCTATTCGGGGTAAAATGTATGTTATACTATCAATCAGATAAATATTATATTTAAAATGTTATTATCACACAACAAATTTTTTCACTAATCATAAAATAATAGCTATATATATTTATATATATATATACATATATACGATAATATGTTCTAAATTTCACGGATTTACCTTCAATTTCTTCTTCTTCTTCTTTCAACAAAATATAAAATATTTATATAATAATAGACATTATTTTATAAAAATGACGATACTTATGAATTGAAAAACAGTTTTTCTCGAGGTGAGTTAGCAAAAGCCGATCCAGAATTTGTAACAGAAAAAAAACAGTACGATTTACAGCATCTAACAGATTATTAGTTTTACTTTGAATGATGACTGGAGCTAGAAATTTTAGATAAATATTTATTTTGAATAAATATTTACTATAAAGTTTATTAGAATTATATAATAGTAGTCTAGTCCTTGAATCTTGTAATTACGTATTTTTTTAAACAATACAGTAGCTAAAATTAATACAATTAATTAAGAAACTATTTGTGTTTCCTATTTCAGCTAATATCAAACCATGAAGGAGCGCCATAACTAACTCCATAATTCCCGTAACTTAACTGAACAACATCGTAAACTAAAATCAAGCATCATAACTCAATGATGTTAATAACATAGAACTGTGCTTTGTACTTAGATGACCACAGATCAAATTTTCTTGGAGGCTTTCATTATTAAATCTTCTATATAAATCATTTAAATAAAAATTTTAACTAGCCATATATAAGGCTTTTGAATTACGAATAAATTTATTTAGAAATTTTAATTATCAATATACATGTTGTGCTAGCTTATATTATTTATAATGTAAGACTAAATAATAGAGAGGGCTTTGTGATTGCATAGTTTTTTTTTTCTCTATTGTAAACTTTTAACAAACCATGTTAATTTTTGAAACTACAAAAATCGGATTTTTTTCAGAATTTTTTAAAATTTCCCAACTTTAAAATTAGTTAAGAAATTTTTAAAAAATCAAAAAGAAAGTGTCCTGAAGTTAAAAATATTATAAAAATATATAAAAATAATTAACAATAATAATTAATAAATAAACACACACTTTAAACAGTATAAATATGGCGATAATACATAATTACAATTCAGTCCATGGTGTTTATTTTAAATGAAGTCTCTGTAAAATTACAATCTATGACCATCGATATCAACCACCTCTTTACTGTGTCGCTCACACCCTAGTTATGTTATTGGCATCTTGGTTCTTGGTGTAGCAGTCTAATAATATATGCTAAAAAGCTATGTTTGACATGTTAACTAAATGGAGTTTGATAATATAAACCTATTTTTGATTAGATTAAAGACATTGTTTAAAAAGTAATATTATTCATCCACTAACAAAACCTAAATTTCAAATAAATTAAAGTCTAAACATAAATAAAATTATGAAGTATTCAGTGTACACTGAAAATATTTATGTGTCAAACAATATATTAAATATTATATATAGTCAATAGTTTTTCATTTCATTATTGACTATCTTACTACGCCAAAAATCTCTTTATGAATCCCAAATAAAATCCAACACGTTAAAATACAAATAATCCTTTATTGGCATAATTCTTTATTTAACACGCAGAAATGCGTCCATAACAAAAAAATCAACAATAAAGTTATCTGTCCTCCTGTAGCTAGCCAATATACAGATCTATTTCTTGTCAATCCGATGTCTCAAATCTTCTTTGACTTGCTCTTTTTTCCTCAAGGGAGATATTTTGTTTAATGTGGTACTTTTTAATATTTTAGATTATATATATTAATAGCGTACTAATTTATAAAACATTTTTAATATAAAATTATGTCTTGTAAATAAATAATAAAGTTCTTATACAATACAATACATGCAATAGTCATATGAAATTATTAAGGGTTTTCAGTTTATTTTTTATTTATATTAAAAATAGTATCATTATCAGCCAGTTCTTAATTTAAATATTTAAGGTTTGGAATCTAATGAATATGGCAATTTTTTCCATGTTTTCCTTTATACTAGTCATCGTAGTGTAGACATGCTTCTTTGCCATATCATATTTTACATCGATCGATTATAATCGATGTCTCCAAGCTTCTTTGCGAGGTGAGTTTCTTTTTAAACGGATATTCCTGGCAACTCTACCTTGGAGGAGTGGATAAGAAAAACTGAGTCGGATAAGTTTGTCTATAGCTTTTGTATGAAGAATATTTTGTAACAAGACAATTATTTTTCCTTTAATTTTTTTTATATAATTCCTTGGTTTATGTGATATGTGTGACACAATAGTATAAATTGATATTAAATTATGATATTATAATTAAAATCAACGCAACCGCAAATATTTGTTCCGTTCTGTTATATTTTATTTGCCGATCTCTTTCCAATAGCGGCATATTGTTATTGATATTGAATAAACAACCATTTAATGAAATACCGTTATTATTGAAAAGAAAGTTGCAAATAATTTTCAATAAACATAGTATGTATCTTATATCCTATATATAAAAAAAAAATTACAGACAACAAGTTGCCGTTTTGTCTTCGCATTCGTAAGTACAATGTATTTATTTAGAAAACAGCTATAAATTAATTGATATTATTTATTTTGATTATATGTTTGAACAATCATTTAGGGTTTCACCTCTGAGACTGAGAATTAAAATTTCCATACAGTTTAAATAAAGTTTTTATGATCTCCTTGGTTCTGAATACTAGTAGCGTTACCTCATAAAAATATTATGAGGTAACGTTACCAGTATTCATTACGAATTTCAGTTATAACAACCAATTTGAATTATTCTGAAAGAAGATGTTACCACGACTGTTAAATTGGTTTGTTGTTTGTTACATACGGTCTTTCCAGTTATGCTCATACGTTTTATATGTATACAGATTTATTTTTAATTGAACTTTGTGTTATTTTTCCCTCCATCCAACATAGCCTAATCCGAGGTCATAAGTACTGTTACAGTTAAATATAAACAAAATATTACATTTGAATTTGGAATCTGTCTTTCTTACAGGATTGTTCATTACTTTCTTATTTTCCAATATACTGTAAATTTATTTGTTATATATTGTGAGTGCTTTTATATTAATGTATTTAATTAACACACTGTACTAGTATATAATAACTGTTAAATACAATACAAAAAAAATATTTTTCTTTATAACAATATTTATGGTAAGATTATGTTTCCATAGAAAAAGATTTCTCTTAATAGATTGTCCTTAAAATTCCATTTATCTACAACGTAGAAGGGCAATCATTAAGCCAAAGAAAGATGAGTGGGTTAGCTAATAATTTATAATAATCAAAACATTTAAATTGAAATCTGTCGATTTTTTTTTATTTTAAACTTTAGTAATAGAACTCCATTAATAACATTTTTATTATTTTTCATTACACCTTTCATAATTAGTATCGCAATTAATTTTAATTGTATACTTCCACTAACATTCCTGACAACATACATATACAATTTAACACTTAACACTTCATCCTCACAAACATATCTTTACACCTTATCACAGTCAGTATTGCAAATATTCATATATTGTTATTTTTTCGTTTATTGGTCAAAAATGCCATTATATTTTCCAATCACTTTGGATAGTACCTCAAAAGATAAGGTAATAAAAAATACGATAACAAAAAGAAAAAGGAGTGACATGTGTCAAAAGTGTAGCTCCGCATAATTAATTAGTTTTTTTATAAAAATAGATAATATTTAAGTAAAGTAAACTGTTTTTAACCTATTCAATATGATATTAGATTTATAAATAACATCTAAAATTATATTTTACTATGAAAATTTAATAAAAAATTTAATCTTTGAAGCTGTCAGTTCGTCAACGGCATTATTTCTAAACTTCGAAAAACCCGGAGAATATATATATATATTATAAACATGAAACTGCACCATACCGATTTTATAATGGTTAACGTCCATCAACACACCCAGACATCTTTACTGACTTGACAAGTTGAAAATTACTAGAAATAATAACTATTATTGAAATTACCTAATATTAATACATTCTTATGAAACGTTCCCAATGAGAAAGAGAAAAAAAAGCCAAATCTTTTAGCTAGATGGGAATTCGTTTAATTATTAGGCGTACACGGTAGGGTAGGCAAAGCGCAGAGGCAGGTCTCTGAGGAAAGTTTATTATTGTTTTCGCACTTTCCCGAACCGGTGCCACACAAGAAGCTAGCCTAGAAACAAAGGGATGTAAGACTGAGGTTTGGAAGTCTGAAGAAAAATTACGAACGTGTCAAAGAGAAGACTAATAAATGTAGCATGTTTAGAGAAATTAAATTGAAGGGATCGAAAGCGAGAGAGATTGGTGAAGGATACAAGTTTTATTATTGCGGGAATTAAGGGAAAAAATAGTGTCGAAATTTTGTTTGATGAGAAATTAAAAGAGTATGTGACTGGGTTGAAGAGCTTAAATAATAGAATCATTGATAGCTGTTCTTCTTCTTCTTCTTCTTTTAGCTTCTTTCGAAATTACCTTCCTATGGGCTTCCCGAGAGTTTATGCAATTGAATCACCAGCTTTCTCACTGGGCGGAGCATACCCAAGACGAGGATACGGATGATTCAGTTTATTCCCACCGTGCAGGGCTCTCGTTTAAACGTCGACGAGCACCGAAAGAAACTTGTGTCTTCTATAGACACCTTCTTAAAGATGGTCTAAAAATGGGGTGAAGTGAACATCGTTCATTTTAATTCCCAAAATACACGAGTTTGCGCATTTACCACAAAAAGAAACCATTTGCCGTATCCCCGCTCTTCAAGAGTATTATAAAACCGGATCTCGATATTCCGAGCGACTGTCAGTTTCGTGGTCATCTAGAGAGGCCAAGGCCAAGTTGGCATTATGTAATTGGAAGGGACCAATAGAGCGAGGCAGTAATCGTACTTCAAATTTGGCCAAACACTTGGGCAAATTTGAAGGCGCAAGAGCGGCCACGCACGGAGTACTATTCACATTTCTGGTCCAGATCAACCCAATATCATCTTCTATCATTTAACCAAGTACAACGGAAAGCCGTTTGGATTGTTGGGGACCTGATGCCCTGTGAATGGTTGGACTCTCTGGCATTGCGTAGAGACGTGGCCTCTTTGCGCGTCTTCTATCTCATTTACAACGGGGATTCGCAGAGTTCTTTAATCTGATGATTACCGCCGAATTTCATTACGGCACAGCAAGTCCTCGCCTGCAATATCATCCGTACCATCTGGATGCGTGGCAATATTACACTACACAGTTTTAAAGGACTTTTTTTCACGTATCATTAGAATGTGGAACAAATTTCCATCGGCGGTGTTTCCAGATCGATACGACATGGGTATCTTCAAAAAAGGTGTATACACCTACCTCCATGGCCAAAAACGCTCTTGTAAATCCTCGGATGTTGCATGTGATGTCATGCATGTTTCTTCAAAATTATAAAATACCATAAATCAATTTTTTTTATCTGAGTTCATCATTACTTTCTATAATAATTAAAGATCATAGTCAACTTGAGCTCAACATATTTAGTTATCTTATCTCGAGATCTAATATTAAGTCGATCCAATCGCTCGACCTGGTCACTGTCACTCAATCAATGATTTCTCCACTGTCGAATCTGTGGTTAACTACCAATAATAATCTGCTATTTAGATTGTGTAGTGTTCGTGAGAAGAGTCCAGTGAGGTGGTAAGCCCTCCCTCTGGTCTAACTGTTACTCGTAACTTCACCGCAGTTCCACACCAAGTCGGCTCACGCGCACACTTCTTGCGACTCGCGGACAAGTAAGTGGTACGGTTGCGAGGATCTTCATTGCAAAATATATATATACTTCACGTTATCTTATTTCAATAATTAGTTTTCTACTTGCCTTTTTAAATATAGATATATAAGTAATGAAATTATTAATTATTTATTTCAATGTATGTGTGAATGACATTGGTGTTATTCTCTTTATTCTTGAAATATTTTAATTCTACCTACATATTGTTGGAAATGTCAAACAAACATTTATTTCAACTGTACAAGAAAAGATTATAACACGAAAATATGAAAGTTAACTACTTTTTTAATGTTTTTAAATTAATTTTATCCATACTTTCTATTCTTAAAAAGAAAAGGAAACTTTTTTTCATTCATTCATTTCATGTTTCGTATTAATGACCTGACAGTTCTGAATCGCGGTATCGAAGTTTTATGATTTTTATAATATATATAGCTGATAGCTCGAACAAGTGTCGGGGGTCGTGTATAAGCGGCAAGGCGTACCTTGTTAGGAATATTTGTAACGGGCTCGACCTCAAATATTCCTAATAGTATGTCCACTAACCGCCGTCTTATACAATTTGACCCCTATTTTAATATTACATATTTTGAGAATAAAACCTTTTTGTTAGGATACAAACCTCAATCTTGTCAATAATGCTGCCTGTTTCTCCATATACGAATATTACAAACTATCGATGTTCTATCAGAATTTTATTTTTGACTCAATGAGAGTAGAATCTTGAATGGGCTTAAACAAAAATCCTCGGATGTTGCAACATATGGGCGGTGGTGATCATATATTACCGGTGACCCGCAAGCACGTTTGCCCTCCTAACATAAAAAAATAAGTAAAATAATCACCTTTAGGAATGGGAAATTATATTGGTACATTTTTTTTTCTCTTAATAAGTAAATATAAGTGTCCTGTATCATATTTTGCTCTAGATTTATTTTGTGTTTTCAGGAAAAAGATTCGCTTAGAATGAGATCAAAGTCACGATGTTGAAATTCGTGTTGAATTTTAAGTTCGTCAAATGTCCGAAAACAATGGACCCATTGTTTTTAAAACCAACCAAAATTCGTTTGCAATACAGATACGACTCATTTGTTCGTTTAGAAACCAGATTCTGATATTTGATCTATACATCTAGTCTAACTGTCTGCTTAACAATTGTTATATTTGCTTTTAAAACCAAAGTCTAAAGCTTTTTGTTTCAAATCTGTACACATTGCTCTCATGAAATACCCGATTCTAGTAGCACATTTTCAAATGGTAAGCCCACTGAGACTGAGACTATTATAGTAGTGATACTTGGCTTACAATCATATTTGTTATGTGAGAACAAATTATAATGCAAGTAAAGCGCAGTTCTAAAAGAAGGCGTTAAAAACTAATTACTTCTTTATTAATCAGTTAGTTGCTATGATGTTCTCACAATTGATTGATGTAATACATTATGTATTACATCAAGTCAACTTTTAACTATCTAAATAAGGATATTTTTTGTCTTAGTTTTTAACTAAGAATACGTGGCTAAAATTAATAAACTTTCCTACCTACCGAAGATTGTTGCAGAATTAATTAAATATATGAATAATTTATATATTTCAATATACATATTAAAAAAGATGAATAGATGACAAATCATTTAGGCAGCTTAACAAAAAATTTGGTGTTAGGGTAGATATTATTTCGATGATAGTAAATTATACATAAACTCGCTATTGCGATGAGTTCTGCTTGTAATACAGTAAATACTGTACAAAATGATGTTTTTACTTACAGAAAAATATGTTTTTTTTTGGAAGTAACTCAAAGACTTTTGAAGTAACGCATGCAACGATATTGTATATATAAATAACTAAAAGATCGTAGTGTTATGAGATTTTATAAGATTTATCTAAAATGTTTAAGTTCACATTTCGAGTTACACGGTTATCACTAACAGCATTCAATGAAATAGATGTCATGCCTTTCAATATCACATTTAGTTATAAAATAAATGAAGAAGGGCTAGAAAACTAAAGTTGGAAGGGATAAAACATAATGCGTAGAAAGTGAAATTTATCGTTAGACACCGATATATTGGTATTGTAATATCGACTGTAATTTAATTTATTGAAATTAAATATTTGAAGTAACTGTAGACAGCTTGTGAAACCAATAAATTATAATTAATAATATTAAAAATGTTTATAATCATTGTCGATAACAGACCAACTGTACTGGAGAGCGGCATATGCTTAGTTTTTTATTAGTTATAGTTTTAAATAACTAAGGAAATTAATAACATAGTCAAAAAAGTTATACAAAAAAAACTTTAATTTAACCATTTAGGAGCGATTTGAAATATATGATAATATCCAACGCAACAAGATCTTCGATGATTCTAAAAGTGGAGAGTTTATAATTTAATAAACCATGATTAATTCATTCGAATGCCTTTTAAAAGTCTATACTAGATACTTATTAGTCGAGTCTTAAAATGCTGCTTATATTGTCCGATTAATATGTTAATCAACTACAGAATATAATTTTGCATAAATAAAATGGTAATACACAATAGATTATGAATCATTATACATATGGGTACTTAATAAACTTGCTATTACCATTACCATTACGCATAAATAGTTTCAGTGTATGGTGTACATTTTGTAGGATATCTCTAGAGATACTATACTATAGGTATGGCGCTCGCACCCTAGTTTGGTAATTGGCATCTTAGTGCTAGGTGTACCTAAAAAGCTGACAATATATCCGAAGATCTTGAGAAAAGCTTTGTTCGTTTAGCTACATACTCATCTAGCTTCAGTTCGCAGTATTCACTACGACAATCATTGAAAATACTAATGAACCAAATCTAGACCATAAATTCATTTTTATGACACAAAATTAATTGTTTCAAATATACAATATATATGATATTACAAATGAGTCTTATATAAATTGCCTTTTAATTTGTTAATAAACATATAACAAAATTTTCCAAGATCATCTTAGTTTTAGGGATATTTTGTTGTCAACCACGTTTGTTATTTCTCTATATTAACGTAAAAAGTTTCATAATAAAATGGGTTAAATGTAAAGGCCAATGTTTGTCATTTACATTCCAAATGCCTCCATGTTCTGTTCGTACGGTCAGACAGATATCATGTACATAAAAGGATATTTCATTATTTTTTTGTAATATCTAGTATATTATAATTGAAAGTGTAATAAGTCAATCCAACGATTTTCAAATTAAAAGGAATGTTCCACATCATAGTTATTGTAAAAGTAATGAATTTATTTTTAAAGGTGAACGCTAATTACAGTCTTAAATATTATTATAAAGCTTAATTAGACGGAAACCGTAATCTTCTTTACAGTTTTATTTATTATTAATATATTTTATAACAATCATCACTATCGTAATTAGAAACATCAGTAAATAATTTGATTCTTAAATTTTATTTCAATTTTATTGGAAACTGTAAAATGGTGCGTCGCAATTCCGCCAGGGTAATAAATTTTAAAATCTAACTCAAATATATTTGGATGGTTGTATTGCCCTGAGCGCTGTCACGACTGTGCATGTTATTTGCTGTTTGTTCTCGAGATTTATGCCGTCGTTTATCATCGGCCTCTGAATTTTTATCAATCTCTGTCTAATCTTATGAAATTATTTGTATTACTTTTTTTTTGTTTTAATAAATTACTTATTAATAAAATAAAAAGAAAAATGTAAATTTTAATCTAACTTGTTACGTTACTTGAAAATGTTATTTTGTATAATAGTACGAAACAAATGTATACTATTAAACCTGAAATGGATACGTTGGTGAACTAAATTAATCCAACGTTAGGCGCAGAGTAAACTGCAACATTGTAGACAGTTCAAACACTGCACCCGCATACAGCCCGTATGGAACTCGGATAAATATCTATCTCTTATCTGCAGCTTGTTACTTGATGCATTTGGAACTGAGTCCCAGTAAATAGAATGTTATGTTATATGAATTAATTATATGGACCTTATTTTCATAGAAATAAAGAGCTTTTAGAACTCTTATGAAATACAATAAATAAAAAATAATAAATAACTAGTTTAAATTAAAAAGATAATACAGTAATGAGGAACCTTAAACAGACCTTAATTTTAATTATGTTATCATATACTGTAATGGTTAAATTACCAAGTTTTAAAAATTAATAACGTTATGAAAGGAAATGTTATTATAAATTAAATGATATCTCTAAATATTAAACTAGTTAGATAATAAAGTAATCCTCTAAGATCTATTGAAAGCAAGGTTATTCAAGTTGAAATTGGAGTAGAAGAGTTAATTAAAAGGTGTTCCACAACAAAGAGGAACTGTGAAAGTGAATTTATATAGAGAAGTAATTTTCGATTTTACGTAACTTGCTAACTTCTTGATAGTTTCATTAAATTTGCTTCATCGGCTTTAAATTTCAATTACTGTACTCATGCCAATTATACCAAAGCCAAATTAAAAACAGAACCCTAATAATTTTATTGGGATTATCCTTAGTTGATTTGAGTGCAATTAATTATTTTCCTAGTTTTATAATATTCTAACGAGATAAAACTTTTTAAGGTGAATATACAATGAGATTAATAATCAACTATACAACAATGAAATAACTGTAATACTTTTTGATACCAAACACATCACAATGTAATAGAAAATGATTTCTGGAAAATTTCTTATTCGAAATAGAAATTGCTATTTTAATATACTAACTACTATGTGTCGACAGAAATACATTAAAAGCTGCGGAGCACCATTTAGTTATTGATGTAATATAGCAACGTGGTCAGTTGTTAGTATAATCGTATTTTGCGGCGGTCATATCTAATTTTCGATCAGTATCGGCTTACGCTTTGATTGAAATCGAGTTATCCATCACGGTATCAGGTATCGATTATCGATCAATTAAATAAGGGTTGCTGTTCCTTTAAATTTACTTGTTGAGTGCGCTTCAGAAGGAACATTGTGTAAGTATTTTTAGTTACATGTTGTATTTAACACTAATACAATTTTGCATATATCAATAATATATTAAATTTATTTCTCTAAAAAATACGTATAAATGCCTGGAAAGCTTATTTAAATAAGTAGTATTAGTAATAAATGTATCAAGATATTTATTTATTTATATATTTTCCACTTTGAATCCATACCAGTGATCACTTGTGTACGTCAAATGGAAGTGACAGGAGGGCCTATTTTGATATCATATGTATTAAAATAAGCCCTTCTGAAAATACACTTTCCAACTTAAAATAAGGCTACGAGGGTTCCAAACGCGCCCTGGTCTGAGAAGAACTACACAACAAAACTCAGCCGGGTTTTTTTTTTATTGTGATCACTGTTTCACAAACGTCAATATATTTAGTGAGCAATGTACGAACGACTGGAACCATCGCAATCAATTCGATAAGCCGTCATAATAATAATTAATAATAAGAAAAGGGAAATCCGTGGCTAGCAATACGACCAGTCACCGCAAGCAGCATCCAAGCAGCAAGATAAGAAAACCTTCCAACATTTTAAAGCTTTAGTATTCTACAATTATTGAAACTGATTGAAGATATAAGTAATTAACTTGAATGAAACTTTATTTTTCAAAGATGAGAAGAAATATTTGTTACAAATATTTTTTTAGCTTATAAAATAATCATACACGTATTTGCTAGTAATTTGAAATGTCACAAAAAACACAAAACATGCTTGTTTTTGAAATATCAAGAGACATTAGATAATAAAAAAAGAAACGGAAAAAATAAATAAAAGTATATTAAAAGCAATAATACATTAACAAAGAAGGTAAACATATCTTGAAAATATTTTCTTATCAGTTCTTAACGGGACATAAATCTAACAACCAATCAAACGTGACCGTCCATGACTTATGTTTCCTCATCGGAGCAGGTCAAGTTGTATTTGACGTAATTCGACTGTCATTTTCTCGATTTGGCGTCCCATTACTGGAATTATTTATTTGTTCTCCGAATGAAGTATTGGACAAAGAATAATATGTGATAGACAGACCGTAAAAGGCTGGATGTAATATAATTTCGGGTTAATATAAAAATATGTGTATTACATAGTAAAAATAATCATAATATTACATTGTATAATTTTTTAATTAATTCTATTGCACTCCTGCTCTTTTTGCTTCTAAAAGAAAAAATGTTTAAAAGTAAAACATCTATACAAAAATACTTCAAGCTTAGACTATAATAGAAATACAACAGCTTTATATAAAAATACTAGACACAAACAAAAATGTACTAATCTTTGTCCACGTTTTCTTATAATGGCCTCTGATGTTCTATGTCACAGATGGAATTACTTCATATACAAAAGGACAAACAAAGCAACGTTTAATTGGAATTGTCTCTATTTCTACATAACAAGACATCTTGATTTGTCTCTTTGATACGTAACATTGCGGTACTTAATTGTTTGTGAGGTCTGGTATTTATATTTTGGTCTGTTAACTTGTAACTCTTAATTATAATTTGAATAATGGTTGTATATAATATGTAACGTAAACCAAAGAAAAAATGGAAGGATTTTGTAAAAGATATTTTAGTTAGACTTGGTATAAGTTCGTACAAGGCTGAAAGATATGTATTTATCGCCCTAGTAGCGCTTTCAAAGCTAGTGGTTTTAATGGCATAAACAAAAATGGTAAAGGTGAAACAAAACACCATGATGGTAGTGGTATTGGCATTCGCCAATGTTATAATTCCTAACCTTTAAATATTAAATACAATTACCTTGTCTTGGATATACAATACACTGAAGAGTTATGAATGACTTAAAGTTTATCAAAATCTTGCATTTTAAATTAACTAGAGATAGGGTTTTTATATGTTATATGTGTGCAGATTGTCCTAATATTTTACTTTACTCTTAGCTTTTTGTGTTACAGCAACGATTAAGTCAGCAACATTTATCTTTTAAACTCTTAGCTGCAATTTGTTCTTCTATAAAATAAATTAAATCTGTCTGGATGGCTTGAAGTTAAAAGTTACATTATTGCTTGCGTTATTATTTTCTTTATTCTTTATATTTATGAGATCCCAAATTTAAAATTTAACAAACAAATACAAACGTAGAAGAAACGAAGTTTAAAAGTAAAATACAGAATATTTTAAATTTCTGCTCTTTGCTATTAAATATTATGTAATTATTCTAAATATTATAAATTACAAGTCACTATACTTTTATTAAAAACTAGCAGACCCGGTCACGCGTTGCTGTGACTATTATTTTTGTTATATTACATTGTACTAAACTATTTAAGGGGTAACGTTCAGAGTACATCTGTCATGAAAACCATAATGTTTTCTTATAGTCGATATTAAGCAAAAATCAAAACAAAATAATTATAATTATTTTTTTAATTTTATCCAAGTTTATAACACTATTTGTATATAACAAAGTTTTTAGTAAATAACTTGGAACACTAAACTTACGAATGAGGTAGGTAGGGTAGATATCTCATTCGTAATTACTCAATCCAGTCAATAGATACCGCCATCTTTTAGAATTGTTAAGAGCTAACTGCAAAATGATAAACTAATAATTTGCAATAAAATAATACTGCGACTATGAATTGAGTTGAAAATTATTATATCTTTTAAGTTAGGTCAAACTGTACGTGGTGTGTAAATTTATTTAAATCAGTTAAGTAGTTTAGGAGTCCATCGCGGACAAATAACGCGACACGTGATTTATATATATTAAGAATTCTGGTGGATATTTTTTATCATTTAATATTATAATAAATAAATCGTAAAATTTTCCTTTTTTATGTTACTTCATCATTTTATTAAGACGTTCATAATTAAAAGTATTTGGTGGTTTTTACTAATACATACAATGAAAGTTAAACTCAAAACATTTAAATTTTAAAAGTTTTTTTTTTTTTTTAATAAATACAATTTTTATACAACTCGGCAGAATTCGTTCTGTCAAATAGATTTGGAATGTGGCAGTTTATATTTCGACCTTTAGACGTTTTTACTCTGCTGATCCTCACACATCGCCCTATCATCATGGTGACGGTTCTGTTCAGGAGAATTAAAGAAAAAGGTCAGCTCGGGTGACTTAAGTATCTTAGCTTCCACGAACTTTGGTCACCCTTTTGAGACCCACTAAAAACCCCGATTGGGATGTCTGCCAGAGGGCTTCAAACCAAGAGGGGAACTTAAGGTTCAAACCTGATTGAAAAATAATCTAAAGGGATAGTGGTTCCCACTATCCCTTTAGATTATTTTTAAAAAGGTAAAGGTGACAAATATTTATAAAGTGGGTGCTTCAATTACAAAGTATAGAGATAATTAATTATTTATTACTATTATTATTAACATAGGGTTCATAACCGATGAAATAAAAAATAATGAAATAAAACGTACATAAGTATTTTTAAATCCAGTGAATCATAATTATTAACAAAAATCTGTTTTATTTTTATTTTAGTGCTTTATGATACACAATGTTTTTTGTTTGATTACCTGGTGAATATATAAATAAATCTGATGGTTTTCCAACACGGGAACAGGCAACATACAATTGACCATGTGAGAAACATGGGTTTTCTAGATTAATACCACAAACACCTAATGATTGCCCCTGGGACTTATTTATGGTCATAGCAAAAGCAAGCCGCACTGGAAATTGTAGTCGTTTAAATTCAAATGGTACATCAGTCGGAATCATTGGGATGCGTGGTATCAAAACGTCTTCTCCTTTATACTTTCCTTTCAGTATAGTTGCTTCTATCACGTTGTTCAATAATTTTTTTATCGCTAACCGTGTGCCGTTGCAAAGACGCGGTTGGTTGATATTTCTCAACATTATTACTACCGAACCAACCTTTAATTGAAGATTGTGAGGTGGCAATCCTGGTAAATCCAGCGAGTTTAAAAATTCAGGCGGATAGTTAACGACATCATCTTGGTTAGTAGCCGAATCAACTGATTTATATATCCTCAATTCGCCTGTAATTTGTTCTTGAATTTTGAAATTTAATTCACTTACATCTATGTTTTTTGCAGCCAATATAGCCCGTTCGCTCAACCAATCATGGTTTCTATAATTTTGAGCAACATCTGGAAACACCTTTTGAGTAAGTTCATCTTTTGATCTAGTTAACTGACAAAAACCTTGAGGAAAGTTAATGCAACCAGTCAAGGTGTCTATAGGAAATTTGCCATTACCAATGTCAATGAGTTGTTTAGAGAATATGTCTCCATTTGTCATTTTGCAACTTGATACGCATATTCTTGCTTAAGTGTAATACCTTCACATGTTTCCACAAATTGGAGGACTTTAAACAGGCATTAAGTTCATCAGCTGGCGTTGATCGTGGAATCACTGGCAATGTTTGACGAAAATCTCCTGCTAATAAAATCATTGCACCACCAAATGGGTTATTATTGCTCCGGAGATCTTGTAAGGTTCTATCTAAAGCCTCCAAAGATTTTTTATGTGCCATCGTGCATTCATCCCAAACAATCAATCCACATTGCTGCAAAACCTTTGCCATTGCAGAGTTCTTCGAAATGTTGCAGGTTGGAGTTTCGTTGCTTTGCATGTTTAATGGTAATTTTAGTGCTGAATGAGCTGTTCTACCACCTTCAAGCAAAGTTGCTGCGATTCCCGACGAAGCGAGTGCAAGTGCAATTTTATTTTGTGAGCGAATTGTTGCTAATATCAATGAAATCAAAAAAGTTTTTCCTGTACCACCAGGTGCATCTAAGAAGTAAATCCCTCCTCTTTTATCATTTATTACTTTCAAAAGTGTATCAAATACATACTTCTGTTGTTCATTCAATAGTGGAAGATTCGTTTGAATTAATTCTTTCAAAGTGTTGAGATCATACAGTTTTTCTCGGTGCAACTCTTGGTTAAAAGCATCATGCATTGGACGATTGGGTGCGGCCAGGCCTAATTGAAATAATAGTTTGTTTGACATCATCAAGCACATGTCCTCAATTGAAATCAATACTTCATTGTAAATTTCTTCGCTTATTTGTATATTTGGATTTCCCCTTCTAATCCGTATTTGATACAAAATATCATCACACATATTATCTTTGTACTTGATCCACAAATCCTTTGGGTTTGATGGGAAGCAGGTAGATATGATTATAGAAAACAATGTTCGTATTTGATGAGCTTGTGATGATATTACAGCATCATTGAGAGTTTGATCCCAATGAGCATCATTGTCTAGCAATCGCAAACGTTGGCAAGCTTCTCTATATGATCCACACAAATCACCATTAACAGTTCGTACATGTTGGAACGATGTTGGGCCACGTACATTGACTAATAGCAGTCGTAAATAAAAACATTCATCATTGCTTGGATGTACTGAATAAATTCGACCAATCGCATCGGTAGAAAATATATCTGGGTATCCTGTAACTGGTTTTCCTTGTTTCCGTCGTATAAATCTTCTTGAGGATTGATTCCAAGTATAATATTTTGGCATTTCAGAATATAACAATGTTTGAGCAAAATCATCGTTTTGACATATCTCAAAAAATCTGGTTAATGTAGTAGATGGTGGCTGTAAAGCTCTTTCTACTGCGTTCTGTGCTGTAAAATATACTCTTTGTCCATTTTCTAAATGCACAGCTAAATGAACAACAGTAGGGTGCCTTTCATGAATAGGAAAAGAAAATATTCGCCAAACTGCTTCATTACTACTAACATAGCGACCCATTTGGTATTGGGTAACTTCATCATTGGAATTCTCTGCATTAATACCAATCACAGCCATATCACTCCCTTTGGTTACATATTTGCAAATGTATTTAATAGATTTTACTGAATGGCAAGATTCAACGTTGATGTGCGCTTTGAAGGTCTTTGATAAAATGGGTGAATATGGAACAATCCAGCGATTATCTATTTCAATATCTTGTTGATTTAATTTGACAATTGTTGATCTTCCATTGTCTGCTGTCGATCGGCGACGATACAAAGGATAACCGTCATTACCAGTGATTGTTTCAGATATTAATGTCCGTGGATATCGCTTTGAACATTTACCATCCACCATACACGGTGAATTTTGATTAAGAGTTCCACAGGGACCATGTATCATATTTTTAATAACTACCTCATGCAATCCAGGATCTACTTCTACATTAGAAATTTCAGCTGATATTACTGCATCAACTTCATTTGGCCTTATCTTTTCAACTAACCAAATCAAAATGTGTGCATGTGGCAATCCCCGTTTCTGCCACTCCACAGAATACATCCAGCAGCGTGTCTCTCCAAACACATAATGTTTCACAATGAAATCCATCAAAGATTTCAACTTTTGTCTAAAGACTCTGGCTGTAATATCATGACGATCAATAGGTGATTGCCCAGGGAATAACTCCTGCTTGATTTCTATCCAGTGTGGATTGCATGTAAATGTGATGAACAAATCTGCTGTACCATAATGACGAACATATGACATGGCATCTTGAGCATATTCATGCATATGTCGAGGGCTTCCGATGTATGTTGCTGGAAGAATAGTCATCCGACCAACATTCTGTGCATTTCCATCAGTATTAATCGCATCTCGAAGGTGAATATACTCTTCAGATCTGAGTTTGGTCTGATTCAACCTGATGAATGTTAATCTCTCCGTTTCAATTTTAACATACATGTCTACAACATACTTGTGATATAATCGCCGACGTTTGAGTATGTGATTGTCTTCATTTTCACGAATCATTAGGCGGTAGGAATAATAGTTCATTGAACTGACTTTTTTGTTGGTTTCGGAACCTGAAAATAGATTTTTGTTTTCATAATATTGAAAATTAAAAAAATAATAATATAGTGACTGATAATATAGCTCCATAGCTAAACTAATATTTTTTATTACCTGTAATGGGATTTATCATCTTGTTTGAAAAATCATAGCCATCTTCACCTTGCCAAAATATAATGGGATATTGCAGTGCGTCATATGAGCGGTGTGTTTCCTTTATACGTTGTAATTGATCATTCCGACGATGTAAAACAATATCACGGGATTCCAAGTTTTCTCCAACTACAACGATGGCAACTTCATCAATAGTTGGTGCATTAAAACGTCTTGCATGTTGGCCAACAGGTGTTTTATCAGCTCTGATTACAATTTTGTGATTATCAGATGGCATCCGATCCAGTGCAGTTTTAAACAACATAACCAATTGATTGTACTCATGAAATAAAGTTTGTAATTGTTCTACAATAGACCTCTTTAGTGAATTGTTATGTGAACAACGCATATCAATTTCTCGTGGTGAATTGCCCATGAAATAAATTTGCAGAAATTTGTAATTGCTATCTGACACTGGTAACAGTGAACCTGCTCTATGATATATTTAGCCTTGTATCTGTAAATTAAAAAAAATGATTTTTGCCAAATAGAAATAATATTTGTTCCTAAAAAGTATATCTGTCTCTTAATTTGAATCACCAAATAATAATTGATATGCTTAGGTATGTCAATATGTAATAATTAGTTGTAACTAATATCCATCGTCAAATAATTATATTGTGTTTCAAAATAATAAAAGTGTTGCTAATACTGAATCACCAAATAATATTATGACTAAGTAATATATGTTTTGGGGTTTAGGAAACTGAAGGTTAATGACACATATTTACTTAGTTAACAGGAAATTTTGTTCATTAAAATAATAATGATTAACTGCTATAATACATACCTTAAAAGTTGGCATGAAATTTTCCCGAACTACGTTTGTTGCCCCAAATGATGTCATTTGAAAGCAATTGTTATATTGTTGAATATTTGACAAAAAGTGTATGGAATCTGGTTCTATTCCTGAAACCAATGAGTACAATGGCTCTGGTGGTGGATCCAATGGTATCAATTTCACTTTCCCATTTGCGCAACACAATCCACTTGCTTCATTTTTGTATTTCAATGCCTTACAATAAGAGCAAACCAAGTTCATAGATCCAATAGCAACACATTGGTGGTTACTGTAGTCAATTGAAAAATCGTAATTGAAAGCAGCTCGATTCAAACTTTCGCGATTATTAGTTGAATCTCTCGCTCTCGCTTCCCGCGTTCGTGATATACGAATTCTTTCGCGTTCATTTCGGTCGTCACGTTCATGTGCAGTATGATAAGATCGGTAATTCATTTGGTTTGTAGCATTTCGGGTTCTTCTACTTAAATTACTTCGTCTTATAGGAGGCATATCGTATATAATTACCTAAATTTATTCACATGAAATAATTATTAATCACAGGTATTTATACAATCAAAATTAATTATTAAATATTATAAACGCTTTTTAACGCAGTTTGTTTGACAGATGCAATGACGTGAAAACTGATGACAATTTATGTCGCATTCCGAAACTAAAACAAAAGAAAGAATATTCCAAGGCCAATCAAATCTTACATTTACTTTTTTTGACTTTTCAATTTGGTCGGGTGTACACATTCATTTGATTAAATTTGAACGTTGTGCAGCGACAATAAAGCGCGAATTGACTCTTTGACGTTAGCAAGACACCTACATTGTTTAGACAACAATGAGTGCTTGTAATTTAATATCAACTGTATTGAATAGCAATACAGTTCAAATTGACTCTACATTTAGTTATTTATTCTACATTTAAAATATTTGTATAGGAAAAAGAAAAGGGCTTTTTTAGGGTTTCCCTGGAAATTATTCAAATTTTTCTCGCCGTTAGAGCCATCCTTGGACTTCAAGGAACATTTAAAAAAAAGAATTGTTAAGATTGGTCCATGCGTTGTTGAGTTATGCGCTTACCAACACATTTTGCGATTCATTTTTATATAATAGATGATTAATTTATTTAATATATATAAATTTTCTGATGTTAAATGTATATCAATACAACATCTTAAATTACAATATAATGCAATTTGAAATTAACACTTTGTACTGAATACTGAAATGTTTTATGTTTTACTTATACTATTTTTTTTATTTGCGTATGTCAAAAAAAAAGTATCACGTTATAATGCTTGAGGGAACTCGTAGTAGTCGCTCCAAACTTTGTCGTGGCACACACGTCCTCGGCTCGCCGC
Organism: Melinaea menophilus ssp. n. AW-2005; assembly: GCA_918358695.1. NCBI lineage: Eukaryota > Metazoa > Arthropoda > Insecta > Lepidoptera > Nymphalidae > Melinaea > Melinaea menophilus. Next base: position 6,401,000 of record OU911050.1, on the reverse strand, counting down.
TGCACCGTGTTGCTGTTGAATGTATAACAAATGAAAGACTTAAAATGACCAGTATTAAAATAACAACATCCCTTTATACATTATAACTACACCAGCTGTACTCAAAACATTTTTAATAATTATCTGTTAAATGCCTGCAGAATAGAAAAATATTTTAATATAAAGCTTTTTTCAAATATCCGATATAATGTTATTTACTGCAACATAAAAACTTGTCTATGCGATGGGTGTAGCGCCGCGTTATCAACACACCAAGTCCCGAGGGTACTTAGTTGCTAACTAAATTTACCATTTGTATTGAAATTTATCCCCTGAAACGCCATCTTTGTTATTGCACTGCTTTCCCTTTGGTGTTAGAACTTATAAAACATATTCTGCGGTGTAAGGAGCTTAGAAGAAGTACTAGCTTTTATAGCTTCTCACCATTTCGTAAGAATATATATTTTTCAATTATGCAGCTGATACATCTGAACCTCCTAAGAGTCTTGAAATGTAAAATATGAATTCACATAATTTGTTAATACTTTACGTTCTATTTGCTTCAAATTTTCTGTAGGCGTAATCGAAAGCAAAAGATTATTGTTATAGATCATTCAGAGTCCATTACTATATATTAATGGGATGCGTACACAAAAGGATTCACCAAACTTGAGAATCTGTTATAAGTAAGGGAGAAGATTTAGACAATTTGTTGAGTTTTTTAGACTACCAATTATGAATAATATATTCGTTATTATATATTTTGTTTCATGCTGCTTTCTTATTTAAAATAGATATTAATATTTAAAGAAAAAAACTGAAAAAGCTTTTTAAAAATATAACAAAGTAAAAATAACATTTAAATTAGTATCTATTAATCTATCCTATCATGTAGCAAAGTTCAAAACTACCCATAAAATAAATAAACCTAAAGTTCATATAAAAGGTAACGATGTTTCAACATATTTAACCCTTAACAAAAGGTGAAGTCACGCCCTAAACTTACTGAGCACTTTCAGTGGCCGCACATTCTGACCGCCGTATGGCAACACATCGTTTACTTAGGCACTATGTCCATTACCCAACTTCTCACATTATCTACAATATATTTTAATAAATTACACCTTCACGATTGCTGTTTTAGTTAGCTAAAATATATTTGCTGTGGTTCTATTGCAGCAATGGATGTTGAATAAGAAAATGTTTTAAATAATGCTTAGAAGAAATGGTTATATTGTAGGGGATTCCTTTATCGGGCCTTTTTGTTTCCCACATATAACGCTAATCCCACTAGATAGGACGGGACGGGATTGTGATTAGATTGCCGGGTAACTGTCTCGGTCAGTTTCATCGCATATTTGAATATTTTTCTCCCAAAAATGCGGTAAAAAAGTCAACGACGTGGAAAACTGTATGTTTCATGCTATCACAATTTTCTCTGTAGTTTATTTCTAGATATGAACTCTATGTTTACACCACCGTTTCAAATACAATAATAATTACTACCACAACTTTATGAGTATGATAATTATATATCAGGAAAAATAATAAATAAAGTAAGAAATAAAAATGTCTAACATACATTTGAATATCTGGTATTTTATCCTTTTTTCTATCCGTTATATTGCAATATTTACTTATATATTAATATTATACTGCTACCAAATTTCACAAAGTAACTGTTAACTTCTGTTTTTGAATTCAGGAGAAAATTCTTTCCACATAAACTTCATTCGCATCAACTTGGAAGTTGATTACAATGCGCTTTGAAATGCGAATAGCAGCCCATCTGCATAATTTTCTATACGTTAAATCATTTGATGCCTTTGTTTCAATTTCAGTTGTTTGATATCAATACCACATATACTACTCTTGTATACCTTGTTTCATTTCGTCAGTATTGAAAAGTTGTAACTAGACTTTAATACTTTTAAAGAAACGAGATCGGCTTTTATTAATATAAATAAAATTAATGTAATTATTATGACTCCAATTCTAATAATTATGTTATCTTATACACATGAGGTAACCATAATTAAATTAAAATTTCATATTCAAATTCTTCAGTTTAGTTATGTTCAAGCTTTGAACTTTGAAATTCATGTGATTACGTCTCTATGTACGGATTTAATAATTGAAAATTAGTTTATCAGATTTCCATGAACAATTATTCCATTAATTACGTTATATTAAATATATCACTGTTAAAATATCTGTCAGACGTTAATAAGATTTTACGAAAATTACGATAAATATTAATTAGACAATGTTTCATGACTGTATTATTAATAAAAAATCCGCGATGTACCTAGCGAACATTCAGAACAATAGCATGTCACCAATTAATTATATAGGGCTGCAGCTTATTTTAAGTTCATTGTTTAAAATTATAATGAAAATTTTAACGATTTTAATAATAATGCCATCATTTAAATAAAATGTGAGAACAAAAAGGATTTAAAATATAAAATTTGAATTGTTACCGTACTACCTTTAAATACTTGTGCTGTCTGATTAAAAGTCACAATGTTATATTATTCATTTGGATTACTTTTCCAACCACAGTATACATTTATTTATTCATTTGACCTAGTGTTAGACTAATGCAACAATAAATACAAAGTCAAATTCTATTTAATGTTTCCTTTTTAAAGTAACAGTTATATTTTATTTACCCAAACGATAGTTCTAATTTGGGTACATTCAAAATATTTTTTTTACAAATATAATTAATAATTTTGTTATAATTAGGCAAATAATATTTTTAATTAAGTTACATAAAATAATTTTGAAACATAAATCCATGAACTTTGAAAATCACGTAACAAGATTAATAACTAACAAACAAAGTTCTAGTTTGTTTAAGTAATTTTAATTGTGTTCTTTGCTCAGCCCTGATTTGGTTACCGTTTGCGACGTTTTGACAATGTTGTTTGTTTAAGCATTTACTGACCCTTTGTGTTTATTTTAGTTGGTACTGAGCTGCTTATTCTGATTTTAATACGAAATATATTTCGTTCCAACCGCAATACAATTTAAATTGTTGTTAAAGTTTTTAAGGATTTTTGTTTAATTTATATACAATTATATATTATATTTATTTTTGTTATAATTTTATCAAACATCTATTATCTTATATTTTTTTTACACAAATTGAATATTAAAATAAATAATCTCTTAACCTGAGAAACTTTTTATTCATTGAACTTTTTATTTCTTATTCACTATACTTCAATCGTCTTAGTTCAAGACTCAAAGTTATACAGAATAGGAGCGTGAGAAGTTAGCGGTATAATTTAATTCACAGACTGCCTGATGTTTACAGCCGTGGTCTAACTTAAACGTTGTACCGTTCTTAATTTGTAACTTCACAATATTATTTTATTACTTCACTTATTTTTAGTATAAAATAATAATTTATACCTATAATATGAGGCTATTTCAAATAAAATTTAATTTTTAAAAATAAAACGTCAATCTGAATGCTACTACTGGTCGAGTACTGAAATCGAATACCGTGCACTCACTGAATACTTCAAATTAAGTTTGATAAGTTTATTCACGTATTGGACGCACTGGAGTGAAGGGCCCTAGAAGAATAAAAAATGGAAACTAAAAACGTACGTATAAAATAATACAAACTATCCAATATAACAAAACTCCACAATAAATTGTCGTCACACCGCCTTAGTGCAATAAGGAAACCCGCATGTCCCCATTCAAGTGATTTAAACACGTGTTACTAAACAGCTTGAAGATTGAACTGAATGCTATTCACGTAGTTATAGAACGAGTGCTCCCACGACTGTATGCCAAACGGAAATTGCGACACATATTGCCGATTCTTTACACATGTCATAAATATGACAAAGCAAAATATAATTTTGTTCTGTCCTACGAAATAAATTTATAAACGTTATGTGAAAGGATTTCTAAGTATAATCTTATATTATTCATTTCTGGTTCTAAATAAACTTATCAAATATAATAAAATATCACAAGAAAATAAAGAAAAGAGACGTAAAAACTTTACCAAAATTTGATATTTGCTGATAAAGTCAGTAACACACAGTTGTCCACTTTTTGTGAACAATTTACCCGAAACTTGGGGCGAATGGAAAGAAAACACAAGTTTGTTTATATTATATTTTATAACAAAGTTTTAGCGACATGTTGTCGAGAGGCGAGTTGGGAATATTTTGTTTGTAAATTACAAATCAATATTACAGTTCTGTCAAGTTTACTTTGAGTAATTCGTTTTTATTTTTATACATTCTAACTTATTTCGCTATTGTGATATTGAGTACTTTTTTTTGGAAAATAAGTGTAGCTAAAGCTCTGATGAATAAAAAGGTAAAACTATGTTGTATTATTCTGTACTAATATTATAAAGAGAAAAGATTTGATTATAAATTTATACACTTTTATACGTATTGGATGATATCATAAACTACTAGACGATTTTTAATTTCCTTCCAACCTGTGGAAAAAATGCGCTATTAGCGAGTGCCATAGCTACATTTTATCGAAGAGAGTACGAAGAAAAAGTATATTTAAACAAGAAATAAAATAAAAGTAAAATTGTTTGAAGACCAGCCGGCAAGTGCGCGTGATCTTTACTAGTAGTAGTAGTATTATTGTAATATATATATTTGTTATCAGGCAAAAAGTGATAAAAAGTACTCAGAAAACATTTTAAGATATATAATACTTACAAGTATTCTAATAAGATAGAATTATTTTTTAAAGTGGCCCTTATAAATAAATACCTATTTAAATGAAAATACAATTTCGAATCGAAATACGATGTTATTACTCAAAAAAAAATATATAAAATTTTATTCAATTTAATAATTTGCAACGGATTGCATATAAGTGATTTTGATGTGACATATCCTATCCTCAACCGGATGGGATTATATGTCTTTAACGCTGATCATTAAGCAATTCATTCATACAAAGGATATAGGAACGCCATAATTGATTGATCGGAATTCAGTTCATATCAACCAAACAGAAGATTAACCTGACTCACAGATCTTTCCGAAATAATTCGCACCAGTGCAATCTGAGGGCTCAAACCGCACAAGCGTACATCAAAGCTAAGCGATTATCCCGAACAAGTCAGTGGATTTAATTAGGACAGGAAGCAAGCCTATGAGGAAACTTCGTTAGAGATTAATTAATTATCATTTTGTTTGTTGCCTCTATTACAAACAGGATATTATATACGTGCAAAGTTTTATTAAATAGAAGTATAATAATAACAATATCCAATTAATATAAATAAGTTATTTTTATTTTATTAGAAATACCCTTACAGACTTTATTGAAAGTGAATAGATGTATTTTTATTCAAATTTATATTTTACTTTACAAATAGACATGTTTTTTTTATTATTGTCTATTCGTATAGTTTTAAATCTCTTAAGAACTATCTAAGTTATTAACATCTAGTTTTGCTGGTGGAAAGTTTATTATCCATATATTTAGAGTACAAGTAGAAGTCAAAAAATTTGCAAAAAACTATTTATTTCTGTGACATGCTAATGTAAATGAAAATACCTCAAAGGCAAAATATGACTACTGTAGTACTGTAGTGTAATATTGCACTATTAATTTACTAACAATTTAATAAATATTGTTACTGATTTAGTAAATTATGCCTACTGTTAAAATTTTCAACAATGGTGTAATGTTATTGGTAGTTTTGTCGTCTATATAGTCCGAGGGCGAAGCAACGTCCTAGTTTTTTAACAGTATGTCAAAATGAAGTATAAATTACTTTAATAAAATATTTTTGTCTCTATGGAATATCAAAGTAAGTAATGTTGTAAATTAGGGGTTAAACAAAAGTTAGCAACCTACCTTTATCACGGCATTGCTCCATCTAATGCTCACGATCCTCCCGAGGGCGACGTCCGCTAAACTCAGTAAAGCTTTATCTTTTATACTTGCCGCGGGATTAATATTCATCCCCCTTAAAAGCTAATAAAATGATTACAAAGTTTTGCTTGTCCCTGAGTAACATGAAGTGTGACGGCAACTCTGTTTAGTGACACTTAAATTACACTTCAGAGTGAAATAATTTATATTTCTTAAATATATGAACTTTATTTGTTTGATTTGTACAAGTATAGGAATGATACTTAAAACACAACCAATATTTCTTATTTTAATTCATTTGAAGAAGTGGAAAACGTAGATAAGTCTTTCTAGTTTATTCAAATAAACGTTTATAAGTGCAATGTACGTTTATCTAGATGCTTCAGTTATACAAATAAATGTTTATAAGTGCAATGTACCTCGATATAAGAATTGACTTAACACTATTATTATTTCTACTACATAAATATAATAAGCCGGTCACTGTACCCGTTCTTCCATGCAACTATCTCTCATATTTCTAATATTGCGGTTCATATATATTGCATTTTGACATGGAATGTTAGAAACTAGACATTGACATCACTGTATATTAACGGAAACCTACATCTAGTACAAAAACCGGCCTTGTCACTAACAGTGATCTCTTACAAGCAATTTCTATTTAAAATTACATTTTACTAACTAGGCAGTAGTTGGTATATAATTAAGTAAATCAAATTACATACCCACATACTACAGACCATATACAATATGACATACAAATTCTTTATGATTTGTTTCATATTATTGTATTATGCATACATAAATATTTGAATAGAGTATTGTTGCTATTCTAAATGCAAATTTCTATTCTAAACGAATTATACACCACTTAATATAAATAATAATAGTATCTTAAACAAGGTAAAAACAGAATAATATTTAGGTCTACTTTTAGATGAAAAACTTATATGAAATCGTTACATTGACAGAATATTATCAAATTATCATCACGGGACGGGAACATTGTGAAAAAATTCTAATTGAATTCTTTACAAAATCTGGACTCCCATATACGAACCCTACCTAAAAAATTTTGAAATATCTAGGATAAATTGAGGGATTAACTGCACAATTACATCCTTATAAAAGGTAACGGATACATAATAAATTAATACAGTATTCCTTTATAAATACTTACTAAATTCCTGAATATAAACCAAATATACAACACATGCAACATTACTTAAAAAGATAACTTGGTTAAAGTCGACCTAATTTTTAAATAAACTACCTAATATTCGCAGGAATTACTCATTTTAATGTTATTATTAGATTATTAGTTAATACAATATAGTATGAATTTATATTTAAATGTATTTACTTATTCTTTGTATAAGTGATAAGTAAGTCCTTCAGGAGAAAAAAATAATTTTATAAATTTTTACAATGATGTTTTTGAAATATGGTTTCTAAGTATAAAATTTCTTATATTCCAGCATTCAGTGAATAGTTCAGCTTTGTGGAGCACAAATTTCGTATCATATAGACACATTATCATACTAAGCATTTTACACAAAAGCCATGTTCACCGTGGACATCCCGAAGTGAAGCATAAAAGAATGCCAAAGAGAACGTTTCAGTCAGGCGAGGCGGACGGTGATTCAGATATTCAGACAATGTGTGGGCAGAAATACTTTAACGTTTGTTTTACTAGGTGCTTCATTCAATTGAATTTTTGTTTAAATATTTAATAAAAAAAAATAATTTTAATCGAATTGGCAAGCTCAAGTTTTGTTCTCAGTGAAGCCAAATTTAGAGATACATAACTCCTGAAATTGTCTTACCGCTATTCACGTCATATCTTTTTTTATAAAAAAATTATTTGTTTTCAAATACGAAAACATTAGTTATAAAATTTAGAAACTTAGTCAAGAGCTAGTAAAAAAGTTGAGTTTATAAAATTTTACTATTAGAAGAACACCATTATATTCGATAACTGAGTAATCGTGCATAAAATACACTGATACACAATCTTCTTAGTAAAACTATTTTAATATGACTAAAACAATAGTTTAAGAAAATAATACCGTCCGTGCCTAACGTCGCCATTTCCTTTTTAACTTTAATCAAATTAAAATTTTCACAATATTGTATAGCTACTTATTAAACAGTTTATTTATATATAAAATTCTTCAATGTTGTTTTCAGTAAACTTCTCGTAAGGGTTGTTCTTATTTTTTATGGTTTTGTGGATTGGGTTGCTGGAAGCAGAATTGATCCCTAAAAATTGCTACTTTTCTTATCCTGAAATCCGTCTATGTAATGTGGATATATTATAAGAAGTAGATGAAGGATAAATATGCCCATTACATTAAATAATACTGAGCGTTCCAAATTCTACCACAAAAAAGATTTTTTTTTCTCAATTATAATACTAAAGAATGTTGATATCGAATACAGATAAAAAATTTAGATTAGGCAAAAAATCCAAACTCAAATCACGATGAAACAATTTAATCGCTAGTTTGATACCATTTTTAAAAATCACATCGGTTATAGGATATGACCAAAAGATTTAGTTTACTCAACATTCAAATGTATACTCTAATACCACGTCCGAAAGTATATTTTTAATGACAAATATATTAGATTTAAAAGGTTTCTAATTCTTATCCCAAGGTCGATTTACGGTTTTACCCGAATCTAGTAAGTTTATAAATAAAATTACATACCCTTGTCGATCAAGTTTTAATGAGTGAAGAAGGTTCCTAACTCTTTGATTAGATTACTGGAACAATTGTAACGTGGCGAAAGGTAAACATATTACAATATGTTATTTATTGTTGTTTTGTTAATATTATTATTTAATAAAAATTTTTTTTAGGACTTACATTAAATATTTTTTCATAATAAACTTCAATACGACATAGTTTTATTCACGATCCGAAAGATTCGATAATTGCAGCGAATTATTCTTATATAATAATTCTATGGGGGCGAATAAACAGATCACGGTTAACGGAACAATAAAACAAAACACTAAATTGTTGCGGCAACTCGAATAGAAGATACAAAAGCAACAATCAAGCTGAACTCAAGAACTCAATTTTCGACACTAACAAAACAATGACTTAACCAAAACAGTTAATGAAGTAAAACAATCAGATTTAAAGCACGCCATCCTTCGAAAACGGCTTTGATATTTGAGATGGGTATTATGATTGTATTAAATATAGGAAAAGCTTGAATTAAGGAATTATATTTAGAATGTTGGAAATAAAACTTTTCTTGTTATGTGTAACATGTTATTTTATGATAGAGCACATTATTTATCGATTGACAAAAAAAAACCATTATATAAATTCTAGTTGCATATACAAAAAAAAAAATACTTTATTAAACAAATTAATATTTTCAATTTTGTATTTTTTAAATATGAATGACTTACAATTTTTTCTTTTTGTTTGGTAATGGGTTAATCAGAAAATGTCATCTTGTTTTAAGTCCTTAGCACGAATAATGTTTTCAATGTAACAAAGTTAACTTGACTTCTCATTACCGTCCCGTCGTTGCGTCTGGTACCACCGCCAACAATTAGTTTTAAGATCATTATTTAAAAACTTTGAATATGAGTCTTTTTAACATGATAATAACTAAAACACAATGGACATAATTCTCTCGTCCCTTGTTTACATTTAATTATCCAATAAAAATAGTCATCAACAGATAAATATAATTTCAACATTGATTAAACATTTAATGTTTTATAAAAATTACATTCTTTATTTAATGTAAATTACTGATTTAAGTTTTAAGTGTAATCAGCTTCTGTGGCACTGAGCTTGTAGATAGCTGTATTTTATTGCGTCCCCTAATGAGCAGAGTCGTATTATTTAGTCTGCGGCTAAACCGAGATATTGTATTATTACAATGGTTCGTTTTGCTTTTCTTTGTTAATTCATTATTCGCCAGTCCCGCTGTATTCAGATAAGTAATGTAAAGAATATCATGAGAAAAATGTTATTATTTCTATGAAGAAAATTATTTGAATATATTAAATGAATATACGTTTATTAAAGAATGCCTCTCTGAGAACAGTACCTGAACATGATCGAGGTCAGGTTCGTGTTATACATAATATATAAGTCTAGTCGTCGTTGCATGGTGATGCGCTCAAACGACGTTACGTTGGTTTTCAAAATACCTACGGGAATGTTGGTTGAACGAGGGTCAAAGGTTTTCCGTGACGATTGTCACCCTTTATTTACCGCAGTCGTGATTAAATTTGTCAGTCTTCGAAATATAATATAAAACTTATATTATATTTTTATATAATATAATTAATTAAAGTGGTAATAAAATAATCATATTTTTACTATTATTATCTTTTTGACTGTCAACTAATCTGACTAATATTATAAATGTGCTAGTTAATTTGCTAGTTGTATTTACTAGGTTGATATAGATTATGACCTGAAAGTTTTACAGATATATTTAATGCTAAGGAAAAACAAAAAAACACCTCTATTTTGAAGATAATTAAGATTTAAGAATCAAGCACTTATAATAAAACATTCAATAACCATTCCTTCCCGTCACTCTCGTTGTTAATTTGAAATCCTTCTTCAGGTGGGCGTAGTAAAAGCTAATAAAATATAATCGCAACCCGTCTAATTGGGTTTCAGAAATTAAATCTGCTTAAAAATCAATATTTTCCCTTGTAACACTAAATTTGATGAATAAATGTTTGTGTCGCCTTGAATAATACACAAGTCATCTTACTCAGTTATTGTAATAAAATAAGATATACAAGGATAACCATTAAGCATGATATAAAAGAGCAATAAACTTCACCGTTATGGTCACCTGTCCTCCTATATGAAAATAAAACATCATTTGTTCTCATAATATTCTTGTCTTGTCTATTTTTGGTGGACAATTTTAGTTTTCTTCCTGTTTTTAGGTTATGATAGTATTAAGTAAACGTAAAAAGTACTATGTGTAAGAATTGCCGTGTTTGCTAATGATGTGTTTTAAGCAAACTAATTATTCACTAATTAAGAATAAAAAGTATTGTATTTATTTATAAAAATGAAAAAAATAATGTTATGTTTAAGAATGTAACAATTACAATGTTATTTACAATTATTTATTTGTTTGTGATTTATAAATGTAAGTTATACTTTTATAATTTATGTCAATATAATATGGTAAGTGAATTCAGATATTAATATCAACATGGTGATATGAGGTTAAGTTTACGAGCTTTCCATGTTGGGCTCATGTTAGTAGAATCAATAACTTTATTGGTCCCTGATATTTAGGGATCCGTTATTATTTTTGTATATGAGATAATATATTTTTGCAAGATTAATATTAAAAGATCTTAAATTAATATAATGAATGAATAAGTATTTTTTAATTTTGTATTAAATACTATAGAAATTAAAAAGCAGTCTTAAAAAGCAGACTTTCAAATCGATAAATTTTTAAGAGGACTAAATACGAGCGCTGTTTTGAAAGGTTCTATATCTTAGCGGTAGAGTGTCCGCTTCGCATGCTGAATGTTCCGGGTTCAAATCCGAGCATCTCAAACAAAACTAATATTTTGTATTAAACGTTATATGTTTTTATATATTTTTTCCTAAAATTCAAATCGGACAGTGGCAAATCAAATAAATGTTGTAACATCTAATTAAGTAGTTTTTTTCAGTAACACATAAAATGTTAACTCTTAAAAGTAAATACGGAAACCTTCTATGTAATCTCCTTTATAACACTAGTACCTACTCCTACTCCTATAACTTAGTAATATAGCTTTTTATATTCGCTTTATAAACTCCATAATATGGTCGCAAATTTTATTACTAAATACGTCGGATCGCTGGTAACATCTATTACTGATATTAAAAAACAAGTAACGATACTTTTATGTTACCATTACGAATACCATAATATTTATTTTTGGAACGGATGCAGTACATTCTCCTATTAATTCAGTATGTACATATTTTATGCCTATAACACGATTATTATGTAAATCTTTTAAATAAATACAGAAGGTGTATCATGGTTTATACAGATGAGCATAACATCTATTTACTCAATATCCAGGCTTTTTAAAATGGTTTGGTGTTTTAAAATAGAACATTTTTCAAGTTTTAAAATGACTAATAATATGCATTAGTTAGGGAGCGTGTACCAGGCAGGTATGAGTCAAGATAAGTTAATATTTTACACCCGACCGAGCGGGAACGTGATCGTCCTGTTAATGCAGCATCCAGACACACGTACATAGAATTTATATGAATAATACTTAAGCCAGATACACATTTTTATTTTTGAATTAAGAAAATATGTAGAGGAAAATTGAGCTTGAATTACTCAAGAGAAATTAAAGAAAACACTTAAATAAAAAAAATATACAAAAATTATACAAATATATATATAATAAAAATCAGTGTAACTGAATTATTATTAAATAGTTTTACTTAAGTCTGAGCAAGCTTTTGTAGGGCTTAAATGCGCTATTGTTAGGAATATTCAATTTTTGAGGAAAATCCACAAGTCACCTACTAGATCCTGCAGCGCTCGATTGGATTTTCAACGCTTTGGCTCAATACGGACTAGTGAAAGGAATATACCAACAAATCTGATTTCTTAATTTCTCAAAGTATATATAAGTATTTTATAAGCCACTACGTATCTTTGTAATATCTACAGATTGCAATGGTAAGATATTAGTAGATTATATAATAATAATATACTATGATATTTATATTTCACATATTTAAATATATATATTTATATATTTAAACTACTATGTACTATGATGTTCTCTCATAAAATCTATATACTCGTACCATTATTCTTAAATATTAAAATACGTAATATACCAATTTAGTCTTCTCCCTATGTAACTTAAGTATGTTATGTATATCTTCTGGAACCACTGGAATTGTTTTATGTGGAAAAATATAGAAAAAATATTGTTAAATAAGGTTGAAATCTAATTTTTGATTTTTAATTCATTTGCAAAGTTATTAGAGATTATATCTCAAATTAATATATATAAGTTTATCAGTTGCTTCATTGAATATAGGAACAATAATTATATATATTGGATATGTAAAGTAACAAAAATAATAATAAATACACAACCACATACATACATAATAGAGAACTATTTCTTATTTTGTTGAAAGTTTTTAAAAATTAACATATAATTTTGTTTAAAAATAATTTAAACAATTGCTAACATATATTTTCTTAGTAAAGAATAAACACAGATTTCATATCCATAAAGGGAAATTCTTATCTCAGCTTCCAATATTACTTCGACCAAACTTTGTTATTACTTCACTAGACTTTATTTGGAAATGAACTGGAAACTGGCGTCCAGCGGCGACGCACACGATTTATAATCGTAACTTGTAGTTCACGCCGATATATACCTTAACTCCACTGTATAAGGTTGTTAATTGATGTTCTCACAAACTTCTAATATTTTAAAGTTTACATTTTCTCTAATATAATTTCAACTCTATAGTTTCGTAATAAGGTTTTTATTAAATTGAGGTTGCGTTTAGAAATTTCCCTTTTAGATTATAATTAGATGCATGTCAAAGTTTTAAGGGTGTAAGTGGGTGAGGGGTTTGTAATAAGTTTTTATGCAGCTGTGAAGCTGAGTTATGGTGAAGAGGTGTAAAACATTAGGCGGTATAAGACTTTATTAAACCTTGTTTATGAGTTTGTTTGTACATGATATTAGCTGTGATATTGAAGGAGAAAACTTTATGAATACTTGCCTCAATATTAATGTTTATTTCCTTTTACCTTCTCAATTGTTAAGAAAAACAGACTTTTGATATCGTTTATATGTAGTAAAAACTAATATTTTCAGTGTAGGTAACTACTTTAAATGTATGTTATGAGTAAATATTACCTTTACTTATTTTGTAAGGACTAAGTATTAAAAAAAATATCAATAAATATATTACATATATACATCACAATAATCACAAAAAAATAAAAAGAATACGTAAATACCCCGACCTGATTTTTCACCGTATTTCATAGCTGTGTACAATTTGTAAAACATAGTACATTCTTTAACAAATAATATTCACACTCACATTTTCCAGGTTTGCAGATTTTAGTTTTATTTGTTCAAACCACGTCCTCTAACAAGTAATACATCAAAAGTAAATGCGGCAAAAGTTTAATAAGTTCTACTTTACAGACCATTTATTATTCTAAAGTCATCGGGGGGCGGTGCGCCGAAAACATGAATTATGGTGTAGTGTTTAAGAGAATGAAATATTTTTAAAGTTCTGAGCTTTAAGTGAATTTACGGTAGGTCTCAACAGTTTACGTGTATATTTCATTTCGACTATCCACTTTTAAGTCCGAATGTTATTCTATTACGGAAATACGAGAAATTACGTATTTTTATTTGTATTCAATACTCTTTTCAAGAAAATTATGAAGTGTAGTTATCATAATTTAAGGGACCAGGAAAGACTCACAGAATGACATTGGAATCTTCTGTGATGTTTCTAAGACTTTTGAAAGCCCTTATAAAAATAACTTAATTGATCAATGTCATTGTTACGGAGTTCATAACCCACTGCTGATCTTGTGCCCTTTTGTTTATTTAATAAACAACAGAAAGTTATAGTAAACGGTGTTGTTTCCTAAAGTACTTTAGTAAAACACTTAGAGATCCTTTCCCAATGGTTGAGGGTAAATTACCTTTTGTTTAATAACATAAAACCAAAAGTTAATGAAGTTAATGAAACCTTAGTTTTAGGTGTACTTTTGATACATAATTGCAGAGTGTTTATATTAACATATAACTTTAGCAGCATATGGATTAGAAAAATTAATCAACTAAATTATGTTATTTAGTTGATTAATTTTCATAATCCATCCCAAGCCACTAACGTTAGTGTACTTTACATATTTTCATAGTATTCTTATGATATGCTGCTATAGCTGGGCCTATGACATTCTGCTGTAGGTGCAGCTGTAGAATCTATTTATATTTTATAAAAGAGAGTAATTCGAGCTAAGCATATACAACCCGGGCGTCCTTAAAAATTGTTATCATAGATACTACTATATTTAATATTTTAGAAAATATATCGTAAGTCCGACAAAAATGGCGGACATTTAATGTAAGTAGTGATATCTGTATTATTAAAACTAGAAATGATCTTGAAATTAGTCAAAAATTTTGCCACATTAAGTTAAAAGAACAACGGCAAAGGAAATCGTTTTTAACAATAAATTGCCCAAATATATCACCGAGCGTTTTTGTACTTCATCATAAAACTTTATCTTTAAAGTAAAAAAATGTTTAAATATTTCTGATATACTTTTGATAGCGTCTAATTGGCGAAGGGCAATATGATTAGGTCACATATATTTTTGTAAAAACGCAATACATGTTGAATGATTATTTAATGCAAACATATGAAAGGCAGAATATATAATTTTATGTTTTATAGAATATTAATATCAAATATAACTTGTCAAACGCAATTCAAACTCATCCAAACTACGTCAAACTTACGCTGGGTAGCATTTCGACTACTACAAACTCTGTGTGATAAGAAAGTGTATATGTATTTTAAGTTCAATTATAATTAATGTATGATAATTGGATGTAAAATGTCTAAGGTAATTAATTTTTTTATAAATAACAACATTTGAAATAATTAACGATACTTTAATGTTGCCGTCACCATTATCACCGACGTAAATAACACGGGTTGTTGGTTTATATTATTACTAACAACATTTTTAAGGTTTAGTATTAAATATAAAGTTTTTACCGTAACATCTGGTGGCTGAAGGTATGATTTAAGTAAAAATGACTTCGCAACACTGTCAAGATATGAAATTGGATCGATCAACCTATTAAAGTCGCATGCTACTATTTCCATCTCTAACCGTAGTAATACCATCCTGTCCAACTTTAAACAAGCTGTTGTAACTGGGGCGCATGAAGTATTTTCATATTTTTTCCTGTCTTTGTTTCAATTTGCTCAAGATAATATATATATTTGCAGATATAATAAGGCATCGTCATTGTTACTTTTACACCGCCGACCATCAGATATACTAATAACATATAATTTTTATTTACCTTAACATAATATTTGAATTATTTAAATATGTTATTGTCATATTCAGTTAACTAATTTAAATCGAACATAACAAATCAAATCAGACACTGTTGTTTGTTAATTTCAATAAAATTAAGACCCTCTTGATAATATTTTAACAATTTTAATCAAGTAAAAGCATCACTAAACAACTATCATTAGGTTATTCATACTTTTCATTTTCATTTCATTTTAATTTGAAATAATATTTATTCTACACTGTACCTGCAAAAGTATTATAAGTATCAAATCATTGTTATATGATATTGTTTAGACAAGAATCTAAAGACAAATTAATACCTTTTAGTTTAAATTATGAGAATCTATCAGATTACACCATTGTATGAAATTTTATTCAAACAATAGCAAGATGGTAAGATTAAAATCGCAATACCATTAAGATTACCTTAGATGGATCCCAAAATATTGAGACACTTTGCGATATAAAAAATGCTATTGTTGCTATGATTACATTCTACAACTGCTTAAGTTACCATGAAAATATATAAATATACTTAATATAATATATCGTAACTCGTAATTGTATAATGGGCTTGTCTTATTCTATTTTTATAATATTGTAATATTTAATTTAAGATTATTTAAGTATAAATCCAATATCCATTGCACGAAGTTTTAAACTTGTTGCGACGAGTTACGATCAAACTTTTGATATAGTGTAGTTAAGTTTTTATTCTCCCCTCTGGTGCGAAATTCAGTTGAGCCATCTGTTACAGTTATTTATACTTAACGTCTTATAACGTGCTTCGTTAAGAAATATTATTAATATTAGTGAAACATTTGGTACAGTCGATATCGATGAAAGTAAAAGTTTTATCTATGCAGTGATCTGTTCCTTTCTAATATTATATTATCAATATATTTTATGTTTCAGGCTAAACGAATTATTTATGATATATATATAATTTACTTACTAATGAGCTGTATACAAAAATATTCGTTTCTGCCAAGGTCCATAGTCGATGTTACATTTAGTACAGTCGCGTAGTATGTGGTCCCGAGGGTAGGGATAATGGCGTAACTCGATAAAAGATTTCCCGGGACAGCGATACCTCATAGTGTAAGAGCTTGTGATGTTGAAATGTTACTACAAGTGATTTATGATACTAATGACATATAACAACTTGAGAGCACAGTTATGTATTGTTAACTTTATTGTTGGCTAAAATAATTTAATATTTTATTATATAAGAATCATATTTATAATTGAAATAAGGCAATTTAAGGATAAATACAATATCACAGACTAAAATTAAAAAATATACATACATGTAATATAAATATATTATCAAAACAGTGAACTAAGGCCACAGGCTCTTAAACATTGCTGTCCCATTAACTTCATGAAAGTGGAAAGTTGGGTTTTATACTTTTTGATGGTTATTGTTATCATAACTCGGATAGAACTTGTATCGTTGTCTTGAGGGAGTCGTGAGAGATTTAACTACAATGTGATACCTAACTTCCAATGTAGCGTGTATATACTTTTGTATGAATTTGTTTGTAAAAAAGTTGGTAAAACTTTGTTCTTATCTCTGTGACGTTAAAGCGGTATGGTGATAATGAATAGATATTTCAAAGTTTGAGTTACATATAAGTGCATATTGATTAACTGTAGTTTAAATGATCATTAAATAGGTTTTTGGTTATAAAGCTAAGCAATGTCTTCCTATATTTCTTATTCAACATTTATCTATGAATGTTTTTTTATAAATATATTCTAACTAAAGAAATAATTTTTCTATGTTATAGTTTTCGTTTAAGAATGTTTTACGCAAGCATAGACAGGGCAAATTCGTTTATTAAAGACCAAGTCAATGCCCACGATAAAAGTGCACAATTTTAAAATACTGACGCAGCACCTTCATGTGAAACGAAGACGACACCGCCCGCGTGCAGCAATCGCTGGAAAACGAGCTAGAAACTACTGGCACTACATTCATTCTTGGGTCAATCGCTGACCTTTAATTGAACACTTCTCCAACCGCATAATTTCTTTCCTATTAACATTGTCAATGACGCCTTGGATTTCACTCTTACAGATTATCATTATAATAGTGATCTTATTGGGTATAAAGTATATGAGCGTTTATATCAAGTGTTCGCCGAGTCGAACCGGTACATTTCTTGTGTTAAATCTAAATTTTATTTCTAGACATAATAATTACAAATCCAACAAATATTAAATAAGGTATTCTAAGTAGGCAATATAATAGTACATTGAAACTGCTTTTGTCTATATTAAATCATGTACGGTACTAATTATAGCCCAAGCTATTAAAGGGATTGTATCCAATCAACTAGTAGCCGACAAATTAGATGGATTAGTTTACGAAATTGAATGGTCATAATTCGACCTGACTAACGTTATTCAAGTAATTGATATATTTTAATGACCATTAAAAGATACTGTTGGTTCTGTTTTATAAACAAGTATAAGTAATTATAAGTTTATTATAGTGTAGTTATTATATCTAAAGATTTCATCAAGAATTATCTGCTTACACAGTTCAGTCTGTGGTTTAGACGTCTTCGTTCCATTCATTAAAATATACTATCATTATAATTCTATAATAATATACTATCATATTTTGGGTAGACCTCGAAGAATTCGGTCTGCCCATTCATTTGTACCCGACTTTCGAATTTTGGAAAAATTTCTTCACAGGAGGTCTTTTTATGACCCCCTGAGTCCGAAATGACCATTGGTCAAAATGTTTATATATATATATATGCGTGCGTGCGTCCAGATTCGACTTTTGTCAGCACGATAGCGGCCGCAGTTTCACTCGGATCACTTTCAAACTTTGCACAAAAATCAACCAACCAAAAATAAAAGTCAAGTTCGTTAACCAGAGAAATCCGGCCACAGGGGGCGCTAGGGCCTCACTTTTTCTGATTTCAGTTTTTCGACCATAACTTATTCCCTATATAAAGTAGATCTATCGCGTTCATATTGTATGATGTCTTTGATGAATACCTATAATTAATGTAGATAAACCGAAAACCTAACTTCAATAACTTAGGAGTGGGGGTAAAAAAACCGAAAATTTTTGGAAAAAAACTCATAACTTTTTTCTGGTAAACATTCTTACATCACAAGTATTTTTAATAGAAAGGTTATTTTTTACTCTAAATTTAGGTATCAAAAGTTTTTCCGTAGAAGGTACCGTTTTCGAGAAAAAAAATAAAAACCACTTTTAGCTTGAAAATTTAAGGTAGGTAAAACCACGGCAACTTTTTTCTGGTAAATATTCCCTCCTCGCAAATATTTTTAATAGAAAGGTTATTTTTTACTCTAAATTTAAGTATCAAAAGTATTTCCAAAAAAGACACCTTATCCGAGAAAAAAAATAAAAACCGCTTTTTGCTTGAAAATTTTTGATGTAAACAACGGCATCATGTGTTATTCTTAGGTATTGACTTATATTTTAAACGAGTTAACGAGGTCTACCCACGCGTGTCCCCCTGCGGGCACGGATTTTTTTTCGCTATAATATGCAGAACTCTTCAAAATGTGTTTGCTTAAAAACCAGATTCGGGCAAAAATTGTAGTATAGTACTAGCGTATAAAACCATGGCATCCAAACGGATACACTACGAAGAAGCCTCTCCGAATCAAATGGCTCCCTCCATTATGCGTAGACTTTTTTTACTTGGAGTTTACCTTACCCTCCATCCAAGAGCTACACAGAAGGATGCCGAAGCCGACAAGGGTAGAAGAGTAGAGGCTCAAGTCTCTTGGGACCTCCTCAAGCCAGTTGAATTACAAGGCTCACCAACTCAACAACTAGAATGTTTGGGAATCGTAGTCTTTCCCAAAGAAAATCATCTTTAAGATGGGTATCTTGCTTAGCTTGCTTGCTTAGTTTCCTGCACATTAGGGTTAATGTGCAGGAAACTAAGCACGAGCTAGCGGTTTGGCAGTTTCGGCCACCAACTCACCGCTTGGACGACTCCAAGGCAACTATTCAAAGAGAGGGTCAAACCAGGGTCACGACAGGATCAAGTACATTATCAATACAAACTATATTTTTATGCCACAATACAGTTATTATTATATTACGATCGTCACTACAGTTATAGTGCTTAAGCAATCAATAAACTGCAGATATTAAGAAAAATGTTTATTCTGATTATAGGTAACACATCCCACGGCTAAATGATATTTTTATATAAAATTATTGTAGTTTTATAGCATATTCGCAGCAGCGCATTTTCGTAAAACCATTTTTACATAATGAAAACACACACAAGCGAGTTCGGAGTCTGCGATCTGTTAGAGTCTAGACACTCCACTGATACAATTTTAACTTATTTTTTAAATTTTAAATTTTATATTGACTATTAAGTCACAGTCGTACTTGATATGTGAGCACAAATCAGAATCGAAGTAAATTTTTGTCCCAAAAGAGACTCCAATAAACGTCACTATTATTCACTATAAGTCAGTGATGCTTTGACGTCACTGCTATGATGTTTTATAACGGTTTAAAAATTCAAAAATAATAACGATTACTGAATAATATTTATTTTTGAGGTAAGTATACACACAACACATTGACAGTAGTTATAATGAAGCAACATGTGCAGAATTGTTTCGATGCAAAGATGTGATTAGAGTGAGATTTTATATTTTTCTTTATAGTCAGTGATATATATTTCCATTTTGTAAAAAAATCGTATCCTATAGTATTATGATTTGTTTTATTAATTTTATGCATATTTATGTTTTCAGTGTGAAAAAAGTGTTTTTTTTTTTTACATTAAATTGTTTTTTTTTTTACCATATTGTTTTGTAAGACAAAGTCATGTAAGAGATTATCCTGTGTTCTTATCGTCCTATTCAGTAATTGTATTTTTATAATAGTACGAAGGAAAACGTGTATTATATAATTATTTTATATAAAATAATTTTCATAAAAACTATTTCTATTTAATGATTTAATTAATTAAAATTGGCACGCAGCATTGATCCCATGACAAAGCACTTTGACATTTTTATTACAAATATTCGTGGCAAATATTTTTAATAATATTATTATATTCAATAACCAAAATTGTATTGTAAAATTTCTTATTAAAGATAGTATTTATTCAAAAATATATCAACACCGTGACAATTATCAAAGTCATGGAGGACCAAATTTTCACATATATTAAGTTGGACGATAAAATAAAGCTAATTTAGTAAACTTCCGAAAACAGTTTTATCATGTCCACTAGACCATTGAGGAAGTAATTGTACGAAACAAAGGACCAAAACGTTCAAGCAAAGGGGCGATCGTTGATAACGGAATTGGCTAAGTTGAGATGACCAGAGATATGCTTTGATAATTGTAATAATATATGGTGACTCTTTTGTTTGTAATAGCAGTATAATATTATTTATTTATTTTGACAATTAATAGGTTTAACTATAATTTAATTTAATCTAAATTAAATTATAATTAATTATATTTCCATTTCACATATGAATGTAATAAAATTAACCAAATTCAATTGTCTTGAAGTTTATATTAAGCGATGAATCCGCCAGCGATATTTTCAAAATATTACTCTGTTCAAAAACAAACATGAGAAAACAAGACAATTGAGACAATTGAGATTTATCTTCGTGTGTTTAATTCGAATACAACAGAAACTTTAACTTTGGGTCTCCGATTTGTTTGAATGGGAATTTAGAAGCAAAGGCTGAGGCTCTTGAAGAATGTAAGCATTTCAGTGGCAAAAGTTTAAAGTGGCTTTAAACGTTCTAATTCCTCAGCTCCACCTGTAATAGGAAAGAAATAGTTTTAGTAGGAATTCTTCATAGACTACATTATCATTTGTTATATATTGTATGTTACTTATTAAAGCTCATTTCAGTACGTAATCGTGTATTATTTATTTATGTTACTTACCTAGTTAACTAAGCTCTCTCTTTATTAGCAATACTCAGGATATATTAATGCTTCAAGCTTACCTTTTGCAGGCAAGCACTACAGTTGTATTTATAGATTGCTTTAATTAATAGATTAATAATATGAAGCAACAATTTTTATATTTTATTTTTTCGATTTCTGTTACTTAGTAGTAGTCTAGTGTTCTTTAGATACTGATGGATAATTCTCTTAAATTTTTTTGTTTATATGATATTGTAATATCATGTCTAAATTTTATTCTATTAGTAGTTAAGCGCAAATGTTATTATTAGTTTTTTATACGTAAGAGTTTATTATGTTTATTTTAATAGTATATATATTTGGTTATTATTTTTATTAATTTTTTCACCCTCAAAACTTACTTTTAGTTTTATATAAAGATGATTATAATATATTTTATAGTAACAAAATAATTAATAAAAACATAGTGGGAATTTACTTATTATTGAGTAAGAAATTTACGTATATAGTTATATGGGGAAAATTAATATCCATTATATTTTATTTGCATGCCTAATATCACTCATTTTTATGCAAAACGCAAAACAAGACATAAAATATGTCCTTCGATGAGCAAAGCAAATAATATGGACAACGTATGAACATATTAAATAAGCGGCAGCGGATATTTAACAATATTTTTTTGTCAATAGTAATTTTTGTAATAATTAAAATAAAAAACCATTTAAAATTTTACAGCCCAAAAACCGTTTTTTTTTAAATTAATTTAAAACTCAATTAGAAACTGAACAAATGTTTTTTACATAATCAACACCTCTCATTAATTAAACCTAACCCTTATCAAAGTAACAGTGAAATGTGGCGTAAAAAGAATTCCTCGAGAGCCAATGTCGATCCTTATTTATGAGTCAGCGTATTATTATGACTCGCCAATTTTCCGAGAAATAAAATCTCCTAAAGTCTGTTCCACACGTTCGTCTAGAGAATCTTGAACAGATTTCAGGCCGAAAATTCCGAAAAAATCGTATGTTCGTATTTACGATGACTGTTAGGAGCTGTCCTTAGAAAAGCGCGCCTACGATTCAGGACGTGACTGGCGGATTGCTTTCCAATCTTTACGGGTGTTTTGTATGATAATATTCTGAATTTTATACCGTCTGGAATCTGGTAATCAAAAGCCTGTGACAAAGGTTTCAGACCTTTCTGACTGTAAAAAGATTGCATTCTTATCGTGGATTTTCTTTTATTTCCAGACTCAAATCTTCTTTGTTAATGTGAAATACTTTAAAAGATTTTCTATTATAAAAAAAAATAATGGTATAATATGTTGCCCTAAAACGATAATATATATAAAAAAAAACAATTTATATTTTTGAAAGTCTTTATTTATGAAAATGTTGATAATACATTATTTCTCGATCATACAAGTCTACAATGACATATACAAAAGAATCGTCTGTTTTATATATAAAGCTATATTGCTGTCAGTGTCGCTGTCCGGATAACGCGTCGCAAATATCTGCAAGTGGGGTCGATGGTCATAAACGGACAGGCAATAGCCATTTGATGTCCTTGAGCCAAGATGGAGTTTTGGCTGGAATGTTTTATTTTTCTTACGACTCAAATAACTTAACAATCTAATATGTGAGGATAACTGTTAGTTCTAGAAAATTATTTTCTAATTATTTAAAACTTTGGTTTAGTGTATATATGGTAGAGATTTTTTATTATAACAATGAACTTCATTGTTTTGAGAATAATATGAAATATTTTAGTTAAAAATTGCTTGTTACTTTAAAGTTATGATAATCAGGTACAAGATATTATATTATTTTATTTTTTAATTTATTAGTTCAATATATCTTATAAAGTTTGCAAAAGTTTTTTTTTCTCGAAATTGACGAAAATGTACGAAACCTTATAAAATTCATAATATTAGTAATATTCCATTTAAGACAAAAATAATGAATTTGAGTGAGATACATTAAACATTAAAAATAGCTAAGAAAGTATGTAAAAGTAGAAAATTGTGGGTCATAATAATACAAATTTGATGCCCGGGGTACATGAATGGTAAAAGAAAAAATTACATACATATATAAATATTTTTTTTAACAATAAATATAAATAATGAAATATATTTTCGGACTAAATAAAGAAACAACTTCCTATCGGAGGAAAATTTAATGCTCTTCGCAGAAAATTTTTCAGTTGACCACATTTCAAACATTTTTGAAAGAACTTTTTCAAAAATATTCCCCTTAGAAACAAATGCCTTTCAAATATTTGAAAAATTGATTTTATGAGATAAATAATTTATTATTATTTATTAAGGTCAAATACTTTGTGTCTAATAACAAAACAATAAGTTACAATGAAAAAGTGTTTTGGTATTTTTTTTATTTAAGTAATATTTAAATATAAAACCATTGGCTTATAGTATTTAAGATAACATAAACTTTTCTTATTCATTATTAGTTTTACATATATTTTACCTACTTTTATATATAGTGTTACGAAGTATGTTAATACAATTATAATTTAATAGACTAGTTTCAGATCCACTCGGGGTCTTTAATCATGGGCTTGGAATATGACAAAAGCTCGGCTTCGACTGCTGTAGCAACCATCTCGAGGGTGGCTACGGCCGAGGGTAGGAAGTATGTATTTTTCAAAAGTCTTATGCAGGTCTTTTTCTCTCCTGTTTGTAAACAATTTTGTACTGACTCATTGAACTATCACTTTTCTATAAAGTTGTTTGTGAACTTTATGTTATTAACAAATGGGTTTCTAGGCGATGAAGATACTCGAGTTTCCCTTTTCTAGATTTTTTATATTCAGTGATTCTTATATTATTAGGGTATTATTAGGGTGATATTTTGCAAGGTTTCCGAATGAATTTTAAATTAGAAAAGTTTGATTTGATAATGGACAATTTAGTAGAACCGGATAGACCCGGTTCTACTAAATAGATATTTATACCTATAATATTTAAAACTACTATTAACTGTTATTCTTAACTGTTACATTTCTTATTGGAGTCAAAATAAAAAGTATAATATTGTCAATATGCCAGAATTTAGCTGAATACATACATTTATTCAAATTGTTGGTGCTGCTTCAGACGGCTTCAGTTAATACAAGTGATGAAAAAGGTTGGAACAATTTTCGTATTTATGGTATTAGTTGGTTTGATTGACTTAATATGCTGTAAATGTATTTAAATAAATTATGGTATGAAATGCAGTTATTTATATAAATTATAATTTACTTTTATTCTTAAAATATAAATGCTTTTGCAGACTAAAGGTATTTTTAAAGAAATACCGAAGTCAAAGATTGTAAATGCTACATATAAAGTGCTCGGACGAACAGAACTTCTATTATTTTCGTATAAATTGATGGTTTCTTTTACGAGCTGAAATGAAATATGGCCACCGTAACAATACGATATAAACCGCTGGTTTAGTGCCGTCCGCTGAAATAATATCCTGTATCAAATCGTTTCCACTGTTATATGTGATTCAAAGTAATTTTTTAAATTGTATAGATTTTTTACTTGTAACCATGTCAAATAAGTGTCTCCTTTAAAAATTTCACGTATGTATTTAGGATGTAGTATTATTTACCTGTATCTTTTTGTGTCTGTGGCAGATTTATTATATTATTATATCAATAATTTTATATATCATAATATTTTATAATTTGCAACATTAATTATACAACAATATATATTTTTTATGTTATGTTTGCCAATGATAAAATGACGGATGGTGAAAATGGAAAATACCACAAGCTTCTATCTTTGCTCAATTCTTCAGGAAAAGTTTTTAAATAAAATCCTATTTATGATGTAGAATAGATTTCCGTGCCAATAAATTTCACCAACCTCTTTCTCGACAATTTTTAATTTTAAATAAAGTACGTGGCTCGTTAAACAAACCATGATATCGTTCGTTCTGTCTTCAGTTGAGTAACCAGCGATTTCAAACTTCTAGCTTCCTATACTTATAATTCATTCTTTTTTTGCCATCATTAAGAAATGCAGAGTTATGAAGGAAATTAGGAAAGAGAGGGGCTTAGGCAGCCGGTTCTTACAACCAACTCAGCTTTTTAGCTTGAGCTTCCCTTACTTGGAAAGGGTTACTGGGAGTAGATAAATAAAAAATAAAAATAAACAATTACAATGTTCTCACATCTCAATGATGATTTGTGGTGGGTATGCATTTTTTTCCTTTGAATTTTCGTCGATAGAAAGTAGATTTCTATGTATATGTTCAGAAATCACATATTAATTTAGTACAATATATGTGACTTTCGAACTTATATTAAAAAATCTTAATAAATGTACTTTAATTATCAATCCGTGTGTATTGTAACTATTATATACAAGATTCTTTAAGAATATAGGACTGTTCCTAAATATTATATTTGTTAGATCCTTTGGCTATAAGATATAATAAAGATAAACAAATTATAAATGCATATAAGAAAACTTGGCATGTGCAAATCGATGTAGTTGAATAACAAAATAAGTATACACGTCAAAGAAGAAATCTTACCTTTACCAAAGGAAATTTACATTTTTAACACACCTTCAAAGTTTTTAGAGAGCTAAGTTCAGAATATGCAGTAAAGTTTTCTAAGAAAATAGCAAAAGGAATCTGCGATGAAGATCTCCTGAGGTCCAGGTCCATGAGAATATAAATGAAGCGTGTGCCTTGGAGGATCAAGACTTGCAACAAACATAAATATTACATCTCGCTCAAATGTATATAATATTATGTTAACAAAAATTCTTTGTTCTTAGAACGTTCATTCCTCAGAGACTAATCTTTCTTTATTATTAAAAGAAATCTATCAATATGTTTGTACAAAAACTGTAAAGCCATAAGGTTTTAGCTCCAAGCATCCCTTAAGCCCATAAGCGCAATTTACAGCCAATATAAAACTGTTACGTGCGTCCCCGTCGGGGTATAACCTAATTTTCTGCTTCAGGAAGTAACTTGTCGGGAGACTTATTAATTGATGGTAGCCAAAGATCCCGTGAGCGACTCTTTAATAGTTAAGATTCATAATGACGTATTATTAGAACTCTTTATTAGAATAATTAGCGGACATTAAGAAAAAATTGTTTTAAGTTTCTTTTTAACATTGTCTTCAGAATCTAAATTTTTTTTCGAGTTTTTGTTCTAAGGTCAAATTTTCATATGAGTAATTTAAGAAAAATACAGGTTTGTTTAGAAAATTTATCATATGTGTTCAGAATGAGTATATAAAAACAATTTCAAAAAGGTAATTTGTGCGGTTTTAGATAGGTGTTGTTTACATAATAGTCTTTGGGAATTAGAGAACGTGAGAAACGTCGTCTACACTCAGCTTTATATAGTTTCACAGACAACATTTTACACAGATATATATAATAGGGTATTATTGTTTTTTTAATAAGATACAGTCCAAGTATAATAACATGATTTAATTTAAATAAAATGGCTTCTTAGTTTCAAGTTAACTAAGAGCAAAAGATAAAAAGTTGTTATAAACCTACCTCTATTTGTACCCAGTCTGTGCACGTTTTGCATTCGCGGAGTGGTCTCACTCACGCTTCGTTACATCGCTCGAGATCTCAAGCTACAAGGGTTTTGTCTCCAAAGGAAACGAGAATCTACAGATTCTTCCCAGTTTTGTTTATTTTACGATCCGCTCCATTTAGCTCGCGTTAAGTGACAAATATGTTCAAACTTTTAATAACAACAATTTGTTTCATTAAGTAATGTTATTATTTTTATGCTTATTATAGTATATATTTTATGTCAATAATATTATTTGTATGGATGACTAAATATGTTTATACTACTATAGCTTAAAAACATTTGTTTATTGCTTACATCAACTTAAATGATTTTTTCTAAAACACCCCTATATTATCTTTTATAGCTAGAATCGCACCATAAATGTTATAAAATGCTTTTTAAATCTAAAAGTAGTTTAAGTAAAACAAATTTTTAAACTTCATTGTCATAATAAACTTACATAACAATGTATATAGTTGATATTCTTTTGGATCAACGCCAACCATATCGCTTACATTCTCCGACATACTGTAATTTTTTGGCCCTTACAAATCCCTAGTGCGATATTTATTTTGTGCTAAACGATTATGCTGGTGACATTTGATTTTAGATAATTTTATTAGATGTATGTTATATAGGATGACTATTTCGAAATATATCTCAAAATAAACAAATATTCAAAAAGTAAATAATTTTATCCTATAACACTAATGTACCCAAAATTACACAATAATTCAAAATTTTTAAACTGTAATACATCATAGTTAGTAAAGGTAACAAGGGTCATCTCCGGGGTAATTTCACCATCTTGATGATAAATTTTAGTTTACAGTTGGAAATTAAATATATTAAAGTAAAATATATTGTCGCTATATTGCTGCTAGTAAATAAGAATTAATTTGGGACTTCGCCGGCGGTCGTTTGCTGTAATTCAGCTTGTTTCTATAACGACTCCTCTATATGTATATGTTTGAATAATGTGTAATAAATGTTTATTATAAATTATTATACATTCTCATATATTAAGTTGCTGAGATTATAAGGAAGGTAAAGATTTTTCTTTATTTTACGAAGATGGGTTTTACAGAGATAAAAAGAAGACTTATATTAATTTTTCACATTGAAAAATATTTCCTTTTGAAATTGTGAGATATCAACTTTATTTAACTATTTTCCATTAATATTCTATGACATAATAAGTCATGAACCCACAGTCAATGACAATGAAACCAAATTCGATACATTTTATAAATGTAAAAAGAAATTATCTGATATAAATTTTGACCAAGAGCATATTTTTACAACTAGTAGGTACAAATTTGGCACTAAATCAACAAGGAAGTAAATAAAAAAAAATCTCACCTAAGTGAAAAGTAGTATTGAACTTCCAGAGGTAATAACAAAGTTAATGTGAATGAAAGTGATACGTCCCTCTGCAACTATTACACCTAATGCGAGAGGACAATATAGTTTCTATCTCCAGTTCCAAGCGTTGGTCTAATATGTACAAACAATACACGGTCTCAATCCCTTCAACATTGGCTTACTTGGCCCCAGGCTACATCGGCTGTTACCGTGATGTGAATCACACTTTCGTTTCACGTTACAATGATAATGAACGCGAAAAATCTCTGCGGACACTTAAACTTTTACTTCTGCAGCGATAAAAAACTAAAGGATTAAAAAACATTATATCAAAAGTATTTTTTTTATCGTTGGAGCAAAATTAGTAAAATAATATTTTAATTTTATTAACTCTAAAATACTATAGTATAGATAGTTAGTTGCTACAAAATACAGGAAACAACAGTCATTACTACTTTTATTTTTTGTAGAATAAAAAGTCTTATAGGATTTAGTAAGTGATTTTAGCCATTTATATTTAAACAAAAACAAACATTGTCATCAAAACATGTTATGTGCCTCGCGGGTAACGTGACGGGAACGTATCCTTCTCTAAAATAATAATGTACCTTTGTTATAGTAGGTTATATTGTTTTATGCGACATAAACATTTACCTACAATTTGGTTGGGTTTAATATTTTATATATTTGTTATATAAACAACATTCGTAATTAATATTTTATAAGCAATATAATACAAGAAAAATCCTAATTCACCTATAAATGAAAAGTACAACAAGAATATTACATACATTTTCTTTAACTAATAATTAATTAATAAGATTATGTAACAACTAAATGTATTAAAATATAGAGAATAGGAAATAGTGAAATGTATTAATATAGAAAATAAGAATAGTACACATAGTAGACTTTACGGTACATTAAGATCGGAGGTACCAAACCTCCTCTTATTGATTAAATTAATTCTATATTTAAATACATTTTCAACAAGAAGCCATCAAATCAAATTATGATTTGAACCCTCAATAACTTTATTTAGTCACTATTATTGACGTTCTTCAAAATAATTGAATTGAATTTGGTAAAGGGTTGAGCGTAGTTGAAACACATAATATAATTTTTATTTTTATTCGAATTTCAAGGAAAAAGGCAATCTCGATTCCGTTTTCAATAGGAATCAACTACAGAATGTCCGACTCTGCACTGCAATCAAATTCGCTGCTCTTAAGAGTATGTTGCAAGTCACAAGGGAGTTCGGTACAACCACAATTTACAATTTCCTTTTTAATGAATAGATAAATAATTGGTTATGACGGTGAAGGTGACTTTGAAGGTGTTAAAACGATTTTTAATATCTGGTTGTATATTATTATCATCAAACAAATTTCTACATACATAATAATATTTTTCATTCGGCTAACAATAGTTTAATAAAAATATAAACATGTATAAACACTTAAAAATAGTTAAGGTCACGAGAGAATATTTCACTTTCGAAAGTTGTAATAAGTTGACACCTCGATTTACTTTTGGGCCAAACAAAATCACTCACTTGAAGTAAATAAGATTTTCTATACAAAAAGTCCCACGGGGTTCTTTGTCGAATTAATCTTTTAATGCCTCCCCTATCCTATTCATTAATGTGATGATCTGAGAAGTAATTAATCCGGTATTTCTGTTTTAATTCTTTTAAGAATAATCAACAATTTTAAATTGTTAATTAATTACTTTTAATAATTTCTGTTGCTATAATTATATTTTAATATTATGTGTTTTATAAAATAAATAAAATAGTCATAAATATGTTTTTTTAATATATTCCACCAGAAAAATCATTCTTATTATTGAAACTATATCCTAGAAATCAAAATATATATTCTTACGTATAATTGCTTAAACTCTTAATGCACTTTAAGTTATTTATAATTTTTACCGTCCAGTTTTAGGGGAAAACAGGAGTCACAAATTAACTCCGTGACCTGCCGTCATTTCATCCGCATTGCATTGATCCAATTGTTCCTGTAGTTCAACACATTTCGCCATCATTCGTTAATGACTGATCCAAGCTAACGAAAGTGCAACCAACAAATAAAGAAGTACCGTTGAGCGCTATTTACAAAAAACTGGAAAGGTCAACTAAATGACAAAACCTGTACTCAGTTTTTATTCTACTGATACTGCCACCCAATGCATTATTGTTGCTGCCTGTTCTGAAAATTAAAGTGACCAAAAAAGTGTGTACTTATCCAGGGTAACCTGTATGTGCATTGTTCGAGCACCCAATGACAACCTAGAAAAAAAGGTAAGATCTTGATTGACTCTTGATGCTAGCCTAGCCAGTTTTGTGAGGAGTGGAAAAAAATTATGACTTTTTTTGTTAATTACAGCTATATCGAATGCTAAAGATAAGATTAACCGTCAGTTTTGAGATTTTTTGTACTTACCACCCACATGCATTCTCCCATATCCTTCATTGTCCATTACTACATTTCCATTATAATCTCTACCTACACATACCTCCTCATTCCCTGGAAAATGCATCACCATATCATTAAACACTTCCCCAAAATACTCTTTCATATTCTCGTCAGTACCCAATTGCACCACGCATACACCCTAACTACATTTCTAATTAAAAACCTTTTGAATTCACTGTTACTTTTATGTTAGCGCTTACATTTATAACACATTCCTTCATATCACCATTTTCACTACACTACAGCATTTTCCCCTAACCATTTTGTCTTCTACCGCCATACAGTCTTTTACCATCCTCTTTTTAATTATATTAAATATATATTAAAGAGAAGTAGTTCTCTTTCTTTTAATATCATCGTTTTATTTGGATAAGTCGCCAGCTGCCAGCCTGACGTTAATTCCGTTGGGAATACGTGTTCATGGGCTTTTAGACACATGATATCCGGCTGGTGTTCTCTCTAGATATGGAGTCTATTAATTTTAAGCCCCGACTGAATAGCTTGTTTAATATATCTATTACTATTATTTATTATATCAAAAACTACAATTTACTCTATGTTCAGTACTTAGCAAAAAAATATTTGAAGCATATTTGCGTGGCGTTCTCAAACTGGAATTAAATCATTTTATTTACCTGAATTATTTTATGATGATTTTTCTGATTTTTTTAGTACATGTAAATAAATAATCCAGTTTTTTAAATAAATAAATAAATAATATTTCTGGTTTTATTCAAAATGCCGTAATTGGAAAACGATTATTGTAACATTAGTTTTACAAAAACTGTAAATATTATTTTACATTAAAAAGACTTTAATATTTTTTTAATCATTGTTTAGTTAATATATTTTTACAATCATAGTAAAGCTAACTAAACCTAGATATAAAACTAGAAACCTGCTTAAATTTCACTATTTATTAATAAATTTACCTCAGTTCATAAACTCTTTTAAGTAACAAAAATAACCCCGATATAAGCTTTTATATTATAATATTAGCTTTTGCCCGCCATAGTTTAATTATAAAAAGTAAGAGTACATACGAATACAAAAACATTCATTAACTTAATTATGTGCAATTAGTGCTACAATTTTCAAACACGTTTTAAATGTATTACGATTCCAAGGCGTCAGGTCAAAATTATCCGGAGGCTACTGATGATTGTTTATTCTAGAAACAGGGTATATTGTTTTTAATTATAAATACACGATTGTGATCTATATAGTGCCATGCAATAAAAGGCATTTTAAAGTGACTGGGGTTTTCGAAAACCGTATCAATGTATAAGACTGATTGAAGTTCGAGTTCGCCTCCGAACATCTTTGTTAGGGTCTTGTTATATTAAATAAGCTTTCCACCGTGACGTATATTGAGTTTGATTTAAATATTTTACACAGAAACGATACGGATACGAAACGTTTTATTTATGATGTCGATGTCGGTTTTGTTAGTTTCAATATTGAATTTCATACATTCATATAAAATTAAAATCAAAAAGGATTCGAATATCTTTCTTTGGTTTTAAATCAAAGTAACATTTTTTATTGACCATGCAATATATAATATTTTTACTGATGATTTTTTTATTATTATTCTGTATTTTAGTAAAATTCTACTCTCCCAAAGAAAGCTAATACTTGAAGCTTAAATTAAACTAAGAGTGATATTGTTTCTCCTTAACACTAAACAATTTTTTAGGGTAAAACATAAAACACATACCATGTAGTGCGGTGGACGAGGTAACGAAGCGCAAATTGAAATAGACTTCTGAACACATAAGAAATTCTTGGTTATTTTACCAGGCCGGGTCTCTTATCACCCTTATTGCCATGTAATAAGACTCAATATAACATTTATGTGCAAATGTTGCAAAACTTTGAGTTAGTTTAGGATCTGTTGGCGTCTGCGAGCTTTGTTGGTGTAGAAAATGTTTCTTTTGACGAGTTTCAAGGATTTCCGTATTCGTGGTCTTTGAATAAACGGTAATAAGTACTTCCAAAACAACAGTTTTGTACCTCTATTATTATATCGTTGTTTAAATAATACTTTTTATCGTTGTTTAAATAATCTTTTATATTTTATTGGTAGAAATATTAATTGTGCAACTAACACAATTATCGTGCATAACGGATACTTTTTAGTTGATTATATTAGTTAATTATATGTTACGTAAGGTCAAGTTAGTGACTAATCAATCATGAATGATTTGTTTTTCTAATTGCTTATTTTACGAAGGACGCCTTAAAGAAGTTACCAGAATATTACATGAAAGTTACAAATTATGAGGAAATGAAAAAGCTGAAGTATGTAAAGGAAAAATATTTGGCCGGTCCGAAAATATTGGCAATAAATATTTCTACAGCAATTCATAGTATGAAATATGAATCACATAAAGATAAGATGGGATTTAATGAAAAAATAAAACCAATATTAATAACGTAAGATACGGATTCTATCGAAAGGACAGCGCGTATTGAATGAGAATGAACTAAAAAGGGGACTATTTTGTGCTAATACGAAAATTTGTTCACCAGATCATTCGATTTTGGAAAAGTATAAATAGTTGACTACTAAAAAAGTTAAGAAGAAACATATTTTGACCTCGGATTGGTTTTGAGTAGATTAAAAGAATAAAAATGTATTGCTTAATTTGTAGTAAAAAATAAATTCGTGTGCATAATAAAATATATCGTCTACTTTTAGAATATAACACTTAACTAATATTAGATAAGTTAGTTTTTCTCCTGATTGCTATACAGACGGGTTCCAATATATTGCATTGTTGTTTCGAATACTAATACAACATCGCGATTAAATATGTTGCTATGACGGCAATCTTGCCTGATTCGGTGGAAACATTCGTGACTCACAAGATAAACATGTTGGCCTTTTTATTTTATGTCCAGCAAAAGTTCGGTCTTAATTAATCAATTCTATTTTGCAAAATTGAACTTAAAATGAATGTGATTGTTTTTATAATTTGTTATATTATATTTGTAGAATTTGGATCTAAATGTTGGTATTTTCTTTTTTTTGTAAATCTGAAATTTGATTCAAACTACAAATTACCAACTAAACTCCATCAGATTTAGTTCATAATTAACCTAATAAAAAAAGGAAGCTTGTAGTTTTGTAAAACACTCAATTATGAATAAAATTCTCATAATAATAGCGCCTAAAGCTTTAATTTGTAAAACAATAAAAAAGTTTACCTTAAAGTAATTAACATTTATTTTTAAGTTAAAAATTGAATTTTTGAATTTTGGTTTCAATTCCATTAAATATAGTTTATGTGAAACTTGAAATATAATTGATTTTAATAAAAATAATTAAAAAGGAAAAACAATTCTATATTTAATTTACTCTAGCAGAGTTTTCAGTTCAATATTGATTCATTGAAAAAAGCCAACCAAGAATACGACGAATAAATCTTAAAGTTTGAAATCTTACTTTTTTCGTATTGTTTCCGTCCGCAGAAGGCTTTCCTGCAATTTATCAACGATGAAAGAGAAAAGCGAAAATGCATTTTGAAAATCCTTTGTATAAATCACAATGCCTTGGTTTCCTGAGACTAAGATGATTATTAAACGTCTGTCAAGAAATTAAAAGTTTCATAAAAAAACACTCTCGAAAACAATGATGAAGGAATATCGACCTATAAACTGTTATTTTAGTGCAGACGTAAAAAGGAGAATGTATTTATTTTGTATTTCTTGAAACTCGATATACGTAAATTTTTTTACATAATAAAGTATTTAAAGTGTATAAAAAAATATGGATTTTAAAAAGTACTTTAACGCAAAATTTGTCTTTACTTTTTTAGATATAACCTAATAAGTCGTAACACGGTTAGGTCTGTGTAAAATTATACGATGCAATAAGTGATGTGAACGAAAAAGTGGCTAAATATGACTTAAACTCCGATAACCTATGTTCGTATTTTATAATACTGTCAATTTATATTTAAGAATAGTGTTTACAAATGTATCTTGAAAAACACTCTTTTTAGCATAAAAATCTCTAGAGAAGAAGCGTGAAGGTTTCAAAATGTATTTGAAATATTACTCTAGCACTAAAAATAAATGTTATATAAAATATAAATATTTTCATCTTTGAGTTACATTTCTGCTGGCTATATTAAATATCACGTAGTTACAAAAGGAGTACTTAAGCTGCCTCTAGAGCGACAATACCATTATCGTTGATCTAGACCTGACGTATACAGCGTGTTTATTAAAAAGAAATTAGAAATATACCAAAAAATTCAAACCGTCTTTGTTCTTCAATAGGTCTAATTTATATAGTAAAACAATTTGATATAATGAAATGTGAACAGTATAATATATATTTATTTAGCTTCACGCCATATCCCTTGCGGGGTAGCCAGAGACGACGGAACGCCAAACGCTACGGTCCCTGCATACCTCTTTCGCCTCGGCCACAGACATCAACCTCTTCATACATGCCCTCCGGGGAGTCCTCGTGCTTTTTACGTGACCTTCCTCCAGTATCATAGATACTGTGTTTTCGAAGGTCACTCGAGGCCTCCCCCTGTCTCTCTTACCGCTCACTTTTCCTATATAAATCTTTTTTACCATTCTTTCATCACTCATTCGTTCGACGTGCCCAAACCAACTGAGCACGTTCTTCTTCATTCTCACAGTGACATCTTCGAAGATGTGAACAATATTTTTAATTAATAATTTATACTTTTTTGTTTTGGTCTTATACGTATAAAAGGTATTTAATTACGATTTTAATTAAATACAGTCTTCGAAAAAGTCGGCATAATAATATCGAGGAATAAGGGTTTATTAAAGATTGTTTTTTTTGTATTCAAAGAAAGAAAGTAAACATAAAATCAGCCTGTGTATAGGATAATATTTGTCGTTCGTCCTAACCGTATAAACGTTTGCCTTGTCGCGGCGCTGATCCGCTGAATCTAACACGTTACTCTGTTTACTTACTAACTCGGTTAGACTGGATGAGGTTCGATGGAAATATGGAGATGTTCAAGTAGAGGGTAGATGATAGGTAATTATCGTGTTTAACATTTATTATCTACATATTAAAAATATTATCTTTTCATTTACTTTTTTATTTGTCACCAATAATTTGGATACTTTTGTTTATTATAAAGTGTAATTTATAAAGTAAAAAGTAAAACGAACCACAATGAAAACCATGGGAACTTTTTAATTGAAATAGAATTTATGAAACTTAAATAATATTTTATGATGTTTTTTTTTTATATTTTTAATGTTAAATTATTTTTAATGAGAAAACTTTAAGCCTTCAGTATTTCTTATGAGCTGCGTTAGTTAAAAGTTTAATTTTGAAAACATTATTTATGTTGTTTGCTTTTTTGTGAATCTACATTTATTACAAGATGGTATGGTCAAACATTTTATCTTTGGTAAAACAATGATAGTTGTTGAGTTTGTATATTTATCCATATTCCATTAAATCAATAAATATTAAACAATATTGTAATGTTTTTGTAGATCAAATGTTTGCTTATCATTACAGTATTGTTTTATGATAAAAAATATTTAATAATTAATGAAGTCTATATTACTTCGAATTCAACCTACCATTAATGTAATGTAAGTTTCGTAGTACGTTAATTAAGATAGTAGTTTCCTTTAACATTAACAATGTTTTATTAAAATATGCAATAAACGTATTTCATACTTAGTTCTGCATTATTGTGAAATATAATGTACTTTACATTACTTTTGTGTTAAAACATGTTTTAGAATTAGAGTCACCTAGATTATCGATTTTAGTAAAATATAATACTTTCAATATTTTATATTCTCGTTTTATTTTATTATTTATTTCTTCTAGAATGTATTTATTATAACGGTATCGGGAGAAAAACATCCAACAAGTTTATGGTTTGTTTCATCTGTAACCGTAATTTCAATTGTATTTTATATGATTTCTTTCCACAGATATTGTTTCAAGAATTGAAACAATATTTGTGAAAAATAAACTATACAATGAATAAAAATAACATAATTAAAAGAGGCTTGAATCACTTGATGAAAATAGAACACAATAATGTTTTTTTATTTTATATAAATGACCGAATATTTCATATTTAAATTATTTATTCTAATTCGATCAGTTTTACTAACCCAATAGTAAATATTGCTAATATAGCATATCAAAGAATAGACAGGTATTAATTTGAACGATTTATTACGAGTAATAAATGTGGTAATTCCTCGTAATTCGTCACGGGGAATATTAAGCGAGATTTAATGAGTTAATCACACATGAAGAACAAACTAAATTTTTATAATAAAAATATATAATGTTTTCTGGAAAACTGCTACAACCGTAGATAAGCGCTCCTGTAGTTATTATCTTGTATTAAACTCATCACTCCTTAGGATATTACCAACAAAACAAATTCTACATGCTGCAGACTCTTTAATATCTTCTCAGGTAATAGTTATTATAAAAATATAATTGTCATATATTGTAACAAATATTATATTGAATAAATAATTAATATTTTGGGTTGTGTAATAATTAATAAATTGTCTATTTCAATCTACGATTTTTTCTTCTTGATAAATAGAAGTGTAGTAGTATTGTCTTAAACGACAGATTATAAACAAGCTACTTTCAAAAATCTTCCTGATTTTTTTGCCATAGTCACATGTGTGTTTAAAAAAATGTATATAATACGACAACGGAATATATGGGCGATATAAATAATTAAAAATTCATAAAATAGAATACATACTAATATCATAATTTCAATAATCATCAATAACAATTATTGTATTATTTTTATTACTTAAAAAATTCGTTACTATCATGTAAATATTTAAATATATTTATTCCCAAAACAAAAAATTATAAAATAATATAAGCCTTACATAAAATTCATGTTTATAAATGAGCGTTTACGTATCGTTGCCAAATGATACCGCAGTTAAAAGGTTTTGCTTGTTAGTGAATTTTCTTTTAATGGTAATATATAAATAGCGATAAATAATGTTGTCAGTGTCGGAAGTTCTACTTTCAAATACACATAATTTATTTTCATTTTAAGTATATACAAGAAGTGTATAGAAACAGATATAAATTATATCGTCTAGAGAGTCCAATGGAGATTGTACGAGTTGAGCTGAGTGGAATGTTTCATTATTAAATAGCGACTATAACGTCACATGTGTTTTGATGTTCGGTGAAAAATAAATGCAAATTGAAATAAGTGCATGTCGAAAATCCTGAGCGAAATTAAAATATATTTTGTTGCGTGGAGTAAAATAATGGGAGACAAAGATTTTATTTTGATTGTTATTATGTATATTGCTCGCTCTTAATCCACTCTAAGTTGAAATACTTTTTATAACTTGCGACTTTTTTTCGTGATGGCCAATTTTCTTAAGTTGTATATTACTGAATGATAAAAAGATTCATAATTTTTATGCCATAATAATAAATATTTAACACTATTGAATTTATGTTACTTTAAATAATAAACGCTTTAAATATTTATGCTTCATTTTTATTATTATTTTTCTGACACTTTCAGTACTCTAATTAGAAAACAGCATTTTAAATTCATAAGAAATTCAACTATTCCTTGCTTTCATAACGGGATTTAGCTTTAATTATTGTTTTAATTAGATTTAAAAAAGAGTTTCATATCATTTTTAATTTACATAATAAAAATAACACTAATATGCATAATATCTCCTTCAGGATACTGTGTGACAGAAAGATACAGTTTCCGATTAATGTAAATATTTTAGTTAAAGTTACCGCCTTTTTGACCATAGGTAAGTTTCACTTGGTAATAAGGTAAAATCTAATAGCATAAAGTCGTTTCTCATTCTTCCTTGTTATTTAAATCAATATTCAACTTCACCGCTACTTCTATAGAAGACCATGTTCACTAACCATCCAGGAGACTATTCTAATTTTTACAAATATTCTCATTCTCATTTTTATAAATATATGGCTCCAAAACGGTCACAGTCTTAAATTCCAAAATATTTAGCTAACAAATAAAATGGTATTTACATACATTTACGTTTAACTCCGACCAAAGTCCTTATTATTGTAATATTTGTTAAATTTACTGCCTTTGTTCAAATGGACACATATTTCCTTTAGTGATCGAATGAGAGCAGCATTAAGACTTTTAGTTTTAAGTTAATCTATTTTATTTCAGGTGATTCAATAATAATACTGTGACAATGTAGTTACAACGATTTAAACTAGTTTTTGAATATAAAGAACTCAACTTAAACATTTTTAAATGTTTGTTTAGGTAAAACTTCACGTCGTTATTCTGGATAACAGATTGTATTAAATAAAGTAATTAATTTGCCAAAGTAGTTAGTTTAATACAAGTGATTTCCTTACCGTAAAAATTATTACCGTATCATATTACAACTATTTACGTATCAGGCATTTTAAAATTACAAATATGAATACAAAACTTTATTATTAAATTAATATGATGCAAGAAATTATCAACCTAATCACATAGACCCAAGAATGTAAATAGCTTGTATTAATCTATAGGGTTTATAGTTTCGTAGATTAGCTGACTTTGCTAATCTCAGAAAGCTAAGCTATTGTCTGTGCTTGCGACAATATGTAATTAACATATAGGATTTACATAACTATAGTGCTCAGCACATATTGTTGAATATAAAAAGTTAAGTTGAAAAGACCAGTACAGGAAATAAACACGCATAGAAATTTATTATAATTATAATATTAAAATACATATAATTTTGTATTACAAAACGTCTTAAAATTTTAAATACGTAAGCGAAAATACACAAAACGTTTTTATCTGTACAAAAATATTTAACTAACTATAGTATTGTATAAATTAATACATGATATGAGACGTATGATGAAATATGATGTCATTGAAAACCATTTATAAATGTTAAAATAACTCTTTATTTCTGTGAATTTATAATAGTGAAATAATATATGTACAATAAATTGAATTCGGTCTAATGTACGTCCGTGTATCTTAGTTGCCAAATGACAGTGAAGTTAAAAGGTTTTACTTGTTAGTCTCAGTACATTTTATTGCATTTGAGGCAAACGTATTATATAAACTATTAAATTTAAAATTAGGCAAATTAGTTCTTTACTACTAGTATTTGAATTTCTAGAAGTTCAAGTGAAAAGTCAGTTTTGTTGTCTGTCTTCGACTGTTTATTTTTTTTAAATCTTGAATAAGTTTTATTCTTATAGTATAGAAAAAGAATGAACTAAAATTATTTTAATAATAACGCACATATCTTAATGATGAATATAATAAATATCTGAAGTAGGTATTTTTTTAAATGACTTTATAATTATAACTGAGAAGGTAGACTTTATAAAATTTTATAATGTTCAGTTTCAGAGCGGATATAAATAAAGGATGTCATAAAAAATTGGTGAATGATGGTTGCATCATATATCTTTTTAAGATTTTTATATGAAATGAAATGCAAATTAAACTAAGTGAATATCGGAAATCCTGAGCGAGCTCAAATTGTATTTTGCTGCAGAGTAGTAGTTTCCTGTAATATGAGAGAACTATTTTATTTTGGTTGTGTTTTTAGTAGAATTAATATTGGGTTCGCAAAATCCATTGTGCTTTTAATTACTCAAATGTGAATATTTTTATGTTTTATATCATGTAAAATAGTTTTTTTCTGTGAAAATTCTATATTTTTAAAATAGACATTATCAACTAACCAACAACATCGGAAACCTGATTTCAAGCTCCCCATAATATCTTATGTGATAAGTGAATACACAGGTAGTTATAATTGCATTAAATTTATATAATAATATAATAATGAAATAGTCCAGTATATATAGTATAAGTTAAAGGCTAGGTAGGTTGAAATCACAATTAAATATTCGAATATATTTTTGGATTTTTTTCATATTTGTTCACTTCATTCTATAAATTATGATATCACGACCGATTGGAGAGTTGTTAATTATAAATTAGCAGAAAAAATAGTAAAAATTCTTTCCAATTGCTAAGAATTTATTTATTCAAAAGATGTTGGAAAAATAGAGGAGCTACAAAACATCTAAGCTTACAGAAAATCATCAAAAAATCGTCTCAAAGCACTCCCTTCTTAAGACAAAAAAAATAGTACCTTTAGTTAATATCAAGTATTAAGCTACATTAATTAACAACTAATCATGCAATATTTGTATATATTAAATCGGCTTTATAAATAAACATAATATACTTAAAATACGTTCATTTTTAGATACAAGATATACTTAATTACTTTGAGATAAGATTGCTATATGCTAAATGCACTAATCTATTAGGTTTATAGTTTTCAAGATAAACTGACTTAGCTAATCTCAGAAAGCTAAGCTATTGTTTGTGCTTCCAACAATATGCAATTAACATACAGGATTTACATAATTATTATACTGCGCTCTGTCTACTATGTAGAATTCAAGATGAGAAAAGTTTGTTAAAGACAAACTTACTATGCATCTACTACAGTAGAAAGCACTTACATAATACATTGTTTAAGTGGAGTTATTGACGTTGTACTAATTTTGATTTTTCGAAAGTTTCATAACATACAGTCATGTTTCCCAAAATACCTTACACAGGAAATGTAACCAAATAATTCTTGAAATATAACAATAAAAACTCAAGCTTGCATAGTATTCGTGCACTATACAAATTAATGGGTTATTTATAATAAATAAATGAGTAGTAAATGAGTAGTAAAGTTTAATCATGTTTATGCCTAATGAAACTCATAAAATACTAGAAATAATCTGTATTAAGGGTTCTATTA
This sequence comes from Melinaea menophilus ssp. n. AW-2005, assembly GCA_918358695.1. Lineage (NCBI taxonomy): Eukaryota > Metazoa > Arthropoda > Insecta > Lepidoptera > Nymphalidae > Melinaea > Melinaea menophilus. Next base: position 6,358,827 of record OU911050.1, on the reverse strand, counting down.
CACTTATAACTATGATAGATAATGTAGACTACATTATTTATCTCTACTACACTACACTCTATAGTGAAGTTAAAATTATTGCTATTAGTTTTAAAATTTTTATATACCATATGTATAAAAGTTGTGAACTCAATTAATATTGTAATAATACACTATACTAACTGTGCTAAGCAAACTATATTATTTATTCACTTCCGTGTAAAAGTTGATGCACTAATGATTACTTTATGTGAACTTTTGAATCCCAATAATTATGAGTACTATTTACAAAACAGCGTATAATTTAATATCTTTTTTTTAAATAAGCTTATTTAGAAATTTAAAAATTAAAGGTGTAATTTTTTTTTTACAGTATTCGAAATCATCAATCATCGTTCAGGTTTCCAATACCAGATAGAGTGATTTGAAATTAAAAATATTATGTTTCTGACATATACGAGTAAATAGAGCGTATGCTTAAACTGGTATATTGATAAAGTTTAATTTTAAAAATCTAGTCATGATGATAAAAAATAAAGTCATGTTTTATAATTTTAGTGAATATCAAAGGCTTTACGTTGTAAATACAATCAGCAAAGTAGATACCGGCGATTCAATTAAAAACTTTTATTGAATACTAAATACTTATAAACGTTTACTGGAGCTTAAGGTAAGTTCAATATAATTTCTAGTTTGGTTTAAAATAAAAACAAGTTGATTTGTTTAGTTCGAATGGAGGCATTAATTAATTGAATAATGGAAACCAATTAACATGTTACCTCAAGGTTGAAAGTATAAGAGTAAACAGAAACATAAAATATAATGTATATACAAAATAAATTATATTGACTGTAACATTTACATCAAGAAAAAGTAACTCGCAAAGATAATAGGAGTAAATAGGAAAATATGCGTGGACGAACCTCAGAATCCAGGGCAGCTCCATATAGATAATCCAAAAAGGTCGACGGCACGTAACAGTTACAGTTTAAACACAAAGGTTGGTTCCATAGACGTTCAATAAGACTCACGGTTAAGATTTGGCAGTACCACTTAATAGCACGATCATGATCCTATAGTGCAATACTCAAAGATCAGGCGGTGAGCTGTAGGGCTTCGTCCTCTGCCGATGTGATCTATTTCGTATGCAATATTTGTCTGCTCGGGTGCCTTAGTTGGCGCTGATGTCCACGGTTTAAAGAAAGAGTGAAGGAAATGGATTGCGATGTCACATATAACTAATTCAATGACTATTATGAATAAAAAGCTACAAGTTGGCGTTACCAATTACCTTAATATAAAGGCTACACTTGATGGTTTTTATTATAAAGTTTTGTAATAACCTAGCTTTCATATTTTTTCATATTTTTTATCTAAAGCACATATATTGTTATATATTTCCTTAAAATAAACTACCTTCCCTTGCGTCTCAAAAGAATAAATAGTTATTAATCACCATATCGTAACTATAATATAATATGATACATATGCAATCATGTTAATACATTGTGAATTCTATTAAGTACCAAACAAGAAAACAAAGAGAATATAAGTTATTATTTTGGATAAACAAATATATTATTATTAACTTATTTATATTGTATGTTAATATTTGTCTCATAAAGTTGTCTCTGTAACTAATATGTTTCTTTTCGGTCAAGACATTCTGTGATAAGACTTACTGGTTGACGAACTGATTGTAGCAAAACGCACAGTTATAGTAACGCTGAATCTGATAAAAATAATTTTTATTTATAGTAACAAATAAGACCTAACTTCAAAAAACCTTTAATAAGACGAATTTTCATAAATTCTGCCTATTTACCTTAAAGTATTCTACTGGTTCAAATACAATTTACGTTGTATGCTTAAAATTTTATGCTGTTTTTCGGACTTTTGTATATAAAAATAAACCCATTCTATTAATAATATTATATTAAATATACATAAATTTACTTTATTGTTATTTAAATCTAAAATAAAATAATATATATATTTTTTATATTCTATGGTTAAGTGAAAGTAAAAATACTTGATAAATTTTGAGTTAGTTTTATATGGTTTAGAGAAAAGATGTGTCGCGTGGGATGCTTATGTCTCGTTATGTTCAATATAAAACTACTTTACAACCGTCCAGCAAAGGAAAACTCGTAAAACTGAAAGCTGAATAATAAATACAACGTTTGTTAAGTTTATATTTTGGTTTTAAACAAACATAACGTGGTCACATACGAGTACATACAATTTAAATTGTCACTTTTATTTTATCACTCAAATGTCTTCAAATATTATAAATATTTATTATAAAATAACTTATGAGCACTGTTATTTTGTTGTTTATATATACTGTATACTTATCTTGGTTGTATTTTATGTAATAAATTTAACATAACTATTTCTTAATAGCAACAAACAGACCGAAAAACAAACAAATGGTTTGGTAAATTGAGAACCAATTGAAATTGATATATTTTTCAACTCTCAGAACATTTCTATTAAAAGTGAACAAATAATTATATAACGGTGTTAATTATAACTTAATTTTGGGAGGCTTCTTCCTGTTTTCTAGAAAATTATATCGAATCTGTATATACCATTAAACGTGTAGTGTTTAATAATCATTAAAGTGAGAATATTAAAAACATTTTTATATAATTTTGGAATAGCAACAAGATATATAATTTTATAAAATGTTCATAGTTTTTTTTATTAAGCGAGCATAAATAATATTTATCTTATAAAATTTAAAATATAATTGATTTGTATAATTAAAAATGTTTAAAAAAAGCTTACTAAGAATAAGTTGAATAAATATCAAATTTGGAACCTTACTTTTTTCGTACGGTTTCCGGCAATTTATCAACAATGAAACACGTTCCAGTTATCACCTAAAAACACGGTTAGGTGTTTTTAGGTGATGACTGGCACGTGTTAACGTATGTCTGTGTGCGGAAATATAAGTGATGCACATATACAAAGGCAATAAAATGTGAACGAAAAAAAATTGCTAAATATGAGTTTTATGTAATCCGACAAACTTTTTTCGTGTTGTATATTACTGTTAAACAATATTTAATAATTATATAAATGTAGCCTACCAAAAACACTTATTAACACAAAAATCTGCAGAGAAGTAGTACTTTAAAAATATACTTGAAATATTGCTGTTGTAATAAAAATCAATTACAAAAAAAATCCTTCTTTGATTTACATTTTCGTTGTCTCTTAAAAAAATATCATATAGTTACAAAGGGAGTACTTAAGCTGCCTCTAGAGCGACAATACCATTATAGTTGATCTAGACCTGACGTATACAGTGTGTTTGTTAATAAGAAATTAGAAATATACCACAAAATTTTAACGATCCTGGTTTTATATTATTACTTATTTCTGTCATAATACAATATGATATAATTATATTAAATAAGAACAATATTTTTAATGTATAATATGTACTATTTTTCTTCTTGTGCAATGTTTTTATTTATATATAATTTAAACAAAGTCTGTAACAAAGTATACAGGAAAAAGGGTTTGCAAAAGATTGATAATTTTTATTTTTTCTAGATACTTAGAGAAATAAAGTAAACAAAATATCAGCCTGTGTGTAGGGTAATGTTTGTCGTTCATTCTAACCGTATAAACATTTGCCTTGTCGCTGCGCTGATCCGCCGAATCTAACACGTTACTCTGTTTACTTACTAATTCGGCTAGACTGGATGAGGTTCGATGGAAATATGGGGATGTTTAACTACCTGATGATCTACATCTACACTGATGGTAGATAATTGTCGTGCTTAACATTATATTATTATATAACATATTATCTCCCTATTAAAAATATTATTTCTTTATTTGCTTCTTTATTGGTCGGCAATAATTTGGGTACTTTTATTTACTTTATCTTATAAAGTATGGTAACTATAATAAAAAAAACGAGATCTTTGTAAGTGCAACTGAATTCATTGAAGCCAAAAAAATATCTTTGATAATTTATGATAGGTGATCAAACAAATAAAGCAGGGTTAGGATCAAGTAGGAAACAACAAGACTTAGAAATAACAAAATTTTTTATTCGGCAAGATGAAAACGATAATTACAGGTTGCACGCGATGTGCCTAGAATTGCAAATTGAATGGGTGACCATAGGAGATTTTTGTATTCCACTAGCTTTGAGATGGCGCACCCTGCTTCATGATTGGTCTCCAGCATTATTAGAAATGCATTCCAAATGACTCTCCCAGATCAAAGTAACTTAGTAAGATAGGGCAAAGCCACCGAAAAATCTTGCAATATCTATGGGGAGGCAGTAGGAACCGCGAAACACTTGCTAGTAGGGTGTAGGGTACTTTTAAGTAGAGGTAAATACTCCCGTTGCCACGATAAAGTATTAGAAATCATACGAGAAGCGGTTAGTTCTTTCTGTAACAAGAGCGCAGAGGCGTATAACAACCACCTAAATATCAGTGGAGTTCGTAAAGGCAGGTTCGTCCAAAAACTCAAAATTAAAACTTATTCCATCTTGGAGGCGTCTCCTGATTGGACTCTCATGATGGACACGTATGAAAGGCAATACAGAATCTCCGGGGATGTTTGTGTTTCGTCATCTAGGCCGGACTTATTCCTTTACTCAAAACAACTAAGGCGCGTTATACTTGTGGAGCTTACTGTACCCTGGGAAACAAACATACCCAAAGATCATACATTTAAGCTTAACAAGTATTACGAACTATGTAACGAACTGATCAGGAATAAATTTATAGTTAATTTGTACGCTGTTGAATTAGGAGCGACAGGTATAACAGCAAAATCTCTCTACAATTTATTTAAGGATCTCGGCCTTTCTAGAACGACCATAGGTTTATTTCTGGAACGTATTTCAAAGGCGGCTTTAGTAGGTTCTTACGATATTTAGTTAGGTAGGGAGAGGAGCGTGAACAGTGAAGGTGAGCATGTATGCGCATAGTAAAGGGGTCCCTTAAACCTACACCTGGGTTGCAAGTCCCAAGCATTGTTTGCGCTCCTCTTCTTGCAACGCGATGGACCCGGCACCCACACGGTGAATTCATGGAATGCTAAGAAGCTTTCGTCTCTCTTTAATTAAGGAAGTCTATATAACTTAGGATTCAACTTACCATTAGTATAATGTAAGTTTTGTAGTACCTTAATTAAGAGAGTACTTAAATTTCCTTTAACATTAACAATGTTTTATTAAAATATGAATAATATTAAACCTGTTTCATACTTAGTTCTGCATTGTTGTGAAGTATAATGTAACGAGCGTAATATTACGAGTGTTTCGGCATGATTTTAAAGTTAGAGTCACCTAGATTATCTTTTTTATATTTTCTATAAAATATATAACAATATCAATATTTTGTATAGTTTTATTTTATAGTTATTTCTTCTAGAATCCATTATAAAGGTCGCCAAAGCTGAACATTCAACAAGTTTATTGCTTTATTGGTCAGTGTAACCGGAACTTCGATTGTTTTGAAAAAAAATGGGATAGTCAATTCTTTAAACAATGTTTGTGGATAGTTACTTTTATGTAAAAAGTAAATAAGTATTTACATAAATAAAAGAGGCTTCGATCAATCGGTGAAAACATAAGACAAAAATGTTTTTTTACTTTTTATTAATGATCAAATTAAAGAATGGCGAGATATTATGTTGGACAATTTATTACAAGTAATAAATGTGGCCATTCCTCGCAACTTGTCACAGGAAATATTAAGCGAGCTTTAATGAGGCTATCAACATAAAATAAAAGGAAATTTTATGTCCTGTAATAAATATGTAATGTATTACATTATAATTCAATAATTTTTAAAAATATTGAGAATGAAATGAAATTAGTTAATAAAAATTACGTTATAACTAATTTAATAAAAAATTATAAGTACTATGATGCTAATTGGATTACTTTCATCGTTTTTACTATAATGGCATATTGCAAGAGTTAATCCCTGAATAATACAGAAGCAAGGAGGCGGAGATATGATCCGTTTTATGGTACTTTCACGTCATTAGACAGTATTTACGATTCCCCCTTAAGTGAAGCAGTATGTATATCCATTGTTGGAAAAATAACCTTTATTTGAATACAAATTATATACAAGCAATGTTTTAATAGTAACATGAACAAATGTACATATTTGAGTAATATAATGATTTTAAATGTTGATGAATATGGAACCACCTCATAAAGCATTTTCTTAGCACAGAGTGTTCTTGAGCTGTTCGTTGCTTTGATTCTAGCTAAAAATATAAGATTCAAGTTAATTTTAAGACATGGAATTATAAGCTTTTATACGCCAAGAGTTTGAAAGTTTCACTTTCTGTTATGTGATGATGTTTTGTATATATTCTTATTTTTTTTCTATTATTTAAAGATAGTGCTGAAAAATAAATAAGAATTATCACACAAGAAGAATAAAGGTAAGTTTAATTATAAAAACTTTTTTACAAACTGACGAGGAGCGTTCTTTTATTTATAATCTTATATTCAACTCCTACATACATTTCATACAATCATTAAAGATATAATTAAAGTAATAATTAATAATTGGGGTGTATAATTACTAAATCGTTTATTTCAATCTAGGACATTATCATCTTTATCAATCTGAGACTTAAGACACTACGTCTTAAGTGGCAGATTATAAAAAAGCTACTTTCAGAAAGCTAATTTTATTTTTTTTGTGTTACACGTGTGCTTAAAAAATAATGTTATATATGCCAAGAAAAGTAACTTACAATAACACGTTAACAGAATGTTTTGGTGTTAGAAATAAATAAAATAAGATAAATGCTTCTAATATTATAATTTGAATATTAATCAATAACAATTATTGTATTCGTTGCTATCACATGATATCTATCTACATAGATATTTGAATATTTTAATTCCTAAAACAAACATTAATGAAATAATATCATATATTCCTTACCTTAAATACATATTTATAAATAAAAGTTTTGCTGTCCTTACCAAACGATACAGCAGTTATAGTTAAGTTGATGTCTGTATAATATATAAAAAGCCATAAATAATGTTGTGAGTGTAGGAAGTTGTTTTTTTAAATACAAATAAAATATATTTATTTTAAATATATACAAGAAATTATATTGTCTAGAGAGTCCAATGGAGAGTCTATGAGTTGAGCTGAGTAGAATGTTTCACGTGTTTTTAATGTTCGTGAAAAACATATGCAAATTGAAATAAGTGCATATCGGAAATCCTGAGCGATATTAAAATGTATTTTGTTGCGTCGAGTAAAATTTTACTTTGATTGTTATTTGTATATTGCTCGCGCTTAATCCACTTCAAGTTGGAATACTTTTTATAAATATTTTTTTTAAGTTGTGTATGAATGGTAATAATTATATAATAATATAAATCGTAATAAACCCTAAAAATTTTTATTACATATTATTTAAATGTAATTAATATCTTTAAAAAAGTTTTGTGTAATATTACTATAAATAATAAAAGCTTTAAAAGAAAATAAAAATATTATAAATAGGGTTAAAATAATATTAATACATCATTTAAATTTTATTATAACAATAATTTTCACCACTGAATATAATATTCCAACATCTGTAACATAAGATGGAAAATGGTTCTCACTGTTCAATTTAGTTCATGGCTTATGAGAAATGCTAAGTCAGCCTTCAGTTCATTATAATTATTAGATTCTGCGTACAATGTAGAACTCAAGATGGTAGAAGTTTTAATAGACAATTATATATTTGTAGTATGCATACACATATTGTTTTATTTTCTCTTTAAAATTTATTTTAATAATATATATTTCTATTGGATGATATGAAGTCCAAGTTTTATAACCTTGCTAAATAAACATATTTTTTAATTTATTTATATACTGTCAAATTAATTGTATTTTTTGTGTAAAAATGTATGTTTAGTCTTGCTATATAACTATTTGTCTTACAATTTCAGTTCTCTAATTAGAATAGGTATGCATTTTAAATTCATAAGAAATAATTATTATTTTAAATTTGAATTAATCTTTGCTTTCATAAAGGGATTTAGCTCTTACTATTGTTTTAAATAGATATAAAATATACATTCAAGACAGAGGACTATTGTATTTGTACAAATATTCCAGAACGGTCGTAGTGCTAGGCTCCAAAATATTTAGCAAGTGACGAAAATATATATGGGATATTTATCTTTATCTAATAGCACTGAACATACGTTTATTTTCCTAAATAGAAATAAAACAGATAGTACTATACTTGTCAGATATGCGTTCTCCAACTGGACAGTTATGTATGACAGTGGTCAAATGAGAGCAAAATTAAAAGGTTTTGCTCATCATCACCGGACGTTTTTTATTTTATCATATTCTCTAACAATATTTTTACAATGTAAGCACCTAAACGTGTTTTTGAATCTAATGATATTGTAAAAATATTTGGCTATTTATAAATCTATAAATATTTGTTTAAATAAAGCTGCTCGTCGCTATTTTAAGTAATAGATTATTTCTAAGTAACATAATTATCTTGCTAATGAAAAGTTTCTAGTTACTTACTACAAGTGATTTCCTTACATTAAAACTAACCTAAAAATCATTACTGTGTCAAATTTCATATCATGCATAAAATTATGACGTATTGACAAAACTTTTTTATTAAATTAATACGATTCAAGAAATTATCAACCTAATCACATTGATACAGGCATGTGTTGATCTATCAGGTTAGCTAAGATCTCAGAAAGCTAAGTTACTGTCAGTGTTTGTAACAATATGTAATTAACATACAGGATTTACATAACTATATTGCTCTGAACACATTGTTGAATACAATATTTTAATATGCGTATTAACTAATTAAAGTTGTAATGTTAAAAGAGCACAATCTTGTATTACAAAACATCTTCAAATTGTAAATACTGAAAATAAAAGACATAAAAGTTTTTTATTTCTACAACAATATTATACTACTACGATTTCTTTCACTAATTAAAACGTGATCTGATGTGTGATGTCATATGGATTATTATTTCAAAGCATTTATAAACGAAAAAATAAGTGTATACAATAAATTTAATTTGTTTTAATGTACGTCCATGTATCTCAGTTGCCAAATGCCAGTGAAGTTAAAAGGTTTTACTTGTTTTTCGTGATACATTTTATTTCATTCTACTCAACTGTATTATCTAAACTATTGTATATAAAATCAGCCAACTTAGTAATAGAAATTCAAGTGAAAACTCATATACGTTCAAAATAGTATTACATTGTTTGTTATGGTATTGAGTAAAATCAATACAATGGTCTTCGACTGTTTAAATGTTTTTAAATTCTGGAAAAAGTTATTAATAATAAAAGAATACATTAAAATAATTTAATAATCAGAAATATAATAAATATTTACAGTAGTTATCTTTTAAAATAGCTTGGTATTGATAACTAAGAAGGTAGTCTTTATTTAATTCTGTAATGTTCAATTTTAAATCGGAAATGAAGAGTGTCACTAAAAATTTGTCAATCATAATATATATCTCTTTTTTAGTTTTTTATATGAAATGAATTGGAATGCAAATTAAACTAAGACAATATCGATAATCCTGAAATTGTATTTTGCTTCAGAGTAGTGGTTTCTTGTAATAGAAGAGAACTATTTTATTTTGGTTATTTATTTAATTGAACTAATGTTATATTCGCAATGTCGGTTGTGTTTTTAATTATTTAAATATTCCCTTTTATGATAATTATACACTAGTACATTGTTATAATATATAATAGTGTAAAAGACAAAATTAGTTGAATAGGCGATCATAATTTTATATTCGCACTCATTTTGGAAAATATGTTATATTTGTTCCTTTCCATTCTAGAGGATTTGATGTAATAATGACTGAAAAGTCGTTTAAAATAAAATGCCAATAGTAATACGGACAATTTACTAACGATTCGATAACGATATATTTATGCATATGAAATTAAAAAAATTGAGAAGCTACAAAGTAACTATTACAGGAAATTAGATGAAAAATCGCGAAGAATCGTTAAATCCTTAACGTGTTATTCAGCTAACGGAGTTAGTACTGTTAGTTAATTTCAACATTAAAAAAACACATTGTGTGCATTAATTTTTTTTTAGAAATAAGATATATAAATAAGATATTTTACATAGATTTGAGATATTCTTAACTATTTTGAAATAATATCGCGATTAAATCCGCTAATCTAATAGGTTTATAACTTTCAAAGTAAACTGACTTAGCTAATCTCTGACAGTTAAGCTATTGTTTGTGCTTCCAACAATATGCAATTAACATACAGGATTTACATAATTATTATACTGCGCTCTGTCTACTATGTAGAATTCAAGATGAGAAAAGTTTGTTAAAGACAAAGTTACTATGAATCTGCTGTATTATTTAAGTAAAATTACTGCCAAAACAATTGACGTTCAAATCGTATTGATTTTCGAAAATTTTATAAGATACTTTTGAATGAAAATTTTATAAGACATTTATGAAAATCTTACAAAAAAAAATAATCACGAAATACCTAATATAGGAAATGTAACCAAATAATTATTTATATAGGTATAACAACAAAAAGTATATAGTAACAATATCTAAATAACCTACGCGAAGTTAAGAGACAAATCATTGTAGGTAGTGTCAGAGTTCTTAGTGATATAGGGAGTAGTATTTCGCTTTTAAATATAAATAATAAATATAAATCTATGTGTTTTGATAAATGAAATAGAAGTGTAGCTCCTGTTTTGTCTTTATTTTAAAGTACAAATATTACAAAAATTGCAAAAAAACGCGTTACTTTTGTTAATTATGAAAAACGTTTTGAAATTACTAACATGATTACTCGGATTTTTTTTTGCATAAATATTAATCAATTTCTTGAACCTAAATACATTAAGTAAAATAAGTAACCGTAGATGTAGATTATTATTTATTTATTGTCTCATTATTTATTTTTAAAATATAAGAATAAAATTACTCCTAAACTGCAGCAGAATAAGAGAGATAATAATAATAATTGGATCCAATATTTAAAGGAATATTTTGAGCTGATTAATTCTTATAAATCGGGAGAATCAAGATGGTCAGTTTTTTTATAGTTTTTTGTTGTTTCAAATATCATTAATTTATAAATGAAATATTGCACTTGATATTACTATGGATTTTGTATTATTGTATGGTACTTTTGTTTTCGAATTGATTGCGACGAAAATATATCTTAATACCACTTTTATCATCTAAACATAAAGGATACACTCACTGGTTATTATTATAAAGTGTTGTAATACATAACCAAGCTTTCATATTTATCATAAGCACAGATCTTCTTACACATTTCCTTTAAATAAACTAGCGTTTTCGCTCTCAAGCACAAATGATTATTAATAACCGGGTCATTTTAATACTATATTATATTTGTAATATTTAAATAAAATAAAATTGTAACTTGCTGTTAAGTACCATATAAAAACATACAGAGAATATTATTGTCAATAAATAGAAAATTTAGTTGAGCATATTCCATATGAAAAATAGTGTATATCAAATGAGTGTTTGATTCCAACACAAAAAATATTAATAAAGAATAAATATATAAAGTTAAACATTTAGAAAAGGTAAATCATTACAAGTTCTGTCTATTTATCTGAAAACTATTCCACCGGTTCAAATCTGATTTTCGTTGAAAGCTTAATGTTTAAGCTGATCGTTTAGATTCGTGGTTAATTTATTTATTTTATTTATTTTTTAATTAAACCTAAAATCCATAAAAATAAATTTATTTATTTTCTATTGTTAAGCGTTAACTAATATACTTCACGAATATTGAAGAATTCACGATTGCATGGAGTTGCTTTTATATGGTTTAGAAAAAAGATAAATAATTAAAAAAATATGTTGCATGGGATGTTTCTGTCTCGTTATGTTCAACATAAAACTACTTTACAACTGTCCAGAAAAGAAAAACTCATAAAACTTGAAGCTGGATAATAAATGTGACATTTTTTATGTTTTTATTTTGGTTTTATACAAATAGCATGGTTAAACATTCTATTTAAATCTTCTAATCCTTACAAAGACTATATATTTCATAAAATGACTATATTTAATGCCTCAAATGTTCCTCAAACATTCCTTAAATATTATAAATATTTCTTCTTATTTTATGTAGGAAATGTAACACAATATTTTTTTAATAGCAACAAATGTACCTAAAAACAAACAAATGATTAGTTAAATACAGATCCAATTTAATTTGTTTTTTCTTTTCAATTTCAACAACGTTTCTGTTAAGAGTAAACAAATAATTATAAAGCGATTTTAATTACAACTGAATTTTGCGAAATTTATTCCCGTTTACAAGAAAATTAAATCGAATATATCATCAAACTTTTAGAAAAGTTTGATAAATATTAAAGAAAAAAGTTAAAAAACATTTTATATCATATTAAATATTATTAAAAATACGTATACAGTTTATTAAAAGCAAGAACAAATAATATTTATTTTATAAAACTTGATCCATAATTGATTTGAATAATTATATATATATATATATATATATATATATCTATGTATGTATTTGTATATATATATATTTAATTAATCCGTAAGATATTTCTATTACCGGTTGGCCTTTTCAATATTGATTCATTGAAAAAAGCCAACCAAGGATACGACGAATAAAACTTAAAGTTTGAAACTTTACTTTTTTCGTATTGTTTCCCTCCGCAGACGGCTTTCCTGCAATTTATCAACGACGAAAGAGAAAAGCGAAAATGTATTTTGACAATACTTTGTATAAATCCCAATATTGTGGTTTTCTGAGACTAAGATTATAAAATGTCTTTCAAGAAATAAAAAGTGTAATTAAAGAAAACACAAAAAGGAATATTTGTATAGTCTCAAACTGTGATTTTAAAAGAAAGAATATGGGAGATAAATAAATATAATAAAATATATACGAGAACTATTATAAATAATAAAATGATTAAAGTGTTTAAAATATGTACTATGAATTTTAAGAAGCACTTTAAGAATTTTAAAATTACTGTACAATGAATGTAACGTAACAAATATTCCTTTTTTGAGTTACATTTCTGTTGGTTCTATCAAATATCACAAAAGGAGTACTTAAGCTGCCTCTAGAGCGACAATACCATTAACGTTGATCTAGACCTGATGTATACAGCGTGTTTATTTATGGGTTAGAAATATACTAAAAAGTTCGAACGATCCGTGATTTGTTATTTTACTTATTTGTTGAGCGAAGCGAACGAAGTGAGCGGAGCGTTTTACTGGAGCCTTTTTACATTATTTGTCAGGAATTGGCTCGAAAACTACTTGACGGAAAATTATGAAACTGCAATCAAAAAGACACACATTAGATGATGGTTTAAAAAAAAAAACTTTTGAAAAACGTCCTCAAAAATTTTTTTTTTTGTATCATGTAAAATAACTGATATCCCATTGAAGTCAATGGGAAATGATGAGACAATACACTGGGCTCGCTTCGCTCAATATGCAAACGGCACCCGAGATGAAAATGAGGGTTTGTTGACGCCCCTAGTAAAGTAATACAATATGATAGATTTAATGAGAACAGTATTTATAATAAATAACTTTAACTTTTCTGTTTTAGTTTTGTACAATGTTTTTAGTAAAATACAATCTTTCACCCAATAAAGCAAGGCCTGTAATAAAATATCGAGAAATTAGCATTTGCAAAAGATGGATATTTTTTATTTTTTGTTGCGTACGTAGAAAAATAAATAAAGAACAGCCCATATATAGTGTAATATTTGTCGTTCATTCAAACCGTATAAACGTTTGCTTTGTCGCTGCGCTGATCCGCCGAATCTAACACGTTACTCTGTTTACTTACTAATTCGGCTAGACTGGATGAGGTTCGATGGAAATATGGGGCTGTATAAGTAGGGAGTAGATATTAGGTAATTATCGTAATTTCCGTAATACTATCTCTCCCTTTCTTTTCTTCTTTATTTGTCAATATATTGGGTGTTATGTTTACTATAAAGGATATCTTTTAAAGTGTATTTTTTTTTAAAAAGAACCACATTGAAAGAAATAAGAACTTTGAAATTGCAACATAATATATTCATTCTTAATAATATGTTAAAGAATAATTAAATCATCAATAACTTTTAGATAATCTAAAGTATTGTTTTTAAATAAGCTACGATAGTTAAATATTATTTGTGTGGTGTCCGTTTTAACATATGGTCTTTATTTATTCCAAGATGGTACGACCAAAAATTTTTTTGATAATAAGCTATTGCATATAACATATGTGTAATTTTATATAGAAAGTAAACAAGCATTTAGATACCAAAAAAAGCTTGGGTCAATTAGTATAACATCGAAATGAAAAAAAAAAACGATTAAACTAACAATATATATTAAAAGAGTGTAATATTACATTTAATTTTTAAATAGTTTATTAAAATGTACAGTTAGTTTTATTAAGAAAATAGTGAACTTGCTAATATTAATATCAAAGAATGGAGAGCTATTACGTTACATTAACGATTACGTACGATTTATTACAAGTAATAAATGTGGCCATTCCTCGCAACTTGTCACAGGAAATATTAAGCGAGCTTTAATGAGACTATCAATACTAAATAAAAGGATATTTTATGACCGGTAATGTATATGTAATGTTAATTCAATTTAATAATTATTAATACGTCAAACATGATTAGGTAATAAAAATCAGGTTTTAATTAATTGAATAATAAAGTATAACTATTATTATGTTAATTGGATTACTTCGACCGTTTTGCACTATAACGGCATATTGCAAGAGTTAATCCCTGAATAAAACAGGAGGAAGGTGGCGGAGATATGATCCGTTTTATGGTACTTTCACGTCATTAGACAGTATTTACGGTTCTTTCTGAAGTAAAGTGCGGAGAGCAATATGTATATCTATTGTTGGAGTAGCAACCTTTATTAGAATATAAATTATATACAAGCATTATTTTAAACGAAATATAAACAATTATGAAATGTTTGTAAATGTAGATAAAATTAAAACTAACTGGATATTATACTTTGTACGTTGACTTGGTCATTAGAAAAAGAAATGCAGATTCTCTATAATTCAACCAACTAGGAAAGCACTTACTTGGTCCTTAGTGTTCTTAAGCTATACATTGCTTTAATTTTAGTTAGAAATACCAGATTTTTAACCAGAAGTTTATTCTAAGATAAGATAACATGAAACTTTAAATGTCAAAAAAGTTTTAAAATACACTTTCTTTTATACGAAGATGTCTTATACACACTCTCATTTTTCTTAATTTAATTTAAAGATAAAGCCGCAATATAAATCAGAGGTATAAAGGCAACTTTAATAATAAAAATAATTTTCCTGGCTAACTGCTACAATCGCAGATAACAACTATAAACTTACGATAAGCGCTCCTGTAGTTATTTTGTTGCTCCTGATGTTGATAAGCGCTCCTGTAGTTGTGTTATCTTATATTCAACTCATTCTACAATCACCTAAAGATATTACAAACGAAACAACTTCTACAGGCTGCGGATTCACGCAGAATGTCTATTTTATTCTAGGACGTAATAATCTTGGTCGATAGCTTCTGTAGTAACATCTTGCATGAATACATACACATAACCTAATTTCAAATAACTAAATTAAATCTTTTTCTTGGTTTAGTCAAACGAGTGTTTTAAAAAATTTTATAATGTATGACATAAAAAAAAATTACCAAAATATATTTGTGATTGAAATAAATAAAACAAAATACATACTTCTAATATCTTAATTTCAATATTCATCACCGAAAATTCTTGTATTATTTACTGATATTTATAGAATTCGTTTCTATAATGTAGATATTTAAATATTTTTATTTCTAAAACAAGCATTAATGGAGTAATGTATGACATACATAAAAAATGTGTTTATAAATAAACGTTTACATATCGTTACCAAATCATACGGCAGTTAAAAGGTTTTTCTTGTTAGTGAATTTTCTTTTAATGGTAACTATATAAAATATAAAGTCAGCTCGACTTTGGACGACTTAGGGAAGACACCGCCTACCAAAAAACCATCCAAACGTCTCTATTTTCCTTAGACGTTTATAAGTCGAGTATTTATTTTTGGGACTCGGGATGTTTTATCTAGTGTTACTAAGAAAGTAGGGCGGCCAAAGGACCTATAAAGTTAAAAATTTATGAAATTTAAATCAATACATATACAAATGTAGCAGCTATTTTGAGACTTTTTTACTGAAATTCCAAAAACAGTTAGAGTAAGTTCTTTAACATTTGATCCAATCGCCGAATTGAATAATAACAGAGTTAGTTAGTTGGGTCAGTTATAAATGTTTTGATTTGAAACCTGTTTCATCAGATGAAATTGTTAAAACATTTTGAACCTTAAATCCGAATAAAAACGGTGATTTTGGGGTATGTCAGTTTAACTATTTAGCACTATTATAAATGATATTGCTCCACTATTATAAAACATTTAATGAAAAACAGTAAAGTAGTTCCTTTGTTTAAAAATGGCAATAGACTTGAAACCGAAAGTTGTAGACCTATCTCATATCGGTTTTACTGACTTTAAGTAGGTAGGTAGGAAAAAATTAATTTAAACCATGTAACAAAGTTTGTGTATAACAATAAAATCACGTATAGTGAACGACAGGGTTTCATCAAAAGTAAATCTACAACTAATGGGGGTGCCATGCTTTTTAAGTACATTTATGACTCATAGGTGAAGTAGGATAATGTAATCTAGGTGTTTTGCGATTTGAACAAAACCTTTGATTGCGTGGACCATCAAACATTGCTGAGCAAACTTAACCACTATGGTGTACGTAACGCTGCGATTGATCTTATTGACTCTTACCTTAATCAAAAAGTTCAGACGGTTTACGTTAATAATTCTAAATTGGCTGGTTCTCACATAAATATAGGTGTTCCACAAGAATTTATTCTTGGCCCCTTTTTACTTTTACTCTATATTAAAGGACAAGCATTTCTCGTTAATGGCCTTAGTGATATTATACTTTTTGCTGATGAAACCTCGCTTATTTTTAAAGTTGAGCGTGATGGGACTAATAATGAGGAAGTAAAAGTACTGTTTCACGTTTTCTTCATTGAATCGAAGTTAATAATTTAGTCTTAAATGTTAAAAAACTAAATGCATAGAATTAACACATAATAATCTTAATATAAAAAGTAAAAATTGTAGCGTGCTCCTTAACAAAGAAGTATTAGAACTGATTCACTCAACAAATTTCTTAAGTATAACTTTAAATAAAAATTTCCAGTAGAACCCCCCTCTCTCAGCATTTACAAGCAAACGGTTGTCTTAGCAATAAGAAACATTACTCAATTAACGGCTCGAGTAGTTTATTTTAATAATTTACATAGAATAGGACATAGAATATACTTTATTGTACACCACACAGAGAAAAAAAAATAATGTAAAACATAAAATGATATTTAAAAAAATATAAAAGAACGAAATATATACGTGGTAGAGTACAAAAAGGCGATCTTGTCGCTAACTAGCGATTTATTCCAACGTTTAAGAATGGAGCACGTGTGTCGAAGAGTGGTGCAAAAATATATATAAAAAAATATAATAATTTATATTAAATGAAGCAAGCGATGTAGATTTCCTTATGTCCAACGCCAAACTGTTCTAAAGTTGAATTGCCTGAATTGTTAAAGAGTTGTTAAAGAATTTAGTTTTGTGAACTGGCATGTATAAGGTCAAGTTTTCAAGGGAACTTAAAGATTTATTATGTGTACCTAAGAATTGGAATTTATTTTCCAAATACGGTGTGAAAGAGGAATTAAATAGCACACAGTACAGAAATTGAAGTATATGAATTTTACGGCGAAATCTAATTGGTAACTACTTGAATTGTGAACGAAACTGAGAAATACGGCCAAATTTGCGTAATCCAAATATAAACCGTCATAATATAGTATTTTGTCTAACGGTACTTTGTCATGGGGCAGCGCTGTCAAAATTAATTCCATATTTTTTTATTAAATAGAGCTGTGAGGGCTATTTAAACTAATATTTCCTGAGAAATGTTTTAAAAGAAATTGGTATTCTTGCGATCAATTCTAAATACACCGTGCGGGTCTGGGCCCATCCCGTTGCAAGGACAGGAGTGCAAACAAGGCCTGCCAACTTGCAACCCAGGTTTAAGGGGTTGTTGGACCCCCAATACTCCCGCAAGTAATGACTTCTAAGGTATTATATCAATAGATTTAACAAGAGTAACAAACAGTGTTGGAAAAAATACGTAGGATAGTAGTTAATAGCTAAAATACAATTGATTCCCAAGCCATACCGTCGTTAAAATAATCGTTTACACTATAATAACTTTTTTTTAGTAAATTCCTTTTAGGGAATTATTTGATTTTATTCAGTGACAAATTTAAGGTTTAACTGGGAGGTTTATAAAAGCAACCGTTTTCGTAAAAGCTTTAACAACACAGACATATACATAAGCTGCAACAGATTATACAGAAGATGGAAGAGTATAATCGACCATTGTGCTTGGCATTTGTAGATTATGACAAAGCCTTCGATTCAGTCGAGATTTGCGCTGTATTGCAGTCTCTCTTAAGGTGACAGATTGACTGTCAATACATCCAAGTGTTCAAGGGCTGGTATGTAAATGCAACAACCATGTGAATGCGACCCCAGAGCCAGAGTTCAAAACTTATACAGTTGCAGAGTGGTGTTAGATAGGAAGACGTTATCTTTTCAAAACTGTTTACAGCTGCTCTGGAATATGTCACTCGAAGAATTGCTTGCCTGAAGAGGCAGTAGACGGGATACATGCAAATGGGGCTGAAAGGTCCTCGAGTGATGACCACGACTCTGTAGACGTAGCGTGCACTTAGATTTTGTTAAAACAATGATAATTGTTGACTTTATATAACTATCCTTATTCTATTCAAAATATATATATATATATATATATATAATAAATATTAAATAATATTGAAATTATTGTACAGTTGAAATGGTTTTTTTTTATTACAATATTATATTTCAACAAAAAATATAAGAAAGCCTTATTAATTCATTAATAATTACCGAAGTCTATATTACTTACATTTATTTCAATCCACCGCTAGTAAAATGTCAGTTACCTTAATTAATAGATTATTTAAGTTTCCTTTACCATTAACAATGTTTTATTAAAATTTGTATAATATTAAGCATGTTTCATACTTAGTTCTGCATTACTGTGAAGTATAATGTAACACAAGATGCTTTTTAAGTTACTGTTGCCACCTGAGCGTTATAATACGAGTGCCGCGCTGCCTTGCAAAGTTGTTTTAAAGGCAGAGTTACCAAGATCTCTGCAGTTTTAGGAAAAATAATATAATTTCAATATTTTATGGTCTTGATTTATTTAGTCGTTTATTTAGAATCTATTTTAGGGGTCTGTGATTTTAAAAAATTAACAAGTTTGTGATTAATTCGTCTCTACTAACCGTAATTCGAATTGGATTTTGTATGTTTTTTTTTGATAAGTGAATCCTTGAATATTTGAGGATAATAAACTATAATAACTTACATATAAAAAGTAAATAAGTATTTACATAGTTAAAATCGGAAAAATTTGTGAAAATAGAAGGCAAATCTGTACTTCGGACTTTATATTAGTCACCGAATAAATAAACATTTATTTATTAAAACGATGTAATAATAATAAGTTTATTTGCTCTCACAATGCTTTAAGATTACAAAAAATATGTAGGTTTAAAAATAACAATTAAAAGTAGTAAAGAATTTATGACTTTGAGAGCCTGGTGTCAGTACTAGAAAATCTGAATAACCAGGCCCTTGTGTGTGTGAGTTCTTGTTACATTTACGTTTTAAATTATATCAAAGTTTAAAGTAAGTTTTATTAAGCCAATAGTAAATATAGCTAACATTTTATATCAAAAAGTTGAGAGGTAATACGTTGGACTATTTATTACAAGTAATAAATGTGGCAATTCCTCTTAACTTGTCACAGGAAATATTAAGCGGGGTTTAATGAGGTTATCAACACTAAATAAAAGGGGATTTTATGGCCGGTAATAAATAATCTTAATTTATCAATAATTATTAAACGTATAAAAATATGAAATTTGCAAATGAAAATCAGATTGTAACGAAGTTAATAGTCATAACTATGATGCTAATTGGATTACTTCGACTGTTAGTACTATAACGGCATTTGCAAGAGTTTATTCCTGAATAATACCAGAGAAATGCGGTAGAAATATCATCCATGTTATGGCACTAGACGTCATTAGATTAGTATTCACGGTTCTTCTTCAAGTGAAGTGCGGAGAGCAGTTCCGATGTATATACATTGTTGTAAAAGTATCTTTTATTTGGATATAAATTTTATACAATTAACGATAAATCAATTTTTAATAAGCATGTAATGTTATTAAATGTTGATACATATGGAAATAATTATTAATATTATATTTTGTACGTTGACGCTGTCATACGAAAAAGAAATGCAAATTCTCCTTAATGCAACCCACTGATAAAGCACTTACTTTGTACTGAGTGTTCTTGAGCTGTACGTTGCTTTAATTCTTCTTAGAAATATAAGATTCAAGTTAATTCTGAGATAAGGAAACATGAACATTTAAATGTTAAAAGAGTTTTAAAGTACACTTTCCTTTATGTGAAGATGTTTTATATACACTCACATTTTTTATATTTCAATTAAAATATGATAAAAGATGAAGCTGAAAAATACGAAAAAGTTCATCACACAAAAAATAAAAGCAACTTTAATGTTTAGCAACAAGCAACAACTTTAAGTTATATATATATATATATATATATATATATATATAACTTTTACAATCGTAGATAAAGAATAACCGGCCGCATAAAATTTCTACTATATCCTCTAAAATAACCAATAATAAATTGTAATGTAATAATATAATTGTAATATATTAGATGCCCACAATGTTCTTGTGATTCCCGGGATGTTGCAAGAGCTTCTGGGCGGTGGTAGTCTCTTGTCATCATTGACTCACGCTCTTTTTTATCTTCTGCCAAAAAAAAAGAAATTAGAAAATGTTTAACGAAATACCCTTGGTGGGAAATTAATGAAAATTACACTTTAATTAAAACAATGAAAACTCAAATCTTAGTCTTCGTACACTATACAGATTAATTACATAAATATTTTTTGTATCACTGCCATTACGTAAATATTTGTAGTCGTATGAACTCCTATTCATAATTTTGAAACAAGTCAGAGTTTTTAGTGAGATAGAGAGAGAGATCCCGCCCGCCTTTAAATGTACTCGTAAATAAATAAAATAAACATAATGTGCGTGTTTTGAAAAATAAATTGAAATGTATTTGAAATGTCATATTTTTACAGTACACATATTGTGTAATTTATACACGACTCATTACTTTTGTTAATTATGTATAGACACGAATATTATATTAAATTCATTTAGTATTGCGGTGGGGTAAATATTTTGAAACAGTGATATTTGATTATTAAATGTTTTTATGTTACATTACTTACTCAGATAAGTTTTAACAATATATTTATTTCTTGAATTTAAACACGATTACTGAAGTTTTTTTTCGTTATAGTCGTATTCCTCCTAACAATTTTAGTTATAAGACGGTCATCTAGATTTCATAACTATATTTAAACTCAAATGTTGCATATGTTAAAAAAAAATAGTAAATTTTAATAGGTTATTTTTATGTTTAACGAATCTCTGTTGTTCTATTGTAACTAAATAACGCAGTCTCATTCTATAGTGATGTTACAATTATGGTCATTAGTTTTTTTAATTTTTATCCATTATATGTATAAAAGTTGTGAACTAAATTAATATTATAATAATAAACAGTTCCAAATCTGCTAAGTTATTTGTTTATTTCGGTGTCAAAGCTGATGCACTAATGATTACTTTATATACGAGTAAACTTTTGTAATACAGTAAGTGTGAGTACTAAAACAACGTACATTTACAATATATATTTTTATTTAAGCTTATTTAGGATGTTGAAAAATAAAAAGAAATATCTGCCATAAATTTGGAACTATTAAACAAGTGAGAACTAATGCTTATTCTGCATCTTATATTTCAATAAATAATTTAGTATAATATTCCGTATATATATATAATATCCGTTATCGTTATGACACGATTTTATAATGCTTTTGTCACATTACAAAAGTTTTATATAGGTTATGTTTAGATTAATAATAGAATATGTAATAAGTTCTTGATTTTGACATAATATAATTAAAAAATCTCATAAATTATCAGTAACAAAAGTAAGTAAGTAACTTTCTTAAAACAGTGGATTATTTTAATAGCAACTAACGATAGTCTGCTTTTATAACTAGTGGGGAGTTTAGATGTATTTTGTTCAATCCTAGCTAAAAATTCAAGCTTAAAATTTCTGCTGAGATAAAATAACATGACATTAAAATATTAAAAACACTTTTAAAAGTAACATTTGATTACAAAAAAATGCAGTTACATTTTATATCCAAATTTTTGTATATTTCCATTAACATTACATTCTAAACATAAAAAATAAATAAATCTATTAAAAAACTTTTCAATCCCAAGAAGTCGATACATGAGCACCAACAGAACGCTACGGAAATCCGATATACGTAAACTTACTTTAATTATTGTTTCCCACTACAATGTACACAGTAATGTTAAAAAATAAAGGCAGAAAATGATATAATTATCTATATATATGTATACATATAAATGTGTATACCACTTACTGAGTATTCCTAAAATACAAGAAGATACAAACCTAACAAAATTTGACCCTAAGGGGTTATACTATAGGCTGAAAGATTGTGTGTCAGTTTTAGAAACCAGTTACATGGCGATACAACATGGAGGTAAAAGTAGCCTGATGGGTTTCTATTGTAACGAGTTTGTTATCCGCGTAATATAGCAGCCTCCGGGGAAGGAGTGCCCATTAAAACAGTCAGTCGTAAAAGAGTTATAACAGAAGTGTTCCAAGCATGTAACCCTATGGAACTACACAGCTGCCACTACATCCAACGTCGCACTTTCACAGGGCCTTTCTATAGTATACGTAATTCCCTTGGTAGGAAGGATTTATAAATCGTGTTTTGGGTCAAGTGCCCTGAGATTCTTAAGTAATGCCGTCAATTCTCAAAAGATGCTCTTAAGCCAAACTGAGCCTCTGAAAGATAGGTTTCACCAACTCCAGGGCGGGGAACATGTGGTGCAAGTGCTTATTTTTTCTCATCTAGTAATACAATTGCTCCGAATGCAGAATAAGTCATCAGAATGACGGTGTTTATACCAGTCACAGTCACCTACCCAGCTTGTAAGATCTATGACTAAGGTCTCCCCGTCTGAAATTTCAAAAAATGGTGGGTCGTGTTGGAATACCAGAGTAATGACTTTGACCTAGAATATATTAACGGCGGTTTATGTTATGTGCATGAAAATAATAGACACAAGAATAATGACGTCATGTTTATGATTTCTGTACTTCATGATGCTATAATAAATGAAAAGTAATATAATTATTACAAAAATTATAATAAAATATTACTGCTAGTTAGACAATTGTAGTATTGTAGGATCTAATATAATAAAACGTAATTCATTAAAAAGAATTATAAGTAAAGGTACGATAATATAAAAAAAAGTATAGCCAAGAAACAACATTGTTTTAAGATTTGAGATAGCTTGCGTTATTAAATGACCTATATGAAATTAACATACGACACTTACATAGTTATTGTACTGCGAAAAATAAATAATTCAAAATAAAAAATTGCTACATATACACTAGTTATGCATATAAGATTAAAGATTTTTAGATAACTTTCACAAACGTTACTAAATAATTAATTGTGATTAAATATTAATTTAGTTGTTAAACTGGTATTTACAGTATTTTAAAGACGTTAATATTTATTCAAAATGTTTATTTATTAAACGGGAAGACATGAACAACTGCAACAGAGCAGTTTTATCTACATTTATCGCACCTATATCTTATATCTCACTTAGAATGTCACACTCTTTTTAATATATTATATATTATTTTGTAAATGTAAAAAATAACTTTTAATGTAAAATAAACAGTTACATAATATTGCTTTAAATGCTAACTAGTTTTGAATAAAAAACATACATATAATTTATATATACAAATAACTTTGCACCTGCACCTCGTATTTAGTCTATGTCTAAATAAACGCATAGTTCCTAATAATGTGTAAATCCCTTCTAATAGACTGAAACTCGCTTTAAAGGTATGGTAAATGAACTTAAACCGCCAATTGAGCGCACAATGCCGTTTTGTGGTATACTGTTTATTAGAATTAGGTACTGTGAGCATGCAAAATGTTATATTTTGACATCATAGGTTTTACTGCAAAAGACATTGTGGAACTATTGGTGCAACCATTTTGTTGGATTCTACAGTTACGTAGTTGTATTATATCGTCTACTCAGAAATTATGTTTAAGTGTGGTAACACTAAAATCGTAAGTTTTTTTCATTTATTTATAATACTAGACAAGATTTATTAGAAAAAAATATGATAAGGTTCTATTGCTCTTAAGATGGTTTTTATGGCAACTTTTTTTTCAATCCGTACAAGCATTGCAATTTCCGTATAGTAGTCGATTTACAGTGCTTTAGCGATGTTATTAATTTATTTTCCTATAAGAACCAAGATTTGCGTCCTTCAATTTCTTATATGGGTGCAAAAATCAAATATAATTATAAAAATATCCATTCTTCTCTCTTTATGTGGAACATTTTTCTCGTATATCTTATATCGTTCTAAGTTACCTTAGTAGTTAGCGTTAATATTTGATTATAAAGTACACATGTATTTGATTATATTGCCGTCTTACTAAATTCCAGCGAAGCTAGTAGTAAAATAGGTTTGGAAACGACAAAAAAGTATATTTAGGTATTGAAATAAATTCAAAATGTGATTGGTACTATCAGAAATACATTGTACGAAAAACTAAATATTTATTATACTTTTTACTCCAAATATCAAAAATAATAAAAAAGGTTTTGAAGCCGGTGAAATTATATATATGTATCATAGTTATTGTAAATAATAAATGACATTAATTACGGTAATATTATTATAGTTATAATTAATTTAATTAATATTTCCATTGGATATTAAAATATATATTTAATTTATATTATCACATGATATTCATTATGTTTATTTAATAAAAGCTCATTTTCATTTTTTTTTATTGTCATACAAATAAGCTAATTCCTATAAACGAATTTTATAAAAGGGATTTGGTCTGCCAAAAAAGTCAAGCATATTATTTTAAATTATGCTAAATTTATATTGGAACTATTTTTGTTACTAAGTTCACTACTATTTGTATTAATTAAAAATAATGAAGCTTAAACCATGAAAATCTATTGTCATGATGATGTGCCATTTATCTTATAAAGCAATTACATTATTATATATTTTTCGAAAATATGTATTTCCATTTATCATAAGCATTTAAATTCATATTGGTTTTATAACCCTTAAAGTCTTTATTTTTTCCCAAAACACTTGACCTTTTTTAATTTATATAATTCAATAGCGATGCTTAATTCCACATGTTTTATACAGACTCTTTCAATTAATATTTTAAAACTAATCATGGAAGGTACGCATGTACCAGGTAGATATTCATAGTCATAAATTTATACGGGTATTTATTTGCACTCAAAGGGACTACTACTAAATAGATATCAAAAGGTGGTGTCAAAGGATCCCAGAGTAATTACTACTCTGAAAACCATAGGTGGTCATATATATTCACCTTTCGTGTTTGTTACCTGTTTCGTCTGTTGATAATAAGTGAGTTATAACATATATTATATTTAGATATTACTATTGATGGATGTTTTTTAACTTATATATATATATATATATATATATATATATATATATATATATGAAAGTTATAGATAAACAACATCTCATTTATTTGTGTATATATTATATTGCGTGAGATATTCTCACAAAAAGAAAGAACACTACTGTTTTATAGAATAATGTAATCAGCGGTTATCAAAATCATCTCTATAACTAAGAAATTTAATTTTACTTATTAGTGAATTCTTTGTTGTTTAAAGTTTGGTTACTAGTTCAAAATAATTGATATATATAATGAAATATTATATTTTTTTAAAGACAAAGTAATCAATTGGTGAAAACTTTATAAAAAAAGTTACACCATCTGTTAGTTGTCATTTAATTGTAGAAGCGTTTAGGTTGAAAAGTGTTTAATACTATCGATGTTGTTGTGCAAAACGCTGTCAGCTTCTAAATATAATATAAAATATTGACATATACTACTTTTTTAATAAAATGCCAGAAATTTTGAATTAAATAAAATGCTGTAATAATTTTTGTACATTAAAATGCATAGTTTCGAAGCTAAATAATTTAAAGCCACATAATTACATATATACATGTAAATAGGTTTAAGCTGATATTTCACATAACATACTCGAATGGCCAGGGATAAAGCCATATCACGTTGATTTTAACATTATTAAGCTATAATTGGGTTCTAACCGGCGTTGGATATTATCTGTTGCCGATGACATCATAATTTTCATCGGATTCTGTCAAGGCAAATATTATGATAAGGTAAATATTGTTTACTCTTAATTCAATTTTCTCGTTTGCACTCTCCAGATACTTTTTGACTGTTCATACTTCTCTGTCACTGATTGTAAAAGGTGTACGAAGATTTTACTTCACGTATTAATGTGATTATAAAATATTGTATAAAATCCTTTCTTAAATATTTAAAACATTAAATATTTTTAAAGTCTAACTTATAACCTTAACTAGACAATTTTGATATAATTATATAATATAAACCTCTAGCTTAAATAATTTATAAATGGATAGCACTTGTAACTGTCATTTATAAATTATCGTATATAGTGTTCATGGTGCGAGCCAAATCCACCAATTAACGGTCAGCGTGAATCTAAGACCCGGGAGCAACAAGTAATGTGGTGCTGGTGCCTGTCCAAGTACATTTTAAGCTTTAACCTACTTAACTTTAGCTTAATTGTTAGTACATCATACATTGTGGTTATACCAATAAGTTACACCTTTCTCCAATATTACATTTGAAGGCATTAATGCTATGTTCTCATTTGTGTTTAACAATTTGTGCTAAACTAATCAATTATAGCTTGGCACTTAATTATTTACTACTAAGTTTAGAAAAAGCTAGCATATAACATTAACTCTGTATGAACTAACTCCTAATAAAAAACATAATATTAACAAACTTAGCCAAAGTTTACTTTAATTTATTAATAACCACAGCTCATTTTAAAGTTAAAGTTTAAATTCATAACCGCTCGAATTTCGCGCTGAAACTTTAAGATAGTTCGGCCCCGTCAAAGTTAGTTAGCGGTGCATAAGGCCTATCTAATTATCAGTTAAGTCAGTTATGCAGTTATAAAATTCTTCTACCTTAATTTATATTTTGGCTTTTTTTTTTAACTAAATTTAATGCTGCTATTAAAAAAAGTCTCCAAAAATAAATAAATTACGATTTCACTTTGCCTCGAAAAAGTTTGGGAAACTAATAACACGTCTACTTGCATTGAGAGAAAATTGTCTTCGTTCATTTGTGAACTCATAAACTGTGTAACATTCAACAAAGACCTTAACTTCAATTAAAACATTTTTTACAATAATTTAAATTATATCATTAACTTTTTAACTCTTCTTTTTGTTTTGTTAAATGAAATAAATTATTTAAATCAGCAACATTAGGCTAGCAATAGGTATGAGGGTATCAAATCTAATTCATTATCCATCTCTAAAGTGGTTTCTTGACTTATAGCATATGTTAACCCAGGTTCCCGTATAATGGTAACTATTTTTACCCTGAATGAGTAATCGTATGTAGTATATGCGAATAAAATCATGCGAAATCTAATATAATTTCCCATATTTGACTGTTTACCTAGACATCATTTTCTTACATTATTATCATAATTAATTGATCCTCACTTAAATATTTGCTTTTTATTTTTCTTTGAGTAAAAAACACTTTATTAAAAATAGCCGCCCATCCTTTTAAATATAAACTACTCCAGTTATAAAAAAAGTTACAATACTTACCCCGATTGCTTATCTTAACTTTTACCATCAAAAATTTATTCACTAGCCCTATTTCAAAGCTAATTTAATTTTATGAGTCTTCATCCACCTGAGACCTAAGCGTTCTGTATACCGCAACAAAACTTTTTTGGGATTAAAAAGCTATTGCGGATTTCGTGCTCGAATCGCGCCTTGCCTTTATATTGCTTTGCAAAAGTAAAACAATACAGACTTAAAATCGGGCCGGGAATGGTGACACTGTTTTAATAAAATTTTTAAGTATTAAAACATTAAAATAAGTCAATATTATTCACAATCAAAAAATATTAAATAAATAAATTCACATTTACAAAGCGAAATAAAACAAAGAAATCAATATACATGGATATTTTAATAAGTTATTAGATTCAATATAACGCGTGCAATTTCGTTGGGGTTCTAAAATTATTAATTTATACGATTACATATTAATTACAAACAATTTGATGGTAATACTTCTAAGAATTTGTTTCTTACGTGTGAAGAAATTTTTGAATAGAAGTAGAAATAAAGTTAATAAATATTAAACGAATCTAATTCTTATCATATCAATAAAACATACCTTAATAAAGTTAATAGAAAATAAACGAAATTGCAACAGTATAACTTTGTAATATACGCCTGTATGTTTTCACTAAACTGTCGCATTGTTATGTTAATCTGTAATCGGTAGCATTTGCCCGAGACCCGGCCAGGGATAAAGACGATTAGACTGCTTCAATTTTGATGGACGATTGAAACCATTCTCAATACAGATTATAGTTGACACTCAGTCTTGAAAAAATTGATTCACAGAAACTAAATATATATTGAAAAAATATTAATTCGTTCACAATAAAAATTTTCTAAACACATGGCCGTTACATATTTGACATCATTGTTAAACTTCAAATTAAACAAATAAAGAATATGTTGCATATGCTTACTCAATGACTGTTAACAGCGAGTATATTCGCTAATAAATCAGGCAAAGAATGTGTTTAATTAGGAAATGTAAATGAACTGACGAGGACGATGCAGCGAATTATTCATTCCGAATACATTTTGTTTGCTGCTAGACGCTGATTAACTGGCGCCTAATCGAGTAACGAACTCTCCTAGACTTGCTAAACAGTCGGCACTACTAGCGGATGGAGGTAGCACTGTCTTGAGTCTTAAGAAATCGGCGTATTTAGAAACATAATAAAAAAAGTTATCCATTGTTCTATATTTTTGCCGTAATACAATGTATTGTTACTTTCGTAATATATTATTTTTCATGGGGAGAAAAATTGCCTAAAACTATGAAAATCAAAATACAACTGCTATTTTTTAATAGTTAAAATGAATCAGATTTGATGAAACTTTTATCTTATTTATGTTTTAGGCGAATCGCTTATATCTTGACTGTTATAAAGTAAGTAACTATTCGCGACTCTGTGTAAATTCGTTATCACAGCTATTCTTGCTAAATATATTCTACTACTAATTGTGATTATGCCACACAAACTACGCCGACAGTTTATTCAATTAATATTAAAATTCAGTTCCGTTTATATTTCGTGTTATTGTCTTCGTTAAGGCGCAAGATTGTACGAACATACGAGATATTTATGCTTTTATTCGCCGTTCTAATTCGTTCGTTCATTAGGACCAAGTAACATTAACATATATGATAAAATATACATAAATTAAACCCATTTATCATTTATATCTAAAAGCATATAATACAATGGTTAATAATAAATTATTTAATATGTACTCATAAGAAATGTTATATAAAATAGGAGCCTGAAAATGTTTCACGTGTTGAAATAGGTATGTTGAATATCAAAGGTAGCGGATGTGACGTTTCTTTGTACGAACCTGACAAGGTATCTTCGTCTCTTGCTTCGTGTGTTACGGATGAGAGCGCTATGATTTCAGTACTAGATTTTACTTCGAGACTGTTATACAAAATATGGGTAACTGCAAAAATTTTATTTTTATAAAATTAAAATATTTAATTAGTAGAAAATAAGATTTACTAATGGAATTCAGAATTTAGTTATGGCTTGAAAAAATAACATAACACAAGCCCGCTGAGTTTCTGTCGGCAGGTCTTCTTAAGATTGTTGCAATTAATTATTAGTGGTTACTTTGACAGTGACAAATATATACATTTTAATAATAAAATTCTAAATATTTTAATTTATTAATAAACATAAATACGAAAATTCGTATTTCGAAATATGGTTTATGATACATAATTAAAGATATTTGATAATATTTATTATAATCTGGCTTTATAAAAAGATACATAGTGTAATAGTCAAAATCTCGAATTAAAATTTAATGTTTGTATTAAACATATTTGCATAAAACATAAGACGATTAAAGTCCAAGAAGTGGTATTCCAGATAATGTCATCTACTTATTCAGGGGACTTAAGTTCTGATGCACTTCACTTCAGTACTTCCGAGTTTAAGGACTGTAAGTAATAGTTTACTTCGATTTTCGATAATCACAAATGCTTTAGTATTCATAAGTTTAAGTATTTCTAGTATATAAAAATAAAATAATATTTATATTGAGTGTCGGTAGAATAAAGCTCAATCAATATACAGTTTTTAGTATTTTATACTATAAAATATAATTTATGATTAATTTTAAGGTAAATTGGTTCCTTACTGCAAAAATTTTAAAACAAATTGGATAAATAACGTAAATAAAAAACTTTACATAAACTACCAAGTATAAAATTCCACGAGTGCTATTTCAAAACAATCTAGTTCGTTATACTATAATGAGTTCGATAAGTATAAAACTTGAAAGAAATGAGTTTGGCAGCATAATTAAATAAAGTAAAATAGAAATCTTACTTGAAATTTATACCGGTGTGTCAATATAAGTTACATTATTCAAAATATATATTTAAGGTTTTTTTTTAATAATTTACAACTTTTGTACCTACATTAGTACTATATACACAGTTTGCATGAAATTTATATAAGGTCACACGTTTTGGTACACCTGGGAAATCTAGTTCATGTCTCCTTAATATTTATATGCTGTCTTCGTCATTTTGTAAAGTAAACGACAAAATGTGAGCCCGCGGAAATGATTATGAAAATTTTTGTTACCTTCTAGGATATTTTAATAAAAAGTAAATAATAAATATCATAAACATTCAACCAAGTATAAAAAACAACTCGCAATACTTTTATAAATTAATTAAAAAGTGCTACCTAAATTTTCTTATACACAAGTACACTCGGAAAGTTTTTGAAAAAAAATCCTTTATTCTTTTAAAAATTATCGAGATGCGTTTATACAAGTTGTCATGTATCTGAACCAATTTTTAAAGTGCATTTTCTCGTTTGGAACTGAACAACTTCCTGCACGGCAACTTTTGGCAGTGAGAGCATCTTCTAGCATAATAATTAAATAATATTTTTTTGTTTATTAATAATCAGGGCAAGGACTTGGTTATTAAGTTAAAAAATATATATAAAATTATATTAATAAAATTTAAAGAGTCTTCTTCTCAGTTAGTAAATCAGAGAAATTTGTCATATGCAGATTGTCTTTTTCTACTTCAAATAACTCAAAAGTTTTTATGGATAAAAAAAGTTCTAAATAGGCAGGTTTGTGATGAAGAACTGGCAAGAAAGTCAACAACTTGCTTCAAAATCGAATCTCAGCAGCAAAACTAATTTGTATTTCTAAACTTAATAAATCGTTGAAGATATAAAATTGGCAAACAAAAATTTTTCCTGTGCTTCTAGATCGTTTCACTTTTGTTGAGAGTGGTTCGTTATGAACAACCATGTTATTGAATGAAGTTGTTTGAGTAATAATTATTAGTCATCTGTTATAATATGATAAACATGGCGAAAAAAATCTACGTCGCATTTAACAATCATATCATGACACTTTCTTCTGAGATATTGTAGAGTACCCAGCGTTAAACATGAATGAATGAACTCTTTCCGAGCCAATCTGCAGATTTTGCTGGATTGTCAGTTCTGTGATTTGTCGGTTTTGTTGAATACGAACGTTTAACTACCGAAGTTAAATTCATTAAAAAAGAGGTAACAAGTTGTTTTAGAATGCCCCTTGTCCGTAAAAGTGAATTGATCTCGATTAAACGATTTATAAGTTGTTAGAATGGCATTGAAGTCGACAATAATATTCCTAACGCAATCTATTTTTTATAATACACAATAGTTTTATGTGTTAAACTGTTAACAAAAATTGAGGCACATTTGAATATATAATAAATATATTTCAACTTCAAAGTATAAATAACTTGCCTCCATATAATAATTCTATATACAGAATATTTCGTAAAAATTTCTGAGTTCCTTATACTCGTATATATAGAAAAAAAAACCTGTATACTTTGATAACTGAATGTTGGAATAATTTGTACTTAATAAGTTTTAATATCCACAACTAAATATTTAGTAAATTAGACACAAAACAAAAATATTTTCATAAATTACATGTATAAAAAAATACAGTAAAAAGATAAATAATAGATAATAAAAATAATACATTTTATATTATCTCACTCCATATTAAAAAAAATACTAAATATCTTAAAACAACAATGTATAATTATTGAATATAGGGAATATAATCCTTTTAGTGGAACTGATGAGCCGAAATGTTTTAAAAGTTCTCGATGTATCGACTTACGTGTACCTACGACCTACACGTACACGTACACGTACACATTCAAGATGTCTGCAAGTTATTGCAAATGTTACACAACCCTTGAGTTAGGAAGTTAAATTTATGGCCTCCTTTTCAAATTTTAAAAAATTGTTTACCATTCAGGATTGTTTGGCAGGTTTTCGTTTATAATTTATTTTATTTATTTATTTACCTTCACGCCATATCCATTAAATTTAAAAATATATTATATTTTATATAATATATTTTTAAATTTAATGTAAAAGCCAAGGTTTATGTTAACTTGTTTTTATTTTATTATTCTAAGAAATATTTGTTGGGGTGAACAATAATTATTTAAATATTATATAATGTTTATGTTAATAATATATCGGATATCAAAATCATATCATCATCATTGGGTCTCATAGTAATTTTCAATTGCAAATATTTATCTATTCTAACAACCGGCTACAAATATGTTTCGTAAAGTCAAGCAGTTTACTAAAGTTATATGTGTCATTTTGCTACGGAACATGTAACGAGGCTCATCTCAAGTTATGCCAAGTGTTCAAGTCTTAGTTCTACCGAGTTGGTACCAACTGTACTGTATGTGGGACTAGTCACAACTTAGTATATGTAAGGGCAGAAGCAATAATTTAAGAGTGCTTATATATATGACTTTGTTGATTATATTTTTAATGAATATATCGCGTATATAATAATCACAGACAACACCAATTATAGATAAGAAAATAAAATTGCGCCTAATATCAAAATAAGACGATTATAATATTTAATTTCAATTAACAATTACAAGTGGGGACAAACAAGATGTTTATATAAAATATTTTAATAACCAACCTAACACTTATTTTCTTGAAGTATTTCATAAAGCAGTATAATGTTTAAAGCATTACGTACAAATCAAAGTCAAAGTTTCATCCAACTTCATATTCGAATACCATTTCAAGCATATGCTTATTGAAGTTGTTAAGCCGGATAGAATATTATAACCCATTGTTAAAGTTAGTAGTTTCTGGAATATGTTTGATTGTAAATTTAAATCTGTATAAATTTTTTAGTTTTACAGAAAGAAATAGTCAATTTTGGGTCTCATTTAGAATATAAACATGAAAATGCTAAAATATGAAATGATCTAGTTTGTACGTAGGAAAAAATCTTCAAATTGCCTAACCATTTTAAGACATTATAAAGAGTGAAATATTTAGGATACATATAATCCTATTTATAGTTCTTTAGCGAGAAATTAAAAAAAAACATCCGTTTTCTAAAAGGATGATAATAAAAAAATATAAATTGGTTGAGTCTTTCTGGTTCCGTGATTGGCTGCTGTCATGATGGATAGCAATTAGAAATCTTGATGGTGATGCCAAATCTGCACTTCGGTCGTGTCTGCATACTTTATGATGATACTACTAATTTTTCAATTACGTATCTCTATAAGGATTTGTATTTTAAGTAGATAAGATATAAATTACAAAAGTAACCATTATAAAAATTTATGAAGCAAAATTTTTATTACATATTTTTTCATATAAATAATGCAACTAAAGTAAATTTATAATAAAAAATATATTAGAATTTTTAAATAATACATACAAAAATGTATATATAATTTATAAAGTTAAAAAGCGAAACAAATTTTTGAAGAAATTAATCCGAATTGAATAGATATCTTTTTAAATATATAACTTATAGACCTTTATTTATTAACTTATTTTATCTTAATTAATCTAAGCGAAAATAACTGAAGACTTCTTATGACCTATTATAACTTGATACTATTATTTAAAGTGTATAAATATGTTTAACTAAATGTTCAAGCATGTATTCTATTGGGAATATAGAAACAAAATAATAACTTAGTTCAATCGAAACGTTCTGCAAAGAGGTCAACCAGCTTTAGTCGTTTTTAAGCTTAAACAAAAGTAGACAATAGCAATACAATTTAAGTTTAAAATAGCTGGAAATTGCTGAACAACTTTACATACAGTTGGGGTGCAGCTGCTTACAGAGAACAACTTTAGGCAACTTGGATACTGTAATTAAATGTATATTACATACTTCATATTGCAAATGTAACTTGGAAATGAAATGAAACAATTATCAAATAAAATAATGTAATACATTTTTATGATATTATATTTATATAATTTTCTTAAGAACGTATTACTTGTATTTATTAATTATCGTATTGTTACCTTATTAAAACACGTAATTAAAATTTATTGTTGCAATATGAATATTCTAAAATGTACTATACAAAACCACAGCAAAACGCACGAACAAATAATATTGCACTGGAATAAAATATAGTATAATTTGCATTATTTCATGGATTTTTAACTCTACAAAGGCTGGCAAAGCTCCTAAAGAGGCAGTTTTTTAGAACTAAAATGACAAAATTTACAAAGGAAACTTTCCACATACAATGGGAGCCAGCGAGATATTTTTTCATATGGCCCAAATTATAAACGTGGTGTTGACAGCATTGAAAAATTAGCCTCCAGCAAAGCGGCAAAAAGCATTACCCTCTTTTCGTCTAACTGTCGAGTAAATAGGCTGGACAGAGAAAGAAATTTGTTTCATAACTTTAAAAAAGGATTGGAGCTGAACATATAAATTAAAAATTATGCTAATTAAAAAATGAATGATTATAATCAAAAATAACAAGTGGTTCAAATACATAACAAATCAAATCGGGAAGCTAAAAACTTGCCGATTTGATTTGTAAGGCGATTTTTTAAACCATTTTCCATCCCGCCACCCGAACCATTACAGTTTATTAATAAAAGAATTTCTTTATGGAAACAATAAATAGAATTTATTAAAATTACTTAATTATATATATTTTTTTTTAAACCTCATATTTTAGTAATAAAATCAATAAAAAATACCATATATTTATCGGATCTGGTCACAAAATTCAAAAGAATCATTTGAGAAGTCAAACTATAGACGAGAAAATCTGACAATTTGGACAAATGCCAGTCATAATGAAAACGAATTGAATCCTTAGATTGGGGTTACAAATTGTATAAATTACAATATAATAATTATACTGATAAAGTGTATTTTAAACTATAATATGTTTTTTATCACTATTGAGTAATATAATAACCTAAATTCACAAATTCCGGAACAAAGTAAAAAGGCCTTAAGCTAGTTTCGAAGTATAAAATTTTAATGTGGATTCGAAGTTTTGTTTGTAATGTATTGTTTTGTGCAAGTTAAAACATAACAAGTCAATTTATTTATAAACTTTGGCTATTTCTTCTAAAATCTAGTTTAATGCCATATAGTACGATGATTTTGTTGGTTTATTGGTATTGTGTGAGTTATTTTACAAATACGTTTATGTTGTAAAGATATACTATCAGACTTTAAGTGATTTCTTTAGTTTATGAAACGTTCGAGTGAATTATAACTTATATATTACATAACTTTGTAGTTATTAATTTTCCATACATATCACTAACATTGTTTAGCTTAATGAAAAGGCAATTTTCAATAGCCCTATTTTATACCTAGTCTCTCTGAATAACATGTTCCATGATCCAGGATTATTTGGAGTAAGTATTTCTGTGAAGCGATAATGTAACAGAGACCGACTTGGCACAAGGTGACTGCATTTGATCCGACACAGATTACCCCTACAGTGGAATATAAAAGCACTATACGAAGCTCGTCGTTTGATGAATGAGTCTTCTGGTACGCTTACTAAGAACTACACGGTTGCAAATTTGTTGCACATTTGATTGTGGTTACTCTACCTTATTCCTTTATTTGGTGTCGGACTTCCTCGGTTTAAAGTAAAATAGACAGTTTTTATTTGTTTACCGACATATTCGTTTCTGTTGGCCGTGGTTCTGGCTATCGTTTGCTCACCACATAACCTTTACTTTTATGTTGTTTTTTAATATTCGACCATTCAGCGACATAGAGTATAACCGATATGACTGCAGTTTTGTGAACTTTAACTTAACTTAGCGCAGATAGTCTTTTTGGTATTAGACACTACTCCCAAAATGATTCTCAGGCGTTACAATGACTTTAGGGTAAGGACTACGTTAGTTGATTCTCCATAGATACGTAAGAATGGACATTTTAATTTATGATATCGTAGTCGGTCACAAAAATTCTTCATTGGTTTCTTTATAAGCCAGCTAAAATTAAATACATAAGAAAATTCTGCTTCATGTATGTTAAATATTTTGTCGCAATCCGCCACTTTAAGGTTTCAAATATTAATATTCAAAATTTGATTTAAAAAAATCATGTTAAAAGAAATCTAAACAAAATTGAATTCAAAATTATACAATAGATACATATATAGTGAATAAGTCAATACGCCTCAGGGCGTAAACTGATAGTTAAAAGCTTGTATCGGTCGCTAGCTAAAACTTAATTGCTTTGAAACTAATTTTATTGCTCTAAACTCAGACGATAAACGAGTTAGTTTTTTCTAGCCATCTATCTTCATCTTGATTTAAGGGTCTGGCTGCACTCCAAAGAGGTGGTTTCTGCTATCTAAGATTTGTGGAGGATATAATCCTAATTACAAAGTAGCAGCTGCAGCGTGATGTATAATATAATTTAAAATTTTATGACAATGAACAAGCTTTTTTATAATTATTAATAAGTTTATCATTAAATAAAAATTAGTAATAAACGTTTAAATGACATTTTTTAAAATTTCTATAACCTTTATTTTATAAAGTTTTAATATCAATAGCTGATGAAGATTAAGATTCTTTACTTTATTAGCTACCTTTAAATCCGATTTGCTTTTCACGGACATGAGCCATAGTTTAAATAAATATCAAAATGCATGGTAAGTAAGGTAGGAGAAAATATATTATTTATTATTTTATTAAACAAACTTTTAAATAGATATTTTCTTCTAAGACTCAGTTACAAATGAAAACAAAATAGTTTTTTTATTACCTTATCGTTACAGCTTCAATCTAAGTATTGAATAGTAATAATAAGTAGAAAAAAAAATCACTTTATAAATATATTTGTCCGAAATTAATAAATATCTTATAATCTGTGACATCTAACATCACTAGAATCAATTAGCAGCGGTATTAACCGGAGATTATCGATGGGGGCTTTCAAGATATTAATATTGTAGGACGAGAATGAGCTCATCTTATCGGCCCAATTAACTTAGGGGAAATGATTGTTTAATCCTTTTACCACGGGTACATTTATACTAACTTAATAAGGATCATTCAACCAAAAATATAATTTGTACAATAAATACGCAAAGAGTTTATTGAATTAAACAAGTTCCTTTTTTTAAATTTAAATATGGTGTCAATTTGTATTTAATACATTTCTTATATTAATTGTTCTGATAAATGATTTAAAACATTATTTTAAATATACCAAAGTAATCATAATTTAGTAATTGATAAAATCGTTCCACATTTTCAGTCTAATCATCATTTTTATCAGTGTTTATAAAAAAACCTTTAAAAGCAAAATCAACACTACTGCTCAGAAAATAGTGCCTAAATTTATTTTCATTTGGAAATTAGCCGAATTTTTCGGCGTCGGAGCCCAATTAACTCGTCCTCTTGCAAAGGAGTGCTTAATTAAGGCATACGATCCAATCTCTGAATTTTCGAATGCAATATTCATTACCTTTGACTGCTTTTGCTTAATACAGTATTATGTAAACTGCTCCATGTGAGCTGCTACCGAGTAAGTACATACTTATGTAATAATTAAAACGTGTTTTGTAATTTTCAAATGAAGCTCACTCTCAACAGTGGAACATGTATGAGCAGAATTACTAAAAGTATTTTAATACTTGTTTAATCGCATAAAATATTTATTTAATAAAATAGTTTCAAAGTTTTTTCACAACCTACCTATCTATTTAAATAATGAAATTTGGATTCTCAAAATATATTTTGCCTTTACCCAAAAGCTTAGACTTTAAATATTCATATGAATAAAAAGCTATAACTCGGTTACAGTACTACAAAATTCCATTTATTCAGACCAAGAGTTAAAAATGCAAAAGACCGCATCATTTTTTCTGTATTTTATATTTTTGTTATATTATTTTGATTCACTTCATAGCGTTTAAATTTTTATATCTGTTATGAGTTTTAGGAAATATATTTTATTTTCAAGTAGATGTAAATGGTAAAATTATCTCTCACTTTTTCAATTAAGATATATTTTTTTCTTTCTATGTTTTCACTTCACCGCTTTCCTTATTTTCCACAAAGTGTAAGCGCTGGTCTTTGAATTGGATTTTCGTAAATTAATACTCATCATCTGCAGGGGATCTTTCATAAAATTCATTTGAGTTTCGTAGATAGATTCAGTAAGTACCGGTGAAAAAGTGTTCATAGAATTATACTTTTTGCTAACCAAGGGAAGTACGCGGACACTGCGTTATTCATTATGCATGTTTCATATCTACAATGATATAAAAATAA
Organism: Melinaea menophilus ssp. n. AW-2005; assembly: GCA_918358695.1. Taxonomy (NCBI): domain Eukaryota; kingdom Metazoa; phylum Arthropoda; class Insecta; order Lepidoptera; family Nymphalidae; genus Melinaea; species Melinaea menophilus. The sequence goes on along the minus strand of OU911050.1, from coordinate 6,319,442 downwards.
TCTCTTTGTACAGTTTTTATTAACATAACGTCAATTATAATTATAATTTAAATTTTATACGTTGTTTGTAATCAATTATGATTAAAAACATAAAATACGATTGTTCTAGAGCGCTCTGCATTAAGAAGAGGCCATAACAAAACTTCTTTTTAAAAATACCCCAATTTTAGTTTTATAATTAAAGCTTAATTGTAATTTGAAATATTATAACCGTATACACTATAGTAAGTATTTTTTAACAATACAAAAGCCTTAGAGTTTTAAATGAGCATAATATGCCTGACTGTTTATAGAAAATTTGAAATTAAAATGATCTTAAACCCTTATTTTGATAATGAATGAACCTGAAGAAACGCTTAATATTAAGGTTATTTTTTAAGTAGAACATAATCAATAGCCGTAGAAGGAAAATATCTTAAAAAACCAAGCGGCTTGAAATATATTTGGTATTAACTATGTGGTGTTGATGAGATCCTTTTTATAAAACAGGTGTTAAAAAATTCAATTCTAACAAGCTGTGAATACTGAAATTTTCTATTTAATATTGATAATACGTTGTAATACTTATCATACATTATGAAATATAAGTTTCTAAGTAAGCAGATAATATCAAAACACATGATAGCTCAAATATTAATTGTACTTTCCACTCAATTAATCCATATCAAAATGAACTAACACTGTGTAGCAGAATTAATGCAGGTGCCGAGAGGCTGTAAATCGCCGTAAATGAATTTACCTGCTGTTTGACGGCAGCGCCGGTTATAAATTGAAGTGGAGTTACGTTGGCCTCTCAACCGACCCTTACCAGTCATACACCAGCTTATACAGACAAATTGTTTAGTCAAACGATAAAATTTTTAATCTGGTATTTTATTATTATTTAAAAAAATTTACAGTTAATAATTAATTTTATGTCCTTCAAAACACTGAACTGAGTGTTATATATTTTTTCTGATATTGAATATAAATATACGTAACTTCTGTATCATTATTTTGTAATATGCTTATTATAATTAGAGTGGACTTAGATTCATAATATCATTATAGCATAAGAATATGTTTAAGAGAAAAAATAAGTGTATAGCAAGATATCATAGAAATACGTGTCTGAGATTTACATACATACATCAAATGGAAAAACAATATTAGACATTTCTTAAAACAACTAAGCGATAAGACATATTTTTATAATATATTCTATTATTGACTTGTTACAGAGAAAATCATTAAATTGAAATAAATCACAGACATAATTGCCAATTAATTATTGAGACGTTAACATAACGTACATTTTACTAATAAAATTTATTCAAAAAACAAATTCATTTTCATTGGTGGATAAATATTCTCTGAAGTCTTCAATTCACTTTAGACAATCTAAGTCTTTCCACTATGTCAAAGTGTATGAAATGTTGTATTTTAAATATTTGCTTATATTTTACTTGATACTAAATATATAATATTACATAACTTAAAATATCTGTAATAATATCATATCTCCAATTTAAGTCTTATTATATTTTTGTTATATATTTAAAATGTGTCAATTAAAATTAAAGTTTTATCACTATACTTCAAGTAACTACTACAAATTAAATAGCCAAATAACTTCCAAGACCGGTATTAAAGAAATCGTTCTGGTTTAAGTTTCTAAGACATATCTACACATAATAAGTTTTCATATTATAAAGAAATAATGCATAAGCATCACAAAATAAAATGCCAGACAACAAACACTAAAATGCATTTGCGAATAAAAAAAAATAATAAGATCCAACCAACACTGCATAAATTGAAATTCTAAACAGCTTATAATATCGTAGCTCTAAAAAAAATAGTAACAAAATACGAGAATTATAATATCTAAAATTCAATTATTTATTGTTTTATTTGTGCAATCGTTATAAAAGATCTGTAGCTAAAATATTTAGTTAACCATTGTGGTTCACATTGTGCATTAAATATCTATTTTTAAATATAATGTAAAGTGGCAATCAGTAACAGGTAGAGAGATAATTGTATTTTATTCATTAACACTAATCACCAAACTTTATTCCGAAAGTGATTCTAATTACACGGTAATTTTCAATTACCTTCAGCTAACCGTTTCAGATTAAAATACACAACCGCCCTATAAAATACACAAACCCATTTCCTTTCCGGAATCTTAAAGGTGTTTCCAAAGAGAGGTTAGCGTCCCTTAATAGGTTACTGAGAAAACATTGCCTACATAATTTAACGCGTGGAAATTACGAACGTTATTGCACTGTATACGTTAAAAGATCTATTTATTAAGAATTCAGCGATTTTAAATAGGATCCAAAGCGTGCCAACTTGCCTGCTAGCTGGTTTGCAGAGAGACTTGCTAGTTGTCATTTTATATTAATGTTGCGGTCTTATTCCAAAAAACAATGCCCAATATACAGATGTATTTTTAGATAATTTTCTGGTTGAATTTTAGATCACAAATTTATACGTTCTCTAAATGAAAACCTTTGATGGTTAGCCGAGCTAAAAAGGTAATAACAAAACATTTTGTAAACTATATTACATTTTTTTTCTTTTGACTGTATTTGCAGAATACAATTTTACACTATACAGCTAGGTAAAGGCTATACACTATACAGCTAAAGTTAAAACCGAATGGATATTTCTTTTAAAAAAAGCATGTCTTCTTTTAATATCTTAACTCTATCTCATTTACATCGCCGTATTTATCCAGAATCCTCCCCAACTTCTCACATATGAAGGTATAAGACGTGCCATACTCTGTTAGCCATAAATTTAAAAATGCATGTAGCAACGTGCTAGGTATGGAATTTTATTGCAGACCATTTTCCATATACATTTGTTAACATTTTTATGTTGTTCTATAAGATTAGGTTACAAGTGGTTATATAAGAAGTGCAAAATATGTCAAGAGGTGGTTGAATATACTTTTGAGTCTTGAAAGTCGCAATTCTCTTTTGTTTGTTTCAAAGGTTTGAATTTTTGTACGTATTCTTAAATAGAATATTATTTATTTAATACAATATTTTGAACCATAATTACAAATTATCATCTATAGTCAATAAATATATTTATATTTAGGACTATATATGTTTGTTAAATAAAAGGAAATAAAATTTCCAATTGTCAAATGAACGAGTCAATGCGGCTTGCTGCAAAGTTATAAAATTTTATTTTCACATTTTCTTTTATTTGAAGTAACGACCGCTTTTAGAGCTTAGATACCATTTTTGTTATAAATAATTTAAAGTGTCTTACGATTTATATACTTAGATAAGGGTCTTAAAAGAAGAAAAAAATAATAAACTCTGTTATAAAGTAAATTAATATGTATTTACTTTAATAAATTCAATTAATACAATTCGTCTATAACTACTTTAGTGGCATAAGTTAAGTCTCAAATGATTTATTTACAATAAAAATGTAACTGTGAGTAAAGTATTGTTAAAAGTAAATGACCCAAGGGCTCGTAAAAATAACTGTATATCACGAACATACATGTTTATACCGCAAAACTACTTCATCGATTGTAATTTAATCTCTAAGTATTCAAGCTTAGATTATGTAAATTTATGTTGTAATAATATAGATTTATATAGGGCATTATATAAATTTAAAAAACTGTATAAATGTATTATTAATTTTAAATTAAATTTAATTGATTTTGAATTATAATACCTTTTATTAAAATCCTATATTTAATTAATTGTTTTGTCTGTTAAAATTTTCCTTGACAATTTCATTGTTGTTATTGGGCGAAGTCCAGATCAAAGGTATTAACTAATAATATGTATTATATAAAAATATTTTCAAATTAAGATTTTTTTAAAGCCATGTAATTTGTGTAATATAACACGAAGAATAGCGTAACGGCTCTAAACTTTTCGTGGTCTTAACTTATTGCGAGTAACATAAAATTCGAGAGCGCATGTATAAGGCTTATAAGACATCGTAGGAGTCTTCATGTACCTATCTGTACCTCAACAACGGTAACTTTCATGAAAAAAAGTTTATTCTGGCTTGCCAATTGGCGAATCCAGTACCAAATATATTTGAATTATATAAACGCTCGATTTTTTATATCTACCCAGAACTAATTTTAGTCAGCTGTTTGTAGATATAAATTGACTAATTTCGTATAAAGGGAATTTAACAAACATATCGTATAAATTTGAGGAACATATAGATTTTTATGAAAATGAAAATCAACTATCAAATAGTGTTGCAATAATAGTATTAGAGAGGCTTTGTGACAGATTTCCTCATTCGAGACTACAGCGCGATCATATTGAAATACCGTAGTCAATAGGAAGTAATGGACTAGTTCTATAAACGACGATATCATGTTGACGTATACTAGTGATAACGAAACAAATTTGAAGTAAGGTCTAAATTTATTATGGATGTATTTATTTAAAAATAATTTAGTTCTGACAGTGATCGAAGAGCAAAAGATAATGGTCAAATATTTTAATATTTGTTTAAATGGAAATTTCACTTAACAATTCCACTGGACTAACTAACATCATTAAAAAAAATAAAGACACAAAGAAAGCCTGCCCCATTTTAGTCGTTTGAAGTACCAGGGGAGTATAAAGGAATAGGAGTTCCGAATAAAAATGTTTTATTTGCAAATAAGAAAAGTGAAGTACTGCTGAATTTCTTAGGAATGAGTTCTTTAAATTTACAATTATAGGTTTCTTTAATATATATTTTGATTTAATTCTAAAAATATGTAATAATAATAATAATTTTTAATTGTATAAATATGGGAAAAAAATACAACGAATCTTCCTTTGAAATAGAAAATCTTTTGTAAAAGTTTGTCAATTTAAACTATATGTTCTGTAACTTCTAAGATTTGTTACATTGTAAAGAATATTCTAAGAAAATCTTCAAGAATTCAAAAACCAATATGCAATATAGTACAATAAATCACTTTATCAGAATGATTCTAGTAGCAATAAAGAAGATGAAACTATCAAATACGTTTTTACTTATCTCAAGAACAATTCATGGAAAATTTATTAAAGCCCAAGACGAGCTTAATCGGGCTTTATCGTTGTTTCTGTAATGGCTTCCCTACGTCGCTCGCGTGAACGATACGATCTTACAATGCTATTTCAAATGTCTCGCAAAACTAACATATAACAACATTTTATTTGTAAACAGCAACAATATAAAAGTGATACAATTTAATGAAATAATGTTTATTTCATATTAAATATTTCATAAAAATTTAATAATTTTTAGGCTTCAGTTTGTACCTTGATGATGAAAAGCTTTATAAAAATACTCATTTTAAATACGTAAGTGATTCGATAACTAAGCAAATATTATATTAATTTTTTATGATATTTTTTATTTGTGCGTAAAATAATATATAACAGAAGAATGTAACGTAATGCTAATAGGATATAAATAAAATAAGAAATGTATTTTATTTACGTTTATTTGCTGCCATTAAGAATATATTTGATGTAATACTTAATTACATAAGTCTGCTCAACCATCTGATAATGTGCTGTTACATTATACAGCTACCAGACTATAATATATATATGCAATGGACTATAAACTGTAGACCATAACCCATGATGAATACATAAACATGTGACATTTTATTAGCAAATGGTTGAATAGTACATATTATATACAAACTAATAAACACATGTATCACAGAACAATTTGATAGTGCTAGAAATTGACCATACGCTTCAAAGGACAATCACATGATTAAACGAAATACGATACACACAAAGAAGAACACAACATTTAGGAGAGATAAATTACTAAAGTAATTAATATAATTTGTACTTTAATATAATATATTACATCAAATTGACAATATAAATAGAAACACAATATGAAATGTAAAACGGAGGCATACATAGAGTTCAGAGCAAATATTTCAGGACATGATAAATATTTTGTCTTGGATCCGGACCTGAAATAACCACAGTCAACCTTCCTAAATCTTGAATTATGTTACCTAATAAGACTGTTTTTCACTATCATAATAATATGTCGTTCGATAACCAAAAGTTATTTATTGTTAAAAAATAAAATTTTACATTTTCAGTTACTATTTTTGTATATTTTTGTTAAAGACTATACCATACAAATACAATATATTATAATTATTAAAACCGTCATTATTTTTTGTTTATGTTATTCAATAATTATTTTTTAATACACATAATTGGGACCGAGTTGTTGCATTGGTGTCAATGTTTATATTAAAATAACTTATTAATTGCTAATTAGTTTCAAACTAATTAACAAGTAATAACATCGTGTTGATTTTATTATGATTTCCCTTTCAAATTTAAAATATTAAATTAATGGAAAAGAATAATAAATTAACAGTAATAATAAATTAGTATATCTATCGTCATCAATATTATTCAATTACAATTATTTTAGTAATTAATCTCTTTCTACAAAGTCAAACATATATTTTATTCTTATATTAGTTTAGACATATACTCGTAATTACCTATATTAATAGATTTACATAAATAGTATGTACACAGTTAATATGCATATTTTTTTATTTATAAATGTTGGCATGACTTTAACTCGATCCATGTGTTACGATTCAAATCAATGAAAATATTAAAGTTCTTTGCATTTTAAAAAGTGTTGTAGCATAACTTACAAAAACACATTTTTGTTGGCTTTTTGAAATGTGAGTTTCCTTTTGGTTTTGACATAGAATAATTTTTTGTGTGATGATTGTCATAACCTTGAATGTACTTTTTATCCGTTACTTATAAATCTTTGTAATATAGAGAGATACAGGAGTTATTTTTAAATGTTTTATTGTTTTTTTATGAGAAAATTTTGTATGTTTAAGGTTTTCAAGGAAGTGTGATATATTATATATACATATTTATAAATATTATGAATCATTAAACACGCCCTGTGTTTAAAGATTGTATTAAATATAAATAATTGAATAAATATCTGTGTGCTGTCCGTACATTTGTGAACTGGTTCGTAGTATCCTCATAGTACTTCTTTAATGCTGAAATAATTGTTTATCAACAATAGCATATCTATATATCATTATTTTTCCACCAAACAGAACTGATTTCTTACATAAAACATAGTTAAGTAACTAGTACTAGTGCTATATTAGTTGACTTATGACATAATTATCTTCATAGAATATGATAATGCTATTTCGCTGTAATTCTGTGGGTTGAAAATAAATGATCATAAAATGAAATTTCTTCATTATTCAGCATTTGCACAGCGGTGCATTCTGTTGGTTTAACATTTTCATAGTGCTGTGAAGGTCGGTTTATATTATAAAACTTGATTACATAAAAAACTTGTTATCGAATCAAGTTTTATAAGGTAAGAAAACTTTCTTACTATGCTCAATACTTTGTCACTATTTTGATATATTCAATTTGAAAAATCTGTGTGTTAGAGATTGAATATTTATGTGTGCTATAGAAGAATTATTAGTGACAAAGTGACCCTTAATTATAACATTCAGTTTAAATTAATTACCGTGAATATGTTGAGTACTCCAATTAACAGTCGACCGCAATTGCAAATCGAAAGGTCAAAGTAACGTATATATCAACAATTATTTTATGTTAGATTTAATATGGTTTAGAAAATGATTACTAGAATATAATTTATATAAATTTTTGTAAAGTAATAAAAATTCAAGTAATATTATGAAGAAGACAAAATCGTGTTTTATTATTTTGACTTGTAAAGAATACATTAAATAACAATTGAAACTTAACATTGTATTCTAAATCGAATTTATACGAGGGACCGTTTCTGAACTTTTAAATGCATTGTGTTGTAACAATATCAAGAAAGTATGCTTTAAAACCCAAAATGCTTGCCTTTCTGCATTTATGACAGAAATTTTCTTTTCAGTCAGCAATTTCTTGCTTGGTTTGGCTTTATATATCGTATATTCAAAGCAAGTGCTTATATACTATCAATGCAATCGGACTAAAATTTATAAAACATTACAATAATTAAGTTGCTATAAAATACTAACACAAGATGAATTTCATGTAAATTGATGCAAATATAATAAAATAGAAACATTAGGAGTATACCTGAATCTAGGAGTACCATGAGACAACCACATTATTATTAAAAGCGTAATGCGACTTTTGGTTTCGATATTAGGTAAATATTATAATAAGAAAATACTATGTGGTTGCTTTAAGTTAATTGATAATTATATCATTATTTTTACTATTCTAAAATAGTGCAATATAAGTTCAATATGCCAAATGTGGAAATGCCAAACATGAAATCCCATATTGCCGAAGGTAGTAGTGTGTTGTGGTCGGACGGATACATTCAATGCTATAAAATGTGAATGTAATATTTTTATGTACGAGCAGGGTCCATCTGATGAAAAGTGGTGAATATAAACTGGTCTTCTACGACGTAAGACAAATTGCGGGTACATCAAACCAATATCAAAAAGTTTCGAAAGGTTCAAGAGGCGATGACATGCTTCTAGCTCTTGTGCTTTTTCAATATAGCTTCGTTCGTTTAATTTTATCTAGGATAGCATAAAGGTAGAATAAGGTATTAAATATAAGACTGATAGACATTAACACATGCATCGAGTCATTTAACAGGTAGAATTTTGAAGCTACAATAATAAGTGAGATCCTATACCTAAAAATTATTGACATTAAATAACATACAGACTAAGGAATTAAATTGCTAACATATTAAAAACAAAATGTTTCTATAGTAAGAATATTAAAATCAATTTATAAATATGAAGACATTTTTCACTTCATTATAATTATTAAATTACAAATCAAATTTGAAACAAATTTTTATATACATTAGCTTAAAACAATAATTAAGTGAAGATTTCGTTGCAAATTAGAATTAGCACATTAAAACATTATTTTTTTTATATTACAATAATTTCAACACCGGCTCATCGCAACATATGTAAATATAATTACAAAATTTACGTGTAATAAAACATCGAAATTCAGTGCTTGCTATATTTATAGAATAATTCATTTTTATATGTTTTTCTGACTTTATTTCCACCCACGCCAAGATAATACAAATTAATAAATATAATTTTGAAACATGGATCATCACCATAACGGTGTTTACTTAATATAAATTTTTCAAATAGATCTTGTAATAATACAACTGTTATTAAAAATACAACTAAATGAATTTCATTTATAAATATCAAAAACGAATTAACAACGAAAAATTATGGCAACATTTGGCTCGAGTTGATCTTAATAGAGTTTCTTTTGTAAGAGCCCGGGGCTTTAGACCAAAGGCTTTTGATCGCAATGAAAAGAAACAAAACAGATAATTTAAAAAGAAAAAGCGCGTGACTCTTTATAAGATCATTTAAGAACTAGAATGTTTTTTTTCTTATTGTTTCTTGTTTTCTATTTTACAGTCGAATTATATATTTCCCCCAAGCCAACTTGCGATACTACATATATACATAAAATATAATAAAAATATATGCTTAATAGTTATTTAGCTTACATTTTATCAATAGTACTACGTTTTTACCAGACCACGGTGAAGCAAAGAAATTAATTACATTCTATATCGTAAGAATACAATGTTTTGCTTCAATGTTCTATTCCAAAAACAGTTTTTTTTACTGTGCTTTTTCTGTTTGCAATATTATATTTATATTTTGTTCGATTCGTATTAGAATTATTTTTTTATAAACGTATTTCGTTTCTTGAGACAATATAGTATCGAATAATATAATGCATTTGACCAGTAAACTTCTTGGTGTGGATGAAAATTGCCAACCGCTATCTTCGATTACACTTTACTCAAGGCACTGAATGTTGAAAATATATGTAGTGACATACCTACAGTTATAACTATGATAGCTTGTGAGAAACTCGACCCTGCGAACAAATGTGTCAATATTAGTCATTAAATGCCACATGGTTTCTGCAACGTGAACAATTATTTCATATTATACAATTTCTTCCCAAAGAAATGAGTCAATAAAAAATAAAATGAAAGCCTTAATAAAAGAAGTACATACCAGATGCAGTATACATAGACAAATGAGGAGAACGTGCAATGTTTAAAGTTGCATTCGACGAACGTATGTAAAGTGGTCTAGTAGGCTGCGTGGCTTCACATTGCACTGTTATGTATCCTTTAACTGAAGTCACCCTGACCCTTAAGGGTCGCCAGCTAGAGCGGAGGCCAAAGTCATCAGCTGAGGATACTTCAGTGTTGTCGCTCATCCATGGTTCGTTCTGAATAAATAATTGGAAATGTTTTCAATGAGGGTAACGATAATTTAAAGTAGTAAAAATAAAAAAAATACGAAAGATAGATAAAAGCCATGCTGCTGAAATACGAATGCTAAGATGGATGTGTTACATAATTAGAAATGACAATGTAAGACATGAGTATGTAAGATTCACTTTGAATGTATCAGCAATTATTAAAAAGATGAGCAATGAACACTTAATGTGGTTACGTATGGTTACATAATGCAATGCGATATATACAAAGCTTGCTTGCAGAGACGTAAATATATATTTGGATGATGATATGAAAAAGGAGGCAAAATGATAAGGCAAAGACGTAAGTCTTTACTTAGATAACGTATAATAATATATTTTAAAGAAAGTAATATATGCATCAACGGCAAATAGTTGGAATTACAGCATGAATGGTGAAAAAAAAATTACATAAAAAACCCCAAAATCAGAAAATAATTCTGACTGTTAATTTTCATATTATGAAGGTAAAAAATTAATTTAGTAATTTTACTGTAAAGGTATATTTCAACAACGTAACGAAGTTTATAACTTTTGCGGCCACAATGTTTATTAACTGTTCAAACATTTTGTTACCGATCGAAAAAAAAGTGTGAATAAAAATGTTTTCAGTAATTAATTAAAATACTTTCAAAACTTAAAACAGAGAAATAAAATTCAAATCTGCTTATTCTTTACTGATAACTAACTACTGGCGTACCTTCTCAGGTCTTCCATCAATATACCAAACAATATTTGCTGGCGGCATAGCAGGTTTTGTAGAGCAGTTCAGTAGAACGTCTTCACCTAGTTGTACGCTGCCAGTAGCACCAGTAATTACTGGATCCTCCTTTAGCGTTACTGATAACACAAAAAAAATTAAAATGGTATTACAAAAAAAAGTATTGAACTTATGAATACAATTAAAGATGGTTTCAATTACGATATTTACTTGGATCATGATGAACTTACCAGCGACTGTCAAATACTTGGTCTGATTGACCACAGCAAACCTCGGGCCCTCAGTGGATACTTCGCATGTAAAAGAGATTCTAGTGTTGTACTTCCTCGGCAGCTCCACATTTATAGAACAGCTGTTCATGTTGCAGGAGCCGCGGGTCACACCACCAGCCGTTGTGTTAAATGTCCGGGTCGGAGGCTATTTGAAAATAAGGTTTAAATTAAATTCATTATTTGTAATCTTTCTATATTGTATTGTAAATTACCTAAAAAACTATTATAAATAAAATTTATTAAAAAACACAGATAGTAGTAGTAGTAAATACTTGTACTCCACGAGTAGTAAATACGAGTACTGGTACTCCACTTGATAACGGTAAAAATGAATAAAGATAAATAGAATGTTCCTCACATCAATATCATAATCACTATTAATAAGCTTTTTAACAATATCAAAGTAATATTGTTTCAACAAATTCTTCCAATTTCACGTTAGAATTATTACAGATAGTTAAAATATCGTATATTATACATTATAACTATCTGTATAGTTAACTATGTATCACAATAACTTTGAAAAAACAATTTTAGTGAACATCATTTTAAAATTACTGAAATTTTTCAATAACCAAAATTATCTTATGCTTTCTGACGTATTTTAATCATGACGCAGCATTAAACTTAAATTAAAATATAACATAAATGATATCTTTTGTTCTTAATAATAATAACAAAATATTTACTATCTGTTGCTTTATTATTTGCATTTCGAATAAAATAAACTCATGCTATATTAAAAATTCAACAAATGGAGGTTTGATCAGATTGATCAGATTAATACTGTAGTTAAAATGAACATGTTAGTTTGTTAATATACTGAGCTGTAGTTAATATTAAGAACACGTTCGACATCTGTGTTAATTTCAAGATCGATAAGTAAATATAACTTAAAATCTCGCTATATTAGAACTAAGCAGATCTAAACAAACAAATGGTCAAATCATTTAATAATACTTCATATAAAGTGCAGGAAAAAAGTAAGAGATCACTCTTAATATACAAAGCCTGCATTTTATTTCCCCCATTTCAGTTTATTGCATTTATAAATAGCAATCTTCCTTTGTTCAAGCGCAGTTGTGACAAGCTGAAATAATAAAGTCGACACAGTTGATAATAATCGTTTCATATTGTATTTATATTTATTTAAGGTGAAGTTATGCATTGTAAATAATCTCGCATAGGTTTTTTATTATATTACATTCTCAATTTTTATGAAATTTTTCAATATTTTCATGTCATTTTTAAATATTAAGACATACACAATAATGAAAAATACTAAAAATATATATTTTGTATTAATTTTACACACGCTGACACAGATCAATAACTTTTTACCAATCAATTAGGAACGAAATAAATTTATTTGTAAAATTTAAATTAATTTGTACTTTATTGATGGTTTTATGTACATACAGAATATCATCTGAAGTTAACATGATACGTTACAAACCAATTAAATTTTGTTTTTTATATCAAAAAAATATTTTCATTTATTTGTAAAATAATCAAATAACATTTTGGAATCTATTTATCTCCCAAAATAATTTAGTATTAATATCATAATATGAGTTGTCATTAGCTGAACCACGATTCAACGAAGGTACGTAATGATATTCAAATATGTAATCTAAAAACCAAACATTACGTCATAAATTCATTACATTTACATATTAATATTGATGATATTGACACATAAATCAGTGATTATTCATATATTCTTTTATTGTACGCTAATTAAAATTGTTATCAATATTTCGCATTCGAGGTTTTTATTTATTTTTTATGTTTTATTTCTTAAGGGAAAATATTGTCAACAAATCTTAAATCATACCAATAAGAAATAGTGATATAAGATTATTTATGATAAAGATAAATTATTTATTATCATCTCACCCTTATTTCAGACCTTTATGTAATAAAATTTTTTCAAGTACCTACATTTCTTTGTGTTGTTTTTTACGATGTATGGGGTCCGCCTTCCTTAGACTCACACATTCTTTTATACACATCTGTTATATAAGAATAACCCAGTAAAATGTTTAGACAAAATAAGAAACGCATTTCTAGCTTTGTTATTCCAAAAATGACGCTATCTCACATCCCGTCACTGATTATTTTAGTAAATTACCCACCTGTTGTCCGGGCGTGAAGCGAAATATCTCATTGTTATCTCTATACCACTTGACGGAGTGGAGTGGTGGGTCACCCTTCTCGTTTATGTAGTGGCACACGATGCCCGCATCTCGTCGCGGGTCTCCATACTGAGGTACTTCGAGGTAGGTTATTTTGTGGGCTGTTACTATCACTGAAAAACAGTCAATCTATTAACTTATGAATGAATTTAATTACAATAAAATGAAATCTACAGTTATAAGCAAGTAATACAACAACATTATATAATTGATGTTAAATTTAGTATAAGTTGAACTAGACTAACTAAAAACATGTAAATTTACCAAACTGTGTACAGAATCTGCAACACGTTGCAGCATATTGATGAGCCAACTCCGAACTGTTTTTATCAGTGAGTGCTCCACTTAAAATGGACCGCAAAACTAATTTAATCATAGTATTCAGTCACGGATTATTTAGTTTATGCATCAACATTATTGAGTAATGATATATGGAATGTGTGTCGAATTATTATAAAATATTTTCACAAATTCCTAATAAACATCTTTACTTCATATGTTGCACAACAAAATTGATATTTTTTTATATATACCATAGAAGATTTATTTCATATTACACAATATTTCTTCTTGAGATAAATCCACCTTAAATAGAGCATTAAAATCAGCATTATACTCACAACTTACTAATTGATAGTGTAAATAAGTTTTTTTCAACTTATAAAACATTTATTTTCTGATTTATTCAGCTTTCGCAGTTTTTATTTTTCCATTTATTATACTAAACCATTAATATTTGTCTAAAATTATTTTCATGGGGTTTAATTTACTATATTCATTGAAAACAAGAAAACAATTAAATGATTTCTTAAAATTATAATGGATTAGTGATAGTGATATACCCCTAATGTTATCTGATAAGTTAATATGACGAAAGAGTCTTGTCTTAGAGTGTTTCTCGAAGACACTTATCACGAGCTTAGTAGTAGTAATGTGTAAAACAATATCCTTACCAAACAACCTATGTAGGCATATCTTAAATTCTAATTTAAACAACAAAATAATAATAATAATTTAGATTTGATTACCATATTTCAATAAGTATTATAAAAGGTTGGATTCTAATAAACATATTTGTGTTTGAGGTCATCGAAGATAGTTATCATATATATTAGTGAAGATGATGATGCTGGCATCTACAATACATTTCGTTTATTATATTATTTTTTTCATGGGCCAATCACAAAACAACAAAAAGCGAGACAAAAGAAAATAATATATAAGCAATAAATAAAAATCAAATTTCATTTATTTCATTATACATTATATATAAATATATTAATGTTCAATTTAAAACTTGTACGAAAATATGAGAAAATTTAATACTGGTAAAATATTTATTATGTTATCGTCGTATGTATTAGCAGTGTTCTTTTTGTCCCATTAAAGTAGTTTCCTTAGAATAATGTATAGTAAAGTTTCCATATATAATAATATATGTTTATTAATATATTTGTTTTCTTATAGTAGGTACTAAACAATAACAACACAAAGATACTAAATAATAACAACACATTACTAAAACAAATAAACTTAGTATGAAACTTACACAATGTCACTATAAAATACAAAACAAACCAGCGTCTCTATTTCAATTACTCTCAGTAAACAAACGAAAATTTAACAAGACATCTGAGATAACACAAGAGCGAACATGAGTCTAGAGCAAGTAAGAGCCTTATTAGGATTTTATTTAAACCCTCTATTTGCATATTTATTATTTAGTTCAAAGTCTTGTTGAAATAAGTACTTGAAAATTTTAGTGATAGTTTGATTTTACTTTTAATTTCGATTAGGATTTTTTTGTTATTATAGGATTTAATTAGGATTTCTTCTTTACATTTTGTCAGTTATTTTTATAAGCACCTTATACTTTATTTGTTGTGTGTGTGTGACATAATTATAATCAATTAAAAATAAATATTTGATAGTTACTAGATAATTATAATTAAAAGTATAAATGTATAAATTCCTCTTATAAAAGTTTAAAGTTCATGCGGTCAACGCCGATGCAAAAGGCTAGTTACAACCTGCAATTAAGGAAAAATTCAAAGGCAGTATTCACATATAAACTCTCGTATAAAAGTAATGCCTATGTGAACACTAAGCTTAACCTAGATCACAGTTTGAGATGAATTCATATTTTACTTTACACAAATGTTGTCATGTTTTTTTATGAAATATGTTTTTAGTAACTTTCATTCAGTAATATTTTTTTTTGTTAAATTTGTTTGCAAATAAAAATATTTTTTTGGTCGAAGTATAACAACTTTTAAACCATAACTTTGTTATAATTAATATATGCAATAATTTGTGTTACTGCCTATCAATAACAAACATTCATGAGTAAATTAATTTGAAATTTGAAATGGAATTAGTATCTTACGAATTCCACTCGAATTCATGTTTTGATATCCTATGTCGAACTTTTTGCAAAGCTGTAAGACAATCGTATTTAGAAAAATGGCGTCGCAATACAGGTTGAAGTGAAAGAGCTTAAAAACATTTTTTCATAAGAATGTTTTTTCTATATTAATACTCGATTCCATTATCATAAAACTTATTGTATTTTAAAGTAACGTTCATAAAAGTTACATTAAGAAGTATGAAGCCCCATTTCCTTCAGACCCTTTTCTAAAGCAATATCTCATCCCATAGGAACATTGCGTCTTGTATATTTAATGTCTTCTTCAAATATATTGAGAGTTTATGTCCTTATAACATTTAATATTTTTTTATTTATTAATTAAAATAGGCGGTAAGTTAAAAGTAATATTTATTATTTAATGTATTATGTGTACAGTTATAATTAAACTTTGGTCTGTTTCTGTATTGACACATTTAATCATCAGAACAAATAGGATTGAATTTTTAATTTCTATTTACTTTGTTTCAATATATTAATCAGTCGAATTTATAAAGCCATTTAGTTAAATCTTTAATAAAATCATTTTAGTTAAATCAAGAAAATACAATTAAATATTAGAATTAGAATGTATATAAAATAATAAAACTTGATTTTATAAAATATTCACATTATATTATATGGATAAGAAAAATTACAATTGCATTCGTTGAAAAAACACCTTAAAATTGACAATTAAAAATCACATGGCAAAGCTTTTCTAATTTTCTCAAATAATAAGTTTCAAAGTCGAAGTGCAGTTACAGCAACGGGCTGAACAAGTAACTAGAACCATGAATACAGTACAGAGCAATAAATTTCTAGACCAACCAAGAGATATGTATGAGATAAAAAAAAGAATTTTTCATTTAAAATATGCTGAATTTTAAGATTATTTTGTTCACATATTAAAAGTCATTTTAGTTTGGAAAATAAATATAAAACCAGCATTAAGTATAGTCGAAAATAAATCTAAAACAAGTGTTAAGAAGACGATCAAGTTTATCACGAAATACCTCATCAGCATCTAAATAGACTATATTGTTATATTTAATAACGGTTAGCTAAAATAATTTTTCATAAAAGTTTTAGAGGCGTTTATCATAAAGCGATCAAGGTACTGTAAAATTAAGGTGATACTATATTATTTCATTTATAAAGTATTGAAAATTATTGAAGCTCAACTTAAGACAGCGAATAAATATACTCGATGTATAAATTAAGATACATACTCGTATATAAAAATTGAACTCTTAAAGAACAAAATAATGGGAGTCAGTCAGTTTTTAATAACATGATAATAAATTGTAAAAATCTCAATCCCGTTATTTATAAGATTCTATAAATATAAAATGTCATATATTTTGAACTGAACATTTTTTTAAAAAAGGCAGTTAGAAATAGACGTTTCGAACTGATGGTCAATTTTTATTATTTTTTAATAAATTTTATATCAAAATTCAGAAAGTTCAAAGAGAATAAACAAAAACACAGTTTGCAAAAACCTTGTTAAAATTGCAATCCAAAACACGCGTTCTTTTAAACCAAATAAAATTACACATAAATGTATTCCAGGTATCTTTTATTTGGAACAAAAAACATCAAAAAGGAAAAACAGGTGAAAAAACATGTTCATTTGAAATGAATCCATTTAACGTTTCCTCGTTTTAATAGATTCAAATAAAAAACAGTATAATAATTATCTGCATAGAAGATTACATTATTTTGTTTTTAGATATAAAATATTACTCTAACTCTACACCATTTTTAATAAACGACGCTACTTTCAAAACGCAGAAGATATGGAACATGGAAACTAAAATACTTTTAGTACTTTTTACTTTTATCTATTTAATATTTTAAATTATAGCTGAGTTTTCATGATTATAACACTTTTATATACTATTTACCTCAAAGCGTGACAATAATATAAGGTCTACAAACTCAAATAATACTGTGTTACATTATATGTCTAATAGAATATTTCTTTCAACATTCTAAGTGGGATAAAGTATACTGACCTACATCTTAAGTCGTTAAAACACCTCTATTTAGCTCCATGTAATATGCAAGAGGCTGTTTGCTCCTTCGGCTTTTAACGCTCATACAAAAATAAAGAATTCATAAAGCATCATAGTACAGATAAGACGTAATGAAAATTCACTTCTTACTTAATCAGAAGCATGACTGTATATAGTACATACGTATCTTATTTGAATAAGTATATATAAGTATATTTTATATTGTTATACTTTTATATTTTCGAGATAATGTGACAAAAAAAAAATATTTGCATCTTAATAATATCATCCACCTTCTGTTTATGATAATCATTAATAAATGAGAATACCCAATTATTAACAGTCGTCATCACCTCATACGTCACCTCAATGAAAAGGTTTTCTTTGGTTTTTTTTCAATACACTCTATCTACAACTTCTTCCATTAACTACACAGTAAAACTATATGTATTTATTATAAAACTAGCCTGTAAATCCAAACGCATAGACTGTCTACTGACATATGGTAGGGGAGCAGTACAAAGTCATAACCTTCGTTCAGTTACAAACATCATAATTTTATTGAAGTATTTTCCAAAATTTCGCATTTAATCTGCAGTTTTTTTTATTATAATTATAAACAAAAACAGTGTTTGTATTATTGTTACAAAATTAATGGAATTTTCCGTGTTTTTGTTTTAAAGTAACTTTTATATTGATTCTGACGATAAACTAGCAATTACATTTTTCAAAAAGTTTTATGTACAGATTCGAACTCCTTATTTATATGGAATATATTAAAATACTTTTTAATCCGACTAATTGAAAATATCCGACTACACGCCATTATTCTACCACTTCAATATACCTTCGGATCGGATATTTTTTTTACAAATATAATTAACCATAATTGTTGTTACGCAAAGGCAGAACGCTTTAAACTTCTGAAGTTGTTTTTACATGTGCCCATTCATGGTAACAAAATATTTTAAATACGACAATCCGCTAACAACGTTGAAACTCGGGTAGAATTTTGAATTCAGAATTATTTAAGTCTCTTGAATGTAACTGTTAGAGTTTGTTTAAGCTGGCTTGTTTAATCATAATGGCAAATGGCATTCACGTCTTTTATCGAATAAAACTTGGCATTAACTATTAAAGTGAAGATTTGAATAGATTTCTACAAAATTGTTGTTTTGTTTTATTTATTAATATAAATTATTTTTGTAATATACCTATCTGTTTAGGTGAAATTACTGTAATTTTTTTTCACAATGTGACAAATCTTCATATTTCTTTTAACAAGATACCTTGTAATTCCTTATTGATGCAGTTTTTATATTATATTTTATCTACATTTTTAACTTTCATGATATAGTATTTTGTAATATAGGTAATGTAAGAATACCAGTGTTATATAACTACTGTCTTACTTTCTTCCGTTTCGCTGGTCACGCTATAAATTTGGATGTGAACTTAGGTTGCTATGGTAACCGTTACTATAGTAACTCCTACAGGTTTAAAATTTGCAAAACGCAAAAAGTTGAAATCCGTTGGGATTCTACGGATTCTACGTTCTTAGTAGAAAATCCGTTCTTAGTAGACATCTACGTCACAAAAGAAGTAACTATGTAAAATTTTAAGTTAATCAGACAGATAGTTTCGGAGATTTCGTGACAAGTCAGTGAGTGGTAAATCGCTTATATATATAAATTTAAAGATTTAAAGTGTATTTTTGTTGTATTAATTAAATTTAAGAATTTACAATTACTGAGAACAATAGTTATTATTAAACTTGTTATATATATTATACTTTTATTGTTTAATTATTTTTGTGTGTATTTAAATTTATTGTGTTAAGAATTATGAACTTTAATATTCCTTTATTGAGTATATTTTAGACATATTAAATTTTATTTGTAATAAATTTATTTTCTTTCAAATAAAACCCAACAAATGTACTTTCATACAATTTCTATTTACTAGACAGTGTGATATAGATTTTCTTACTTCTTTGGCCATCTTTATTTGTAGTCTTAATTAATCTAACACTGGCAATAATTTATGAAGCAAGATAATACGACTATTAAAACAACAATTTATTTCTTGTAATAAAATGTAGCCAGTAATTATATTATGACTAATAATTTATTTTATTAACAAGACTTTAATTCCAGAATCATGAGCATAAAAATAAACATTCTAATTTCTAAGTCATTAAAATTATTAAGTGTCTTTTACATATCAATGATAAATTATTTAAGTATTCTATATGATGAACTTATCTTTAGAAGATAAATCTATAAACTTATCCTTAGAAGATATAAATCGTCGAAATAAATTTCATCTCATTGGATATCCCGCAGTTTTGGCAAAAACGCCTAAACTTTCTCGTCTAATGGGTTCATTGTGGAACTTTGACAAAAAATTAGGGTCTATTCACAATTATAATTAAGGGGACATTATTAGGAACTTTGAATGAACATTGAAGTTTCTCTTTAAGGTCAAATCAGTATTTTAATCTCAATGATAAAGACAAAACGATTTGGAATGCCATTGTGACATAAAAAACTTATCTCAAAAGTGCTAGATAGATGAATAGCAACAAAGCTCGGATATTCTGAACTTCTTTTAAGAAATATATCTTTAAAAATAACCAATAAATTATTCACACTCGAAGTCGTTATTCGAAGTCGGAATCAGAAAAAAAAGATAAAAATGGAAAAGCATCTATGAATAGATTCAAACGACTCTTATAATATATGCGATATCTGTATAGAATTTAGTTTTTTTCTAAGTTTGATATTAAGGCAGTAAGAAAAGACTGTTCATATAGATACGGATAACTTAGGTATTATTAAAAACACAATGTACCTGTAGGTGACTGATTGATAATGAAATGACATTAAAATCAAATGTTATTTTAACCCTTTAGAGGAGGCGCTCGCAATATTTTATCATCTAACAATGAAATGTATCCAATTATAAAATTATATATATATTTTTTAATTTTCATATTTAGTCAGTGAATGATATTTCTTTTATATATTTTTTACTTTAGGTTACATAGTGTAAAGTAATGAACAATTTTTTTAATGATCTTATTAAATATAAACAATTATTATAAATATTGAACATTTTAAATAATTGAACGATTTCTTTATGTACCGGAATATAATTATACTATTATCTTACATTGGAGCTTGAGCTCCAATGTAAGTATGTATGTAAAAAAAAAATTACAAAATATTGATATTTTGTAATTTTTTTTTTGTTTAATTGAGAGTTGTTACATTGTGTATTTGATGTAAAAATGTTTTAACTGAACACCTGCATATTATGAAACAAATAGATTTTATCTCTTAATGGATTTTCACAGATCTTATTTTATTAGAATAAAATTTTACATATGACCTTTAAGTGAATTTAGAGAACAAATTTAACTATACAAAATAATTACAGTTACAGTCACGTAATTTCTTTTTTACAATAAAGCGATTACCTAAGTAAGATGGTATTATCATTTCTTTTCTGTTTTAAATAAACGGAGGCCATTGCTAATCTTGGTTTACATGAGATTCAGGATCTTGAGAGCATGTCTTGCTGCGTAAGCTGGTTTTGCATAACAAATATACTTGCATTTCAAAGACTATTATTGTCTTATATACTTTGAGGTAAAAGTTTGTACCTTTGTACCTTAACAGTGTGTTAGTTCTTTAACATATTACTATAATTAAGTCATAAATAAATAACTGGCCAGAAATAAATGAATAGATTTTTAAACTATTTTCATTTGACGTAAAACGTTTTTTTTTTGTTGTAAAATGTTAAAAATTTATAGAATAATTACATCATTTAAACGTTGCAATTTCTTAAACAGACGAAAATAAAATTAATAAACCTCTTTTGCTACTACAATATCCATTTTATCCATTCTTTTTCATTTCCATTTCTTACAGCTAAAGAAGTGTTTAGGCGTAATATTCTGCAAAAAAATAATCATACGAATATCAAAGCGATATTATTTTTGCTCTGAATTTTCTTCAATCTAATCTGACTGACAATAATAACAAAATAAAAATTATTGCATGTTAAAAAATATATGACAACCAACTCGAACAGTGTTGTTGATATACAATAAATACTTATTTGTCTTAGACGATACCTGTAATAGTATATATTTTTTTTATCATAAAATTGAAAACATAATAAATTCAATAACGGCTTAATTACGTAGCCGATTGAAATTAAATTTGAAAACGAATATTTAAAATGACGTCTGTAATAAAAACATTTGTTTTTTTAAACCTCTTTGTATTTTTAGATAATTCACCGTGCGTTTGTTGAGTGTTGTTAAACGAAATTTCAAAGAAAATCATTCTTCAGTTTACTTTGAAGACGGGGAATTAATTTGGACCCGACGTTTGTACGCATTTGTAACAATTTGTTTCGCTTTATTTTTCTTGGACCTCAAAACTTTAACTTTCATCCAAGGGAAATGAATATTTAAGGGAAATAGGATTTCAATTTACTTAATAATGTTTTTTATATCAATGACTACGCAAGATGAAGAGTAAAAACAGTTTTCTTGCTGCAATAATTAATAGCAAATGTTATTATAAAATTATATATAAAAATACCATATTTTGTATGTTCAATAGATTTATACAGTACTTCAAAGAAGCAAAGACCTCGTGATGATATTATTTTGGAAGCTACGTCGAGGATAACCTATTACATGTTCCGTAAGAAGTCGATATCCGTAGTATTCAAGCCACGAACAAAGCTAAAAGCCAATTCAGCTGCAAAAGGTCACTCTTATCGGATTTTTAAAGCGGGATGTTTCATGAAATATCTTATCTCATGTCTTATCTGTTGTGATTTTATTACGTTGCTAACAAAATATCTTCAGTTTATTATGTATAAATATTTTATTTAAAAATCTTTCTGTTTTATTTACTTCAACACAACAAATATTACTCAAATCATTTTGAACATTCATCAAAATCGAGTTGCACGTACAACGATTAAGTACGCGAATTCTCTCAACTTGCAATCTTCATAACTAAATCTTGAAGTTTCATCAATATCATAAATTTGTTAGTAATCAAATCTGAGATCTAGACTGTAACCTAGTTTCTCGGAGCCATATCCAAGACCTCAAATCTTCACGATGCTTTCATTTCTCTGGCTCAGATTCAATGAAATTTTCTAGATTTATTTAATAAATATATGAAAATTAATGTTCAATATGGCTAACACAATGCACTTAATGTAATATATACAAATAAAGCTATATATACATTTTGAAATGCAAACTAGCAAGAGTATATATTGTTTAAATCAATTTTTTTAATCTTATCCACGCTAGGTGCATAGGAATGAAGATACCAAAGTAGAAGCCTTATGTTAAAAAACAACAAATATCTATAAATAACTAACAACTTGTGTAAATATGCATTGTTGTTTTATAAAAAAAAGACAGATTTTCCCAGTTATTATAATAAAAGTTAAGTAAACACTAATATGAAACAAACTCTTACAGAGGCTTGTCTATGAAAGTAGGCTTACAATTTTGCATTAGTATTAGATCTTACCCGCTTTTAAGACAGCTCTCTGTGAATATTTAAGATAATTCAAAACAATGTGGTTAACTATTAATAGATATATTGCATTCTTCTTACAATATTATCTTATTGTGATATTCCAATTATTCAGAAACTGAAATACTAATGACATGATATTCCATATCAATTAACACAATTTATCTCTAGAATACAGTAGAAAATTAGTTAACAAAGTAAATTCCATCATAATGGTTATTGGCGTATGTTGTCACGTAAACATTTCAACAACCTCTTCGGAATCCTGGTACTAACGTAAGCTAATATCTACTTTATTAACAGATTTAATTATAACCCTAGTTAATTAGGATATATCGAGAAATCTATAATTGCAGTACCGTTCCAGTAAATTCAAAAGGAATATTAATTCGTATTTAAGTTTTGATACAGAGACATAGTTTTGACTAATGAGTACTTGGAAAGAGTTCACGTAGCTAATACAATTTAAAAAAATATAGAAATAAAATGTTTAGTGTCTTAAGCTAAAATACAAAGGGTATTCAACCTAAACCCAAGATGGAGGGTTGTAATTACCGCGGTTGGACCAAATCGCATCCTGCAGTATAATTAGTAGGCACTATTAGTAAACAGCATTAGACTGCATTATTTTGTTTGAAATATTTTATTGAGAGCTTTGGGGCTTCTTACTTATAAAAAGTTCAAAATGTTTACACAAATTACTGTAAATAATGTAAATCTTTTGATAATTTTTAGTACACTGCGTGTATAATAATTGCGAAATAATGTTTAAAAAACTAAAAACCTATTAAAAATAAAAGATAGGCTATCGATCTATTATAGTTCTAGGTACTGAACATTTTTAATTGCTTCAAAAATTCTTAAACAAAAAGTGCATAAATTAGATAGTTATTTGTAACATTTTCCAGTTCCAAAAAGGTCCTAATATCTTCTCATCTAACTGTTAATTAAAATAAGAAATACTGACATCTCGATGTGCTATCGACTGAAGATAAAATCAATACAAATGTAGTAGATATTATATAAGTAAGAATTCGAAAGAAATATTACAAGTACAAATATTGTATGAATGTCAAACCTATTATTATTTTATAAAATGAATTTACTAATCTAATAGAATCAAACAGATGGTACAATAAAAATAAAATGAATGTTCCTTTGATATAATATAAAAAAAATCAATTATAAAAAAACCATCATCATTATCTCCTTGTCGTTATCCCAATTGTGGGGTCGGCTCAGTATGTTTTATCTTTCCACACTCCCCTGTTACTCCATTTATACTCCTTTTTCCTCCCTATAATTAATTACATATTATTTGTACCCTAAAATTTAAATACTTATATTAAAAAACAGTGACACAATAAATAAATAAATACAAGAAATAAAAATAAACTCGTAACACCTAAAATTCATCTTCAAAAAGTTAATACTTAATAAATAGTTAAATAATTAAATAGTTAATCCTTCATGGGCTTGTGTATACGAATATATAATAAAGTTCTACAAGATATTATAGACATTCATTTGCTTAGTTTTAAATCTAAAATTAAAAGTTTAATTTTAAATAAATCATGGTATATAGTATATATCAAAGTAATCAGTTTCATTTAAAACGAGCAACTATAGGATGTATGTATGGCCAGTTCTTCTTCTGCATTCCGAGTTAGTGGTGGTTTTCCCAGCGACTGACTACTCTAACCTTTATGTAAAGTGATAATTGACGATTCGATTCGAATTTGAATTAGATTATTGTTTTTTATACAAGCCATCTTTTGTACTGCTGTCCCTTACTTTTGTATCCCTCCAGTTTCATAGCTAATACTCTTCTGACTAAATATCTTTCATCCAGCCTCATAACATGCCCATACCATGACAGAAGACTAGCACATAATATTTTACTATCCTTACTTTTCCCCCGACACATCTTAGCATACGCATCTCCGTTGCATTCATATGCTTTTCCTCCATCGTCTTTGTCGTCCAGCATTCAGATCCATATACGACGACAGACTTAATGAAGGTTTTGTAGATTTTCCCCATTAGTTTGATGGCAATTTGTGCATCGCATATTCTCCTCGTGACCAGTCAGCATTTAAACCATTCCATGTTGGTTCTGCGCGTTACCGTTGACCGGGACAACACTGCCATCGCTTTGTATGAAGGAACCAAGTTAGCGAAAATCACAACGAAATAATAACGAAACGGAAGACATCACCGAAATCGAAACAAGTGCAAATCTGGTTTGGTAAAAAATTGTGGTTCAGTGGAGAGCTTTTGTTGCCAAATTCCCAGTCTGCTCTGTACCTTGAGGCACATAGTAGACTAGCTTGAGTCCATCCTCAACGATGCGAACAATGTCATAATCGAACACCATGCAACAGAGAGTAATGATGCTTGCAATATGCTAAATACACATAACATATTAAAAAAACATCTATTTTATATATATATTTTTAATATAAATAAAAATAAATATTTGAAAGTTATTTAGTTAGTTAAAAAGCTCGTAAATTAGTTTATTACAACGTTAATTATTTAGTCTAATAATAAACATCGTAACAAACTAATAATGATTATAAAAATACTAAATTATCTACTTCATCTTTCGCACACCGTACTTTAATTAAGAAGAATTGATTGATTAAGTTAAATAAATAATTATTATACTAAAATTACATAAAAATCAATTCTGGGGTTACATATCCTATATGGTCTTACAGCGAAGATTCTTATTGGCTACGACTTAAAATTGTAGACAACAGAAAATATTAAAAATTTACATAAAAATATAGTATAAAGATCAATCGATTTATACTCTGTCTTGACTTACATTAACAAAGAATAAGAAATTATATTAGAATCATATTATTATAATACATACTAAAAATTTATCATATATGAACATAACATTCATGAACAACTTTTAATCGCTACAAAAATCGCTTCGCTTGATCGCTTGACAAAAAATGTGATTGTCTTTAAATATATTTCAATTGTAAGTTCTATATAACTTGCTATGTTTTTGACCTAGTTGCGATATGATCTTTATATGAAACATATCTAAGTTTATATAAGATTACTGTAAGATTACTGTTTTTGGAATTTAGAATATCCATAACAAAATGTTGCTTGCAAAATGTTGCTACATACACATAACAAAAGAAAGTTTATAATATATGTGGTTTCCCTGCCGAGCTTTTCTTTGTGAATAATTTTGATACAGCTTTGTTCGAACCCAAATATTATTATTTCTTACCTGTTTAATAAATACCGATTAAATAACATTTTTCTTATATAATAAGTTTTAACTTATTATATAAGAAAAATATAAACGGTTTTCTGTATGAAAATCTTACCAGCAAAAAGTCCAAAAACAAGAAGAACGGTCATCTTGATGTATTGAGTCATTCACTAAAACCACATCACAGTATCAATAATTAATCCATATCCAAGAATTTATTCACTTTTCACAGCCATTCGAAATTCGCGGCAACTTTAAAAGAGCTTCAATCTTACGAGAGCTCATAGACGTCTGATCCTAACAGATGCTGTGAGCCGACTGCGTCCCAGCTTCACTGCGCCCCTTCCCCTTCCCCTTTACATCCCTTATCACGATCCCGTAATTAGATAAATGTCATTGTTGTTGTCTGCTTTTATACTTTTTCGTATTTCGTACGTAACAGTTCGCAGTCGAGCCGTTTTAGGCTATACGTCCTAAATGTACCATGTTACAAGTTAAAATATGTTAGGAAACTGTGTTTTATGGGCATCCAAAATGTTCTTGTTCTGAGGTTCTAAGATTGCTGTGTGTGTTGGTTTTGTGTTATTGTGTGTTTATTTTTAAATTGTATGTATGTTTATTTATTAAATTAAAAGGCTTAGATTGATATTAACAATTTAATATAAGAATAGCAAGTCTGATTTTATTTAAACTTATATCGATTGTAATATTATGTTTTTATGCATAATTATCTAAATAACCTATTTATTATCTTTAATACTAACGTCTCTAATAAATATTTTGGTTAAAGAAATACTATACATACAATTATGAAATTAACCATCTATAATTAATAATGTGAATAAAATGTGATATTCTATTTTTAATTGATAATGTTAGTAAAAATGTAACATTTGCTTTTTTTTTTTCAGAATATTTTTTTAGAACCTATAATATTTTGAGTGCGTATTAATAGTTGAAAAAGGCATTAATTATATATTTTTAACACATATATTTTAAGATTATCATAATATTTTAAATTAATATTATAGTCATACACCAATACCAATCTTTTTTACACTTTTATCTACATGCTGGTAGTAGAATAAGTACTAACATTTTTTTTTTGCGATTATGTATTGGAATTGAAAATACACTTTGTTAATGTGCTTTCGTTGACTAAAAACGACACGTGACAATTAATATTAAAAAATATTATTTTCAATATTTTAATTAATTATAATCTAATAACAGTTTTTAAGTATAACTCATAAATTTTGCCCATAAATATATTATTCCTAACAACAATAAGTTACAGTAAAAAAATGTATGAATCTAGCATATTTTTATTATTTTTATTAATCCAAATAAAACAGAAAAGTTTAGGAATAGGAACTTAACAATATTATAGAGTATTTATTTTTCATTAAACAGTAATAAAGTAAAATAAAAATGGAGTTAAAAAAATAATAATAACTTGTAATAAACCAAAATATATTTTTAGTATCCAGCTGGTATGTAATAGTGTCGTTTTTATTAAAATAGTATCGTTTTTGATATCGCCTATCATTAAATATACGATCGTCGATTAAACAAATTTTAATTCGGCCTAACTCAAGCGACTGTTCGATATTGGAATAATTTTTGGAAATCTTTTTTATGTATAGAATGTGGTTGAATATACCTATTTTCATTAATTTATTTTTAAGTTATAAATACACGCCATGGATTCGAATTGAAAAATTAAAATAACTCTCAGAAATAATGAATTCAAAAAAAAAACTAAAGTGGTAGTAGAAAGATAACTTATTTAAAGAAAGTGTGAATAATAGATCAAATAACAGTATTGACTGAAACTCTGTCAAATCTGCACCAAATCAGGAGCTCGACACTTGAAATCGTCACGAACGTTGCAGTGAATACGTAATCAGCGTAATTGTAAGCGCATTGTAGCGAGGACGCTCGCGGAGCATGCGCTATCTTTTGTTTTATGCGCAATCATTTGAGGGACACCGAGTCCGAGATCGAGTTTGAACTTGCTTTAAGGTTTACACAATTTAGTTATTTCGATATATGTTTTAAAATGATGCCTTGTAAACCGTTTCAATTAATGTAACAAGTTACATAGAAGAAATTAGATATATAAGAGGCAGAAAATGTATAGTAGCAACTTCTTTTAAATTCTACCAGAATTAAGGTTGACTTATACTGTTATCATTTGTACAGTATATGGTTGTTATATATATAAGCAATAAGTCGGTTTTTGGGAATGTTAGTTATAATATTTCAATTTTAAAACTATTTAACTAATAATAGGCTACACTGTTCCCGTGGTATAATCTGCCTTTTTATAGTATAAAACAGTATTAGTTTAAGTAGTTTGAATGATAAATAAGTATAAAGATATGATTTCATATTTAGAAATACTAATAATTTGTTTATATTAAACAAATAATATAAACAAATAAGCATTTTTAATAAAAGATAAACAAATAAAGAACCAAACTTTAATCAAAAATCAAAAAAATGTAATTAAGACTTCTAATACTAAAAAATATTTTTGTTGACAGCAAATAAGTTCTTTATTAGGCTTCGTGAAATCAGATGTCAGTAAGGTCAAACTGAAGAAGTGCCCTCTAACTGATCCAGCAAGCAAGTTAAGGTTAAAAAGTTAAAAATAAAAAATAAAAAAAAACACGTTTAATAATGTGAATAAGATTTTAGAAGTAACGAGACATTTTATTAGAATTTTGTATTATTCTGTTTATCTATAAGGAAAAGCAGGGACCAAAAGAAAATTATAAACTAGTCTTCTAGTCTTCTTAGTTCCTCGCTTTTCCACATAACGTACTCGTATTTAAACAACTTAAATTACTTTCATGCTCTTAGATGTATCAGTCGTTAATCTGTTTCTTTCTTCAAAATAAAAATATAATTCATTCATAGTAACGTTTATGTAAAAAAAATCCTTGTTAAGTAAGACTTAGCTATATTAACTTACAAAGTTAAAATAATTTTTTTTTATGATAAATATTATTTACAGCTATTGTCACGTCTTATCAAGTATTAAGTAATTGTTTTTTTGTTTGTAAATATTTAAATATATTTTTATATTAATTATTGAATTCAGTAAAGAAGATGAATATCACTTTATCTCAATAAATACGAGTATACATCTCGATGATCAATTCTGATAAACAGATTGCCGCACTAAGTAATAAGCATTTCGCGTCTCACTGACTTGAAATCGTAGTTTTTCAAGTACTCTTTCATATTCGCATTGGAAAAAATTCTTACTACTTGTTATTACTTATATTTCAGTATCAATGTTATCAATTCAATAGGTTTTATACGTACTTATTTACTATGGGTCGATAATTTTTTAATCTTTATCGATCAGTTTTTGGTGGATAGTTGTGTAGCTATATTATGTTTTACACAAGATACAGCGACGCTGTTTATAAGGGATTTTACCATTTTTTATAGTTAATGTTATAAAATTTTGTAATATATTTTAGCTTTAACAATATAAAAACATTATTAACTTTAAATATTCTGTATTCTTATTATTTGATTTTTTTCTTTGCCAATTTGTATTATTATACTTCATTTTAAAAATTTTATTTTCTGAAATTATTTTCTAGTTTCTTTCTTGATTGCGACACATTTAGAATATTGATATAAATTTTTTAATTAATTATTTATTTACTTTCAGGCAATTTGAAGTTTTCAACTTATTTCTAGATTTTATTGAAGGGTTATATGAATTTCTTTCAGTATTTCTAGGAGGGATTACAATTTAGGACTGGAGTTATTTTTTATGACAGAAAATATAGCTTTTAGGTTGATTACACTTTTTGACCATATCCTCACTTCATTGAGCTAATAATTCATCATTTTATAAAATCTGAGGAAGTTTTTTAGGGATTCCGTTATTAGTTCATGTATATTTTACTTTTTGAGAGATACAATTAGGGGATTTTGACCCCGTATCTCACGCTGACGGGTTGAGTTGATTGTTTTGTACGAGATGCCGTTTGATTTTGTTTTTTGATTTAGTGGGGTTACTTGTGATTCCTGTACAATTTGATAAAGAGTGTGATTGTGAATTTTTTACGATTTTTTTTATTCTAATTATTGTTCTACTAGGTTTTCCTTTTTTATGCTTACAGTGTTATACATAGTTTATAGTATTACTTTATCTATTTATTTTGAAATTCCTGGCATTGGGTCTTTTAGATATTTACTACCATTAGGTGTAAAAAAATAAAATAAATAAACTTTAATATACAGATTTAAATAAAATCTATAATTATCTATAAATATGTTATTTATGCGATGCTTAATTAAAAATATGTATTATGAACAAATTATTGACAATGGAAATGGCTTAGAACTAAGAGCTCTGGACCGCTCTCTCGCTGTGCTTTCCTATCATCACCTACCACAGCGAATTTAGCATACAAATACCCCGATCCTGCAACCTCTTTAGACGGTATTTCGGTTAGACAGACAGACAGTTTTTTGGAGATCAAAGGGTCCAGTTATAAATGTCATGATAAATTTTCTATTTTTTATTTTTATTATGTATATAAGATGAATGTAACTTAAAAAAAGGCGATATCAAAAAGGATTTTTCACAATTTTAATTATTTAGAAAATTATATATAAATTTAAAATTGAAAATACACTCGTATTATTTTTTTAAAGCATATAAATAAAATGTCAACCCGAAGAATCATAAATCTTCACGAGACAAGTTCACCTTAATACATGTTGATGAAATAATTTTAAATAAATATAAAAATTAGTTTTGTGCTTATTAATAGGTCCGAAACAATCATTTTAGAAACCAAAGTAACGTATTTCTAATAAATAAATTATGACAATGCGTACTAATATACAATGAAGTGTCTACTTAATTTACAAAAATACATTTATTTTGAAACTTACAAGAAATTTGATTTTATATAAGTATAATAAATTTTTAAATGACCTACAGACACCTAATGTCTAAGTTCTTATTATTATATTATAAAATATAATATATTGTAGAAAAATATGTTATATGCGATTACCAGTGAGTGTTCTCCTGGCAAGCATTCTCTTACTTGCACCTGTTTTGTCTCTATCTTAAAACTTTGTAACTTGTACAGGAATTAAATTATAGTATAAATATATTACTGTGTTCTTAAGTTGGCTCTGATACATAGAAATGTATGCCGAATACTCCTATAGGAATTTGAACCTAAAGCATCTGATAATAAGGTAGGATATTCTACCGCCTAAACAAATAATAAAACTGCAAGTCAGTTAACTAAGCGGTCTTTACAGAGTTACTAGAGATTTATTTTATGTTAATTACTACTGGATCTGCTGAATTTGGTGTGTCAAGGTTTCACATTTTATGTTATAAAATGCTTAGCTTATTTATAGTAGGTAATAATCTTTTTAATTTTACTAATCAATTTATATTCTTTTTAGACGATAGTTTTAAATTTAATTATTTCAACCCTTCGTTTAAAAAAATATTATAAAAATATGAAATATAATAGTAATAAAAGTTCCAGTTTAACAAAATTAGATACATATATGCTAAGGGGATAAACCCTTCAATCACTCTGTAATATTAGGTGACTTATACCATTAGTCAAATAATTTGAGACGAGGCAATCCTATACTAGTAAAGACATGCCAGCAAAGTCACACTATATTATCATCACAAACACAAAACAACGTATCAACAACAATAAATCTCATTATAATTATATCACATGTAACATGAATTTAATACTAAATACTAAATACTTAAACATGTTTAAATTATAATTATGAAAACAATAATACAAGTGAAACATTTTTTTTGTCATTTCGTTTTAAACAATATATTGATGTTTTTAATACTATATACGCTTCTGAATCATTATTCAGAAGCGTATATAGGACATACAAATAAATATACCATATATATATACAGTGCAGTATGTATGTTCAAGTACTGATAACACTTACGGTTGTCGGATCATCAAGGGTACACTACAGTCATATATCGCATTCAAACATACTCTCAGTTGATTTGCCCTTAACAATTTATATTTAATTTAAAAGATATAAAAATAAATTTAAAAAATAATTTAATGAATAACTTTATTTCTGAATTAGTAAGAGGCAATATTATCTTAATACTTTAAAATATATAAAAGAGATTAGTAAAATATAATTACAATATATATAAGATGAAGGTACTTTTGTAAATATATTTTTTAAAATATAGTAGTTATTTTTGTAAACCGAATAAATAATTAACAATAATTACATAAGACGATTATATACTTAAGTACTTTATTTCAATACTGATCACAAAAGATCGTCGGTAAAGTAGGTGTTATAGATACATTTCGTACGGTAAGTCAAAGAACCGGATGTTTAAACTCTCTGCCTTAGTTCTTATGTCTTTTATCCGTATGGGCGACAATGCGTATAAAAAACTCCAGTTTGCAAATATCTATAACCCGCATCACTTTCCGTGAGTAACGTTTTCTCGCTTATCACCAAAGATAAGCAAAAATAATTGATTTAAAATATTTTAATTTTTAAAAAATGATATAATATATTTTGAGCATAAGAAAACATTTTGGACAGTTCTGCTAATTATAAAGAAATATTGCTTAAGTAAGAAATTAATTTTCACATTAATGTAATTGAATTTGTACAGCTATGTGATTATACAAACTTAAATCCTTTATTTATAAGAAATTAAAATAAACGTAATTATATTTTGAAAATAATAATCCATATTTTTCTATACTCCATATTTTTCTTAACAAATATTCCATTTTTTTAAATATCCCTTTAAAAAAAAAAAAAAAAAGTCCGACTGTTGTGGTCAGTGACTTGTTATTAAGACCTATATTATCAACTTTTTAAGTTTATATTGTATAAAATGTAAAACAATGGAATTAAGTCATAATTTTAAAAGTTTTCTTTTAATCACTGTATATACCATAAAATATCCATTAAAAATTGTTGGCTTTCTTACTCATTGTTTAAAAAATAAATAATAAGAGATTGTTTTAAAAAATGAAACAATATTTAACACTACTGACAATTTTACGTTAATTCGTTTTTATTTATGCAAAAATAAGATTCGGAATTTCAATATACCTCACTCTTAAGATGTATGTAATGCGGTTACCCAATTAGCAACAAGTCAAGTATAGATTCCTCTAGAATAATTTTATTTCAATGGTATTGTTATTTAAAAGCTAGTAAATATAAGAAAACAAATAATACATCAATTAATTTCCTGAAGTCAAGGAATATATTACCTCCTAGGGAGAGACCAAATCCAATAAAGAATAATAATAGCGATATTGTAATATATTTATAAAATATATACAAAACGGCAATATTTTAAATAGTTCTCGACAAATTAATATAAAAAAAACATAAAATTGTCATTCACTTTTTTTTTAATCCAGACTATTTCTTTAGTACATCAAGTACATGTGAATGTGATATATAAAGGTCATTTAAAGCTTATGTTCATAAAATCATTTATTCAAAATATGTTTCAACTAAACATATTGTAACCAAAATAAAATTAATTAACCTCATGCCTGGCAATCACAACGTAGTTCAATTTACTTTTATAATTAATTAGTAACACCGTCTCTGTATATTCAAACAAAAATAAATACATGTTTTTTCAAAATATAAATATGTATCAGTTTATGTAGTATGTAGCTTTATGACAAGGAAAACATATTTTTAACCATTCTAATATATATTGTTTTGTGTATACAAGCTCCTTAATTATATAAGTTATAATCATTTTTATACAAATTTCTAAAGATAAAAGTAAAAGATAGAAAATATTCAGTTTTTAATCTTATGGTACCATTTACATATTATATTTGCATATGACACTGTAATCGTATATAATATAATCACTTCTGTACACATTTGACAGTTATAGTATATGTAGATTTGAGAACTTCACGACGGCATTAAATTTAGTATGCGCTTTCCACTCTATATACTTAGTAGGTCAGACTTTTGGCCTTAAGTATTTTGGTTATATCTTTTAAGGTGACGATAGTATGAAAATTACAATATATAATGTTATATTCTATTTAGTAGACTATGAGAAGGCATATTTGAAAATAATAATTTTGCAAGTCATTTAATTAAGCAGTCTTTACACAGTCTCTGAATTCTTACTATTTTATTCTTACTATATGTAATTAGTAACGGATCTTTTTATATTATTTTACCATTGACAAATAATAATGTTGTATTAATAAATATTGTATGACTCAAAATACGCTTATTTTTTTTTGTCACAGACTGTATTATGAGGCAATGTATATACCTTTTCAACAAACCGTCGGTAAACGTTCAAATATTTCCCTTTAACAAATTCAAAAAGCAATTAAGGAACGTTTGTGTGCTAACGGATATTACAGTATTACAAAGATTACGATCGTGATGCACCAGGATTATGAAGCGATCGTTTCAAGATTAACTATAAATGTACTTTGGCTTAGATTATAAATATACTTATGTTGTAAAAAAAATATTTTATTTCTCGCACCAGACAGAAAAATTATACCTTAGCACTAAAGTGAAAGATTATGAATGGGGGAATGATTTTTTAAATTAGTAGCAACAATTGTTTGATTTGTCAATATTTTATTGACTAGGTTATAAAAAACAAATTAGAAAAAATACAAAAATATTTCTGATAACAATGTTAATTTGAAATTAAATAAATTTAAATCAAGCCAAGTCCCTTCCTTACTAAAACCCTAAGATGTACGGTATATTTCGTTTTTCTAGTTAAATAGTAGCTGTTACTGAATTCTTTTGAGAATGATGAAAATTAATTAATTTCAAGAGCATCAATACTGTTACTAGAAACCAAATATCAACTAAAATAACAACTGTAGTAAGAAATTATATATATATATATATATATATATTATTTCTTGTCTATTTTTTTTAATTATCAAAATGACTATTCAATCATGTTCTCGGGAATAAAGTTGTATTATTAAATAAATTCTGAAATGCGTTCATCAAGACACTTTTCTAATAATTCTCAAAAGAAATTTGATCGCCTTACTTTATATAAGTAATTATAACATTAATTGTCTGTATATTTAGGTGTTATTTTAATTGTATTAATAGTTAACTAAATACCATTGCGTACTATTTCTCCTTTGTACTTCATAGTTTATATTTTAAAAATTCCCAGTAAAATAATAGTTTAGTTGTAGTAGAGATTAGAAATAACTAATTGACCAGATTATTACCCGGTTTTACAGAAGGTCACATAAAAATCTATTCTATTATAATATCTATCTACTATAATACAATACATAATATTAATATTATTTGATGATACCTAACACTATTACTTAATTTTAATTATATAAACAGCACAAAATATATAATAAAATATAAAGAAAAACGAAACAGCTACCAAAATTGTACTCACTTCTAAGGTCAAAAAGAGAATAAAGTTTTAAATCGTTCAATTAGAAAGAACGTCCGCTACTAATTCGGTTCATGATTGATCGTGTGGCGTCCAGCCTCGTGACGTCTCACCATCTGTCCCCGTCACACTGTCGTGTCGTAGTCGCACACCAGCCGTTCTCCTGTGTTTGTCACTGCTATTGTTAATGTCACTGATTTATAGTCAGAAGAAAATTACATATTTTTGTTTCATGGGTTTTATAAGCTTGTCTCAGGTATATATATATATATAATCCTTAAAACTGTCAGGACAAAATACTGTTGAACTATTGATTAAAAAAAGGAAAACGCAATGGCAGCTCAGATATCGCAAGTTTGTATTATGTCGGTGATTGTTGATTTCTGTCTACATTTACTTAAATTTTAAGTATTTTTACATCTGCACATATAACTTTTACATTAACAAACTTTAATTTTAACCACAAGCTTGAACTGTTAAAAATCGTTAAATATTGTTTCATAACCGTAGTGTAAAAATTGTTTATAATTTTTTAACATATGGTTGTGAAACACTATTTATAACTCAAAATGAAAAAAAAAGTAAAACCGCCTTCTATAAAAAATTAAGCAATCCGATGAGGGAAACTTTAGCCTTTAGACTAGATCAATTAAAAAATCTGGCACTGACTTCCTAAACAGTTTCTCTCATCAATTTTTTTTTTAAAAGGTTGTTTCACTTATTTCTTAGAAGTTTTTAGATATTCTTTCCATTATGCGTATATAGGTATAGGCGTGATGTTATGTTATAAAATGGTACAGACAATACAAACCATTACTGCAACTGTTAGACATCTGCTGTAATTTTTTGAAGAGTTTCGTTGTTTATCTCAGAAAATATTGATCAGAGCTTCACCAAATTAAAATAAGACTAATCTGAAAGCTTACACTTTTAAAACATAAAAAGATTCTTCAAAATTGGTTCATAAACGATGAAGTTATTCGCGAACACACATAATATCCTTACTATATAATAATGAGCTAATTGACTCTGTATGCACGCGCATCACTTATCACCCACAAATCACACAATAATGTGTAATACATCAAAAGAAAGCTATTGAATCAGGCTACAAAATAGGGTAGGTGCCAACCTCATACGTGATATTTGACCCTTCCTGGCCCGAAGGGCCGGGAAGTTCCCTTGTGTATATATAATAATAATAATACTAGATGGAGATGCGATCTCTTCGCAGAATATGCGGAATCAGTCTAGCTGATCGAATCCGCAATGAAGAGATCCACAGAATGGCAGGTAATAGCGAAGATGTCACGGTGAGAATGAAGAAGAACGTGCTCAGGTGGTTTGGACACGTCGAACGAATGAGTGATGAAAGAATGGTAAAAAAGATTTATATAGGAAAAGTGAGCGGTAAGAGAGACAGGGGGAGGCCTTGAGTGACCTTCGAAAACACAGTATCTATGATACTGGAGGAAGGTTACGTAAAAAGCACAAGGACCCCCCGGAGGGCATGTATGAAGAGGTTGATGTCTGTGGCCGAGGCAAAAGAGGTATGCAGCGACCGTAGCGTTTGGCGCTCCGTCGTCTCTGGCTACCCTGCAAGGGATATGGCGTGAAGCTAAATAAATAAATAAATAATACTATATACTGTATTTGATTTTTAATTTTATTATGGAGTCGACTGATCTGGATTATGACAAATCTGGAGGACGTCGAATTAGGAACACCTTATCTGTCCTGTCGAAAGTCTTTCATCAGATTTAAAAGCGAAAAAATTATTGAATACCACCTGAAGATAGATCGTTGACAGAGAAATCGAGACTACTAAATTTCTCTTCCATCAAGGAAGATCCAATACATCTCAAGTAACGCAGTTAGAACGCGAACAAATCAGTATACGTTGACGATATCATTTTGACGATATTTTACGAATTATCTAAAGTGTTTCCAAAGTCAAGAATTGGATTCTTGAACAATGAATCTTTTATAGGACCATACAGGAAACCTCAGTTTTCAAATCAAAGAAAGGGTCATGAAAATTTGTTCACCCAGTAATAAGTTCAGAGCTAACAAATATATAAAAAAACAGTCAAAATAAGAACCTCCTTTTTTGAAGTAGGTTATCAACAACAAGTGGGGTAAAATTTAAATAACTTTACTTATCAATTATAAGTATCAGAAGTATTTTTAAAAGTTCTTACAAAACAAATTCAAAACCAGATCGTTAAAATTATCAAAACAAAAATTCGACAATTTTTATTTTTGAAATGTACAGTAAAAAGTAACTTGACATCGTCACGAATATCGCAGTGAATGCGTAATTCGAGTGATTGTGAATAGCATATCGTAGTGATGACGCTCGCGAAGCACGCTTTGAACATCCTTGCTTTGTTTAAAGACACGTCATG
Organism: Melinaea menophilus ssp. n. AW-2005; assembly: GCA_918358695.1. Lineage (NCBI taxonomy): Eukaryota > Metazoa > Arthropoda > Insecta > Lepidoptera > Nymphalidae > Melinaea > Melinaea menophilus. The sequence goes on along the minus strand of OU911050.1, from coordinate 6,280,798 downwards.
AGTATGAAATGGGTGCATATGTGCATAAAAAGTTTCCCAGGTGCAATAATAAATATAGGCTATGTAATTTATTGCCGTAAATAGTATTATAAAATACATAGCTATTTAGTACGCAAAATTACCAAATAAAAGTCCATATCAACTTTATTTTAAAGTAATGACTCATAATTTTTAAAAGCATATTTAACGTAATTATAAGTGATTTATTTTAAATCCACTCGGAAATCATATTTAGCAAAGATATATTACATATATTTTACACTCTTTACTACTTAGAATATATTTTATCAATGCTATTTAATATGGTAGCTTAAAATATCTCAGATTATAAAGAATATATTACGAACGTTGAATGCTGTAGACAAACCACGACCACAAAATTGGAGGTCCAATTTATCTCACCATAAATATTTATGGACTAATGACATTTGCAAAAAGTTTTTTATTAACTAATTTGTCTATTTTATATAACAGATATCTTATAACAATCAAGGATGGTTAAATTAAGTTTGCAGTTTAATTATTATTAATTATTGGCACAAGAATCTAAATGAAAGAATAATATTTAACAGAACAATTGAATAAATATAATAATAAAGATTTATCAGCTTTCCTTAGCTAAGTCTCGACATAGGCCATGAATGAGGAATTATATCGCGCTCTCTCGAGATTATCATAAAATACCATTTAAACGAGACATAAATTGGATTATATTTGTATTAAATCCCGCCGCTCGCTATCCAGTCAAATCTTTGTTGTTTGTATGAAAATAATTTGATTTGATAAACAACAAGTATAATAAAGAAAGGAACCCACATTTATTACCAATTGACAGTATCTTTACAAGAATATTACGAAATATCTGAAAGTACAAATGTTACCAGTCAGAAATTATAAGATCTTTTAAGGTCGTGTGTAAGTCAATATATATTTAAGCAAAATATAAAGTAGTATATGTATAGTATATTTGGCTTGTACTTTTGTGTTCCAAATTAAATTCTTCCAAATTAAATTGTTGATTAAAATTTATAGACAAAATTTTAATTTAAAAGTAAACCTTTAATTATTTTATAAATTTCAGTGAATGGTATGCAAATAATGAATACCTCAAAATTTTCATAATGTTAAAGGAAACGACATGAAAGGAGAAAAAATGTTTATTAAACATTGTAACTGCATCGGCAATAAATATTACCAAATTAAAGAAAACATTACATATTAAGGTTTGTCTCTTTACATTATATAAAACAAATTGTAAATGGGAAAATCTAAAAAAAACTGATTAAGTATTAATCTGATATTATATCAAATATCTTTCTTATATCAAATTCTAAGAAGTTAATGTTTTCTTTCCATTTGATCTGTTTGTTCCATCTCGTATACAATGTTTGAGTGGCTCGGCTAGCGGCTTAATTTCCGTCCGTCTGTTGAGATCATTGACAGCTTGGTATTAATATTTTCTTAACATCAAGTCTACTGGATGGCTAAGCTATAACTTATTTTGGAAATACTTTTATTAAATATTAAAAAAACAATAATCTTAAGTAACCTAAATATAAATTTTTAACAAAATTAACGGCATGGAATTTGAATCAGTATTTGAGTTTGACAATAAAGATATTAAGATACCGCATCTTTTTAAAAAATATATATATGAGTCTACGGAAGCTCTGCAACTGTGCGTTTTCAGTTAGCTTAAGCTAATTTGTCCAGGGGAGTGCCTTTCTTTAATTTAACTGTTTTAATTTGTCAAGGGAATGTTTTCACTAAACATTTTCCTAATTCAAAAAATTACAAAACTATGTAGTGGAATATATAATACTAAAGAGTGTGAGTCTATAAACATACAACATTTAGATATAAATGCTTAATTCAAATTATATTATGTTATGATTAATAACATTTTATATCACCAAAAACTTTTTCTACATTAATGAGTATAAAAAGTTGCCATTGTTAACTCGATAGAAATATTTAAACTTTAAGCCATATAAGGTTTTAAGCACTATGCTCTGAGAAAATCAAAATAGTATTTATTCCTTGAAACGTATTTTTGCTCTGCGTTATATTTAAGTAAAACTAATGCCTAACGCCTTATTTAATAACTAGTACATTAAAATATGATACTTTAAACATACTGGTATCTTACTTTTATAAATTTGGATAGTGATAGAGACTCACTATAATCACAGCAATAAAACAGAAGTCGTAACTCAAATTGAAAATCTTATTAATAATATAACAAATTTATAACGCCATCTAGCTATATTTGTATGTACTTCTTGCACTTTAATGCTTAGTAAAAGCTCACGAAGTACTCTATAAATATGTTATGTATTTACTTACTTTTTTACTTTTCGTTATAATTTTAATAATATTATTATATTATTACGTTATTTAAAAAACACAAAATTTATTTATGAGTTTGTTGAAATGTTAAAAAAGGAGTAGTTTAATTTTACTTTTTTATCATAAATGATTTAGGTCTATTTTAACGCCCATATTTATTTAGTAATAGTCAAAGCAAAATTTAAACAGGTGGATTAAAATAAATGAAACTACATTTCGAGTAATTACCAAATTTTAAATGCACGTAATATATATATATACAGTACGGGAAAAAATATACACTATTCATTTTTTTATTAATTGAAGTGATAAAACGAACTTTCCGCACATATTAACGACGCACGGTTCGACTTTGAGCATTTGTCGGTTGTGAAGATATTTCTGATTGTTGCCACTCTACAAAGATGATCTGTAATAACAGATTTTTATCCTTGTATGTTTTTATAACCATGTATTTTAATTTTGTAGCAATAAATTTACTGTTCATCTTATATATGTAAATTGTGTGCAATAAAGTGTAATAAATAAATAAATGTTTTTTGACTCTTGCGCTTATACTAAGTTTTGTTTGGCTAATACAAGTATAACCAAAGCTGCATTAAATCTTATATACTTTGAAGTGGAATTACTATAAAATATAAATAAAATCGTAAATAAGATAGTTAGACTTTCTTTTATAGAATAATTAGTGAACAATGATACCACATCGAAACTGACCACAACTACCTCTAGTTCTAATCTACTCGTAATGACCTCCGCTATTTTTTATGAAATTACCTATTAATATAATACCGTACCTATTCCTATGCCTGAAGTATTTAGGTAAATAAATTTTGCTCACGATGGGTTGGAAAGGTACATTAAACTAATGCACCTTAGTGTTCACGAATAGACAAAAATAATTTATATTCAAAAGTTTACATATTAATAAAACAAAATTTCAGTCGCAGTTTGTATGTTGTAACAATATTTGAATTTTCAACTAATAGTATCACGACCATAGAACGCTTCTGTGAACACTTGACGGCTAGTGTTTATACATCGGAGACCTCTACGAGGCGATTAAACTCAATGTTCGAATTACTTAATACTGCAGACTTTGTGCAATGGTATTAGCTTGTAATATATATTTAATAATATTTGTGGACATTTTGTTTAATTTCTTGACTCCTAGTAATTAGCAACAAGTTAGTTGCATAGTAGATTATTTCATTTTATCATTAACATTGGCTATATTAGCCTTTGGTCAAACAATGTCAGCTTATTTAACGATGTGTAGGCAACATATATTTTTTTTAACCAAAACAACCTGTCAACATTTTTTGATATGGAGAACTGGAAAAAGAACGACATGGGTATACTAATTTTGTTGCTCGATATATATTAAAATTGGGTGTAGTAAGAAATGTTTGCCTTATCCATTTTATCTGTGTATCTAATATGTTTCATTTGGCGTGTGTTGCTTTAGAATTGACGGATCTTGAATTCAATATTCAGCCAACACAGTAAATTTTTTAAAAAACTCGCAGAATAGAATACTTGATTAGATGTGAAAGTTTCACACAAATTATATTAAATTTGTTCACATATTGTAGTTAACGATTGAATATTCTAAGAAAAAAATATTTTCCGCCTCGACTTTATGCCTAAAAGCAATAAATAAAAAGTTGAAAATTCAACCAACCGCAGCTATATTAAAATGCTCTATAGTAACTCTCATATTCATATTTTTCAAATTCAAAGATACATTTGATAAGTATAAATATATGGTACTCTGCTATATTTTGATAATATTAAATATATAACATAATTCTATTAAATTAAATGCAGGCTCAAAAACAAATAGAAATCAAACACATTATTCTGCAACTAATAGAACGACAAAAATCTAAATATTCTCGTGTGTAAAATAGCAATATTTCAAACATCGGAGCAATTCTCGCTATCTCCCGCCATTAATTACTCTATTCGATATTTCGCAATTAAAGCGCTCCAAATGTTTCACATGTTACTTTGTCGTCCGATGTGTACACAATCGCTATCGTGACTTTACTTTTATTTAATATGTATTTATAATCTTTTATTAGAAAAGTTATATTTTTTGACCCTTTTAAAATTTAAATGTTTTCCGTATTAACTTCAAATGTTATTTTTAATTAAAATGCGACTGCCAAATGACGGTTATTTATAATACCCCAATCGGGACTTGTAATGGGAATTTCAACTTATTATATATATATATATAAGTTCTATTTAAAATATATTTTATAAATAATATTTTTATTGTATAAATGTCACAAATATTGGTTAAAAGAATTACTTATTTAAGCACTCACTTAAATATAATTTTGGCTATATATAATTAAAAAGAATTAGATAGTTTTTGATACATATTTTAGTTATTTTAAAATTATCTCCTCTATGTCTTGTACTGTATTCTCGTGTTGACTGGTAGGAAATGCTCCAAGCATTAAGTTCTATTGTACTGTTTATGGGGCAATAAATATCGTCTTTCTCTTTTGCCGTGTGGGCTAATGTAATGACGGTAGGAATAACTGGCAAAAGTTTCTCGGAGTGGCCTAAAAAGTGCTCAGCATTTGCGCTTGCTAGGTACCTTGCCAGGTGATCCGTAGTTTTGACGAGATTTTTGAAATGTTGTTCTACGGGTTTGCTGTTTGAAAAATCTGGAGGCACGGTAATATTTCTTCTACAGAACTCTAGATTTAGAATCCTTAATGACTAACGCATTAACCCAAGCTTGCTGTAATATCCCACCAGATATACAGCGCACAGCGCAGTCGCTGGGATCATTAGAAGGGAAACAAAGCAGACCCCATGGTTAGGATGTAAGAAAGGACTGCATTCCATCGCAATCCACTGATTTGTGGTATCAAACTCGTCGTGCTGCAAGTCTTATGCGAGCCGGACGTTGAATGGGCAATATACTATATAACATATATATATATATATATATATATATATATATATATATATATATATATAGAGAGAGAAGGATCACTGTCGAGATGCTCAGGGACCTGGTATTTTCTTGGATGTGTAGTAAGCAAAAGATCCAACCAAAAGAGCATGTGGCTGTCCACGTCCGGTAGGAAAGTGCGCGTCTCAACCAGCTCGAACTACTATTTTGCCAGAACAAAGTTAATTATAGACCTTCCCAAATAGTCGTGGTACGTGACCATGGCCAATCGGTATTGGTCACGTTGAAGTGCCCATGGATTATGACTTAGGCGTAGACAGGTCTTTCAAAGAAGGTCGTCAATCTTCACCTGGTCGTGGCCCAACAGTTGATCCGTTTCTGCGTTATCACTATTCGACCTGTAGAAGCACGCGTAGACCCTGACAGGATCGTCCATGTCTACACGGAGCCAGAGTACTGATATGTCCCAACAGAGTACTGATATGATTTTATTAGCGGAGGGCTTCGCTGTTTGGTGGAGGGAAAATTGGCTTTCCAGATTCTCTCACTCAACGACGGAATATAACCAAATGAATTTGTTTTCTACACGTTGATCTTCTGTGAGGTCCTTCCCGGTCGAGCTAGCCGAAAGCGAACTGCAGTCAAATAACTACAGCTAGTCTCTACCACCGTAAGAAAAACCGTAATCCTCTTCTAAAACTTTAATATTATTTATTAGGGCAATTGTTGGATTTATCAATGTCACGTAGTTGTAGTAATACAATAATAATAATACAATACAAATACAATAATTCTACAGTTTATTTTTTTAATACATGTTTATAAAAAATTTCATTATACAACAAAAAGGACAATTAATATTGTTATCATTAATTTTTATTTCTATTTGAAAATAAAGAAGAATAATCTCTGAAACTAGAAGTAATCGGACCTGAAATGTAATGTTGCATTTAATAACCCATTATTGAGAAAGATTATAAAACAGGTTAAATCGTTTGATATTTGTAATTATTCTTATTTAATAAGGAGCAATGTCCACAAAAACAACAAAACTCAATTTACTACTGACTATAAATCAGTTATATCAACAATAGCCGTGCTACATACAAAGGTGACAAAAGCGCAAGTACGACAGGACAACGTCACGTTGATAGATTTGACATAAAATTTTGTGACCATAATCTATCAGTAACAATCTTTTTACACTTTCATAATAAGTTACAAACCTTACAAACTTTGCTATTAGGACATTATATAATGTACCGTTAGCTATTAGGTAGCTTATGATAGAATATAGATATTTATTTTAAAGTACAGTATTCCATTACAAATTAATAACATAAAAAAATATAATTCTTCGAATAACAATTTCTGCTATTATAGATTTCTTGAAATTTTGAACGTACGAAATTATATCTTCATGTGACGAGTTTAGTAAATACTAAATCATTACGTAATTTATTTATAACGATCCTTATGTGTGATTCACACGTCCACGTTGTTAAATATTGAGTGATATAAATATACCATTATAAAACTAAACAGTCTCAATGTCTATAATGAATTAAAAGATTAAGATTGTTTAACAAATAATTATGGATAAATTTTTAGAACTTATTATAAAATACTGCTACTGAATAACCTAGAGTGACGTTTCACTTGCATATATAGTTGGCGACCGTAGTCACATATGTAACAAAATTTTGATTCTGGATTTTTTCAATAATCTACATGATTTTTATCAGAGTAAGAGATTAAATATGACTTTATTGTCAATAAAACATAAGTTTTTTATAAATCAGGGATAGTTTGTTTAGTATTAAGCAACAATTTTAAAAGCATTAACTTAAAATTATAAATGTAGCAACTAAGTTAAATATTTATGATTAAATCAGCCTTTGTAAATTTTATAACATTAGAAACTATAAAAATCGTAATTGGTAACAAAAATATTAAAAAAAAATCATATTGTTTTACTAACCAAACAGCTAATGCAAATACGAACTGCGTGGTCAATGCACTAATGTTTTTTTAATATCCATTTCAAGTGTATTTTGTCCTTTGTTTTTTTATTTCTCTTCACCCACACTCGTAGTTGCGACTATATCTTAAAGATGTAGCTATCTCAAATATATCATCAAGATACACTAGATGTTATTGATATCGATGAAGTCAGGTAGAACATTTAATACTCACAACATGATTCAATAATACAATTAGTGATAGTATCATATTACGGGCTGGCTCCAAAGCTTGGCAGTAAATGCTTGTATTGCAGGAGCGTGTGTGTGTAATATTAAATATATGATTTTCTTATTAAAGGCAATAAATTAATAAACGAGATGAAATTAATTAATATTTTTTATCACATCACTTTTTATTTTTAAACATTACTTCAATATGAATCAACTGTAAAATTATTATCAAAATGTATTGATTTAACAATTATTGTTACGTAACATGATAACCTTAAACTAATTCCACGTTAAATTATACTCTCGGGCGCTTTTCTTTAACTAAGATATACTCATTATAGATTTCATTGTCACTTAGTATTAAATCTGAACGTCCGTAGAATTACTCCTTACAATTCCCAACTCAACCTGTACCTCAGTTTCTCAATCCTTTTAGACTAATTCGCAAACAAAGAATCGTAAGAAAGTGACATTGTCACAATTCATAGTAATGTAAAAACACTATTTAATTAAATATTACATAAGGAAAATATTATTAACTTAGGTTTAATGTATTACAATAATCTTATGTCATTCTAGTATTATTTAAAACAAAAATTTTATATTAAGATACACAGTTTATCAATTAATATCTATTAAATGTTAATGTATTAATTTACAATTGACTCAAACGATCTATTACAAAAAATGTTAGTTCAAAATCTAAATGAAATCATACACTGCAATGGATACCTTTGACCGTACTTTAAGGTTTAGGTTATTTCACCTTTACCTATTGTAAGATAATCAAACAAATATTCAACTAGATTTCATTTATATTATTATATTTATACAACTAACTTTGGTAGTTCCTAGTGTTAGTTATAATAAAAACGAATAACGAAATTATAATAATACTTCCTTGTGTCCCATTAAACTAAAAGAGAAAAAAACATTCTACGGATCGAATGTCGTTTATTATTGATATACTTTTAAAATACATACATATAAACATTTATGTCAAAATTATTAACAAAACAAAAAAGGCATTATATTAATATTTTTATTGTTTTAAGTAAGAATACTTTATGGATCTACTATTTGGAACTGTACAACTAGTTGTTCATTAGACTAGTCTAATGTTGCCTTATAATAAAAAAATGATAATTCTAGAACATTTAATTATAATTCTATTATTATATTCGTATTATGATTAAGTTGCATTTATTTTCAAAGTAGGACGCATTTTATTCCTATACCATACGTGCCTATGTTTATCGTCTCCTAACTTCCTCTTATTTTGTAAATCTTCCACTATTTCCTCAGTTAATCTTAATCATTAGCACAGCAGCAAAACACGATCTAAAGGCATTATGTAATAATGTAGTACAGCTATATTTATTTGGACATTTGAGAAATACATATGATATTGTACTTATGACATTTCTTTAATTAAAGGATAGATGGTTAATTTTAACATTTCTTTACTTAAAGGAGAGATGGTTATCTATTCACAAACATTTTTACAACTTGATTTTTTACAAAATAATTTTATTTCAAATCATCAGCTTCTGGGTGTAATGAAATAGGCATTTAATCCGACAAAATATTTTTGTTAACATTTTTTCTAAAAATCTACACTGTTATTTATTATTTTTTGCTATTATACAAAAATATATCTTTTATATTAATTGAGAATATTATAAACATATTTTTTATTTTTTATTAATTGTGATATGTTTAGATTTAATAAAACTATTATTAAGGAATGTTTACCTCGTTATAAAACTTATTAAGTGTTATTACCATGTCAGTTTAAAAATATCTTTGAATGGTTCTATAGTACATTCCTTAAAAATAATATTAAGGGGTAGTAATAAAAAAAATCTAACATTAATCCCACATACAGCCATAACCAATTCCTTAAAGTTATATATAAAACCAACATTTTATACCAATAACTAGATATTAAAAATGAATGAATAAATGAATTATTGAAATATTTAACTCAATCTAATAAAAAAAATAATAAAAATAGATAAATTGAAATCGCATACCTTAACTTCTCTCCTTACAATATCTACCACAAGATGATAATAGGAAGCACGAACAAGAGTAAAGTAAAATTAATAATAATAAAAACCATTACACGAAACGACAGGGGAGCGCAATAATCAAAACAAATGATACCCGTGTAGCGAGGGTATAAACATGTGAAATTACCAATCGGTTTAAGGGATACACAGTGTGTCTAATTTACAGTGAATTTTATTTTTATATAAACTATTTCAGTTTTATAGTTTTTTATAAAAACCTGATTATGTTATATTAAGGTGTTTAATTATTCTAACACTAAAAAATAATTTGATTTTTTCTTTATCGGATTTTTTCGTAACATTTAGTTTGATTTTACAATAGACAAAAGAAATATGCGATGGAAAAATATTTGCTATGGGTGTACCTTTATGATCGGAGCAGCAATGTCTATAATAATGGAAAATGTATTTTTTTTAACTTTGCTAAATGTATGAAATGGTATTTTTCTATAAAAACATTAATTAAAAATTTTATTTTTTTCTTCTTATTTAGTTGGGAAGTAATTAGTATAAATAAGATTAGAATTAAGAAATAATTAAAGTATTTCCCTTAATAAATTTATAATTTCACGTGTAGGTAAGTGTTATTAAATGAATAAGCAATTAATTGTAATAGTTAATAAAACATGCGAATCATTTATAATTTATTAATAATTTAAAAACTTTAAACGGCGTGTCTTTAATCGGGACTACAGGTTGACATCGAAAGATACTGTATATAGATAAACACTGCGCGCGCTCTGCCCTCTATCTCGAAAATGGTAGAAGATATTAAAAAAATGTTTAAACAAAAGTTGTAGAAAATTTAATCCTCTACAATAGTTATAATAAATACAAATAGCATAAAACTCATAGGAAACGAGATATTTGCAATAAATTTGTAAAATATCGATTTTTTGACCTTTGACCTTGGAATATCTGTAGTCGCAGACACCCTACGATAAGTAGGTTTTGAGACAAGTTTTAGGGTTTTGAAATAAAGGTTTATACAAGTTTATAGCCGACTATCTCTCATTCCGAGGTGAAATCCCTAATATGCCTGGACTATTGTTTAAATCTGTGTCTATTTTATCGGCTACCTTTTGTCTAAACTTAAGTATTTAATTGCCTGCTACTTAAATATGCTACACATATTATTGTGTTCAAAAAGATGTATCTCCAATTACAAGCAGACAAACAGTCAATTATAAGAAATACAATATTATTTAAAAGCAAGCAATCAATATAATTTTGTAAAATAAAAAAGCTGTTGATAGCAAAAAGCTTTCAAAATGGCGAAATGGTTGTAACCTAAGGAACACCTCACATACTCCAAAATAGAAGTCTCAATATATTCTTTAATTTTTACTAGTAATATTATAAAATTTCAAAACGATGCAGTAAAAAGATTCGAAAATTCAAGGAAAAATCAGAAATGTCAACAACGTATACTCAAGTATATTTTATCCTAAGAAAGCTTTATAAGTCGAATAGAAGAATAACATACATCCTAAGAAAAGATGGACATTATAATAAAATATAGGCACTTAAAGAAGTAAATTCAACCAAGACTAGCATAAGAAATAATAAGGTGATGTGAGATGGATGGAGTTGGATATTAGGGATAAGATAGAGTCACGGTTCTAAGATATTTTTTCAATGGATTCCAGCATCGCAGCCTCAATGATATTCGTATTTCTGGCTTCAGGTGAGCTCAAACCAACTGTGTTTCTCGTGACTCATAGATGGTGGGAAAGCTTTCGCATTTTTATACGTTATTAATCAGAATTATGTTATATAAAATACATAACAATTCAATACTTATAATTAAATCACTAAAAACCTGTGATCGCCTTCCCTCTTATTTTAAAGCTGAAATCTGGTTTCAATATTGTAATAAATGCGGACGGATGCGGATAAAATTGGATTGGGACGACTCCGAGCAGTTGAATAAATTGTTGGAAATAAGTTTTAAATTTTCAATTTTAATCTTCGATAGGAATTTATTACACACAACTTATCCGCATCATGTTTAAATCAGTAAAAAAAATATTTTTGCATTAACATATAATATTTTATTATAAATATGAATACTTCTAGACGTGACTTTCATATATATCTTAATTAAGAATTATTTGACTACCTGGTAATAGGAAAAATATTTCGTTCAGGTATGATTGCTTATGGCCATGAAATAGAATCTATAAACAATAGATTAGTTTTTAGAACTAAGTAAATGATTACTTACTAATTATACAAATCTGTACCAATTAATTATTCAAATGTCAATAGATTTGATACTCGTTGCAATTGCTAGCTAAATATAGTTTATTGTCATGTATTAATTACCATCGGAGAAGGCGATTTATTGATTCTACTATAATAGAGCTTCAATTAATATAGACAACAACCAACATCGATTAACCAGACACAGGTATTTCAGAATTGCTTCCTATTAAAGCACATAGAATTGTCGTAATTGTAGGCAACGAGCAGATTTTAGATGAAATTAATTTTGTTCGAAAATGACGTCACCTTATCACTTTATGTACTTAATGATTTTCTAGAAGGCGATACAATAGTAGGTCATACAAAATACAATCATTATATAGTATATTCTCCATGTTATAAAATTAGGGTCAATATGTCTAATAAAATATTTTTTAATATAATCTTATATTGTTACATACAATATACATACATATACGATAGTTTTAAATTTATTGCTCCCTAAATGTCATACACACATACATACACTACATGCTGACAGTGTACTAGTGAAATTCAAGAGAACTTCAGCAAATACTTGTTCGTTAGATGAAAGAAAGTAATTTTGGATGTAGTCGCCAACTAACAATCTATCCATTATGGCTAATGTTTATATTTCAAAGTCTTCAATAAAATATACAACCACATATATTTTTTGCAAGAATGATAATTGAAACGACTGTGTGAACCAAAATCACCTATAAAATTCTAAATTTACTTCGTCAAGATTCAGCAGGCTGTTTTTAATTATTTACTTTAATTGCGAATGCGAATTGCCAGCGATTTTGTCTGCTCATTTCCCACTACTCACATCACTCCAATAGTAAGCTATTTATTATATAATAACTCCAAAATTATGGAAATCAAAAATATAGAAATAGGGTTTTTGCCCCGAAAATGAAAAAATGTAAGCGATACAGACACCTAATATCATCCACATCTGTCTATACATATCATGTCACATAAAAAACATATTAAAAGTAAGAAATACGCCTATGAATTTAAAAATACTTGTCAAAAAACTTTTAACTGCTATTTAGCAGTTAAAAGTCTAATTTGTTCAAGTAAGTTGTTATATATTAAAGATTAAGTTAATAAACCAAAAATCTATGTGGAATTCTATTTTTCTACTTAATTAATATAAACGTCGACAGCATAACAACTCTGTTTAATCTTGGGTAGCTATAATTGAATGGAAAAAACGGATGCAGTCGCCGAGGGCCCCATTGCGTCTGACAAGCGAGTAAATGAAACACGCGTTATCTGGACAGTGGCTGTCAGTATTACCGATGTTACACGAGTGAAATACTAGGATTATATAAATACAAACAAAAAAATATATTTTTTATAGTATTTTATATTTTTTTCTATCAAATGATTAAACAATACTTGAAAAATTAATAAATGAACGCTTAAAGAATTTATATTAATACGATTAATACATGCGGCTTAGAATCCTTTACATTTTGTTCATATCAAGTTCAATAAAAATCCCATAGATGGCACCAACTTCCAGAAATAAAGGATAACAATTTAAATCATAAGTTCTGTACAGTAAACAAAGCTTATTAGTTCATTAAATTTTATTAATAAAATTGCATAACCAACTATCAGTTGTATAGAATTTCTATATAAAAATTAAAGATAAAACAAACATAGATGATATGTTATTCATTAAATACGAATATTGTAAAAATAATATTAATACTAAATATTTTTGAAGCCATAAAACGTGTTCTTTACGAAGATATTTGTATTAAAGGGATCAGAGGAAGCGCTGGATAATTCAATAAGTAGCGAAATGCTCATTACGGAACCGCTAAAATCATAACAAATGAATTGATAAGCTCAGGTGAATGAATTTATATTGGTAGAATGAAAATAAAATTAATTTCTGTCTGTTTCAATACACACAACCACATACAATTATGGTTACAATATAAATATATACATTAATTAATTATTGTAACATTTCATAATATATCTCCATGTGATACGGATGAAGCACATAATATTTATTAAAAATATATCGACGTATTGATTTGAAATATAAATATCATTTATTTAATAAACTAATTATAATAATAATAAACAAAGAAATACCTTTAATATGACTTCTAAGACTTGTTTAAACCATGAAATACTTTTACTGTTTATTTTAAATATTTAGAAGCCTAAAAATATTGATAAAATACATTTTTTTTATGCTAGAGGAGGGCAAACGAGCTGGCGGGTCACAGATGATTTGTGATCACCGTCGAACGTGAACTCTAGCAACATCCGAGGATTTACAAGAGTGTTGCCGCCCTAGGAGATGGGAGTTCACATTCTTTTTATTTACGTGATATTTTTGAAATTTTTGGAGGGTAGAAGATTCCCCAGGTTTGAGTTAAATGATCTTTTACCTTAATATATTTTTTCTAATTTTTTTTTCTATCTCATGTCATCTTAATAAGTATCAAGTCTAATTTTAGGATTCAGTGGGTAAACTTAGAACTTATTCGAGAAAATAATTATGAAGAGTCTACAACGCATTCTTGTCATACATTTAGTACAAAGCGTTGTTTACAATTATTTTAATAATACTTGTTATCAAAGTGATTGTTATAAGATATGATGACAAGACATTTAATTTAAAGAAATAACTAATTTACACTTTCTACTTTTTATAGGTTCATACTAACCTTAATCCGTATTCATAGCCTTATTTGTTTATTTCAGAACATGACTTATATAAAAAAGAGAATACAATTTTATTTTCATATATTAAATACAACTTTACAAATAATTTTCTTACTATTTATACAACATACAATAAATATTGGTGCATTTTTGCAGATTTGGATGTTATTTCAATAAAATTAACTATTAAACTAATTTTATTCGTCCCTTAAATGACGTTCTTAGAAAGTAGAACGAAAACGAAAAGAAGTAAACAATCAAATATGCTCATATTTCTCATACAAAGTTTTAAGAGAACTTAATAATAAACACAAGATAAATTTTTACACAAAAAAAGTGAATTCTTTATTTTTTTTTTCTACATTCTAGCAAGCCAAACATATTATTAAGAAAAATCGTGGCAAAGTAAATGTCTTAACGAGGCTAGAAATCTCAAAAGATGTATCTCTAATTTTCTCTTAATCCAACTACATTCAGCATTATTTCTTTCTCAAAGAATTCATCTCATAAAAATATATTATGAGATAGAGAAATTAATTTAACCCTAAAAACATCAACTGTTTGGTATCATGAATGCCTTAATTATCGTGATATATTTTATTTCTACAGCTAAAAGTTGGTTTTATTTTTATTTACGTATTAAGTTTACTTTAAATTATATTTACAACATTTACTTAACTTGCAAAAGAACGCAACTAACCTATATGTTTTCTGTAAGCTACTGCTCTCTACGAGTAAAAATATTTCAAATCGAATTCTTTATTGTAACAACGTTGATTTTTACGAGTTTTCCTTGAAATATTATTAAAAACATATGTAGTAATAAAAATATATTAGAGACAGAGACGATAATAAAACTAAAACCAATTTATTCTGGCCAGGTGGTGTTGACAGCATATAACCGATACGTTATTAATGTTATATACAGTAGATTGCATTAAATGTTACCGCTTTTGACTCCCCCAATTACTATTATTTAATATCACAACAACAAATAACTCTAAAAGTTATTAGAAGATATTTCGTTTCATTAGTTAAATCACTTCGTTGAAAATCAGTACCTTGATATTATGTTGTTTCTTTTTAAGTGATATTTTCTTAGTTGTTCTTTGTTTTTTTTTTGGTAGACCTCGAAGAATTCGGTCTGCCCATTCAGGTGTACCCGACTTTCCAATTTTGGAAAAATTTCTTCATAGGAGGTCTTCTTATGACCCCCTGAGTCCGAAATGACTATTGGTCAAAAAGTATATATATATATTATATATGCGTGCGTGCGTCCAGATTCAACTTTTGTCAGCACGATAGCGGCCGCAGTTTCCCTCGGATCACTTTCGAACTTTGCACAAAAATCAATCATCCAAAAATGAAGGTCAAGTTCGTTAACCAGAGGAATCCGGCCACGGGGGGCGCTAGGGCCTCACAAAAGTCAGAAAAATCTGATTTCAGTTTTTCGACCATAACTTTTTCCCTATACAAAGTAGATCAATCGCGTTTACATTATATGATGTCTTTGATGAATACCTATAACTAACTATATGTAGATAAACCGAAAACCTACTTTCAATAACTTAGGGGTGGGGGTAAAAAAAACGAATATTTTTGGAAAAAAATTCATAACTTTTTTCTGGTAAACATTCTTACATTACAAGTATTTTTAATAGAAAAGTTATTTTTTACTCTTAATTTAGGTACCAAAAATTTTTCCGTAAAAGATACCGTTTCCGAGAAAAAAAATAAAAACCGCTTTTAGCTTGAAAATTTAAGGTAGGTAAAACCACGGAAAATTTTTATGGTAAAAATTCCCTCCTCGCAAATATTTTTAATAGAAAGGTTATTTTTTACTCTAAATTTAAGGCAACGCACTAGGTACTTCTTTGACTAAGCCAAATAAAATTATCACAGTTTATTCTCGCAAGGGGTGTTATTCTTAGGTAGTGAGTTATATTTTAAAAGAGTTACACACGAGATCTACCCACGCATGTCCCCCTGCGGGCACGGATTTTTTATTAATAATTTGGTTTCGTCAAATACTGTAAGTTAGTATATTAATTGTATATTAAATTAGAGTCGTTTTATTTAATAATTGTATCACTTTTCTAATATACTAAATTTAAGTAATTTAGACAGTATGTAATGTATATAATACATTTACAACAGCATATTCCTTGGTGGTTAGTATTTATGACGTTATACCGGAGCGTGAAGACATACTAAATATTTAGGACTAGACTAAGCTTAGGTTTCGCTGTTATCTTACTTACATATAGCCTGATGTACCTTTATGAAAATATAATAACTTCAACTGAGAGACAGCGGGCACGATCAACGGTTATAAGTTAACAAATCCATCTTTTTAATTGCAATCATCACTTATGTAGTAAAATGCAATTGCTTAAAAAAATATCAGATTATATTTAAAATTTATAATTTATAATTTGCCTTTTAACGTTAATGGAAAAACGTTTCATCATCATCAATTTCACAAATTACTTCCTGAAACGTAATAAATTTCAGATACGCTGTGTCATTAAATACCGTCACTCATACATATGGATTATTATTGAAATTTGAAACCCATTTAACACATTATTCGGCAATTCAATTTTATTCTACCATATTATCATTATCTATCATACAGTCGTATATCATCAGGATATCAATACCAGGAATAAACATCAAATACAAGGCTTATTGAAACTCGGTGTAATAGATATTACGTGCATGTTGCTGTCTTTGAAGTCCCAAAACAAAATATAAATACAAAATACAAATGCCGTTATTCTACCAAGAAATAGATATAGTTAAAATATTTCATGTTTTTTCTTTGTTATTTTATTCTGTTATTTTATATATAAACTCGTTTTTTATTCGCTTCTTTGAACTTTTTTGAAAAACCAAAACTTAGCAATATTATTATCAATTGCCTCCTATAATAATAATTAATAATAGAGTCGTGTTTAAATTATATTTGAATATGTTTTTTTGGTTTAAATATTTTATGGCAATTATGCGGTTGGTGATACTTGTAAAAAAAATATAAAAATATTTTTTATTCATGTATTGAAAAGAAAAACAGATAAAATAAATTAATATTGTTAAAATGGTTTGTTGATAAATATAAACTTTTTTCTACATGTAACTGTTACAGATTTTAGGTAACGTTTTAATTACATCAGATAATATTTTTCCTCTAGATCCGATAACGATCCGAAAACTGAAGTTGTTCGGTAAGGTTTAATATCATACGTGCCAGGAATGTTATTAGGATTTATACGAGTCGAACTGTGAATAGTATGTAATACTGTTTATTATCTACCTTCAATTTCTGACGAATAATTCAAAATCGATATTGATATATTAGGTCTTTGTCAAACATCACGTGGACGGATCATTGCATAATCGAACCAATGAAATGTAATACGTAATCTTCAATTTCAATTCAATTCAATAAGCGAATTATTTGACAATTCCTACTGGAGTAATATTGGTATTCAGTGTGGTTCGAAGGCAAGTGTCCGATCTTTAGCACCCCTCCATAATGTAGGCTTGTAACACGAAATATCCATCTGAAGAGATAATCGCGATGGTTCTGCCACCTCTCAGACAACGTACTGCCTCTTGTTGAGCGTTCTTACTAATTATATATTTATAAAACACATGGTTTTAAGTTTCTTACAATTTAATTGCTGAGTGTTAGTTTATCCCGACTAGATATGGAAAAAATATTTTGTGTTTTTGAAATTGTATTAATATCACAAAAATATTTTTTCCTTCTTATTACATTCTCAGCATTATGACTAAAAAATATAGTCTTATAAGTGACATTACAGTTAGTTTTATGTTTCGAAGTATAATAAAATACCAAAAGTAAATAAACATCACCATAAAAATTTAAGCTTCATTTCACACACTAACACCCAATGAGTTTTAGAATTTTGCTTCAATCTAATTTAACTCGGTTCCGTCCGGTTATACGACGGCTCCTATCATAATGTTATTACCTTGTCAAGATATCGAAACCAGGTTTAAACATCAAAGAGATTTATTGGTTAACTAAAATTATATTATACGTCTATCAATTCAACCTATAGTATGTACAAAAGCCTGACTATATGGAAAATAAAAAAGTATTTATCGAGAGAGCATTAAACAGGCCTTTTAAATAAAATATATCAAGAAGTGGACATAGTCTTGCTCTTGGGTAATATCAGATCAGTCCAGACTAGAATCAAAAAGAGCAAATGAAAATGTATAAATAATTTAGATTGTACAAATTCTCGTTCTTATATAAACGTTGTAATATATGTTATTTATAAATAAATATCCTTCCCACTGAAGCTAAATTGACCAAATTGTAAGAAAATTGTAACATACAATAAAGTAAATACTTTTTAAGACGTAAGTGTAATTAATATAAAGTTAAATACTTTGTTTATACGTAAGTCAAATAATAATATTTTCCATAATTTAAATATTTGTAATAGCTCCACTAAAATTATAGAAACTAGAAATACCCAAGAATAAACTTTATAAAATGAAAAAATGAAGTGAAAAGACTAAATGTTAGATGTAATTTATTTATTTAACTTACTGGTTTTTTCGCCTCACCTGTATCAAGAAATAAAAAGCATTTTTTTTATAGTCGAGCAGCACTTTACAAGCAAAAGATTCTAAAATATTTAGAAAATGTAATAAGCGAAAATATTATACAATAATACCCTCTAAAAAGCTTTTGTTAATGAATGAAAAAAATTGTTTGATTCTAAATGCTTAACTTTGGGTTAAAATTAACATTTACAATAACTTGTAATTTTAGTAATACTTTATACTTCACGTACATAAAATTATTTTTTTTTTTGAAAAATAATCCTTTTAAATCAACTCATGCACATTTTTATTAGTTAATAATTCGTTTAGTTCATTTTTTTGTGTTGAAAAGTACACCTAAAAGCTTTTAGTTTTTTAACCATAACTATTATTTATTGCATACATAAAAGTACCAGCTCGGTGTAGATATCAACCATATGGTTAAAAGCCAAAAAGAATTATTAGTAAAATATCTCAATTCTCTTTCTTTTTTATTTAAATTGTTTTTAATAACATTTATTGAATTTTAAACAACTACAGGCGAAATCAAATTATATTATTAAATTGTTTTATTACTTAAATAGAATCTAGTTATGCTCGTATTTTTGGGATTACATTGAGATGGCAGGGAATACCGTAAGTTTTGTGTATAATATCTGTATTTTCTTAAACTTGTTATAAAGTCAAATCAGATTTTTTAATAAATAAATTATTTAATATTTTTTAACTGAAAATTTATTTGTTACAAAATGTTCGTTCGCTGTGGTAAAATGATAAAATTATTACAAATGGGGACAAAAGTTTTCAACGCATAGAAATTGTATTTACTGAATTCAGTATATTAACTCATTCTCATTAACTCATATTAACAATTGTTAATATGAGTGCTAAAGGCGTTATCAATAACTTATGAGGATATTATTGCTGTGGCAAAAGAATTATTCTTCAAGTGCCCTTAAGTAATATAATATAATCAACATGATCAATCTCTTTTTTAGTTTTATTATTATCGATACTTTTGTTTGGTTTACGAACTTCAGGAAAGTTGTTTACTTCATATAATCAGCAATGAGTAAAAAGCCTTTATATGGTATGAAACGTTTGCATCTTTTTGTTATGGTTAGTTAAGTAACATATTAGTTAAGTACATATTTTAGTTAATACTGACGTCATCTACCAAACCTTTCATGGGGTCTCTAAGATTGATAATCGCTGATCCCCTCTCAAAGCATTTCAAAATGGTGCTCCCAATCCAGATCCCTTCGAATTTATATCTTGACATGTTCAGAATAATTTATAACAAATACCACATGCTCGTTAACAATATTTCTTACGGAAATATAAAGTAAATTAAAACCGTAGCGTTATTAATAGGCAAATGTTATTTATCTTATTTTACTCAGTATTAATATTTAGAACAAAAAAAAGTATTCTTGTTTTTAAGTCATATTGGCATTAAAATTTGTTGGTAATTTTTTAAAGTTTATTTATTTCGATTATATTAATAATTTAAAATCAGATCAAAATACATTATTTAAGAAACTTCTAATAAAATCATTATAATTAAAATTGTCGTCTCCTGACTCATTATATTACAACAGTTAATTCCATAAGATGTATGATGACTATAAATAAAGTTAAGCTTAATTTTAAATTAAGATTTAGTTTAGAACTAGAAGTTGGATTACATACGACTCGGCTTTAAGTTAAGTTAATAAAAGTTTTATTATTAAAAGTTTTAAGAAACCCTTATATAATTCTAAGAACTGTCTTTTAGATGTGACAATCGTATAAAAACTAAACTACAAGTAAAATTCGTATAATTATAGCCAATAAACTGAGGTTCAAATACGGTCTAATGCGACCTCTGTAATAGTATCCTTTCACATAATTTTGCTACTGTGGTCTACCTCAAAATCAAAAATTAAAAGATGAAGATGTAGTAATATTGTGATGATACTTAGTTTCTTTTATGTTATAACAGTACATTTGAACTCTTATAAAAATGTATTTGAATTCATTTATTCATTTACAAATTATGTTGACAATAATGTCAATCCAATTTAATTTATATCATTATAGGTATAAACCTATAATGATATAAATTAAAAATATTAATTCAAAATAAGCAATTTATTTTAATGTCATTAAAAAATAATCACTTGAGCTTAGTTGGTTAATATTTAAATTATACATTAAATATATAATTTAAATATTATTATATATATTCTACATTCATACCGTAATTAAAATTTATTTAAACAGCTTTTAAAATTATTATTCACTGAAGTATATTAATATAATTAAAGATGTATTTAAATATTTTTTATTACACATAATTTGTTAATTAGGGTTCCCTAAAATTAAATTAGACTAAAAGCTTTGAAGAAATTAGAAGAATATAAACGTAATTTAACAAATTAAACCAAATTATTAATCCCTTTGACGGCGCTTAGAGAAAATTAGATAAGTTCCGTTAATGAAAATGAGGATCCACTTTATAACTCAACAAGAATAAAACTCATTAAAATATACCGATTAATTCACGAGCCGGATGATTCAAATCATCAGGGATACCCTGCCCATAAGCGTAACAAGCATTTGATTTTAGGTGTACATAAAGCTTTCAACCATCGCTGCTATAACGTGTGTATCGAATTTCTAGGTATATATCGGTTACAATTTTTATTTGAATCTTCATTACTATTTCGATTTGAAATGTATTTTTATTTTAACTATAATATTTCACTTATTTACAATAATAATGATATATTTCGTTAGTCTTTGTTCAAGATGAAATAGTTTTTTCAATTTGCATCAAAATAAAACTTTCTAAAACAACTATCCAATTATAGTACTGTATAAAGAAGGAAAGCTGCAAGAAAGACTAAATTATAAGGCCGTATACAATCTATACCTACTGTCATTGTGAGTCTAAATTCACAATGATAGTAGGTATTTCTGTAGTTATCTATAATAAGTACTTATTAGTTATTTCATGTTGTCTGTTTCGCCTACGCACTTAATGTCAAGACACATTACAATAATTTCTAAATGTTCTCCTGTGTATCAATTAAGATTCACTATTTAAGGAGGTGGTTGAATGTTGTTATATATATATATATATATATATATATATATATAAATTAATTGTAAATATTAAGAGTACAAATCGATACGGTCTATATATATATATAATAGTCATACATTATTTTTATTATAACTATGCCAAATAATAGTATTTTAATTGTTTGAAAATAAGATTATATTTATGAAAAGAAATTTGTATGACCTAAAAATATATTAATTAACCAATTAAATGAGTTACCAAAAGAAAATATATATTTCGATAATTTAAATAACAATATGTCTGTATCTTTACAATCCCTAATGCCAGAGCAGCTTATTCCATAGGTAAGTATCAGTGACATACAAACGAAAAATAAAACTTTTGTTCAAGGAAAGTAAATACAGCGTGAAATTAAAGAAGCATCGATCGTAAGTAAAGTAAATGTAGGTCGGAACTAGAGTTCCGCTCAACTGATCTTCTGTCACGTAGACACAGGTGACTTCTGCTTTAGTACGCAGTCTGTCTAAGACTGAGATTAATCCGACCATGCTCGCTGGGACCGCTCCAGTTTATAACCATTTATTTTAGAGGTTCACCTCATGTTATTATTGTTAAGTTTACAAGGATAGAGCAGAGATAAATAAAGCACACTCTGTACGTGTCTTTCTGGTTCAACATATGAAACATCACCATGATCTAGTGATGTATATTTCGTATCTGCAATCAATTACAAAATATAACATAATAATCATTAATAACTATACTTAATACTTTTTTTGTATGTCAGGATAACAATATTTTTATCATTGCAATAAATGAAAAACTAGCTTGAAACATAAGTTAACTATATTTTTAAATGAATCGATCATTATTATTCATATGCTTTTTTTTATTTACAATATGTCTATGATGATGATTCGCTATTACTTGAGGCATGAATGATTGGTTAAACACTAACAGATACTATTCACTACTCGATTCTTAGAGATTCTAAATACATTCCTGGCACGTATGAGATTAAACCGACCCAAAATGCTCCAGACGCCGTTATCGGATCTAGCTGAAATATATATAAGGTTATCTAAGATGTATGTATTCATAAATTAAAACGATATAGTACCTTAAAATTATTTCAGTCTGTTAAGTGTGTGTAAAAGTGAAATAAATCGTTAGAAATAATATAAAATATTACTTCTTAATTTATTTCAGAGTGCACGGAAAGTGCGAGGTGTCACAGATAAAATAAAGTACCTTGTCTTGTTTTTAATTTATATATTTTGAAAAAAATTAAAGTAAACTATTATTACTTGCAATTAAATTATAAATAATTTTAGACGGGTACAAAATATATATTTTCTTAATTATTGTTTTGTTAAATGAATTTTACTTTTATGGCATATAGTTACAAAGCTAGATATTATTATTGAGTCTCAGAATGTGTAAATTGTATTTTCACTGAGTCTCAGTCTTACTCGTATATAATGTGTATTTCTCGTTTTAATATCTGACGATGTTTTAATAATAGTATATTATGCTGAGGGAATTAAACTGAATTGCCGAGAAGTGTGTTGAATGTTTTAAATTTTACTTACAGTCCATAGGTATGAGGTGTGCTTTTAATGACATAGCATATACGAAATTTATTACCCTTAGGAAGTAATTCCTGATGAAACGTTTTTCCATTAATATTAAAAGTCAATATAAGTACCATATGCTAAGAATTTATATTTCTTAATTTTCACATGACTATTGTATTAAAATTCAGTGTGGAAATCAAGCCTACGGTCGACTGTAGATGCCGACACTTCCACGACTCCTAATATATATATATATATACGACGTTTATATGTGTAGTCGTTTGAAAAGTCTAAACCGAAATAATATAATAGGTGATGTTAGAACTTCTTTCGAATTGCATGCAGTACTTTCATATAAATATTTAGGACAACACGTAATAAAATAAATCGAATACAGCACTTACAACTTATATATTAATATTCAACGATACAACATTTAAATAAGGGTAAGTTACAATATCATACCTAACATACAGATGGCACCAGTGTAACATTCTAAGAATTTCTAAAAATTTTAAAAGATTAAATATTATGTAATATCTCATTTATTTTTTAAAATATTGACAACGTGTTCGACATTTTTATTACTTTAAACAAATATTAAATACTTTTTTAACTAATTTCTTGTAACTTTATTGCCATTGCAATTACTGTTTTGGTACTAATACACAGGGGCGACTTAACCTATAGTGCAGGGTGTGCAAAGCACACGGGCGTCGCGGCGTTCCC
This sequence comes from Melinaea menophilus ssp. n. AW-2005, assembly GCA_918358695.1. Taxonomy (NCBI): domain Eukaryota; kingdom Metazoa; phylum Arthropoda; class Insecta; order Lepidoptera; family Nymphalidae; genus Melinaea; species Melinaea menophilus. The sequence goes on along the minus strand of OU911050.1, from coordinate 6,256,349 downwards.
TGAGACGGCTAAGAACATCGTCTTGGACCGTCATGGCAGGCCTAGGGGGCGCCAGGGTTTCACTGTACACAAGCGCTACACGAGCTAGATCCGCCCCTGCTAATACAGTTAAGTAATAATGTATGAATATTATATGTTCTTATTAGATAAATTATATATTTTAATGAAGTTAGAAATAATCAAATGAAAATCAGTCATATAGTTTTATATCAGTATATTAAGCACGCCAAATACTTTTATGTTTGTAATAAAAAAACAACGCTGCAACTAAAAGCTTTTTGTACTAAAACATAAAATATAACTATACTTTTTGTTAACAAAACAGGTGCATTTGATGATTTTAAAAATGTTTATGATAAAGTAGATTAATATTTGAATACAACTTTATACGCCAATATCAGAGTCAACCATAACAAATATTATATTTAAATAATTTGCTTGGATAAAGCATTCAATGCACAAATTTATTATTATCACCAATATATTTTCCTAAGATGTATATACTTTTAATATATTTATATTTTTTAGTAGTTTTTGGTAATTATTGTATTTCAAATAAACTTAAAGCATTTAAAAATGTACTGATTGATAGAATAAAAAATGTATAAATAAAATAGAGTTTGGTATAGAGCGATAAGTTTAACGTTTTGTCGTTTGTTTGTCGAAACAGGAAAAAAATTGTTAAATGATACAAAGCTTATAAAATATTCTTCAGGGATAAAAAAAGACAAAAAAATAATAATAAAAATATATATGATATTGTCCTGCATTTTTTATTAAGTATTAAAAATAAATATTTTACGTAAAGGTTATATATCTTGTATTCAATTAGTGAGATCAGAAAATATATACCGCACTAAAAGCAATTTGAGAGAATACTCCAAACAAATGTGATCTAGCGAGAATAACACAATGTATAATTACCTGTTAGTGGACATGGGATATAATTTAGGTGTAATTTTGTGTAATTATGATGCAATAACGATATGCATAATTAAGTTCCTCATTCAGAGTTGAAAATACACCTGCAAAGGTTATTTGAAGTTACCTCTACATAGAAAAAAATAGAACAACGTAAATAAATAAAATTAAATAAAATTAAACAATATTTGTTATACTAAAAATTTCATAACTATTTAAAAAATGCGACTGTCACGGGTCGCTGGGCTGATATAGAATATTAAAATTGTGCTAAATAAAAAAAACGTTTAAAAGGCGTAGGCATATCACCATGCGAGAGCGTCATGCAGCATGCTGTTTTGCCTCACGTCATAGGATTTTATTTTACCCAGGACCCCCATATTATTTTACATTGAAAAAGATTTTTTGTCGAAGGAAAATTCAAAATTTTCAAAGAATATTTTGAACTATTTTATATATGTAACCTAAATAGCAGTATTATTATTGTGATACTAGTCTTGTGTATTACTCTACTTCATTTAAATACATAAAATACGACATTTAACTATTTTGTTTACAACGTCATATTTTTTAAAAGTTGTATTTCGTCTAAAAACAGGGCTGTGAGTATTTTTGTGTAAGAAAAGAAAATCTGTGAAGCCATTTGCCAACATTATTATATATATATTTTTTTAAATATTTATTATTCTTTCTGATAAATTTAATTAAATACGCATGTTTCCGATTTCTCTGGTGTCGTCTTTCGTATTATCGTATTACCTGTTTGTATGTTTTGCGTTACTCTATTAATTTTAATAGTTACTCTATTATAGTATACTTGTCGTTACAATTGTCTATTTTAGTTCCTTATTTCCTTCTCTTATTAGAACCTTATATATGAAAGTAGCATTTTATCCTACTGGCCATTTTAATCACAAATTTCTCCTGTTTGGTTTGGAATTCTAAATATAAATTTACACAGCTATTTACTCTTGTATTTGTGTTCATTAAACTTTATTCATTTGTTATTTTTATCTTTTATTCTGTCTGCGTCACTCAATTTACAAAATGGAAAACTTGAAATATCGCTTTATTTACTAGTACGAGTTCTCTACGATAATCGGAAGAGCTCATTGCAATGGCTAGACCCTGGCAAATCAACCAAATCCTGCCACTGGCTAAAATTGATCCAAAAAGGTTACTTATAAGCTTTTGGTGGACTAGTGCCGGTGTCATTCATTACAGTTTTCTCACATCTGGCCAGATGACACGACAGACGTCTATTATCAGCAATTGTAAACCATGACAGAAAAGTTAGTTCCTAAACAACTGACGCTAGACAACTCTAGAAAAAATTTGGCACAACAAAAGACTACTACATTAGAAGAGCTTTAATTAAAATGTCTTAGACATCCATCGTACTTCCCGGACATTGCTCCAATCGATTAACATTTTTTTAGAATTTTGGATAACTTCTTGCAAGGGAAAAAATTTAACTCCGATGGCACAATCCAAACCATTCAAAGATTTTATTGATTCCCGTTCAAATGGTTTTTTTTAGTAAAAGAATCAATGAATTACCTACGATATGAATATTTAGTTTTTTTTTAATTTAATGTCAATAACTTTGGATGAGATTTTGCCTTTTATATTTATATGTTTAATAAATTACTTTCATAAATAAAGTTTTATATATTAAGTAGTAAGTAAAACATTTTTGGTAATGACCATTAAATTTAGATTTTCAGCATACTGCTTCCATATTTTTTACTGACTGCCCTCACAACTTTCTTTCGTGGAGTATATTTTTTTAATAAAAGTAGCCTAAGTTACATCTTACAACACCAGTTATCCGCTAGTGAAAGTGCTGTTATAATCGGTTCTGTTGTTTCAGAGATTAGCTGGTCCAAACAAACAGACAGACAGAGACAAATTATAAAAAATATATATAAGTATCGTATATAGTTTCATAAGCATTTAGTGAAAAGCTTTAAATTTAGAATTAAAAATAGAAATATTTTATTTATATATAGTTTAATGATGATTAATTTACCGAGTCTTTAAGTTTATAAGAAACGATAATGTTTTCATAACCTACCTAAAGTTTATTTTTACTATTAATTCGATCATGCGACCCTTTGCCGTTCTATTTCATGACGTTATACCATCTGTTCCCGTCACGCTGTCGTGTTGTAGTCACACACAAACCGATATCCTTTGTGTGTGATGCCTCTATTTTTAATATCACTGATTTATGGTCCGAGGTAAATCGAATGCCGTTTTTTTTAATGGCTTAACTTTTGACTAAATAAGTGTTATTACTATTATTAACTTTTTGTAAAATAAAAATAATTTAAAGACTAAGCGTTTATTATATTTAATAAACATTTGACGTTTTATAATATAACTTTATAATTGAGATAGAAGTGCAAATAGAAAATAATACGTACAATATCCTGTAGCTATTATTGTCTATACTTAGTCTTGCCATAATTAATAACAACATTTTTTATTGTACGTAACATTTATTACATTACAGAGTTTTATTTTTATAAATTAATAGCTTATAAATTATAAATTATTATAAATTAATATAAATTATAAGCTTTGTATATATTTTAATGGTTTTATAAAATATATACAAAGCTTATTCCAATGGTCTCCAATGGCGGTAACACAGTTATTTAAAGGTTAAGGCCAGCCATCAGGTACGCAGTCTTTCTAAAAGAAAATTCTTCACTGCTAAGGATGATTTTAGAGACTCCAAATTATCATGACGTTTAGAGTAAAACTTACTTTTACTTACTTACTAGATTAATAAAAAAAATCGAACATCATGGCAGTTCCTTCCCACCCACTATTACTCAATATTGATTAGTATTAACCATATTCCAAATCTCCTAAAATATTTATGTGTTTCTTGACATACAATCATTATAAAAACATAAATATTAGAAAAAAGACTTCAAAATAATTCCAAAATTCTATTTAACTATTTAACCACTTTAGACCTTTTATCAACAATTCAAATTACTACAATAATATTATGGAAACAACGTTGTTTGAAAACAACGACTGGAAATCTATCTTTTGATATATTTTAAAGGTGAGCTCTCTAAACTAAATACCAATTACTTGGATATTGTGGCTCAGCGAGATCAAAAAGGCTAGGAAGCTCATTTCAGACCTGAAACCTGCAAATTAAATTTAGAAAATCAGCGTTCTCATAGCTTATATGAGGAGCTGGTTGAATGTAAGTGACAGCCTACTCAATCAGATTTAATAATGAAAATGCAATAATTGATTTAATAAGTTTTCAGCAAAGAAAATAAATGATCTTAAAAATGAATGCTCTAAATTAATTTAAAAATCAAATGTTTTCAATAGGAAACTGATTGGAACTAGGTCTATGTATGAGCGAGACAACCAAAATTTAGATGGAGAAATCTCTTTCATTTTTTCATTAGAATCAATTAATAACAAATATGCATTCGCTCAACATCAGATTAAGGAACATATTGTAGCCACAAGTAATTTAGTGCATTTGTGTGATTATAACTTAGAGCGGTTCGATTCTTTCACAAATAATTACTCTAAATGTAGTTGTATGAGTGAAAAATTTTATGAAGTTACTCTTTAGTAACCTCTGAGGTGTTGGGTGATTCGGCTATAAATAATAAACATACTGGTAGCATTAAAGAAGTAGACAGTATAATAAATAGTCAAATAATTAATATGTCTTTGATTCTCTTTAAACTTTAAATTGTCTATAAATAGTACTGTTTTATTACATACATACAGATAGTTTGGCCGTTAAAAAAAATGAAATTATTCAAAATATAGAAAAAATATTAATGTTACATAGAAAAATAACTGTCAATTCGTTATGTGTACATTCCCATATTGATCAGTTTATTCGGACAAACAAAACAAATACACATATAATTTGAATTTGACATTGTATAATCTGACATACCGTTATGGCGACGAATTCTTTTATTCTGATTTTAAAAAAATATTTTTAATAGTTTTAGGATGACAAAAGGTACAATGTATTATAGAAAACAAATTGCGACTTTAGTGGCACTTAATTTTAAAAACTTCGTTATAACGATATTCGATATAACGAAAAATAACTTCGTTATAACGAAAAAAAATTGTAATCAACATAATATAATTGTGATAAAAAATAACTTAGCTTAGGCTTTTTTACGCTGTTTAATATTATCCCTCAAAATATACAAGGCTTAGGCGACAAGGAATCGGAACCTTTTGTTAAAAAATACAATATTAGTTTATTGTGCATTACAGAGCACTGGTTGTCAAAGAGCAACAATATTATAAATATAGAAAATTACAGATTGTCAAGTTCATTCTATAGAGGGAAAGCTATTCGCGGTGGTTCACTTATCTTAGCTCGAAGTGATATAGTTTTAAACATTTATGACACATAGGTGAAGGAGCAGAATGCAATCGGGGTGTTTTGCGATTTGTCTAAAGCCTTTGACTGCGTGGACCATCAAACGTTGCTGTGAAAACTTAACCACAATGGTGTACGTGACGCTGCTGCGCTTAATCTTTTTGCATTTTACCTGAATCAAACAGTCCAGACGGTTTACGTAAATGATTCTAAAGCGGCTAGTTCTCACCTAAAGATGGGTGCTCCACAAGGATCTGTTCCTGGACACTTTTTATTTTTACTTCATATTAATGACTTGCCCTTTTTCGTTAAAGGTCTATGTGACATAGTACTTTTTGTTGATGACACCTCATTTCTTTTAAAAGTTGAGCGAATAGGACTAATTATGATGAAGTCAATAACTATGTTACGTGCTCTTAATTTTTTTCGAAGTTAATAATTTAGTCTTAAATGCTAAGAGTTTACACTTCTTAAAGTAAAAAGTAAAAATTTTAGCTTGCTCTTAAGCAATTGAGTGATAAAACTCATTGAACCAACAAATTTTTTAGTTATTACTTTAGATATAAAGCTCCAGTGGAATCCCCATCTCTCATCACTCGCAGGCAAACTCATCTTGCCCGTCTTTGCAATTAGAAAAGACAATTATCGGACGTTAATACGGCTCGACTTGTTTATTTAATTTATTTTCATAGTATTTTATCTTACGGTATTTTTTGTGGGTTAGTGCGGCCACTATTAATTCTATATTTAAAATGATATTATTATATTATATTAGAAAAAGAGCTATACTTATAACTTAAAAGCTAGAGATTCTCTAAAAGATGTTTTTATTCTTAAATTCGCTTCTCAACATTTATTTAATAACATACTATTATACGCCATAATTTAAATATTTATATAAAAAACTGTGGTACCCACGCGATAAATGCGAGAAATAAAAACAAACTCATAATTATAATAAGCCAAAATTAATTAAAAGGACAGACTATATTGACCTTTTTTAGAGTTATAATTGATTCAAAACTACGTGTAAATGCATACTTGAATAAAGATATTTTGAATTTAAATTTAACATATCCTTATTTTATCAAAAGACTGCAGTATTTTATATTGAATGCAATATTAAATTAAAAAAAATGTTGTTTTTTTTTAAAAAAAAAATAATATTACATCATTTATGAAAGCTATTTAACAGAAAATTCTATCAACCTTGGCAATTATTGGGCTAAAATTATTTTTTTTAGTGTCCGTTAATCAAAATATTTAAATGTAAGTATGCATATTTTGTCACTTTTCATTCCTTTCATTAGAGACGCTACAATAATACAGTTTTTACAACAAAATAATATGTAGGGTAAAATTTATAAAGATGTTATGTAAGTATGTTTTATAATATAACTTTGAGTGTGAAATAAATATAAAAAACTGCATCGCCGAGTTCCTTTGCCCTGTACTATAAAAACGTATGAGTTACGAAAATATAATGTATGGTAAAGACGTTTATTTAAAATAATACTACAAAGTAGTGGGCGATAACATATATATTTTATCATTTAACCATAAATTAATTATTATATACGCCGGGAGTCACAGATTAAGTTGAAGTTTACAAACTAATGTCGAATTTGCCATAGTGCGCGTAAAGTCGCGGGCAAAGCAAAGATTACAAATATTAGTTTTTTTACCTCATAGTCCCGTAATGCTAAAGGAATTATGGAATAATATACTAATATTAATTCCCAATAGTGATTATCATCTTAATAGTATGTTAATTTTACTTCAATTTCAATTATTTCTTCGTGTATTTTCGTCTATTATCATGTCTAGTGTTTTATTCGTGTAATATCAGTAGTATGGACAGCCGCTTTTGAGATAACTCCTGTTTCACTTATTCGCTGTCAAACGCACACGGCCTTCGGCAACTGCGTTCGTTTTTCCATTCAATTATTATCCCAATTTTAAACGGAGTTGTTACGCTGTCGGCGTTTATATCAATTAAGTAGAAAAAATTAATCAAGCGTTATTGATTATTATTATTTTAGGTAATTAAATCGTTACAATAAATTTTATCTTTCGAAGCTCCGCCTCGTTATATTACTACGTCATACTGGTTTTAAATCAGGCGCAGAACTTAATGTATTTCATTAACATTCTCGTTATCGTTTGATAAAATTATAAAAATTCTATGAAACCTAACGTACACCTCTCTCTCTTGATATGTGTTCCAATGTTTTCTAGTTTTTATATACATTTTAAACCGCTGATTAAATTTCTACAAAGGCCAGTACTGATGACTTCTTCAGAGCCATAAGTACTGGCATTAAATTCTTTCATATTGACAAAATAAATAAATTCTCTTCTGTCCAAACAGCTGAATCGAAAGTCACACCAGTAAATACCGCTTAATCGGTATCTCGCCATGTTCACACGGTCACAATCGAATGATAGGAATACTACCCTTCTAGGTTCCCGACTCACTAGTATTTAAGTCATCCGCCATGTGTAATACCTCTAAACGTGCAACGTCATCAACAGCTACGTATACGATTATTCTCTAACTAAAACTAACTAAACTAAAACTAACGACTCACCTGTCTGCTTCTATTATGTTTCAAAAAAGGAAGTCACGTAGTCAGTCTGTACTAGTAAAGGATTTGGGGTTCCCCAGCGTATAGGATAAATTGTATAATATTTAATAAAAGGGAAATAATTATGGGACAAAGAATTTGATACTTAAGTATTCCGTCGCGTGACCTTCGCTTCCCCGCACACTTCGAGTGAGAAGGCAGCCACCAATTCGGCGCTGCAGCCAACAATTCAAACACTCGACACTAATGTAACTTACTCTTTTGGAAACTACTAGAACCGACAATGATTACTCCGCAAAATCGTTAAGCACCAAGGTTCACCGAGAACTGCCCTACCACTAAATATAAATTAATAAGAACATATGTATATATACATATAGTAATAAAAACTATTGATTTGTCGCCAGTTATCAAAATGTCATCCATTTACAAGAAAATCAAAAGTTTTCATAGAATTAAGTTAGACATTAATTCTAAACTTATTTTTTACAATTACACACAAAAAATAATACATCACATGATTCGCTTCTGATAATGTTAATGACATAATATCTAAAAGTAATCATAATTACTTACAGTTGTTCTACTATAGTGTAAGCTCCTTAAAAAAAAACTAGGGGCGCAAACCGAACCTCGATTTTGACTCGCTGTGCTCGCAAAATCTCGGTAGAGTTCGGTGAATTGAGCAAAGCGAGTAACAAATCTTCAATTTAGCGTTCAAAGCTGAAACCGACAGGCAAAAAATATAAAATGATCAAATATCATACATCGATTTTTTTTAGACCGAAGTCTATGGGGCTGTCATGTTTTGGAGATTATTCATCCACGCCATGAGTTTTTTTCACTTTTTTTTATAAACCATCGCAATAATCATCGCTATAAATGTGAAAAATTTCATGAAGATCGGTAAAGCCGTTTTCCGGACAAGAGATGCAAAAAGTCTCACATAGAGCGCTCCGCTCAATTCGCTCAATTTAGCTTTATCGCAATAACTTTAACATTATTTATTTATTTTTATAATAAATAAGCTTGCTACGTTATATAAAATACATAAATAAACCTATATATATTTACTTTGCGTTTAGGGTCCCTTGTATATTCTAAAACCAAGAAACTGTGGATAAAGAATAGGATTATTATTGTTATATTATTTCTATTTTACAATAAAAAAATATGAGTAATGAAATAGGTAGTGATGTTTTTGTTTTCTTTCATATATTGTATTTTCAGTATGTGATATTTTTATTTTCAGTTGATTTAATCCCAACTATTTCATTTAATGCGTGAAAGACACGTAAGAGATTGTGAAATTTATATTAATGTTTATTGATTTTTATATTATGTTGGAATAATTAAATAATTCGAATTCACTGTGTTAATTTACTACGCTTGAGACACTATCCTGAAATTTTAATATTTCTATGTTATCTTAAATCTAAATCATGTAAAGAAACCAATATCTAAATAATGATATATGATAGAACAGTGTTTTCTTCGAAGTATTTTTGATTGATTGATTGATTTAAGACCAATAGGTTTTCGGTCTTGAAAATTGACTGTTAATGTTACTCTGGTCTACAGATAGGTCACAGAATAATTTAATAGTAAGTGCCTATTTATATTATATTATAATAAATTGTTCGAAACATGTCAATACGCGTGCAAAAGATCAGGAAAGGATAGACTGAGACAAGGGTCGCTGTTATCAATCTTGGTTCTGTCCGATACGAAGTTTGGGTTATGGCATTATACCCTCAGATAAAACACATACTTGGTCATTAGACGTACAACGGTTTATGAAATTCGATTTACATATTTCTCTACTCATCATCCATCACAATTATTTGAGATCAGCGTCATATGTCAATTCCTTCTATCTTGCGTCATCTCAGAGGACATTTGCTTATTTGCTATATCATCTTTTACGCTCTCGCAGACACATCGTTTCATATTAAGTACTACATTATGTTTTATTCTATAAGCAAGAAAATTTTTATATATATGCAAATATAAACTTCAACAAAAATTTGGTATACACTGAACTGTAGTTCAGCACATCAACTACTTATTACGTTTTGTGGAGACTGTTGGAGGATTTATATGTATCTGATCGATTGTTTCAATTCAATTCCACACGAGGTTGGAAAAACAGGGTCGTATCCAAGGAAAAATTTTGTGAAGAATCGTAAAACAATTTATTATTGAAAAGTAAACGATGGAATAGACAAATATGTTAATTCTCGTTATTATAATAATAAACTGTAAACAAAACTTGTTAAATATCTTTATTTCGAAGATTTGGTATTTTACAAAGTGTATGATATTTAATAAGTTACTCTCTTTTATGGTATAATAAAGTTATATATAACAGATTATTATAAGGAATGATATTCTAAAGAGTTCAGAATAAAACAAGGTCAAGTTTGTCTTCTCAATATAATTTCTGGATTGGAAATGGTAGATTTAAAAAACGATGTAATATAAACAAAATATTAGATTGGACATCGTATATAAGCTATCAAATGAAGTCGAACCTATAGTTAGAATAACATAGTTAATTTTATTTCATGTTAAAAATATGTTACCGTATGATTAAATATTTAAATATATATTAACTATAAGCTTAAAATTAAATAAGCCTCGATTGCAAATAAAATATATGCGGATCTCTCATACATAGATGAGTGCTACTTATTGAACATATGTATATACTTTAAGAAAAAAGAGTGTTTAATAATCTAAACGGTATCGTGCTTTTTAACGTTGGTACGTTATTTAAAATATTTAATATTTAAAAATTAAATAATCTGGTGATTAGTTACAAAAACGTTATAAATGTAAAAACAACGTATATTACAAAGAGCTCAAAATATACTATTTAAATCAACCGTACTTTAGTGAATTAAAATACTGTTGTATGATAAAAATATATTATAGATTAAATGCTTATAATTAATTAACTTAAATACAAACTAAAATTTAATACATAAGATAAACTACTATTAATGTACTTTACTTAAAATATAAAACTTTTCTTGCGAAGGATCACTTGCCCAGATAGCTTCTGAGGGGTTTTATATTTTAAATAGATAAATTTTCTATTCCATAATGGCAATACCACATAATTATCATTTTAATAATAAGGCTTATTGAGAGTAATATCGGCACTTTTCACTGAAATAATTACAGTATTATTTTGCATTTTCAATATTATGCTGAGATCCGCCAACCGTGCGCGACGGGTGTTGAGCTGAGCCCCTCTCCTTTCTTCTTTTCTTGATAACTTTTGAATGGCTAAACATTTTTTCAATCTGTTTTCGCTATAACATCCGCGTTTGGATCAAACATACATGAGAAAATTTTTAGCTAATTATCTCGTCGCATTCTGGAGACAACTAAACACAAAAAAAGTTCTCCCAAACGGTTAAGGTTATTGACAAATATTTCATATTATTGTATCTTGAATCAATGTTGCCGTGCTAGTGAATTGCCAAGTTAATAAATAATACAATTGATTCTTTGATTCAATATAAAACAATATCGTTTAATCTTTTCGCGCTCCCTCGCGTCGCTGATAGAGCCTAGCTGTATTTATTTTACTGCAGGTCGTATTGGATCGGCTCGACTAGGGAAAGACCACCCTCTCACAGTAGATCGTCTTTTATATTCCGTCGGTGAGTGAGAGAATTCGGAAGCCAGTAATCTTGTTTTTGATGGAGATGCAGAAATTTTGACCTAGCGACACAAAGTACCTATAACACCCAGGGTATAAACTAGAACATAATTTTATCCCACATGCCGGGGTATCTGTGTTCGAAAGGGAGGTTATCTGCTACCGTTGTCTTCAAAATTTTGAAGGAAGGGACCTATCGGTATACGTGCTGCACGTAGACGTGGACAATCATGTCAGGTTCCACGCTTGCCACGCGGGTAATGCAGAAACGGATCAACTTTTGGGCCATGCACTACAATTCAGCGGATACCCATGGGGATTGATTTGTTTTCCTTCCAAAGATGCCAGTTACTGCAGTATCAAGCTTGATAGTCACTAAGGACTCTAACTCTAAAGATCTGAAGAGGAAATATAACCGTGCCTCCAGATTTTTCAAACGGTAAATCGCTAGAACAAAGTTCAAACATGATTTCAAAATTGATGATTAAGGTAGGAATTTTTTAGCCTGCCGTCTATACCATTATTGTAAACTGGGAATGATTCTCTCTCCCACACAGCAAAAGACAAAGCCTCTTGGGCACTTTTTGCCTCAAACTCGATTTTGGACGACTAGGGGAAAACACCGCCTACCATCCCGCTGTATCAGACCCTAATGCCGGAAATAGTTTTTCGGAATAAAACTATCTAAAAGTCTCTATTTTGCTTTGACGTTCATAAATCAGGTGGACCGGATGGCATTTTCTAACTAGTGCTACGAACATGTGCCGCTGAGTTGACTCCAATGCTAACGCGTTTATTTTGATACTTGTACCTTAAAGACGTAGTCCCGGTCTCATGGAAGAATTTCATACCCTTACACATACCCTTGTCCATCTGAAATAAACTTGTCTTCTACAGAGATCTCCCTGGCGATGGTCTCAAAATAAGGTGAACTGAACCTCATTCAGTTTAATCCAAAAAAGACACAAATTTGCGTTTTTATCACTAAGAAAACCGTATCGTCACTCTTCGAGACTACTCCCATCGCTGCCTCGCCAAGTAACGAAACACTGGGCTTCGACATTTTGAGCAACTGTCAGTTTCGCGTTAACCTGGAGAACAAGGCCTCGATGAAATTATGTGTGACCAATGGAGCGAGGCATTATTTCAAGCCTGGCCAAAGACTTGATCTCTATAAGGCGCAAGTCCAACCACATATAGAGTACTGTTCTCATCTCTATTCCTGATCACCCTGATAATGATCAGCTTCTACCGATTTACTGCATACAACGGAGACTCGTTCGGTTTGTCGGGGACCTGGTGCTTTGATAATGGACTCGTGGCATTGCATGGAGACGTGACTTCTTTGTTCATCTTTTACAGTGTTTACAATAGGGAATGATCCGAAGAGCTATTTGAGAGATCAAAATGCTTGCCGCCAAATTTTATAATCGCACAGCAAGCACATCTTTACCTACAATACCACCCGTACCATCTGGATGCGTGGCAATCTACTGTGCGATTCTCAAAGACCTTTTAATTTTGTAGTTGGAAACCATAGTTTTCAAATATAAAATTAAAATATATTTGCAATAGATTTTACAGTTACCGTCGCGGTGAGGAGTCCGCGTTCCTTTGACCGGGGTGCCGACTAATGACGCATCTGTACATATATTTTTAATGTTGAGGCCAGTTATTAGAGGAAAAATTCTTCCCTGCTAATCGGATATATTATTTTAGGGACTCCAAATTATCATGGTGTTTAGAGCGAGCCTTACTCTCTATAACTGACTATAAATCGTAATCTAGTATATTAAGATCAGTACTAGATGCTGGCAGTCTTTAGCTCGGATGAACGTTAAATCAAGATTGGGTGGTTCGAGCTTTATGATCCGGGTCCGAGTCTTGCCGAAAGGTCTATTCTTGGTTATAGAACATAATGTTGTTAAGTATCTTAACTACCTTCTCAAGAATGGTATCTTGATATACTTGTGCCGATATTTTGATACCTTTGTCACAAATATATTGCTCGGTCACTCCTTCATAGTTAATACCCCATTAAACCACCACTGAAGTCGGATAATGTCCACTTTGTACTCTGTTGACGAATTGGGGATTGCCTTTTTTAGAATTTTTAGCATGTATGCGGTAATTTAGTTAAAATATTAGGGAATGGTAAAAATAATACAGCTGTAAATGAAAATTTTCTGTGACCTGCCTCGCGTACCGCCTAAAGTAGTTGATTTGATTTTAGTCCCCTTTTTCTTTCTTTAAAGATCAGTTAAAAAATCACCTACAGCCTATAAGAGATTTAATTATACCCATCAAAAGCCCGGTATGCAAACATTTGACTGATACCAAAATATGGAGTATTTAAAAAATATATTTGGCTCTATGTAATGCAATCATAGCGATTCAATTTCCTTCAATCTTCAATCACTCCACTCCATATTAATGCCACAAATAATTTTACAAATTATAGTATAAAAATGACAGATTCCAAATTCAAGAGTAATATTTTGTTTACTTTTAATTTTAGTAATATTTATAACTACTAAGGCTTATGGCTTATATAGACTAAGTAAAAATATAAAAAAATGTAATCCGAAAATGAGAAAGCACACAATCCGTAAGATAAAAAAATATCGGTTATACAACTTAATCGCTAGTATTCATATCTAAATAAATAAATAGAAAAATATTTTCTTAAGGAAAAATGTGAATGTTGCGGCTGCAAGGTGTGAAATAATGTGGATAATTGGAATTAAAATATTTAGCCTTTTTAAATTACTACCTAAGTATTGATGCTCTTTCAAAAGCGGCACGGTAGTCACTTCTTATATGCAGTTATAATTAAAGAGTTTCCATTTTTTTTTATTAATTCTGACTTATAAGTGGTGATAGTAATTGGAAGATAATTTAAATAAAATGTACAATGATGTTTTCAGGCTTCTTTATTTTTATAAAAGACATATATAATTTCTTAGAAGCAAAACTAAATCTTCTTGTAATATAAAATATTTACCTATTTTTACATCTTAATCGTTTATATAGATATAATAATAGTCGACCGGGAAGGCAGACATAAATCGGTTTCTAAGGGGAAAATATGGCTGCCGTGGCTGCAAAGTGTGGAGTAAAGTAAAGTGAGCTAAGCGAATAAAAAAAATTGAACTTTTTGTAATACTACCTAAGTATTGATGTCTTTTCAAGTAGCATATTCTAGTTTTTTTTTAAAGTAATAGCTACTAACTTTCCTGATTTTATTTAGTTAGCTCATACCAATATTATTATTTCTTTTACATCTATAGCATACTGTCTCAAACATTCTATTTGCTGCATAACACCTATTTTGATAACAAAATGCTTTGCTGTCATTAAATTCTCAGTCAAAGTGCTGGAACGGGAAGTTGAAATAAGACGATCATAGTAAATTGCCCGCGAACTCTCGGCTGATTGGCCTTACGTTAGTAATATTGAAGCTCCACACTGATCTCTTTTCTACGGAGAGATATTAGCTGTTTAAGATTATTCCATAGAATATCCGAACTTAAATTTATAGGTGTTGATATAAATCTTTTTAAAATTATTATTTGATTGTAATTAGATTTTTACAATTACGTTAAAAAGTAATAGTATACACTATTACTTTTTGTTTATATTTATATTTTATAAGTATTATACTTCATGGATATTAAATTTCAGATAAAAAACACAATTTCCTCAGTAGTTCCCAATTTTGTTTGAGACTTAAAATATTTCGAGTAATATGTTGTACGATAAATATAAACACAAGTGAAAGTACACTACGTGAAACTTTTCTCTTTTCACACTTGTTTATTATAAGTAGATCTGTTTGTTAAACATAAAATAACATTTTATTATTATTATTATGTATGTATATGTACATATATTATATATAAATCTATTCGAGAAAGTAAGAAGAAATAAATATTGCATGTATACTTGACGAGTAATATTTATTGATTATAAGAAAATACGAAAACATTCAGTTGTTTATAATTAGTCAGGTTTTATGCACGGCAAATGACTTTTAAAAAAATGATTTTATTGAGCAAAGCGAGCGCAGCGCTCTACTGGAATCTTTTTCTTGTCTTGTCATTGTCTTGATGGAAAATTGTGAAATTTTGCAATCAAAAAGACACACATTAGGCAATAGTTTAAATAAAATTGAAAAATGTCATGTCGTTGAGGAATAATGGTTAAAAAACTGATAGCCCATTGCAGCCAACGGGAAACCATGAGTCGTTACACTGGGCTCGCTTTGCTCAATATGCAAACGGCACCTGTTGCCGCCCCTCTAAAATACAATAATCGATTTTAATTATAAAAACACCAATCACTTAGGCTATCTGAAATCGACTGACTTAATATTAATACAATGTCTTATATATTAGTGAGTCGGACACCCAGAAGGGTATTGTTCTCATACTTAGAATATGAGCGTGCAAGTATGCCGATTCAGCGGTCTTTACTGGTGTAACTAACGACGCGCCTGTTTGGACCGACGTAATTCCTCCCTCCTTAAGATTGAAGTTTTTCAGAGCGAGAGAGGCTCATTGCTGAATTTAAAAACATCATCCTTGTTGCAGAAAAAGCTACCTTTGTCGATGTTCTTGCAGGGATGAGTTATTAATCTAGTTTTCAACTCTTTTGCTATAAGTTAAAAACATTTAGGAACATTAATAACGGTGAAGTCTTGGGACAACACAGGTAAGGGAATCAGTTTATAATAGATATACGATATGGCGGTTAATAATCCTTAATTTTTTTAAAAGAAAAAAACACGTCATTTAGGGAACAAAGTAACAAACCGTTTATTCAAAATATGCGCCATCGCTTGATACACATTTTCTCCATTTCTCTGACAATTCGTAGATGCCCTTCCAAAAAAAAAAATTTCATTTTCGAAATGGTCCAGTCGCCAAGCCATTTTTCGACATATTTGTAGTTCTCGAAGTGTTTCGTAGAGAGCGCATGGGACATTGATGAAAACAGATGGTAATCAGATGGGGCTAGGTCTGGTGGCCATGGCAGGTGGAGCAAGAGTTCCCGGCCAATCGTAGAAATGGTGTCTCTTACCGCTTTCGCTGTGTGCGAGGGGGCGTTGTCGTGCTGTAAAATCATCTTTGCGTGCCTGGAAGCCCTTTCCGGTCGCTTTTCACACAATGCATGCTTCAAATTGACCATTTGGTCACGGTAACGAACGGTGTTGACAGTTTCACCCGGTTTTAAGAGCTCATGGTACACGACCCCCTTCTGATCCCATATGCACAACACTGTCTTTTCTCTGAAGCGATTCAGTCTTGCGGTGGATGTTGACGGTTCTTTTTTTTCTACGTTTTGGGTTCTCAAAATATATCCATTTTTCCTCTCCAGTTACGATCTGATGCAAAAAACTTTTTCGTTCATGTCGACAAAGCAAAATGTCGCACACCTCGTCGCTTTGTTTGACATATGCTTTTATTGAAATCATTTGTTTTCTAACAGTATGTTAGAATTAATTATTAATTGATGAAATATTCCTAATCTGCTTAATGCCTTTGCATTAAGTTTCTGTTCTATTTAATTTTATATAGATAATTTGAAAATTATGGATGATAAATTGTATGTACTAATTTTCAGTTTCTGTGATTGAGAAAATCCGTTTCAATTATTTCTAATAAATTATATTCTAAACGTTGAATTTCAAAATTTACATTACTTGTGTATAATTTCAGTGATCCACGTCATTTTATTTTATTTTTATTTTGTTCAAGTTTAATTAATTTCACTAATTATTTTTTCATGTCTAATAAAATCGTTATTAGCTTGATTCCCTTGATGGTTTTAATTATTGATCCTAAAGAATTGATTAGTCCTCGTTAAATTCTAAAAATTGGAGAAAACGGTTTCAATTTCATTATTGTTAAATTCTTTAAGTAATTACTTTGAAATCTAACATTTACAAAGTTTTCAATAAAATTATCATCAAAATTATAAACTAACTTTTTTCTTTTCATTTATGTAAGAGGAGGACAGCTTGCGGGTTACTAATGATATGTGATCACCGTCGCCCATAAACTCTTGCAACAGCAAACGATTCACAAGAGCACTACCGACCTTGGAGGTAAGAGTATAGTCGTTTTTTGGAGGTACCTTTATCATATCGATCTGGAACTGCCGCCCGAAATATAGAGACCCTGTTTACTTAGCGACGCATTGAGAGGAGTGCCCTCAAGGCCTATAAGAGAGGTATTACGACACATGAAGCTTTCTTAGGGGTAAATGCAATAACTTGTGTCTTGTGTTACTCTGAGACCATCCATCCCCAAGAAGGTAAAGAAATCACAAGTTTTTTTCGATACTCCATGACGTTTTCACGAGAAAGACCTGCTCGGCTGAAATATATGGCATCTTCAGTGCTGTCGTCTGCGTAACAATGTATGTTCGAAATATTCAACATATCATTGATGTGATGGAGGAACCGAGTTGGGGATAGCACGCAGCCTTGGGGTACACCAGCATTCACAGGGTTGGGGTCCGAGGAAAAACCGTCGACAACGACATGTATACTCTGTCCAAATTAGAAAACTGATGATCCACTTGCATAAACTCTTGGGCAGCCCATAGGAACAAAGCTTCGAAAGAAGCCTCTTATGCCATAAACGATCGATTTTTTTTTGCCATATCCAGACTAACTGCCAAACCATCTTCTTTGCTTTCAGTAACCGCTGCATAATAGTAGCTAAGATATAACAGAAAATAACTGCAACTGCATAATAGTAGCTAAGATATAACCAGCCGGTGGACCATGGCGAAAGCTATATTGACGGTCATTTCTCGATGTACGCTAAGAGCTGTCGGTTAACGATATTCTCCTTTCTTTTGGGGAGAAGAGAGATAATGGCTATAGGTCTGTAGTTAGCTGGATCCGAGCTATCACACTAGGCTATGAATCGGATGGATAAAGACACAGTGCCAAGAGACCGCGACTACGCTTTTAAATGAGCAGTGCTGAAATAGATGCTTTAGCACTGGAGTCAACTCAGGGTCACATGTTCGTAGCACCAATAACTGCGGTCATGTCCAAAAAGAATGCTTAAAACACCGACTTTCTTTTTTCCGTTTGGGCCAGAGACTCATTCCTCATGAAACCAAAGCCAACGGCATCGGGTCGCAGTCCTTGTACGAGCCGGTCCTTGAATGGGCACTACCCTTCGTACCAGATAATGATCAGAGGACCCTAGGGGCCTCGAAAGTGAGCAGGTACTTACCTGGATGTGTAGTCAGCAGAAGAGCCAGCAAAGAGGACATGTGGCTGTCCATGTCTGGTAGACGAATGTACCTCTTAATCATCTGGGAGAGACCATTTTCCAGAACAAAGTTAAGCACGTTAAGCACAGACTCTACATGTCGATGGCACGTGACCCTAATCAATCGGTATTGTGCACTTTGAAGTTCCCGAGGACTACAACATCTGAGTGAGTCTATGAAAGCTGGTAGTCAATGTTCGATTGTAGAGGTACGCCTAAACCTTGACATGATCGTCCATGTCTATGCGCAGCCAGAACCCTAATAGGTCCGGAACTTAAAAATTCTGAAAGCAAAAGTAGCAGATATCCTCCCTTGCCAACGAATACCCCGGCATTTGGTATAAATTATTATTTGGCATAAATTGGTTTAAATCTAGTTTTTATTCGGGATATGATAGTTACGCGGCGTTGATAGGTTGAGATATCTGCGTCTGCGACGGCGTTGAGGTTAGAGTGAATAGATAGATAGGTAAATTGCATTTTTAAACCTAAGTGCAAAAATTTCGGTCAAACACTTAAAAATAAAAAACAATATTCTTGCACTTACATATTATGTTTCACAGAACGTTAATAATTTTATAAAAAAATTACTTATACGAATGTTAATTGAATAGTGTCACAGTTCTGGGCTAGATTGAATATCATTTATTGCCAATATAGTCCTGAACTGCCTACGTATTCATTAATATTCATTAACGCTTTAATTTTAAACATGTTTTTTACTTTAGTCGATATAAACGCTGACAGAATAAAAACTATGTTTAATCTTGGGTGGATATTAATTGAATAGAAAAAGCGAACATAGTCGCCGAAGGCGTCGTTGCGTCTGACAAGCGAGTAAATGAAACGCGTTATCTCCACCATGGCTATCGGTACTACTGTTATTACACAAGTAAAATAATAGACACAGTTAGAGACGAAATATACAAATAAATAATTATAATAGAAGTTAAATTGACATAATATTACAATAATAATTATTATTGGGAATTAACATTGGTATACTGTTACAAAATACCTTAAACGTTATGAGACCATGAAATAAAAAAATATATATCTTTGCTTGTGACTTTGCTCGTAATAAGTTTATATAGATTAGTAATATCCATCTTTATCCGTGACTTTGTCAGCTTATTTATAATATATTTTTATTATTGGCTATTGTATAAAAGAAATATGCTATCGCTGACTTTTTTGTTGTATTATTTTAAAATTAAATCCTATGAGGTGACGGCAAACGGAGAGACTATGAAAGAGTATCATAACACTCTTTCATGTCTCTCCCAGTTACTGTTTTATTTATTATAACTTTGATTTTAAATCTGCCGAGCGTTCCGTGACAGTAACATTTATTAAAATAGTTAGGAAATATTTCCTCCAACTTATATGGATTATTTTACAATATTGTTTTATACTTACTATTAGGTGGTAAATTATAACTCTTGTAGGTGTATTTTCTATGTTGACTGTATTTTGCTATTATAATATAATTATACAACATTTTATCTATATTTTATGCCTTGTCCAACTTACCGACTCGGCGGCCTTTAGTGTTGCGACTGACGACACAGCTGTTTGGACCAACGTAAATAATTATAGCAATACCAATTCCTGTTCTTGTTTATAAATATGCATAAATTTGTAAATAAAGAAGTTACAGAAGTCCAAATGGACTTGTAACAAATGTTACAAGTGCCTTTTTATACTTTTCAAAATTTAGGTCAGATATCAAAATACGTTAATTAAAAAATTGTGCTTAGGATGAGCAATAAGATACGATACGCAAATTAAAGCCTCCTCACTTATGTCAAGATAGCATTGGTCAGGGTGATAAAAAATTGGTAAGAAGAAACTATGTGCAACAGCAATTTAATTGCGAATTCGAAGAAAGAAATAATTTCATTTATTACATTTATTTAAGACTAAAACACATGACAGATTTAGTAAGTTTTATGAAGTGAATTGACTTAATGTTACTAAAATATAAAATAGAAAAAAAAGATACGTTACTCTACATTTTTAATTCCTTATCTAAATTGCATTTCGTAGTACTGTAACCGAGTTATAGCTTTTTAATCATAGGAATATTTAGGTCTAATTCAAAAAAGGAAGGATATAAGAATTTCCTCCACCAAATATAAATTTTAAATTAGATTATCCGGTGGTCGTTATTGGTGAAGTATGCATTAAAATCGCCCATTATTATTACTATGATCAAATTATTACTATGTTCAAACTTTCCAATTAATTTATATTACATTTAAACGAAGCCATAACATATCGAGAGATGTTATTTAAAATTCGTATAGCCTTTATTTTCCCATTTCTATTAAAAAAAAACGAATTGCTTTATATATTTTTATTCTCCTGTATAAGGGATTAAAAGTTTATTTTCATCATTAACAAAACCAAATTTTATTTAGGTATAGCTTCAAAATAAATTTGGTTTATACGAATACTTGTAGTATTTGTTTTATTAAAAACGGCGGTTAAAAAAATATAAGCACGTCGCATATATTAAGAGATGACTTAGGACTTGCCTATAAGAAAGAGATTCACAGGTCATTTCTTTACTGTTAATTTAAAAAGAATAGGGTGGTAAATCAAAACAATTACTTAAATGGTATACAAAGTATGATAAATTCTGGTGTATCTTGATACTTTTGTGCCGAAGAATTTTTCCATAAAAAAGAATGCATGCTACTATTGGCCCCAACGTTTAATTAAGTCTTTATATAAAGCTTATTTGAAGTGATCTACATTGGCTGCAATCTGTATAGTTTTATATATTTTTAAAGGTTGTATATTAATGTAATTAATTAAAACACTGTAATAGTAATAAATCGTACGTAAAATTAAAAAAAATGTTCTTTGGAACAATATTTATGACAAGTCTATATATTCTTCATTTATTCTTAAGTAAATTTTGCGTTATACAAGTGATAACTCATACACTTGTACGCCATTCAAGAATAAAGTTTGTTAAATACTTTAAACTGTATTGCACTTTGTTAAAATAAAATTTTATACTACAATTACTTCCTAAGTGTAAAAAAGGGCATAACATGATATTGCTTTTAAATTTTTCATGTATGTCTTAAGACTATAAATCATTCTGCTAACTTAATAGACTCATAGATATCGGACCTCATGTTTAGCGGTTTTATTTTATATGTAATGAATATAAAATAATGAATCATTTTTAACAAAATTTTGCCTACGGCCTCAACTGTTACATCTTGTTATATTTTTTTGGATAAAATGGTTGAAGTAATTTGATAATCCCTACTTACTATAATCAAATTGGTCTTGTAATTACCCTTTGAGCTAATGCGCCCCATATCAAACGAGCTATCTTCCATATCGGTCGATAGTATATATTAATTAGTAAATTGCACCATATAATACAAAAGGCCAATTAATTCAGATTACATTTAAGGTTACCAGGACGTACCAGATAGCTTCCTAATTAATGCAACACGTAGACATGGCGTCGTCTCAGACAAAGGGCATGTTTTAGACCTCATAGCTTCTATTTACACATGTCTCTTTGTTTCGTTATACAGGGTGGGCCATGAATTAGTTAACATTTGAAAAAATCGTATAAAAAAACCATTTAACATATTTTAGAAATAGTTTATTTACGAGAAAGCTAATTAGTTGTAATTTATTTTTTTTTAATTATTTCGTCTAAATGACCACCGTTTCGGTTTTTGCACTCATCTAAGCGAGTCCTGAAGTTTTCGAATACTCTTCTGCAAAGAGACCGCGAGATCGCCGACATCTCTCCAATGATTTTTTCTTTAAGTTGACGGAGTGTATTCGGTTTATCAATGTAGACACGACTCTTTAAATAACCCCATAAAAAGAAGTCTGCTGGGGATAGATCTGGACTTCTGGGCGGCCATGGGATGTCACCTCGTCTGGAAATCAGCTTTTCCGGAAACATTTCTTTGACCACCGGCAAGGACTCGTTCGATGTGTGACAAGTGGCTCCATCTTGTTGAAACCATGTGTTACGATTATAGCCAGCAAATTCCAGTAGCATCGGTGCTAAAAACTCCCGTAACATTTTCACATACTCGGCAGAATTAACAGTAACTGAACGGCCTCGAGAATCTTCAAAAAAGTAAGGTCCGATGATTCCTTTTGCTGAAATTGCAGCCCATACAGTTACCTTAGGAGAGTGAAGTGGCCTTTCATGTTTAGCTTTGGGATTTTCGCTGCTCCAATACCTGCAATTCTGTTTGTTTACATGTCCATTTAGGTAGAAATGGGCTTCGTCAGAGAATAAGATGTTGTCAAAATTACTGAATCGAGTTAACATTGTTTCGGCATATGACTTACGCAAATTTAAATCATTAGGGTTTAGTTCTTGCACTATCTGGATCTTATATAGATGTAATTTCAAATCTAATTTCAAAATACGGCGTAATGATGTGCGGGATAATCCTAATTCAGCCGAACGTTTGCGTGTCGATAAATCTCGATCACGTCGAACAGAAGCGGAAACTTGCAGCACGTTCTCTTCGCTTCGAGAAGTCCGCGGGCCGCCGGTTTGTTTCACATTTAGGGTAGATCCCGTCTCTTTGAACTTCTTCACCCATTTCTTTATTAAAGGAGCACTTGGACACTGACTTAAGTCGTGTAAACCATATTCAACGCGAAATAAGCGTCTCACAGTAATGAGCGAAAAGTTGTTTAAATAAAACTGTTTCACACAGTAAGCGCGTTGTGGCCCCGTGAAGCGATCCAATGCGACTAAATTTCCAAGAAGCGAGCTATTGCCCCGCCCGCGCCCGCGCCCCGCTCGGCAATAGTTTGCGTGGTAAGTAACATTTAAATGTTAACGAATTCTTGGCCCACCCGATATAATAATGTAATATCAGAGAGAAAGGTTTATCCAGCCGTTTTATTATGCACAAGTATTTCAATTTGAAAATTATTGGATATATCGGAAGGTTCAATATAAAGTTTTCACTCAGATTCAACGAAATAATAATTAATTATATCCTTAAAAATACTAAAGTTACTCATGTCTATGAAGTTATTACCTCTTTGAATTGATAAGTCTATATTTTAAAAAACTTTACTATTTTTTTCTATTTTTCGACTTGTACTAACTAATCCTCCTACCATAAAGTAGCACTATTACGATTGCATGGATTCCGAATACTTAAGTAATGTGTAACTTGTCTTGAAAAAATTATTATAGTTTGATATCGTCTAAATAGTTGAGTGGAAAATTTTAACTTTATATCAATTATTTAATCATTATTTTATAATAATCATAAATTCTGTGAGCCTCCGAACATATCGTTATTATTATATGAATTTATCATTACATATTCTTAACTTTGGTGCATGTAGAAAAATCATAGTAAAGGTGTAATTAAAATGAGCTCATAACCTCAAATATAACACGAAATAAAAGTAATAGAACTATGTTCATTGTAGATGAATTTAGTATATTTAATTTTACGAAACGTCAGAGGTATCGGTTTTCTGGAGGAAGGGCAGCTGCGTCCTCTGCGTAGCATAACACCACACCGATCACCAACCCGCCTGCTTAGCGTGGCGATTATTATCCACATTTGGGAGTAGCTATTCCTTGCAGTAGGCGTATACAGGCTGACAAGAAGAAGTAATATGTGTAAAAGAAAATCAATTTAAATCTTCAGAATTTTATACGATCTGCGATATGCGATTTGCATAATTTCAATTTATATGGTTGGTATACTAAACATGGTAAACGAATATTAAAGTTTAACTTCTTAAGTATGTATACTTTTTCAATTTTAAATACATTTTATATATTAATAATGATTGTTATTCATCTGTAGCTCACCGGGACGAAATTATAGATTATAAATGACATAATGTTTTCCATCACTATAATATTTATATTTCAATTTCACGTTTACAAATAGTTTAAAACTTTAAAAATTTGTGACATGACACAGAATCTAGAAAGTGTATTTGTAATTACGAATGGGAGCACTGATTTGTTTGTTTAATACACCCATATTATTAACAAATTTCAATAAAAAAAAATGTGGAATTCAACGTAAAAGACATTGTAAAGCAATGGTTTCAAAATATAAGTTATTTTAAATATTATTTTTTATTGGACGTTTGGACTATAACTGTATTCCTGGAACATAAATAACTATGTAAATCTCTAATCGTTATTATAAGATTATTTATCGAAAAAATCATATGCAGTTTGTTTTTGCATACGTTTTAAATTATTTTCAAGGAATATAAAAGAATAATATACACGGTGTTTAAGGAAGACTTTTATTCTATATAATTGCTTGACTTAATTCATTGCAGTCTCAATGTTGTAATCTGAAAATAATTAAAAATAATGTCAATATATCAAATATATGAAATAAATAAAAATGACATCAATAATCAATATGACCTTTAGCCAATGGCAATTAATGAATACTTTAGGGCAAACTATTTGATATCGTTAAATAAATATTCAACCTAATGTCACCTTATTTTATGCTCCAGCTTACATTTGTGAAAAGATCAGAATTTGCAGCCTCCCGTTTCGAAAGGTTGTTTTTAATACATCACTGTTTCGGTCTAAATTAGGTATGTGTTTTAAATAAATATATGTTAGCCACAGATTGTTGACACAAAAATATAACACAAAGAAACATTACAGTAATATAAATATGAAATTCTGGAAATGTAATAATGTAAAAGGTGATAAGAGAAAGTTTTAAAACTATTTTTGTTAATTATCAAGTTTTTCATTTGCAAAATTGCGTCATATCTAGTTTGTTTTAATTATGTACTCGTATTAGTTAACTTAAAATCTCCCTTAGTTATAATTTAAAGTTTGTATCTTATCGCGTGAAAATTTTAATGGAACCGGCGATCTAATTTCACACGACGTTGATTGTAAATGGGCTTAATTTTGAACTAAGATTTAGATTGGTTCAGTTCGGGGGAGAATAGATATGATTCACCCTGACATTAAATTACCGAGACCTTTTTAATTAAAATAGTTCTTAACCAACACACCAAGTCACTGACTTTTTACTTCGTATATATATATATATATATATATAAAACATTACATTGACATGTTTCAATATAATTTGGACTGTGACTTGTTTTGTCTTTATACGGACGGAGTTTACAAATATTTAAAATAAGTTTGTTTACCTGCAAGATTGGTTACGATATCGAGTTGGATTATAACAAGATAAATGTCTAAATTTTATAATTGAATAATTTACTTGAAAAAAATATATTTAAAAACAAAAGTTTATGCACTTACACAAAAATTATCAAAGGTCACACGGAGCAAACGCGATTCGTCGAAGGCGTGGTTTTCAAATCATTTTCAAATTAAATGCCGCGAATATGGCCGCGCTGACCATCAATAAGACATTCCGATAGAAATGACAACGATGAAATCTGTTTTTGAAAATAAATTAATACTAAACAAAAAATACTACGTCTGTGGCAGCTACATGACAGGTCATAATTCAAAAGCTCTTCAAATAGTTTATGTTGTTTCAAAATGTGTAAATGTTAATATAATATTATTTTGGAGAATGGAGAATTTGAGATGTAATTCGAATTTGTATATCATAACTAAATACTACTTTAAAATGCTGCAAGATCACTTAATGATATTAATTATAAGAAAATTTCACAATAGTTCAATATTTTATAAAAAATAATAAATTTTTATATTGGAGAAGGCAAATTAAAAAAACGTCCTTACAGAGGACTGCCTGAGGAGATATAAGAAGAGAGATCTTGAGGGTTTATTGTAATTCTAGATTAGGGCGTTTCAAAAAAAAAAAAAAAAATTTTTTTTTCTCGGAACCAGGCTCAAAAGTTTCGTTTAGATGCCAAAATAGGCCTGTGAAAATATGAGCCCTTAGTATTAATATTAAGGTAGTCCGCATCGCACTTTTCGATTTCCCATAAGAATAACACAGGAAAATTTTTTTTTTTTTTTGGTTTTTATAACTAATGAACGATATATTGTATTGCAATACCCATTCATTATTTTTGTAGAGAATTTAACGCTCTACAAAAAAGGTTTGAAGTCAATTTTTGATAAATCAATTCAGTCAAAAGTTATTCAAGATCAAAGTTTAAGTTACTCTCAATTCAGCTGTTTTTTAGTAGATTTCATAGAAATCTAACTATTGCATTGGTCCTCATGACGGAACTTTTGAAAAAAATTGTCATTTCCTTACTCACCTCGGCGAGCTGATTAAGAAAATATATATGGTTCAAAAGTGTATATATATGTATGTGTATACATATATATATATATATAGAATTTCAAAAGTTCCGTCATGAGGACCAATGCAAAAGTTAGATTTCTTTGAAATCTACTAAAAAACAGCTGAATTGAGAGTAACTTAAACTTTGATCTTGAATAACTTTTGACTGAGTTGATTTATCAAAAATTGACTTCAAACCTTTTTTGTAGAGCGTTAAATTCTCTACAAAAATAATGAATGGGTATTGCAATACAATATATCGTTCATTAGTTATAAAACTCAAGAGAAAAAAAAAAATTTTTCCTGTGTTATTCTTATGGGAAATCGAAAAGTGCGATGCGGACTACCTTAATATTAATATTAAGGGCTCATATTTTCACAGGCCTATTTTGGCATCTAAACGAAACTTTTGAGCCTGGTTCCGAAAAAAAAAAAATTTTTTTTATTTTTTTTTGAAACGCCCTATTCTAGATATATTGCCTTTATTTAAGTGGAGGCAGGCAATAATTACTATATATTGATTTTATAAGTTGTAATAGACTAGAGAAATACAAATTCTGGAAAGAAACATAATTAACCACATTTACTACATTTTTAGTCCCTTAAAGTGTTTTTTACTTTATAACTTTCCTCAAGGATAAGACGTTGATGTAAATGTGTTTTCCTTTAAATTTTATTGGTATTTCTATGGCGTTTTCAAAACAAAAGTCTTAAATTTATTACAACACTTAACTATTATAATAAGAAAACATTTTCTCACGCTTGAAGGAGCTTCAGGTAAGTTTAGGGTTTTTAATGTTTATAAACTATTTTAATTAAAAGGGTCTCAGTAACTTAATTTCAGGGTGAATCATATCGGAACCAATCTAATTCTTAGTCCAAAATTACAGTGGTTGCAAAATCTGATCTTTTAACAAATGTGCGCTGGTGCACAAAATAAGCTGACATTGGATTATGTAATTAATTTATGACGTCAAATAGTTTTGCTCTAAAGTATTCATTAAATGCCATTGACCAAAAGGATATATTAATACGCTGCTTTCAATTATATTTATATTACAACATTGATTCTACAATTGATTAAATAATATGGAATTAAAATTTATTTTGTTAACCTGTGAATCATTATCAATTTAATTTCATCTATTTACTATTCGTTCACATTCATTTTACAACGTATTTTATACAGAACATTTATAAAAGTAATTTATAAAATTAAATGCATCCAGCAATTTTTTTAACCCTTTCATAAAATACAATTTGTAATATTTCTTATAAAATATAAAATTTATATGACGGATAAAAGACTAAATGTCTTTTATCCGTCACATAAATTTAACCGTCATATCACATATCCGTCATATAAAAGTTGAAAAAGCAAAGTCATTAAACCTGCTAATGAAATTAAACAACAGAGTGAACAAATGCTTCTATTACACGGATGCTTAGCTTTGCGCATATATATTAAATAAAAAGTCATGATTTATACAAGAATATAATAAAAAATATCTATTGACAGAAAAACCGCTTTAATGATATCTATTTTTTAGCAGTTTTTTTTTAAAGTAGTGTTAAATTTCAATAATACCAACAATCATAGTGACAATTCTCTCCATTAACTGGAGAGAATTGAATTACCTTGAAGGAAAGCAATAAGTGATATAAAAAAAAGTACTTCTTAAAATAATGTCGCATTCACGCTACATACTCGTACATGAAAGACGCGACGAAGTCAAAAGACGAGTCAGACGTCTCGCTTCGTTACCCGGCGCTATTTACCATGCTCATCAAATGTCTACTTTATTTTCATACCATTATTTAAAAATATAACGAATTATATAAATCACTATATCTTGCATAAAAAATATATTTAAATATCATCTTCTAGTGGTCCGGATATTATGTTTCCAGAATATCAATCCAATAATGCATTCAAATAGGTAAATTTAGGTAAAATGACATGTTAACATTTTTTTTTCCATCAAAATAAATTTAATAGCTCCTTATTATTTTTTGTACTGAACCTTTGAAGTTTAGATTGACAAATAAAAAAAATACAACGAACCATTATTTTCAGCTCTCTTAAGTTTTAAAGTATTTTAAGAATAAAATTCTAGAGATAAATTTAATAACATTTTCGATACTATAATTGCCTTTATAACGTTATAATAAATAAAAAACAGATTTCTTCCTTCAATTGCTATCACAAAAGAAACTAGTCTTTGTATTGTTGTAAACACTTTTAAACGAATAGTATTTATTATGTTTCATTATTCTTCTTAGTTTTTATTGCTAAACAACTTCTCTTTCTTAAATATGTAATAAAAACGTTGACGTTAATAAAAGTACATTATGCTGACTTAGGTTGGCTCTCTTCTACAATTGATTGTATATTATATTACATAAAAAACCGAAATTTAAAAGATTTAATCTAAATATTTTTATCGATATTAATATAACTTCCATAAAAGAAATAAAAATTAAAAATGCTTTTAGAGATATTTTTTTTCCTGTAAATAATAAATCAACATTTTTATAGTACAAGAATATCAATGAAATTTTTGAGAAACGTCCAAATTATAATTATGGCGTTCAATTAAAGTGCGAACAGATTCATTCATCTTAAAGAGAAATGAGAGAAATCATCAATATTCTTATTTCGTACAAATCATGTAAAATGCAAATTGGTCCCAATCAAACCGAATATGTCTTATGTAAATAGTTTTACAATGGCCACTGAAAATGTTCTATTGAAAGGGATAATAAATTCTGTTTGATAGTTTCGTTAATTCTACTTGATCAAAGTAATAACAGGGTTGCTTTTACGAATGAACTACTAAATCAATAACTTGGGTGTTGATGCTAGCGGTTTAACTTGCTATAAATATGGTTTAATTTGGTTCTGGTAATAAGGAACAAGATGATAGAAAAAGTTGGTTTTTTATTTATATAAATAATGTTGAATATCATAAAACATAAAAGAAAAAACTGTGTATCTAAGTACACACCCATTACAACTATTTCCTTTTTTTTTAAGTATTTGTGCACTCTGGTAAGTGATATTGTTGCTTTTAAATATCTGCAAATATGAAAAATTGCAATTGCATTACCATACATGATTAATTTTATTATATTACTACGACTTACGGACAAGATTATTACGACTTACGTAGACGAATGAAGGAGGGATAGACTTTTGGTTCTTTTAATCTTAACGCAGGAGTTGTGTTTGTACCCTGATTTACCCTGATTTTGGCAGGCCCTTAATATATTACGGCTTGACTCTACCACCTTTTAATGCAAGTTACTTACACCTAGAAACAACTAAAGATATGAGTCAGATTAATAAAATTCCTTCATTCCCATCCTATCCACGTGCTTCTCAATATTTCACTTTATAGGGACGGGATTGTGTAAGAGACCGAAAATATTTTTCGCTTTTTTCCACTTGCTTGTCATTATTTTCAGTTACTGATATTATATTTACCTACTTATTAATATAGTTAGTATAAATTTCCAGTTCATTTAGAGTAATTTCTATGTGTCTGAATGTTTAAAAATGAAAAATGTAGATTTTGTTGATTGGGAAATTCACATTAATTCGCTTTGGTATAGTTGATTATATATTTAAATTAAAATTATTATTAAAAGATTTAATAGAGTTATTAATCTTCGTTGTTTTTTTAAACTTTGGAAAGAAATATAGCTGTTGAAATATATTTTATTTAATTAGTCAAACTATTTAGCTTTGACTGATTAATTCTATTTTCACCTCCTTTATAAATTAAATTGTTTAGGTAAGGTCATAATTACTGCATTTGTTTTTCCCAAAAACTTAATGTGACCAAAATGTTTAGTATAAAATGTAAGGGATATTTATAATTATTCTACAATGCTATTATATCCGATAGACGATAAATAAATTTATATCATATAATTTTCAAAAAATCTCTATGAACCAGAATATTAAAATTTTCGGACAAACAATAAATAGGAGGTTCTCAGAGACTTAATGACGAAGCCATTCACATGTTTCGCACATCACACATTTATTATTATTAAAGACGATGAAGGCACTGACTAGAGCTCAGGGAAGACACGATTAATTTACATATAGCAAACACATTCCAAAATGCAAATGAGTTGTGCGGTGTATTAATTTAATTTAAACACTATACTGTTAATAAAGTATTCTGTTACTTATATACAATTTTATGCGCCACATTTTATGATAAATTCTATTTTATATACTTACTTGTTTTTGAATAAAAGACATATCAGTAGATGCTTACTTTTATGACCCATTACAACAATAAGTTACCTAATAAGTTACCACTATTAATGATTAATTGTGGATAAAATTTAGAGTCATGAGTTGGAGTATATTTGATTTTAAATTAATTGAATATTCAAATCTTCATTAACATTAATTGCATTATTAAAAAATCTTTTATATCTTTGAACACGTTTCGCTAACGAAATCTTATATTTTTGTTCTAGAAGACGATTATTTTTTTTAATTTGATTATCACCTATATTATAAATAATTCGTAATTATTCATCAAGAATGGTAATTTATTAGGTAAAATATTGCAACAATGGATCATATTATATCGCATATTAATTAAGTACATCGTAGACAATTAAGACACAGGTAGCTTAATATTAGTTTCGTAATTAAAAAAGACAGGAAAGACATTTAATCAGCTCATATATTTTTGGATACCGTATACTTGGCATCTGTTAAAAAAATATTTTTTCAATGGCAGAATACCTAGAGATACTTACTCTTTTAATGTATAAAAGTTGGTCCATCTAAATTGTATATAAGCAAAAGAATACTTTATAACACTGTATAGTGTGTAAGTTAAATTATCATATACCTCATTCGCATTTCAGAATGTGTCTGCTATCTGTACATAAATAATGTATTCCATAATGTATAGTTAGAGCCTTCATCGCCTTTAATAATAATAAATGTAATATGTACGGAACATGTGAATGACTTCGCCATTAAGTCTCTGTGAAACTCCTATTTAATGTTTATGTCCAGAAATTTTATATTCTGTATCACAGTGATTTTTGAAATATTATATGAGATAAATTTATTAATCGTCTAATTATTAGAAAGTTTCTTAATTTGCAAATTCATTTAAAGCTTACAGCATACTAACAAAACCATTTATTATAAATTAATAAAATTAATTAGTTTTCTTAACAGAACTCCTTAAAATCATATAAATAATAATTATTTATATCAATATTTATTTAGGACGGGTAGTTTAGGGTAGTTTAAGGGAGCCAGACGTCAGACTCGTCTTTTGACTTCGTCGCGTCCTTCGTGTATGTACCGTGAATGCGACATTTTTCTAAGGAGTCTATTATATTTTTCTTCACATATTGTTTCCTTTTGGTATAATTTATTTTTATTTTTTATTTATTTATCTATTATTTCAAAAATTCTTAAAACATGGTATACATATCAAATTTGAATTGATTTTATTGTATTTTGAAAACTACAATTTTCATTTGTAATCAAACAAACATATATCGTAAACGACTACAAAAGTATTAACTGTGTCGCAGCCGTGTACGCCCACTCCGGGACTCCGTGTATGTTCTAGAATCATATAAGATGTATTCAAATATTCAGTAAATTAACAATTCTTATAAATATTACTTTCTATACAATAACTTAATTATAATAAACAATAACTATTTGTTTTTGAGACAAAAATATTAACAAAATTTATATTTTCCGCTTAAACTTAACGAAAAATTATTAAATTGTTATTATTACAATTTTCTTAAAGAATTAAATAACGTATTAAAATAATAAATAGTGATTTATTGATTAATTATTAGAGTTAATTAGATTATTATAAGTATGTGGGGTGGGTATGTGTTGTGTGTGTGTGTGTGTGAGTGTGTGTATGTGTCTTTATTAATTAGAAATAAGTGTTTCTGTTTCTTCGTATGAAAGTTTCTGTAAGTAAATACAAATGTTATTTTACAGCTCCGGTATGTCAGAGGATATATGTTTAAAATTTTATTTAATTTATTGTAAATCAATGAGTAAAGATATTCATAATTCTGCTTTGGTAGTGCAGTATAACATCGTATGGTTTCACTTGGTTGTTTAGAGCGACGAGTGAATGAATTATCAATAATGAAAGGTAGTGTCTGATGTTTTCGTAAATTCAGTTGTCTAATATACAATTGTCTTACTGATAATACATTGGCAGTGCTGTATAGCTCATTGGTAGGTGAAAGCATTGGTTTTGATAACATTACTTTTAGTACAGGTCTTTGTGCTCTCTCCAATCGAAGAAAACGAATTTTACTAGATCCACCCCAGGCTGTTACGCAATAAGAGTGAATCGATTGAATCAGAGAAAAGTAAACTATTGTTAGGATGTTTGGATCAGCAACCGTCCTCAGCCTTTTAAAAACAAATATTAATTTTCTTTCCCTAACAACCGTTGAGTCTACCTGATCCCTCCAAGTCAATAAATGATCTATTTCGATTCCTAAATATTTAATTGTATGGGCACGGGTTAGTGTAGCACAGGAACAGCTAGTACCTCGTAATAAACAGCGATGTGCTTGGATTGAATAAGTCTGATCAGGCAAAGTGTGTGAACTTACAGAAAATGTGGCAAACATAGTCTTAGTTAAGTTTAGTGTCAACCGGTTCCTGTCCATCCAACGACCTATATTATTAAAAACTGTCTCGGCTGAAATACGAGCTTCTGTCCAAGATCGAGCCTGAATGAGAAGTGCAGTATCATCCGCATAAGTCATAATCTCATCATCATAATAATTATAATTTAAGTGTATGATACTATTAAAATGTGCCAAGAATAAGATATTATTAAAGTGATGTGTCTGTCTATAGTTTTTTTTACATTCTTGTGTAAATGATGACTTTTTATTTAATATGTTTCCGCAAAGCTCCGTATTTTTATAAATCTCCGTGTAATGTAAGCATTCAATTTCATTAGCAGGTTTCATGACTTTGCTTTAACATATTTTTAAACATCTTTTATCCGTCATGTTAATTTTATATTTCGTAAGAAATATTACAGTGTATTTTATGGAAGGACTTAAAAATACTTGCTGGATGCTTTTAAATATATAAATTACTTTTATAAGTGTTCTGAATGAAAAATGTTTTAAAATGAATAGCTGTTAAATATTAAATTGGAACACTAGAAAGACATTTATATTGATATAAATATAATCGTACAGTCTTAGTTTAAAATTAGACATTTGTAAAAATCTAATGATTATTACTAATATTTTATTTAATACAAAGAAGACAGCACCTCAATTTTTCTTTTTCTACTCTCAACTACATGTATATGAACCAAAAATTACCAAATTACTGCCGAAATAAATATTAATCAATTTATATTCATTAATTAATTAATTCGAGTTATAAACATTTAGGCCATTCATTTAGTTAAAAAATTTAGTATGTTTTTCTTTTTTAATGTGAATTTAAATAATGAATTTCTTGAAATGAACAAAGTAAAACGTTTTTTTTAATTTTAATATATTTTTTTAAATAAATAGCCAATTAATTGGCCCACAGCCTTCATTAGTTAGTTGACTAAATCTTAGATGCTTTCTATATTATCGACAACGACAAGTAATGCGGCACAATTGTAAAATTTCGCCGGAAGAAATCTGTAATTGAGTTTGTCTATTATTCCCAATTCCGGAAGAAAATATACTACTTTTTATTCTCGAAAGTTACCGACACTATTTACCACCATAGGTCGCGATTGCCTGCTACTTTATGTTATCTTAATTATTTAATAATATTTTTTTAAGTACTCTTCTGCTTCTTGTCCACCTTCCATAAAAATGCTAATTCGTATAAAAAAAACTAGTTTTTTGGTAATAAAATATTATTTTATTGTTTAGTTTATAGGGTTCTTTCTGTAGTTGCCCATGATGGATAGATTAGTAGACATATAAACTCGAGGAATTTTTGTTCATGTTTTTAAGATGTCTATACTATATTATTTGATCTATCTTCTAAGATTTAGTCAGCGCTTACAATATAAGCACATAAAGATATTTATTTTAAGATAGCCGACTACTACTCGTATACTTGTGAAGCCTACTTAGTTGTGATTTTGTTTTAATTTGTCTATGTACTGCTATCGTGAATTATTTCATAATACCAAAATCAATACGGTAACTGAAAATCCTAAATTAAAACCATTAGTCACGTTTGAGGTTTTAGGACAGAAGTTTTCCATCCATTAATAACTTGTCCTAGGAATTACTACTTTTGAATGTACATTTACGAAATAGGTAGAATTGTGATTAATAACGTAAACACAAAACTTCGAACTTTTAAAGAAAAGAATATCAAAGGGGAATAAGACGGAAATACATTTTACAATATAACGTGAAAACATCTTACCAGGAACCTAGTTTGCTTTAAAGGTGGTAAGCTTCACGAAGAAGAAATGAGGGAACAACATGGTTGCTTTTCTTATTACTACAAATACTAAAAAATAAGAAAACAAAAGTTGTCAAAATTGTCAAATTGTTTTTTATTTTTTCCGTTTATTATTTATTATTTTAAAATAATCATAAATTCTATATGCCTCCGTACATATCGTTATTATAAAAATTTATAACTACATTATTTTGACTTTGATCCATGGAGAAAAATCATGGCGAAGGTGTTGTCAAAATGTATTCAGACCCTCAAATATATTACGAAAACGAAGTCAAAGAGCTATGTGCTTTGCACGTACTTAGTAGTTTACTTAAGATAAGTATCACATTTTTCAAAGCCTAAACTAGATACCATATATAGCCATCTATCTCTTTATGTTTGAGTCAAATCTCACAGCTCAATGCTGGTTCTTGATAAATGTAATATCAAGGTTACTATGTAGAAGAAGAGATTATTCGGACATATCCAACGTATGTGGTTTTTTCTTCTCAATATGTCATTAATTAACAAGCTAGGATTTGTGATACTGCCCCTCAGTCGGAGTCACTGGATTACAAACAAGCCAATGTCTATAATTTTGAGTCAAAATTGTAGAAGATGTTGTAACGATATCACTTTAATAAAGGTACTTTAGGTTAGAAAAATAATAAAGAACTACTTCAAATATCTGTCCGACTCCTGCCTAATTAATGAAGAAATACTGTAAGGAATCCTGCAGAACATTTTTCAAGCAATACTACATGTAACTCTCTTTTCTGCAATGATGCACCATGAAGGGTATGTTCTAATTCATGCTCAGCAGTAGGATAGGATAACACTGTTTTTATTATTTCACACAATAACGGAGAATTAAAAAAATATTTATAGGGTCAAAATGATTAAAGATGGACAACATCATTTTACATCATTATTTTACGGGACAGTTATAGTGAAATTTATAAATCTTTTTAAGATTTTTAGTTAATGATCAATTAATTTATAATTACAGTGATGATCAATTTTCCAACCATCCTTCGTCATGAGACATTTAACTCACTTATTCGTAGCATAATGGTAAGTTGTAGTTCTTCACACCGACTCCGCCGTTATTTTTCAGTTTAACTTGTAAAAATCCCATCTGGCGTTTACTTTTACTTTCGGCTTCACCGTTTTCTCAGATATTCTAAGACGGTAAATTGATTTAACTTTACTAGAGCCGACAAAATACAATAGAGGGAGCTTACCTAGAATACAAAAGCTTTGTGTGGCTCGTCCGTTACCTATTTTTTCAGAGAGCGTACATTCAGGTACAGTACAAATACATTCAGGTACAGTACTCAATATTGTTAAATTTCTCGTCTAAAACGAAAGTTTGTTTAAGTTTCATATTGATAGTTATTCAACTTATTAATATCTTACATACGGATCCACACTTAATTGCTGACAAATTCACAATTCAACCTTCTGATTTGTGGATCCTGTCAGGAAACGGAGCAAAATATTTATCGGCGTACGTAACTAAATATTATTTTTGATTGATGATATAATTTTTTTATAAGATTTTTTTGTTGTAACAAAAATTTTTATGATGAGGCCGCCAAGCCAAAAGCTAATAAAACCTAAAAAGTATAAATACTATACTATAGACATTTTTTTCCCTTTCGAAAGAGTTCTCAATTACCTCACCGAGAAATCAAGAACAAGTTCTCAATCACATCCATTTTTTGTTAAATTATATTTTTTGATTTTGAAACGTAGATAATTAATAACTATCATAATATAATAATGTAACATAAAAACCCACAAAGCTGATAATACGCTTTCGTACTGAGACTATTTGTTATACGAAAATTATATATTTGAAGCAACTGTAATAATAACCATGTTTTGGTTATAACAAGCGAATATGGAAACGTATCGAGCGGTTACCTCACTAGTACGTACGTTACAAATAGTTCTTTCTTTGTTAAAAATAAATAAACATTACGAGTACAAGACTTATATCTTCATAGTCAATTTCAAACACTAATGTATCAATCTTTTAAATAGTTATGTGTAGAAAAAATACGCAATCATTATCTTAACAATCAGGGATTTTGTTATTTCGTAATTCATCATAATTTATTTTATGATCGTTTTCTTATTTGTTAAATATAAAACTGTTATGGATTATTTGAAACAAATCTAGGTGTTTCTAGTAACCTCATTTTATACCTAGATATTTATAAGAACGACAAACTATTTTATTTTAAATATTATAATGCATTCAAATTTAATACATTAAATTCAACTATGGTAAAACATCAAAAATAAAGTATTAACTACATATAAGGTGGTATGTCTACTATATGTAAAAATACAATATAATGAATTAAGAGAGAAAATTTTGGATTATTTACGGAATATTTTTATCTAAAATATATCTTTGAAATGAAAAAAATTAGATTATAGATAGTAATAACTTTTAAACATTTTTGACTACATCAGTATAGTAATTGTAATCTACAATCCAATGTTTATTTATCTACACTTTCATGGCAACCCTAACAGCGGTACAGGGTACCCTAGTAGTTCTGAATTATTAATACTAACTATCCTATGAATGCGATTCCCTTCGGCCTCGTATTTCACTGCGTATCTGCTCTAAGCACTCTAGCAATCCTTATGTCTATAAGTCTATGTTTTGTGATTTGAAATCCAGTAAAGTAAAATCTGTAATTATTAATTATTTTCATTACGATACCTATTAAAATAAAAAAAAATTAAAGTAATACCGATACTTTTTACTGTACATTCGCAATAAAGTTAAAATATTTTTATTTGCAATTTCGGCATTGCATTCTATAATGAGAAATGTTCCATGTTATTCTATCTTGCACCGACGTTACCGCGATAGTGGAACGCCAAGTTAATAAATAATTCGATCAATCCTTTGGTTCAGTATAAAACAATATTGATTAATCTTTTCGCGCTCCCTCGTGACTCGCTGCCATCGCCCATCCGACAGATAATAAATGACCAGAGCGGAGCGGCGGATTAAATATGTTAGTTCGTTTTTGCGCTTTTCTAACAACAGATAAATTGTAAAAAATATACAACCTTCGTCACTTGTAACTAAGGAGGTTTAATGGTATACAAGCATTTTTTGTTATTAAAACACACACTTTAACTTTAAATATGTAATCTGATAATGTAAATTTTGCTTATAAGTAACTTTCACCTTTAATAGCATAGTAACGTCTCTTTGATTAACGCTTTAATTAAAGTATTATATGTCATTAAACTTTCTGTTACTATTATAAAATTATAAGTTACATATAGGTAATAATAATTTATACAAAGCTTGTTTTCGCTTTCCTACAACAATTACCGATAGCAAATATAGTGTAAACATGCGTGTAAGTGCCAGTCACCATCAGGCGTGCGGTTTAGACGGGAAATCAAGATGGCCTCCAATTCGAAGTCCAACCGACGCAAATGTCAAAATGGTCTGGTTAAACGTTTCCATATTAAAATTAAAACTTGATTCCAGAAACTGTCTCTTAAAAATAATTAATAATATTGCTTTAAAGTAAACAGATTTATTTTAAAATTATTAATATAATTGTATTAGATTTCCATTAACCATTATTTGATTTCCATCAATATAATAGTAAATAAACTCCGATAACAAGATAATATTTTAATATATAATAGATAATAATTAATTAATCTCATAACTTGTACTTATTAAATTTTTTAAGTCCATATTAGTCCTGGTTTTAATGGCACCCGAATCTCCGATATCATAGTTATAATAAATTATTCTGTTAAAAACAATTAAAATCGTAATGCAGACAAGAGGTGGTATAATCACTTCTTATATTCAGTTAAATTAAAAGAGCTTCCATTCTTTTTTTTATTAATTCTGACTTATAATTGGTAATAGTAATTGGAAATATACATAGGAGACAAAATTAAATGAAATGAGCAATGTTGAATTCAGATTTCTTTATTTTTTAAAAGACATATATAATTTTTTAGAAACAAAACTAAACCGTCTTATAATGTATAATACTAGAATCCGCCAATCGTGCGCGGCGGGTGTTGAGCTGAGCCCCTCTCCTTCCTTCTTTTCTTGATAACTTTTGAATGGCTAAACATTTATTCAATTTGTTTTCGGTATATCATCCGCGTTCGGCTCAAACATACATGAGAAAGTTTTTAGATAATTATCTGTCGCATTCTGCAGACAACTAAACACAAAACAAAGTCTCCCAAACAGTTAAGAGCTTCGCTTACGCTCAGCTCAATAACATATTAGTGGAAATTCACACTAACATACTTACATACATAAATTGATATTCACCTATTTTTCACAACCCAATCGTTTGTATAGATATAATTATTATTATATCTATAGTAATAATCGACCGGGAAGGCAGACGTAAATCGGTTTCTAAGGGAAAAATATGGCTGTCGAAGCTGCAAGGTGTGGAGTAAAGTGAGCTAATGGAATAAAAAATGTAGCCTTTTTAAAATACTACCTAAATATTGATGTCTTTTCAGGCAGATTTCTTTAATTTTTACTTAAAAAAAATACCAACTTAGTTTCTTGTTTTGTATTATATTTAGCTCATAATTATTTTATTATTGCTCAGATTCTAATGCGTAGTCTTCAAATATTGTATTCGATACATAACACCTATAATGATAAAATGCTTTTTGGTCATTTAATTTACAGTCAAAGCGGTGGAATGTGAGTTTAAATAAAACGAACATAGTAAGTCGTCCTCAAGCATACACATCCATCGAAATTACTCACACACATACAGTATTATTGAAATAAGGTATTATTCATATTGACCTTTTTTCTACAGATAGATGTTATATTCATAAACTTGTGTTTCGGGGATTAAACTTAAATAAGTTTAGGTCCTAAACTGAACTGAACTGAACTAAGTCCATTCTTTCATAAACTCTCGGTAAGCCCTTAGGAAGGTAACTTTCGAAAGAAACCCCTTTTGTCACACACGACCGAAGGCTTTCGCCATATACAGAATGGCTGTCAGACCCTATCCCTTGCTTTCAATAACACCTGCCCAACGGTGCGTAACAAAAGATCACCAGAAGATCATCATATTGCCGGTCATGGATGAACTGGTGATCCTCAAGGGACGATAGGAGCTGTTGATTGATAATGCTCTCCATTACTTTGGAGAGAAGATAGGTAACGGCGATGGGCTTGTAGTTAGCTGGTATTCAGAGGAGCCTAGGGTAGTCTCGTAATGACCTGGTTCTTTA
The DNA here is from genome assembly GCA_918358695.1 of Melinaea menophilus ssp. n. AW-2005. Lineage (NCBI taxonomy): Eukaryota > Metazoa > Arthropoda > Insecta > Lepidoptera > Nymphalidae > Melinaea > Melinaea menophilus. The sequence goes on along the minus strand of OU911050.1, from coordinate 6,215,462 downwards.
TTTGGGATGTACAGAAGTAAAAGTTCCAACAAAGGAGGCATATGGTTGTCCGGTAGACGAGTCTTATGCAACTGGGACAGACCATTTGCCAGAGCAAAGTTAAATACAGGTCTCCCTTACGAACACAGATATGGAGCGGGGTGCGCTGTTTTGACTCTTCGTTTACCCACAGTAAACGACCCCCTACTAAACGACGCCCCAGATACGATGGGCAGCCCGAGCAAATTTAGTTCGAGAATCATTCCCCCAATTTTACTAGGAGGAGGGGGATGTTCTCCAGCTTCGTTAAAGCCGGTACCCTCCTAGCTCATACTTTTGAAGGCATCGCTTTCGTGTTTAGTAGGGAGGGAGGGTGGTTGGGCTTCCGGATTCTCTCACTCAAAAACGGAGCATAACCAAATTAATATGATTACTACATGTCGATCTTCTGTGAGAGGGTGGTCCTTCTCCGGCCGAGCCAATCCAATACGAGCTGCATTCTAAGGATTACAGCTAAACTCTATCACCTCAAAAATATAAAAGATAAAGATTTAAGCAAATAACTAGAGGATGCAAATATTCCGTATAGTAAGGTTAATGTAAGTGCTGTGGTCGAGCACCGACAACAACTGTGCAATCCATTCGGTACATAATGGTGCGTGGTTGAACTGCATTTGACAATGCTTTAGGTTGACTGATAAGATTGGTTGATTAATCTTTTTAATTTTAAGTAAAGTATGTTTATTTCTATTTATTTTTTGTGAGTGATGAAATAATAAATGTTATATTCATGATAGTCAAACTTCGTGTAGAAAATACAATTTGTTCAGTACTCCCCGAAATTTTTAAATACTCCAAAAATTTCGAGAAAAATATGGTGTACAATAATCATAAACATGAGAGAAAGTACAATACGTGAAACTTTTATCTTCTCACATTTGTTTATTACCTACGGTTCTGTTTGTTTATATAAAAAATAAAAGACATAATTTCGTTGTTATGATACACCTATTCGAGAAAGTAGGAAGAAAGGAATGTTGCGTGCATACTTGACAAATAATACTTAATTGTTGATTATAAGGAAATACAAAAACATTTCATTATTTATAGTTGTAGCAAATTAATTCTTCTTCTTGTTTATAAATATAAATATGTTATGAAGTTTTTATAATACTAATTAATAAATAAAAAGGTAGCA